>CAKLNU010000729.1:0-1200000 GCA_922788865.1 Poeciliopsis turneri
AGTGACACTTCATTAGTTGTATTGCTAAACAATATGTGTAAACAGCTTCAGGGGGCTTGCAGTTTAAAATATTTATGTTCCAGACAAGCTGCCAGACAGCAGGGAACTTTGCACCTGCAAATAATCTCATAATATTCCATAACTGCCTTTTATTCTAATGGAAGATTATGATGCCAAACAAGTAATTTATTTTCAGTTGTTTGTGCAGAAACACGTACTATTTTAATTTAGGTTTTGGATCCTATTCCTGTCTTAACAACTCACTATTTTACAGTTTTTTGTTGTGTTTTTGCTTCAACACAAATTCTGTAGAACATTTGCAGTCTGTTCATGATGCCTTTATTAAAAGAGGTAAGCTGCAGTAGGAATACATGTACATCTAATTGATGTGAGAAATTGGTTCACAAAGGGCATAAGTGTGTAACTTGGTCTATGTCCCAGTCACTAAAGTAAAGAAACTGCACAGAAGAGTGACCCGTTTGTAAAGTACTTAAACATATTAGCTTTTTATGAACACAATTCAACTGAAGTCTTTGTTTCAAGAAGTTTTCTTAGAGAAGAGTTTGGAGAACAACTACTCCAAAGTAAAGCTTTAAAAGTAAATCTGAAAGGGTCCCCAAACAGCTAATGCTTTAGTGAAAATGTAATCCTATTTCGTAATTTACTCCGTTTCCAGAATATGATGCTAACAACAAGATGGTAAAAGTCAAGGCCGTGATTCACTGGTATATTTATAACCTCTTACAGTTTTCATGACTATCAAGACATTAAAAGAAATTACCTCTCAATCAAGGTTCTATCCTCATAACTTAAGGTCAATCAAAAAAAATCTATATATAGATATAATTGGTGCAATTTTCAGTTTGTACAGCAGGGGGCTAAACTGAAAGCCACAACATTCTCTTATGCTTCAGGCAGACTTTGCGTAAAGGCATTATCACAATCCAAACATAGCTTGTGGATAATGTATCCCTAGATGCACACTCTTGTGGATCTAGATTATGTTTCAATGGTGTAATAAGATACACAGCCTTAGGTAAATAACACTGCAGGATTACCTTCCTACGCTTTAGCTTCCAATGGTAACTAGTTAGATTTCTAGATTTGTTAGACATTTACATCTAATTAATATTTTGGACTATGTCACAGCTCTCAAGTCAAGTGTCAAGTTTATATGTGGAACATGTTTCACCAATAAGTACATCACACCATAATACAGTAAGTATTAAGGAAACATTTGAGAAAATTTACTAAACATTACAATTTCTCAAATAGATTTATCAAGCGAATATACATGAAATGTATTGGTCAGTGTTCCAGTTACGATTGTTCAAAAGCAACTGTAAACCAGTGGGTGTTTAGCCTTGATTTAAAGGAATTTTGTGTTTCAGCAGTTTTGTAGTTTTCTGGTAGTTTGTTCCACTGCATGCTGCTTCTCCACATTTGGTTCTGGTTCTCAGAAGACCTGAAAGATCTGGAATTTGATACAGCAGCACCAGGTTTTTGACGATGCTTAGCAGTGCTTTTTAAACTAACACAAGTATTTTAAAGTCTTTTCTCTGAGCTACAGGGATCCAGTGTAAGGACTTTAGAACTGGGTGATGTGCTCTATCTTCCTGGTTTTAGTGAGAACATGAGCAGCAGCGTTCTGGATCAAATGAAGCTGACTGATCATTTTTAGGGAGACCTGTGAAGACACCAATGCAGTAATTAATGCACATGATCATTAGTTTCCCACATTCCATGTTTACAATGATCCAGCCTGTCCTCAAATGATGCAGCAATGAACCAATTGTAACATTATAAAACTTTGGCAATGTTTTACAAATTTTGACTGTGTTATTAGACACTAAGAAATGGAAACTGATGGCTTGACCTACTTTTGAGGTAGTTTGGTTTTATTTTTTTCTGAACTTGGGAGCCATGAAAGCCATTGATATTTTATTACCAGGACAGGTGATCTATAAATATGGCAAAACAACGGTGTGACATCATAGCAAGTAACAGCTCAACAGAGTTCCACACAGCTGATGTCAATATACGCAGACTATTCAGAATAATAATACATTAAAAACAAAACACATATTTTAGTGGCATGAAACTACTTGATGTTTCACTTAATCCCTATTATTTGTTTATTTTTAGAGCAGCACAGCGTGTTTTTCAACATGCCAACATTCAAGCAGTGAGACAGCAGCTTAAGAAAGAAGAACTGGATGCACACAGCAGGAGTGTAGCTGTCCTCACAAAACATAAAAAGCTGTTGAGATATGTTATTTGTTACAAAATTAAATTTAGAAGTGAATATAGGAATTTGTGGGTTTTCATTTGAAACGTGGACCAATAAAGAGCACACGAATAATAGGAAAAACGTGTAAATATCACAAATATTGCAATAGTTTTTCCCTTATAAACATCTGAGTGATCAGCGTTGCTACAACTCAAGATAATAAACCTTTTAAAGTCATAAATCAAAGGTTCCTCTCAGGTCATGTGCTTTAGGACTCTTCTCAGTTTTTTTTAACCGCCTCATTCATTCATTTAGCTGAGGCTATTGTTTGTCTGATTGCTGTCCCAGTATTTAAGTTCTTTAAACCAGGAAATGTTTAAACGTAGATAATTAGCCTGTAGTGCATGGGTCTGGCAGCTCCTGTCTGCAGCTGACCTGAAAGGAGTCGGTCCCTCTGGGGTCCTGCGCTTCAATTATGGGGCTATTAAGAGTGCAGAGTTTTAGAAAAGTTCAGTTCTAGATTTTCTTTTCTCTTATTTGTTTAATGATTTAGCCAAACATATTCCACCTTTGTTTTATTATGATAGACAAAAACAGTCTGGGAGAGAAAACTGCAGGTCCGAATTCCTCAGTGTAACAACGCAAATGCTAATCATCCACACAAATACATTTTTAATAAATCAAAACATACAAGATTTATACAGTTTATCAAATAATCAACTGAACCTGAATCAGTCTGTGTGTTTGATTTGAAATGACTTTTTTGTAAAAACAAAGATATTTTTTTGTGAATTGGCCCGACATAAATAAAACTCAACAGAAGCTATTTTACTGTAGAAGTAAGAAACCACAGTCAGTGAATAAAGCATAAACATATTTGGTCCTTTTTTAAAAAAAGGAAGAAAAATGACACATTTTTCCAAATTACATAAAATTAGAATGTTTCTATAGAAAGGTGATTTTAAATATGTACTTAACACTTTTAGCCTTAATGTTTTACTCAAATTCTACATAAAACAAAAAAAATTTTGTCTTTATATTTTTACATAAGTATTGCTAATATCATCATAATAATGATTTATAATATGGCATTTTGTGCTTCTTAAACGTCACTATGGACAATACATTAGAAGTTTAAACTAGTAAGTAGTGACTAAAATAATCTTTCTGCTTATGTTTTCTTTTTTCTAAATAATAAATCAGAGAATCCAATTTGAAAAAACAAAATATTACTGAGCAAATGGTAGGCATTAAATTTTTTTTAATTTGTTTCTATACATTTTTGTTCATATTAATTTTATTTTCTCCCCTTAGTTGCTTACAAATTCTCTTTAGCCCACAGAAACAAACCTAAGAATAATATTATGATGAAGATTTGTGAGGAATCTTCAACCACATTTTAATATTTGAAAATATTCGTGACAAAATAAGAAAAATTACCTGGACCAGACAGACATGCCGTGAGAATCCCCAGTGCTGTTTTCTTCTCTCCTCTGTAAACACAGCTCCCCCTGGCTGCTTTGTCACTTTATTGTACACACAAAAGGCTGAATCTATTATCAAACAACACACTATTAAAGCTATCAAAATGAAAAAGAATAATTTTACATCTTTGGCCTTTAGAATAAATAATTTGTACCAAAATATACAAATGTACAGCCCGCTTTGGAGTGTGCACAGTGGTGTGTGAAATTCATCTTTTCTTTTGAAAAAAAAAAAAACTTCGTAAAATGCACCAAGCTCAAACTTTAAACCTTAAAACTTTAAATGAGACTTTTCGGTCTATGTAATTTGTCCAAATTGAGTCTGTATAGCAACTTTAAAAGTGATTCTTGTTCAGTCCATTTAATCAACGTTTTTGGTACATTTAGACATTATTGGATCTGATTATCCAGGTGTTTTTTTCCTTCGTCACCCATTTTTACTTACTTTTTCTATCTTTGAAAAGAAGGGAACATCTTCTAAATCATGCGTTTTTAACCATTTTTTTGACATCGCTACTATTTTTGTCTGTCATAAGTTATTATAATACAGGCTCTGAAATAGAGACAGGAACTGCTACAAACCTTCATACTCACTGACAGGTGAGATTCGCTGAATATATTCACATCTTTCTATATTATTAAACATGGTCTCCTTCCATCCAGCTCGGCTTCATTCTCAGTGAACGTAATGAATAATTTTCAATGTATATGACAACAACTTGAATGCTACAAAATGTCTAAATAAATTGAATTAAGAAAAAAAAAAAACCCCATAAAAGTTACAAAGCACAGCAAAAGATAAAATAATAAGATTGTGAAAAGCACAGGACATGAAAATCATGCTCAGAAGCTAATTAGACATAGAAAATATAAAAGGAGAAAATAGCAAAACGGTAGAAAGTATAAAACCTTTAGCAAATTCATTGCATTCATAAATCTAATCACTTTAGTGACATTTATGGAAATAGTTGATTCATTGCAACTAGGAAGAAGATTTTTCCCAAGACTTGGAGCCACAGCAGGACTTTATTTATCGGTGTTGGGCTGAGAATAACTAAAACATTTAGATTTTGTAAAAACAATAAAAGATAACATTTTCAAATGTTTAATTTGAAAATAAGATATGTTAGAACCTGGCCAAGTACTAACAGATGTGAAATTTTGTAATGTTTCTTTTCTGAAAGACGAAAGATTGTGAGTTAGGTTGGATTATACTTTTTAGACGGGAATTAAAAATGATTCCCAAATTGAGGTTTTTTATATCTTTACTCAGTTTCATAATATAGCTACCTTTTCCAAAATTCACCAGCATAAATATGAAATGTCATCAAGAAAATGACAAAAAAGAATAATAAAAATAAAAATCTCACATTTTCAATTACAATTTTTTTTGTGCAGTAATTAAAAAAAAGAAGCTAAACATATCTTTAAGGCAAAAGTGGACTTTTAAAATGCATACTGATGCAGATCTTTTTGTAAAACACCAACTTCTCAGAGGAATTTAAAAGTTGATATGAGGCGAACACAACAACACTCTTTGTGCTGGGAGTTTCCAAATTTAAATTGTTCTTTGGCAAAAGTGTGTCTCAAATTATCCAAAATGTAAGACAAACAAAACTCAGACATGACTCACCTTTTCTTTTGCTAATTATCATTAATAGGAGCCGAATTTCGAAGGAGAACCTCAAACTGAAACACTCGCTGCTCCTCGATGACGAAATTAAGTTGTCATTGGAGCATCTGCCTCAGTCCCGCATGCTTATGGAAAAAAAGGTTCAGAGAGCCACGTAACATTCAATTACAATTCAACAGACTGGTCTCTATTAGCTGGTGTTCATTTCAGGGTTGGAGGCTGAAGGTCACAACCTGCTCCTCAGGCAGGTGCTTGAGTTAGACCTAATTTTTTATTATTATTTTTATTTAATTATTATATATTTTTTAGAACAACTAAACAGAAAGATTACGTCCCTTAAAAACACACGTGTGGGATGCTTTACCGGAGTTTATTTATCACCTAGAAACACACACGCTCACACACTGGAGTGGAAATTTAAGCTGACAGTCAACATCTCAAACAAATATATTGCTCCGTCTTTTTGTTTTAAGATATTAAAGTAATTTCCATAATTGTTTGAAACAAGTCCACTTTTCCTAATTCCCATCTGCGTCCTTGACAAGGGGGTCAGAGCCGAATGCCAGATGGTGAAGAGAGCAAAGAGAAAGAAAAGAGGGGAGGGGAAAAGAAAGGAGAAGAGAAAAAAGACGACTTCTGTCAATGTCAAACAGATTGAATTAGAGTTATTTCCCTGTCTTTGATTTGGCTTTAGCACCCAATGCCTCAAGATGACAATCTTAAGGCGGTAAAAATTACCAATGAAATGATTGGAAAAATCCCTACATGTTGGAGGAATGTTTGGACTTCAAGTTGTGTATAGCCTTTGGTAAACCAAAGATGGTAGCGTCAGACCAAATAGAAACAAATAAAACGACTATCCGAGCCGTGTTTTGGAATAAAACAGGAGTCAGTAAAAATAATAGTGATAATGAAAAAAATAATAAATGGACAAATGGGCTGTTTGATGTTTTCAGACATGAGCAGTTCAAGTTTAACAGCAGGTTTACTAAACATCTGTTTTCAAAAAATGAGTAAAGGTAAAAAGTAGCAAATAAAATCACTTTTTTAATCATAGCTCACTAGCACTGTATCTTCAGCACACATGAATGTGAAAGCCCTAAAACTAAAACAATTTTATATTCCAGCTTACATAATATAAAACTGAAATATCTGTTGCAGTGATCCAACAATAGTGATCTAACTGAAGATATTTTTTTTCACCTCCTTTACCTTTCTGCCGACTGAGCATGATGGCAAAATAAAATTACTTACTTGTCATAATTTTTTGTTTTTTTAATTAATACTCTGATTGCATAAGTGGGTAAGTTCATGCTAGTGGTTGTTTTCTTGTTTTCTCCTGGATTATTATGATCAAAAGTATTTGTTCTACTTGAATGAAAGAAAAATGTGAAAATAATTTTTATATGAAACAGAAAAACCTAGATTACTAATTACAATTTATTTGCCACTGATCAATTAAAAAAAGTAAAGAATAAAGTGAAAACTTTGTAGATAACCTTAGACATGTAAGTCTGTTTTTAATAGTGTTATTTTTTGGTTTTAACAGTTTATTATGTAAAATGTTGCAGGAAAAAAAACAAAAAACATTATCTGTTAGATCAATAACTATTCCAGAAAGCAGGCATGTCTTTTTTCTCCTAAATTATTTTGAAATTTATTTTCTTTAAATCTCATTCACTTGTTTGCCTGTAGATGGATTTTGCTTCTTAAAAGCACACATATACAGAAGTGTGCATTAAATTACCACAAAATATGAACTATAAACAAGCTTTCTCTGCAAATAGTGAATCAGATTATGTGAAATATTCTAAGACTCTTAGCAAAAATGGTTGATGGTAGAAATCAAAAGCTAAAAGTTGCTTCCAGACATTTTAATTTTTTGTTGTACAGTTAGAACTTCTAGTTACATTTTCTATGTGACTAATCCAAAATATTGCATATTTATAATTAAATAGCTCAGTATTTGATTTTTATTCTGAAGTATTTTACTATAGAAAGTGTGGATGTGAGTCTATGTGTATAGTAGAGTAGTTTTACAGTTTCTCACCTTGTAAAGCCCTTCTTTATTACGTTGTGAGGACACACTTTTTCTCCTAGGAGAATTGCTATTTTGGATCAGAGATTAGATTTAGGACTAAATAGAGAAATTAGTTTAGGTTTAAGCTTAGGTGTAGGATAAGGATCAAGACAGAAATGAATGAAAAATTAATGGAAGTCCTGGAAGTCTGTGCAAAGTCCTTATGAAGATAGAAAGATGTGATGTGATATGTATGCATGCATGCATATGTGTGTGTGTGTATTGCACTTTGAGAAGTCATAATCATTTAAACAAATTATTCAATGTGCATTTGCAAGTTTGTAATAAACTATTTATATGATGTAGAGGTAAAAATCTCAGTTATTTTAAAGTGTATGTTTAGAGCAACACCATAATCCAAAATCTTTGAATGAGGGTGAACTTATGTCAGTATTTTATATTGTTATTTTAAATAATATTACATTAATAAGTTGCAAATATCAAGTTTTCAATGCAAACATAACATAACAAACAATGGTAACGAATGAAACAATAAATATGAAGTTTAGCAAATTACAGTTATAACTGAATGTCTGGATTGTCACCATTTTAATTGTATGAAGTTAAATAAATATGTTTTTTTGCCAAAAAATAGTTTTAAAGCTCATGGCCATAATTTTATTATGAGCAAAGTAAAATAAAACATGAAAACAAAACGCAGGTAATGAAAATACTTGCACACATAATTTGTGATGGTTGGCATATCTGTAAAAAATATAAAGAAATACATTTTGCATCAGCTGAAAATCACTAATTTTGAAACAGTTTGTTTTGAGAGGTCCATTTTCTTGTCTGCTGAGGCTGGACCTTTTAGACGCAAAACTCAGAGACTTTTCTAAAACAAAAATGCAAGACGATAATGGCGTAAGTAGGTATCAGAAAATATTCCATGAATAAACTGCAAGAGGGTAACTGGAAACACTCTCCAGTCTCTCCCGCTTGTAGAAAACTCGCCCTTTAGATGCCGAGGCTCTCAGGAGAAGCAAACCAGAATAGCCAGCCCTCTCTGCTGTGACAAAGCACTTGAAATGTAACATAATCGGGTCAACTCTGCAGAGATAGAGCAGACTATATACGCATGCCCCCTGTAAGAAGTTATTCAGCGGCTCAATCCTCCTGCGTCCCCTCACCCAGATGCTGCTCAGCGCTGCAACTGTTAAATCTGGTTCTTATCTTGCAAGGCGACAAATGTAACCAAACAAGTGCAGAGGGAAGAAAGGAGTGGGCACCGTGCTACACGTGTTTGGTCCCAATAGAAGCTTGAAAAATAAGCAGGCGGCGGGCTGACGACATGAGCAGCTCCATGGGGGATTCCTGGAAAGCTACAACCACTCCTGTTGGGCCGCTGTGTCAAACATGGGAACTTGGGGTTCAGCAAATGGTTTTCTTTCTTTTCAGAGAAACTGTCAAACTGTAAGCACCATCAGTGTTTTCTGCTATGTATAATTTCTGTGTTTTTTATTAACGATCTATGTCAAAAACTATATTTCTGAACTATTTGACATGCTACTTAAATAAAAAATCAGGGAAAGTAATAAAATATAATAAAATGGCTTCAGAATAAAACAATCCCAACTTTTTTTGTTTTGCAAGAAAACATGTTATAGCAAAAGGTTTTCTTGACTGATTCATTTAAAAAATGGCTTAGTTTTATGACCAATGACTTGTTGGGAAATAGTTTACTCCAGTTTCATATTGACTTTTGTTTTCTTTCTGTGAAAGTTACTGCCTGGAGGAGCTGGAACATTTTCATGGTGGTGGCCGAGGTGAGACCGTCATTCATGCAAAAATAATTCACTAAACACAGAAAATGTTTTCTCGAGGGCCTTGCTACACTAATATAGCAAATAGTAGGAGTATAATCATTATTATCACCACTTGCTTTGGAGGGGAGCTGCTTATTTTTTTCAAAACCCTAGCAGATTTTCTTCCAGTATTGTCTTATTTATTTCCATTCATTTCTCCATCCTAACTACCCATGTTTTCTGTCCTTACCGAAGAAAAGGGTCTCCACAGCATGATGCTGTTTCCACCACATATCGGTCACAAAACTTTAATCTGATCTGTGCACATCCATCCATGTCTCAGGTTGCTTCATTTCATAGCTTCCTGGCTCAAACTGCTAAGATGATTTCTTCTGGCTTTCATCGAACAGTGACTTGATTCTTTTCACCGCCTAAATTGTGAAGGGCATGATTAATATTTGTTTTGTCAACAGACGTTCCTTCCTGAGTTATAGATTTCAAAAGCTCATCCAGTTATCATGACTGTCTCTCCGATTAATGCTCTCCATGCCCAGAATAAGTTTTTTTTTTTTTCAAATTTGCAGTTTTGTTATATAATTTGGATTTTTTGGGATGATGGGTGAAAAATCGCATCATCCATTGTTTTCTAGTCTAGGCTTTTCAAATTCCATCACAAATCTAAATCTTTCTGCTCTTTCTTGTTCTTCATGATGCTAACGAACATGCTAATGTTCTTTATTAAATCTCTTGTTCATTTAGGGGTATCAGAGTGCAATCAGTTAAATTCTGCATGTTCTAGAAGAAGTGAGAGTTTTATTGAAAACAAAAGAGAAAAAAAAACATTCATGCACTACTTTATGTTAGTCTGTCACACATGATCGCAATAAAATAAAATACAAATTGAGTTCAAAACAAGAAACGCTTGAAGTAAATCATAATCTCCAGTGCAGCAGCTGGCAGAAGCCGCCAGCATTCATCACTATGTCTCTTCTGCTTGTAGACCTTTCCCTATTATTAGTGTTAATACAAGGCCAGAGGACACGGAGGGGAAACAGGCCTGGCAGTGCTTAAAAAAATCAAATGTCAGTCCGTGACATGCTGCCAGCTGCCGGAGGCTTTGATATGCCCAGGCTGGATGATGCTTATTTGATCGTTTCATTAGAAAATTTGGTCTAGGTGTCAAAGAAGTTCCCTATGTCTGTGGTGCAGCTATTAGGCTCAATTAAAGCTGCCAGAAAAACGGAGAACTGAGCCGGCTCTGTGCGCTGTATTCAGAGTGGCCTTAAAGAGCCACTGAGAGGGTCACAGAAATTGCTATTCATAACACTTAATAGCTTATGAATTAAGTTTTCCTTCTAATTATTCATAATCAGACGGAACAAAAAAAGGTAATGACATGTTTGGCTTTGGAGACCTCAGGAAACATGGTAGTTTATTTGTTTTTCTGCAGGTCAAGCATTTTTATTGAATAGATATTTAGAGGTTTATAAGCAAAACTGATGACAAAGATTTTGGTTTCATTCACATTTTTGCTTAGGAAAAGATAAAACTCTGGTTTACTTAGACAAATTGCAAACATGTTAATGTTTTAATTGAACATGATCATTTTGAAAAATATTTATTGGTACTCTGACTATGAACAATCCTAACACAAGCAGAAGATGATGCATGGCACAAACCTTCCTGCTGTGAAATCATCCAGAATGACAACACTCCAGCAGAGATGTGATCATTCTGTCACACTGAATTACAGGAAAAGTTCCCTTTAGAAATTATTTTATGAAAGGACCATAATCTCAGAGGGGAAAAAAAATCCCCTCTTGGATAGAGCTGACAGACATGTGTAACGAATAATGGCAGCTTTAATTCGAGGAGTCACAGGTTAAAAGGCCTGGAATCAAGCCTGATCATAAGTCGGGAGTAAATTGATAACAAATGTGAAAACCACTAGACGCGTTTTTCCTTTTTCTGTGCAAAACTGCCAAAAGCATTCGTCGGCATTGCTGGGATCAAGGGCTTCCCTCTGTGTCAGAAAAAAAGCAATAAAAGACTTATAACATCTTTAAAAAAACAATTATTTTGCTACAGCTTTAAGAGATGAAATTGATCCCTGACAAAAAATTGCAGTAACAACATTTCTGAAAGCAAATGTGGTAAATAATAATAATAATAATAATAATAATAATAATAATAATAATAATAATAATAATAATAATAATAATAATAATAATAATGTCAAAAAAGCCATCCTCTTTTAAGTTAACCTGTTTCAGATTTGATCTTCATTATTTAACATTTTTAATTGCCGTTTTATAAATAGCTTTATATTTATTTCTTGAACCTGTTAGTTCATCCTTTGCAATGTACTTTTAAGAGATCTACCACTAGCTCTATTCCTACGACTATGAATGAAAATAATAAAACCTGGGAGGTTTCTACATGATTATTTTTTTCACAATGTAACAATTTATGTAAAAAGGGTAAGTGGGTGTCATTAGCTTCTGATGAAAACAGTTCATTAACTGACCACTTACAAGTTTAATCACCTCAAAACAAATACTTTGGTTAAAACAGATGCTTTGGTTAAAACAAATGCTTTGGTTAAAACAGATGCTTTGGTTAAAACAAATGCTTTGGTTAAAACAGATGCTTTGGTAGTTTACTGGTCTGGTTCATTGCCAAGAAGCAAAAGACTTCAGAAATGATTCAAGGGAAACAAATGTTTATCTTTGTCTGTAGACTGCAAATCTTTTTCAAGTCCAACTCAGATCTCAGGTCTGTAAAAAATGTCTTGTCTGCCTATAACTGCATTGCTGTTAATTATGAATTCATATACTGTCTTATAAAGACAAATTTAACTCCTGAACACCTGCGACAGACTGGCGACCTGTCCAGGGTGAACCCCGCCTCTCGCCCGGAACGCAGCTGGAGATAGGCACCAGCAACTCCCGACCCCGTTAGGGAGAAGGGTGACCAGAAAATGGATGGATGGAACTCCTGAACACTTGACATATTTATCATAATCCGTGTAGAAATTAGCACACTACATTAATAATAAACATTTAGGTAAAAAAATGCTAGGATGCTAGCTGAAACTGGTCAAATTTCTGAAGGAACCCAACAGGAAGTGGTCTTAATTTGTAGAACAGTTTGATTCTGGTAGCTCTTTTTCTTTTTTTCTTTACAAAATAGAAAACAAGAAATAAACATTTTAATCTCACTTATCATAATACTTTTAAGACTAATACTAGAGTGACTTATTTCTGGGTGTAGAAAATAACAAAAAAATTTCCATGAATAGTAAGGAGTTGTGTTCCACAGAAAAATCCACTGTATTTCAATATAATATTACAAAGGTAACAGTAAAAAGTGTGTTGTGGTGAAACTAATCAAGCTAACGAAGTTAATCAACCATATGACATTATATAAAGCTTATTATTTTCCTCTCCTTAATTTGAGTCAGACATAATTCAGAAATCATTGTCTAAATTTGCAGTGAAAACCATTGTTGTGTTTTTTGAATGACAATCAATGACGAAGAGCAGTTTAGTCAGTGAATGAGAAAGAAAACTGAATTACAGAGTAAAAGTCACAGGAAGTGTTTTTCTTTTCAAGTATCTAAAGTGTCTTAATTATGATCCTTCCCTAATATAGTGAGTAAATTATTTTCTTGCAAAGTTCAGCTTGAGAGACGTCCATGTGGTCAATATTATGATGCTGCTGAAGTCATAAATAGGTTCAAAAGGTCATTAATAGCTCACAGTCTACATATGTTCCTGGGGTTTCATGCATAAAGTGTGCATGCGCACAAAAATATTTTACGCACAAATCGGCACGTATAAAGCTTAATTTTGTGTGAAAGTTTGCTTAAATATACGCACTCCTTTCGCTGGCGCGAAAATGTGAGGCAGCCACGCAAACCTTTCCTGTGAACAACATCAAACCACAAAGCGTCAAAACTCTCTTAAATACACTGAAATCTGACCACATTCGGTCTTATCTAGACCAAGAAGCATCAAACCCGATGTTTTTCAAGATTTTAATATTTCATTGTTTAAACGTAAATGATGAAACTGAACTGCATTTATCCTCAGACAATAAGCTAACTCGCACACAAAATAAAGAAAATAAAAACAAAATATGTGAAAACCTTGCTCGAATGTAAATAGTACTTCAGTTTTTCTCTCATAAAGATGTAACGCATTGGTTTGTGTGCCGAAGTGCATGAAATGCATCTATGGGGTCATTTCATTCTCACTGAAAGAAGAAAACAGGTTTGGATCAGCAGATTAAATCAAACCTGCTGATTTGCCTGCTTTGTGAATACACGACTTTATGCATCCGATTTCTTGTGTGCGCCGCACTTTTCTAAATTTTTTCGTACGGCAAGTTTCAGTGTGAAAACAGCGCACTCTTTTATGCATGAAGCCCCTGGTTATTAAATAAAACTTTCATTAGAGGGAGGATAGAGCTATTGTTCAGGGAAGAGTCACGAATAATCAAGTGAAAACAAAATCTATCTCTAAAGTTTTTGTTACCTCATTTTACGGTCATGAGACCTTATTAATACTGTGTTTTAATGTTACCATGACAAAAAGTCATACGTAAACACTACTCTAACTCAAATGAGCTGTTCTTGCAACCTTACTAACACCATTGATTATACAAGAAAAAGAGCATTCATGGGTTGCAGCACTTAAGTAAGAGCCAAGAGTCTTTATTTTGTAAGTTTGACTTTAGTTTAAGTGGCAAACTCCAGGCCAAATCTCTGCTGTGAAAACTTTTCAGTTTCAATCATTGGTAAGTAAAGGCTGTCCACAAGAAAATCACATTTAGGGTAGTTTGAACTCATCAAAGAAGTGAATTTTGAGAGACACTTCAGATTCTACTATGAAGTAATACATATTTGCATTTATAAAACACTAAAACAACCTATTTTGTTTGGATGTCAGGAGAAAGCTTCTTACCAACTCAAACAAGGCCATGGAGTTCTGACACATTGGGGTTTTTCTGGAGCCTGAACGCCTTGCAAGACCAACATATTTCCTATCAATGAAATTATGTTGAAATACAGGTACGACGCAAAAAACACAACAGAAAACCTCCAAGAAAAGAAACTGTATGACCCCAAAATATCTATAAACAAATATTTAAATTTCATTTATAAATCTGGAAATATCTGAATATTATTTTTGCCGTCTCTTTCTAAACCACAGAAAGGCAAGAACTTTTTACCACTGATGTAAATAACAGAATTGTGACACAATGATGTATTCCATTACATGTGGTACCAAGTCAGGCTGCTCTCTCTCTATTTTTATTCTGTGTACTCATGACGACTGACAGTCAGGGCAATATTACCTATTTAAAAACCAATTTTTAAAATTGCATGTCTGACATATGTGCACATACGTGCGTCAGTTTTTCTTTTTTCTGAGCCACTCACAGATTAGACTTAATAGACGTGCCGGGAAACGTGCAGCCGAAGGAATGTTGACCACATGTTCAAAAATAAATAGACCTTCGAGAATTGAACACAAGCACTCACAAGGTTAATCAAATGTAATTTCTTTATGGTTTCTCTGCTTTGGTCGTCCTGCACTTTTGCTGTCATATTATTATTATATATTTCTGTCTGTGCAACAGCGATCCAGGCAAAATTTGGCTCCACAGACTGAAATAGCTGCAAACATATGTAGGCCAGAGTGAGAGTATCCGTTTCTCACCTTCTGCATAACACGTTAGAAGAATGTAGCATTGCAGCAACATGTGGTATGGCAGGAATCACACATTTGGATTCTTTTCTTTTTGTTCTGCATTTCTGTGGTTAATGTGTTGGTGTAGAAGCCTGTCTTCATTAGTAGCAGTTCTAACCACAAATGTGATTAAAAGGCAAACAGTATTATATTTTAGAGCCGTGAAAATATTAGAAAGATGAAAAATAAATCTCAGAATGTCTTTCCATTACTTTTCAAAGCAGAGAAGTAATTTGCAAAACATGTTTATCTTTGTAACAATACCTCTTTTAAAACTGTATATGAATGATTGGGATGATATGTTATATGAATCTACATTACCTACATGTCCTTTGCCATATGTAATAAAGTTGTACATAGGAAAAAACAATTCTTTGATCAAGAAAGTTTTTTTTAATACAAATACATTGAACACAAGTGTGGCCCCTTAATGTTGACAGAAAAAGTCTTATGATAGATTGCAGATTGAAGGAATAAACAGAGCTGATGACACAGCTTGGACAGAAGGCTGAAGGTAAAGAGTAAACCACCAGGCCACAGATGTTGTTTGTGAACATAAAGTTAATCAAGTAAAACGCTGCTACAGTTCCGTAAGGTTAGACATACAGAACTATAATTCTGTATGTTTAACCTTTAACCTTTTTTGAACATCTCTGCATGAGTTGTTGAAATAACAAAGGCCTTCTGGAGTATTCATAGGCATATCTGTGCACATAAAACTTACAATGCTGGTAAAAATCGAAGCAGAAATTTCATTTATTTACATTTTTTGAATTACATTTTTTATTAAAAGTGGCTATTTTTTATTGCAGTGGACTACATGCAGACTGGAGATGTGAAAGGCTCTTTCAAATTCTCTGGATGGTGCTGGTTTGTTGGGTCTTCAAGCTGCGGCTCTCAGGCATCATTTCCTCCAAATTAGGTGTTGCAAATGTAATATCATGAGTTCTGGTAACTTTCAGGTTCACTGCTTTAAGCTTTTCTTTCTTTCACACTATTTTGCATATTTCTATATGTTATGGAAATAAATATGAGCTGTGAGTTTGAACTTAACTAAAAGGACAAACACTGGAAAAAAGGAAAATGTACATGTACATATATATGTCCTCGAAGTGACTGGCCAGAACAAAAGAAATTAAAGGTTAAGAGAGGAGGAAGAACTCTGCTCTGCATCTTTTCCTCCGGCCATTTCTTTTTTGCCCCTGCTCACTGAGGGTGGCGTCTCAGCGTTTGGCACACATCCAAGCTGAAGGAGTGTTAAACCTCTCTGGCTGCGGGGAGAAAGAAATGACAGGACTCCTTCAAGCTCCCCTCTGTTCTTCTAATGGACTCCTCCGTCAACATGGCAAGGTTAGAAACATCATAAGTTCATATTCCCCACATGAGACTTTCTTCTTGCCTTTCCCCCATTTAGTGGTGTTGCCTTTTAGATTCCACAGCGGCTCCGTTCCTTTCGGCCAAAGAATCGGAGTCCTATCAGTGAAATCAAAGGCGATTACACAGCTCACCAGTCATTTAGGATCTCTGTGGCTGTGGTAAGTATGTAATGCAGGCCGCAGCCCCATAGTCTCTGTTTATTCAGTGAAAGTGCTCTGTAATTTATTTAAAATAATCTATTTTAACAAATAAAGAGGTCATTGAGAGAGCGCATTGCTGCAGGCGCACATTTAAATACCTCTTTAAGAGTCTGACCAGTTGACAGGCTGCTGAGCTGGCTGGACCCTGAGGATGCAGAGGCAGGACGTCTGCTCTGAATAAAGCGGCTCGCCAAAATCCAAAAGAACTGCATTGTGTTTTATGCAAAGGGCTTATTCCCTCTGCTGATGTGTGAGCAGTATGTGCACGACAACACTGGCTTTTCCCACCTCTGATTGAGATGTTTGATTCTGATCCAGTGGACTTGTTTGAAGAGGGGTGGGCTCAGGCCCTCCTGTATGCTTTGAGAGGAGTAAATATGACGGATGGGATTACAAGGAAGCCCTCTCAGAGATTTTTGAAGAGCCTGAAATAGAGCTGGTTTTTCCTGCATACCAGCACATCTGCCCACTTGCTCTCTGTGGTGGCTTCAGCAGCTCAGGTGCACTGTATCTACATTATGGCTGCCTGTCTGATGGGATCTGACTGCACCACAGCGCTGAACGCATCAAAGGGGGTCAAAGAGGGGAAGCCAGTCCAACTGTAAGAGGCCCAGTTATATAAATGGAGCCAAAGTACTTTGCTTTATTTGGACTTGTTTGGCCTTATTTGTTTGTACACCACACAGCTTCATACTTGGCGAGATGCAGAGCAGAGCTTTTCCGCCCTCTTTAAACAGTATGCAACTTATTAGTTCATAAAACAGCTTAATTCACTCATAAATCTGTACATATTATGTTTCTCTGTTATTTCAACAAGCCACAGATTCTTTTTAGATTGAGTTATTGTTGTTTTTAAAAAGGTTTTTGCACTTTAGGTTCTTAAAATGTTGGCTGATTTTACATTCACAAGCAGTGTGACATTCAAATAAGTGACAACTTAAAAAAAAAGAAAGAACTATGACTTTTCATCCAATGCAAAAACATCAGTAAACCATGACAGAAATGTCATGCAGTAAGTACTTGGTGTATTCTGGCTTCTTCTGTTCTGGCCAAAGAAAACTGGATTTAGTGAAGCTGTCGTTTCCTTGGCTCGCCCGATGGCAGTTTTGCAATGTTTTGCAAGACGTTGCCTTCCCAAAGCAGGAGTCACAGAGCCTTATGAAAAATATTCACACCCCCAAAACCTTTTTGCATCTTGGGAAATTACTATTTTTGTAATGCCACAAAAACAGTGTTCCCTTCCATCTAATAAAAAAAATGGAAGAGAACTTTTAGATGGTTTTAAAATTATAGAACAATAAAAATTTGAGAAGTGATTTTCAGATTTTTTTTTTTTTGTTGCATTGATAAAATTTAAACTAATTGTCACCAGAAGCCAACTAATTATACAAATGCCACACAGATTCCACCTGTGTGGCATTTGAGTTCTATAGGATTAACGCTTATATATAAAGACATCAGAAGATGGCAGGGATAAAGTAAATGATTATGTTAAAGCAGGGTTATGTCAAACTGCAATCTTTTCTGCTTTGAACATCTTACAAATCAGTGTTTATAGATGCAACTCTACCAGGAGCAATATCCTGAGTGACTCTGGAGGAGCTGCAGAAATCCACTCCTCAGTAAGACTTATCATGTCAACCCATTAGAAATCTTGTTTGCATTTTGTCACAAGATGTTTAGCGGACTCAGTCAACATGTGGAAGAAAGTGCTCTGGTCAGATTACATCAACCTTAAACTTCTTACAAATTATTACATATGGCAGAAAACTATGATTCCACATCACCCAAAATGCATCATCGTTGTAAAATATGGTGGAGGCAGGGTCAGGCTGCAGGAATGCTTTTCTTTTGTAAAAATATTAAACCTGCAATGTTAATGAAAAAAAATCCATTGTGCCAATATTGAAAAACCTTCAAAAAGTCCTGAGACCTAAGCAGATGCATCTTCAAGCAGAACATGAATCCAACACATGCAGCCTGACCTCTAGATTAAAGTTTAGACCTGAATCCAACGGAGAAGTTCTGTCAAGAGATGTAAACTGATACTGACAGATATTTATCAAAGAAGAATGTACAAAGTTTTCAGTCTGCTGCTGGTTAAAGCTGATGCTGATATCTTACTTAAAACACTTGAAGCCAGGATTGAACTGGCAAGTATGGCATAATAATACATTTGTATTGTTGCAACTGCCAATTATGATCATCTACTACTAGTGAAACACTGCATTGCTGAAATGGATGATTTATTATTGGTAAGTAACCAGTGAAATAACACTAGTGAAGTTTTCATACTTTAAGTAGCCACTTTGATGAAGAGCTCTTTCTTTTACATGGATATATGGACTTCTTAAGGGCATAACTATCATTTTATATAAACAGCATATTCCATAAAACTGTGAAAATTTATCTGTACCAGAGTTTCTATGACATTCACTGTGTTTAATTGTGACACTGTGGTCTTCTGTCCCAAGTTGAAGAGTGTTGAAAGAACATATATTTTTTAACATGCTTACTCTCCTCCATGTGGGTTGCTATGCTTCATTTTCATTTATGACACAACGCAAAGTGCAAATATTTCCTGTGGTACATCGTGTACTTTCTAATATCGTATAAATAATTATGGAGGGCTGCAATGGCCAAAAAATGCAGAGCTCTCAGTCCAACCTTGGTTAGCTGTAAAGCTAACCAAAGCTTTGTAATTGAAGTGAAAGGTGGTTCTCAAAATTGAAAATGCACTAAGAACCATTCAGCATTTCTCTCCCACTTCACAACTTTGGGCTTCTTTCTGTCAATCTGTCACATAAAATCACAATAAATATATTTGCCTCTTATGCGAATATGTTTTCTGTCATTTTTCTTCTGTGTCTTCGTCCTCCTCTGATCACATCAAATAGGGTCTTCTGAACTGTGAATGAGACCATCTGTATAACCTGACATTGTGGTTTGGGTCACTGATTTAGGGTTAGGCTGATGGATTACTTTACTAATGATTTTGGCCCAAGAGTGAGGTTGTTTTAAAAAGGCAGAAGTCGGGGTGAGTCAGTTTGAGTTTCATACGATGTTATGGATTGGAGAAGTCATGCGTAGAGCTCCTCTTCGACGGCCAAAGTAGCTGGTTGATTATTTAATGTTCTTCTTTCACAAACCGGGTTTAATCTGCAGAGAAAAGAAACAAGAAATTTGATCGTCACGGATAATTTTAAAGCGCTGAAGCAGGTTGGACTTTTCCCTCACAAGGAAAACCTGCAAGCTGAATGGTAGGCACTTTCACCGTAACATAATATACTGATTCACATTTGAGATGTTTGCGTGTACTGTACCTTCAACGGAAGATGTCCTCTGTGATTGAGGCCACCCAGACAGCGGTGCTGTGAGGGAGCGCGCCCCTTACCTCCCATCGGGGGCAACAAGGTCCTGTGTCCACATTTCAGGCAGGGCTGTCACTCACAGTAGGGGAGAAAGGGCTCTGTCTTGGGGTCAGCACTTATGTTCTCCAGCTAAAAAAGCAAGGCTGGCTCTCAGAGGACAGGCAACACAGCAGGCTTTGTGTTGCATCCATACAGGCTGAGCTGGAAAAGCTTAAAGATGAGCAAAGAGGATGATTAAGATAATCAAGAATATTTTTTGACATGTCCTTGCAGGGAGATGTAGAAGTGGAAGGGAACAATGTTAGCAATGGAGCATGGTAAGAGAGAAAGAGTTTTCCAGGCATATGATCTTGTTTCATCTTGTACGTTCTTTTCACAAAAAAAGAAAACACAGAGAAAATAATTTTTTTAAAATCTGAACTTGGTCACTTTGTTTTTTATTATCATGCAAAAACATCATGAAGTGACACGTTTACAACCAGAGCTGCTGAAAAGCTTTATAAACCCTGACAAAACAATCACTTTTCCACAGTAGGAATAAAATACATGTATGATGCAGATTCTTACACTTTGTATCAGTGGTATGAAATTAAATAACCAACAAAGCAATATGTAATAATGACAAAACTTTCTCAGATATTCAGGTAAAAAGAAATATTTCAACCACAACAGAGTACTGAAAGTTATTATTGTTGGTATTTGAACTTTCTAACTTAACAGGGCAGAAGAGGATTTTGTTTTCATGATATGCAGAAATCTATTGCACAATAAAGTAACTTTTCACCGGATGACTGCTATTTTCAACATGTCTGTTTTTCACTTGTTTTATTTTTGTGTTCTTGGACTTAATTATTGCACCAAACTATTTGCAAATATTCAACAGGACTGCCAATTCTCAATAACAGATGAACTACAAACGGACCTTCTCAGTATTTATGCTCTGAACTTCAAGAAGCATGTTTCAAAAAATTAATTGATAATCTATTCTATAGTATTCTATTTTTTTTGTCTCCAAAAACTGAAGAAGCCTGCAGAGTCCCAACTGTGTTTGATGAAGTGCAGTTTTCCAATTATATGCATATCTAACATCATATTACTATGTTGTGCTGCTGGTATCACTGTTAGTAAATTAACTTTTTTGCATATTTTAACATGTTAACTAGGATAATGTTGATTATAATACTAAATTCTCATATTGTTTCATTATTAAACAAATTATTCTCACTTCTGATGGTATACGGCTCTTTTTTTCCTTCTTTTCTGTAGTGCCTTGAGGTATTTGTTCTGAATTGGTAAGATATACATAAACTGAATGCAATTAAATTAAACCAGTAGCATGTTCAAAAAAATCACCTGGAATAACATGGAGACAAGTACACTTATCTGTTTTTATTAATAATAGTAGGCTGCCTGGTCACTGAACTTGAAAACATAAAATCTCAGCAGATTTTTACTGATCCTAACATACTTTCAACTTGGTTGCAACATCCCTCCCACATCTAACTTCCAGCTTCTGTTATCACTTTCCAAGAGAGCAGATCTTTTCTTTCACATACTTATCTTTCATTTTCAGTCCTTTGAGTTGGATACAGGGAAGAAAAAATGTTGTTCATTTAGGTTAGTAAAATAATGCTTTAGTAAGCTCAGAAAGACCTGGCAATTGACAACAGATGGTACAACTGGCTGCACTGGATTGAGCTGTCAAGTGATGATGAACTCAGTCAGAAGTTTACTTACATTCACATCCATGTTTGGGGCTTTTCTACTAATATCTGATTATAAGGCTGTTGGTAAGTCACTGAAAAAGCAGATGGTTTTTTGAAGCCATCAACAAATTTCTGGTATAAATCTGGCCGGATAGTTGACCACTCATCAAATCAGAGTGTTTGCTTTCCTGGCTCAGACCTGGGTTGTAGGCATTAATAACTTTTATTAGGTTTGGGGTCTGAGCTTTGGGAAGTACATTCCAGAAAATTAATGTTAGTCTGTTTTATTCATTCCAACTCCACGTCTGCTCTGTATTTGAGATCACTATAATGTTGGAACTTCCTATTCTGTCCAAGTTTCTACAATCAAGCTGCTAATTTGGGGTTAAGTCTTGAAAATGTGGACATTGTCTTCTTTATTTATTATTCCTCCCATTTTTCCGAAATCAATGGTGTCACTATCAGTGATGCTTTGTGATGATATCATCACCTTCTTTGACAAACAATTTTAGTCCAATAAATATAGCGCGCTTGGGCTTAAAGGCCTTGCCTTGTGGTGTCCTCGCATTCTTCCATTCATTGTAACCAAATACTTCAGTCTTTGTCTAATTTAACCATGAAATGAAATAAAATGCAATGAAATGAAATGTTTATTCAGCATTCATCTGACTTGTCCATGTGAACAGTTGGGTGAAGCTTTTATGGTTTTATTTTGGAGCAAGAGTTTCACTTTTACTCAGCCTCTTCTTATTCATGTTGGTGTTAAATTGGCTTCACTGTCAACAGTGACGATGTATTCTTGACCTTAATGAGGAACTGCTGAAAAGCCAATAACTTGATGGATTTGGCAGGATCATTGTGAATTCGTTCATTAATCGAATCTGTCTGTATGATTGGATGCATCGGCATGAATTAGATTTATTGTGTATATAAATAAACTGAGTTATACTGAATCAATGAATTCCAGAAAATGAAAGGCATGAACCTTGGTTATTTTTAGTTAGTTCAAATTAATTGATTTTCATCTGATGTTGACAGTTTAGGTCGGATGGTTGAGATATGAACATGGTTAAGACATTGATCCCAAATGCATATGTAGATTTAAGGAGAGTGACAATAACCTCTCATAAAAAATTGAGAACTATGCTTTAACATTTTATGTTGCACAGAAACAATAAATTTAAAAATCAGATAAAACAATTTTACCAGCCCTGTTTAAATTGGTAAATTTCTAGATTTATGCCTGAAGCTCATATATTAAACTAGACTTCTCATCAACTTGCTAAGGGACAATAGATGGAATATTATTGGAATGTATCTAAATAATGTTTGATATGAGAAAATCCACAACAAATACAAACTTATGCACCAAAGTTTGAATCGTTGCAGCTGGTTTCTCTATTATCACCCGGTTTTGGAAAAGTGCAACATCAATTTGACATAACAATTATGAAAGCACGTATTGTGTTTCTGAGACGTATTTCTCTCACTATTGTGTCCAAAGTAGTTATTGAAAGTTGTTTTCCTTTATCTCAGGATTAGATATATCAGATATGTTTTATCTGATCTTAAGATCTGATCTTAAGATCAGATAAAACACAATAAAGTTTTTTGTTTTTTTTAAATTATTATTATTAACCAAGTGGCATTGAATAGTTTTATTCTTACCCCAGTATCACCATCAGCTAAGCGATGTGCAGAGTGCCTGGTGTCAATTTGTCCATCTTTGAACCTATAATCAACTTAGCCACAATCACCATGAACAACAGTCCCTACATGAGACTCAAGCAGATTAAAGTGGAAGATGGGAGCGACGGAGGAGTGTGGCGGATCGACACATGTTTCGACCGGTGTCACCTCTTAATGTAATTTGGCACATGCTCCAATGTGCTTCTTCTGGTGTAAGGTTTCTTTTAAGTACCTAATGAGTGTGGTGGGCGAGCACCCAGGGGGGACAAAAGAGGTCAGTGTTTTGGGTGGAACGTGTGGAGAAAGTGTGGGGGATCTTCCTGTCATTCAGCACACGTTTCTAGGGCCCTGGCGACCTTTGACCCTACCCGTGCAGACACACCACTGATCTCAGCCTCACTTTGGTAGAAAAGGCTTGTGTTGAACACCTCACTGTGTTTTACTTTCTGTAAACAACACATTCACCTGCATACATAGATACACAAGAATATTATCTATATATATATATATGTATATATATTCACACATGCATTATAACCAGAAAACAGTAGAAAAACAAACTAACATTCATTTTAATATTTCACCTAATTAAGTGTGATAATATTGTTCTGTTAAATTCAACAACTTCATACCAGCAGATTATAATTCAGGAAAATGTGAAACATTATGTGATTAGTAGATTCAAAGAACACAAAATGTTTAATGCGATTACTGTATTTGTGTTTTAGCTAACTGGTTGTTAAAATCCAGTCAAGAATCAATCGTTTTTGGTGACAAAATTCTGGAGAGATCAACACAAGCAAGTAAGAGCTTTACTTCAGTTCTGTATTCATTAATAGTTTAAAAATATTCTTGTGATGTTTGATTGATCTTGGTCAGAATCAAACAAAAATAAACAAAAGGAGTTCAAGGCTAAAAAAAGATATTTGCCCCTTTCAGATTTACTCTTCTTCATTTGCAAGCTTGTCACTCGGGGGTCATTCATCCCGTCTTAACAGACAAACATAGACAGAGTTAATATAAAAACCATAACAATTTAACTCAGAGAGATAGCTCATTTGCTCATTTGTGTCTAGATAATTCCCAATTCACAGTAAGCATCACCATCAGAGTAAGAAAAGTTTTGTCCTCCAGACTCCAGATGTTAAACTCATCAAGAATCTCTCTGATGAGCTGGAGGAGATTTCATAAAGCTTTGGGACTCTGTGTCATCAATAATAAAATCTGGGTAAATAAATGACTGCAACGATGGACTGAAATTAGTTTTAATGACAGTCTTTGCCTAAACATTGACATGATGAATGAGGTCCAATTAATATTGTGGGGGTGTTTTTTAGATTTGTAAGGGCAGCATGTTGGAGCGCTGGACTAAAAGTAGCATAAAGGATGTAAGAGTTTAGTTGTTCATGTGTTCGTTCATGAAGGAAGAACACTGGCTTATCAATTTTAAAATTGCATTTTAGCTTATTTAGAATGCCAAAACATGCTATTTTATTGCAATTTCACCTTTTCTTTATACCAGGATGAATTTTCAGGTTTTTCCACTTCTGTAAAGATTGATGAACTTCTCAATTGTTTCCACTTTTTAATAAATTGTCTGTGATGTCATGTACTTCAAATAATTTGGAGATGACATAGTAACATTTCTCAGATCCTTGCTAATGTCTTTTCATCTTGGAATTATGGTAACATACACACCTGCATGCCTCAGAGCCGCACACTGCAACAACTCCAGATTTCAGAAAATGTATCAAATTCATACATCCATCCATCCATTTTTCCGTCACCCTTCTCCCCTAACGGGGTCGGGAGTTGCTGGTGCCTATCTCCAGCTGCGTTCCGGGCGAGGCGGTGTTCACCCTGGACAGGTCGCCAGTCTGTCGCAGGGCAACACAGAAGACAAACAGGACAAACAACCACACACACACACCTAAGGAGAATCTGGAAAGCCCAATCAACCTGACAGTCATGTTTTTGGACTGTGGGAGGAAGCCGGAGTACCAAGAGAGAACCTACAACATGCAAACTCCGTGCAGAAAGACCTTAGACCGGGAATCGAACGCAGGTCCTTCTTGCTGCAAGGCAACAGCGCTACCCACTGCGCCACTGTGCAGCCGTATCAATTAGCTGTATTTGTAAAGTTGTATCAAATTCATATAGCTATGAATTTGATGTCTGTTACTTAATAAACAGTGCGGTATCTATTAGCTGTATTTGTAAAGTTTTATGTAAATTTGAATAATTTTATAACCTGGTACAGAATAGTTAAATCTTCTGGCTATCTAAGGGGTTTTTTTTAATGGAAAGCCCCTAGTCTTCAAGGAACATTGTGGCTATTTTGTTATTAAAACATATTCATAAAAATATTTAAAATTACCTGCTGAAAATATTTCACTGTTTTGGATGTATAGATTCCAGATCACGCTGACACACGGTTCATATTAGTCATCCAAGATATGCAGAAAAGGTTAATATAATGTTCAAAATGGAAAAAAAAAAATTGGGGCGCTACCTTTACACTGATACAACACAGGATGACCGACTCGTTGGTCAGCCATGTTGTCTTTCATCTGCCACTCAGTGACTTCCAATCACTTTTATTTTACTTCTCAAAACCACAGATGCAGTCATATTCTTCCATCAGTGTAATGATAACATAACCTCTCATTTTAATGCACATCAGTCTCTGTCCAGCTTACCGCCACACAAACACACACACACATGGGCGCACACACTTAAATGCAATTTGCACAACTGGCAGACATCTGTTGATAATTATTGGCCAGTCTCTGCAGAGAACCTGTGATATTTAATATTTCCTAACCACTTGAACAAATAAGCCATAATAACTGCAAGGTACTTGACCACAGGAGTAGAAGAGATGTGCAGCATGAGAGGAATCATGTGAGCTTTAGTTGGATTTGCTTTAGTGTGATAGGATTTTACTCCTGGCACGTATTTGGAAATCACCATGGAAATCTACCACCAAACTCTTCACCTCCCTGAAGAAACACCGCAGCTTAAACAGTGGACAAACATAAGAAATAATTTCTAAAAAGTGGAAATAAATAATTCCAAACATCAATCATACATACTGTACACATAAGCATACTTGCACACACAAAAATGCACTTCAGGTTGATGAGCTGCAGAGGTGTTGCAGAGCTGCTGAGCATCAAGAGACGTTCACAAAACACTCATTAACTTCCTTACAAAGCTTTCTTTGTGACCCGCGAGGCCTTGGGCTACTCTGCCTGCTCTCTGCTCTCTATACACACCCACAAACACACGCACACATGCACGCACACCCACCGAGAAGGATGGTTTCTACCTCAATGAAAACGTACGTAGACACCCAATGAGAATAAAGCTTGGATAATTTTTTGAAGAGATTTTCTTGGAAGAAGAGATAAATAATACTATCAGTGCAGATACATTTCATAGATTACAGGAAGAGTTACAACATCTCTCACAGCAACTGGCCTCCTAGTTAAATAATCCTTTCACAGCAGATTGGTCCAGGTAAAATTGTGGTAAAGTTAGCTAATTGAGACATTCTGGCATCTCAAAATCTTTCCACAAATGATCTAGAAATCTAAATAAAATAAATACAAGGTGTTCTTCAATTACGTTTCTGGGAAGAGTGTTAAAAGGAGTCAAAGATGAACTGAAAACACAATCTTAAGGAGAAATTGTTTCATCATAGCTGTTTTTTACATGTGAAAACTCTTCACCAGCAGTCGAGTGATGGAGCTGCTCTTCCGCAGTGATGACTTTACCACCAGGTACTCCTTCCTGTCTGCCCTCACATCAAAGTGAGCGACCTGCTCAGGTTTCATCTTTCAGGAGGACCGGTCGAGGCGGCGAAGCCTGTTTCCCTTCCAGCAGATAAGTGGAGAGGTTTGAGGAAGAGGTCAGCAGCACACCAGGGGATTCCCTGACAGCGGCTTTGCCAAAGACCACCAAGGTGACCGGCGAGATGAGTTGACAGGCCACATTATTTTCCAGAGGGAAAAGAAACATACAAGGTGCTGGAACAGTACACTGGTGCATGTTTTACTTTGTACTGTTTGCAGATGTAAAGATACATCCATCTGAAAAATATAGGGCACTCCACTTTTGTTTTTTTTTAACATACTTAAACAAAGGAATGTTAATTTTAAATTCTAATAATATATTTATTCCCTCTTAAAATGGCTAACGTAGTACATGTCTAAAAAACATGAACTGCACATAAGAGAACATCATCATGTTGAAGTGTGAAAAAGCTAAACAACGAGACGTGTGAGAGCTGGCTGGTAACTTATGAATGTGATGAGGGGCTGAAAAAGGTCTGATAAAAATTTAAATCAGCCATTCCACTGTATGCAAAAGAGTCTGCAAGTCAAACATATGCAAAACAACTGCCAATATAAAGTCTGGCCGTTGAAATTTATTAAAATTTACTCTGAAAGCAGATTGCAAGCCGCTAAAAGAAGTCTCTAAAATGTTACTATCCATCCATTTTCCGTCACCCTTCTCCCTAACGGGGTCGGGAGTTGCTGGTGCCTATCTCCAGCTGCGTTCCGGGCGAGAGGCGGGGTTCACCCTGGACAGGTCGCCAGTCTGCCGCAGGGCAACACAGAGAGACAAACAGGACAAACAATCATGCACACACACACTCACACCTAGGGAGAATTTGGGAAGGCCAATCAACCTGACAGTCATGTTTTTGGACTGTGGGAGGAAGCCGGAGAACCCGGAGAGAACCCACGCATGCACAGGGAGAACATGCAAACTCCGTGCAGAAAGACCCCGGGCCGGGAATCGAACCCAGGACCTTCTTGCTGCAAGGCAACAGCGCTACCCACTGTGCCACTGTGCAGCCCTAAAATGTTACTACACACTGATAAAAGAGATTACACAAGTTTCACTTTCATTGGTGGTGAAAATCTTTGCTTTATGAAAAAAAAAAAAAGAGAACAAAAAATAAATAATTCTATAAATGTTTCATTCAGGCATTAAAACAGAGTTCTAGAAAAAGAACTTGCTATGAAGGTTGGAGCTGGAATGCTTGGGGATGCTTTGGTGCTGCAGGATTTGGACAGCACACCAACAAGTAATTTACCATCAATAAGGAGATTAATCAGAAGATGCTTGAGTCCAACATCAAGGCACAAAGTCTGAATCAGAACTGTATCCTGCTGCATGAAAAATATTAAAAACACAACAGTAAATCCATTGAAAGAATTAGGAAATTGAAATCCTGCACTGAATTTTTCTAACTAAACTTAGATTTTGTTCTCATTGAGTTGCTGTGGGGTGAACTGAAATCTGCTGTACATGACAGAAACTCCTGAAAGATCTTCGAAGTTGAATCTGGGATTTCAGGGGTTTTTATTACCTGAAAACCTAAATTCTAAATACACCTAAATAAATGATGGAAATATCCCATTCTATATTTAACAAACACATACGAGTTTCACGATTGAATTAAGTCAATTAAGTTTAAGTTTGATGAAATTGTTGTTCTTTGAGTTGCACCTGCAAATACAAACATGTATTAAGTACAAGTTAAAATCCAAGAGATACAAGACATAAGGAGACAACCTGCATGATAGATGACAAAAGACTCAGTATCTGAATTGGAGGGAACCTTCTAATTATGAGACGGAGATGCACAGGCTCGTTCTTCCCACAGGGGCTCTCTCACATCTGCGGCCTCATGAATTGAAAACTGCGGTGAGGGGTTTTGGAAAGGACTAAGAGTGGCACCTTTTGCCAACCACAGTGCACAAATTGCCTTGATTTTTCTTTTCACCACAAACGATTGCTCCCCGAGCTTTTCGTGACCTGTCACATAATCAGGCCCCTTCTGACTGCCTCGCACCGAAAAAGACACGAATCATAATACACACCCCTTTCATTTTATTGCCTTATTAAAAGAATTCTGGTCAGTTTTTGCATCTCTAAAATGAGCATGTTGGTTTTCCCACCACATAGAGCTCCATTCATCATAGGCTGGTGCAGGGAGACTTACTGCTCTTACATTTCTTGTAACAGGAGGGGCAGAGCTCCAAAGGTTGGCATTAATTTTAAATCAAAGCAGTTAGAATGAATTATTTCCTGACAGATTCTCACCTTTTGCCAGCTAACGTTTTTTAGAATCACTTATGATTCAGCATGGGGATTTCTGCACATGTCTTTGTTTAGTTACAAACTAATTTGTCACCTTTTATACTCCTGACTTCCTCTTAGGTCAAGAGGCCCCTGTGGCGCCCTAAATGCTCATGAAGCTTGGTGGTGAATCTGGTGCCTGTGAGGCATAACTCTCCCTGTCAAAACAGGGCAAGAAAGACTATGATTCTTTGCCCCAGAAGTGAAACACTGCTAAACTCTAATAGGCAGGCAGACATGAGGTCATACATTGAAATGATTGCATTGCTGGCCTGTTCGAATAACTTTAAAACAAACTATGTGACTTTGCACTATAAGTTTAACTTGAAAAGTTTTTTTCATATCAGCTGGCTACATTTTTGTAATATTACGGCCATAAACTTTAGTGTATGTTATAGGGATTTTATGCCAAAGTGGTTAATAAATATGAAGTGGAAAGTGAATGACTCATCATTAAAAAAATTTTCATGAGCAAAATGCTGGAAAGTGAGCAACCTACGTGTTTTCAGAACCCCTTTCCTCTGATGCCACTAATAAAATCCATTACAAAAATTTTTGTTTGGAAATTACCTAGAATTAGTAAATTAAGTTTATCTGTGAGGTTTGTTATCTCAGAATGAATCCAAGGGTTTTTTGTACTACTACATCCACAATGTTGGGCTGGTTTTTGTGTCGTCTCCCTTCCCTTTTCTCTGCAAGGCTTGACTAGCAGATGTGGTCCCCAGCTGGAACACATCTGACCTAATTAGGAACAAGTTGATGAGTGTTTTCCCTGAAACAGACAACAGATAGCATGGATGTGGTAATATGGCCTTCCTAGACTTTTGTGAGAAGGTATTGAGATTTCATACTCTTCCTTCAACAAAGACAAGAGACGTGGGTGGATGTACAAACTAGTCATCCATCCATCCATTTTCCGTCACCCTTCTCCCTAACGGGGTCGGGAGTTGCTGGTGCCTATCTCCAGCTGCGTTCCGGGCGAGAGGCGGGGTTCACCCTGGACAGGTCGCCAGTCTGTCGCAGGGCAACACAAAGAGACAAACAGGACAAACAACCATACACACACACTCACACCTAGGGAGAATTTGGGAAGGCCAATCAACCTGACAGTCATGTTTTTGGACTGTGGGAGGAAGCCGGAGAACCCGGAGAGAACCCACGCATGCACAGGGAGAACATGCAAACTCCGTGCAGAAAGACCCCGGGCCGGGAATCAAACCCAGGACCTTCTTGCTGCAAGGCAACAGCGCTACCCACTGCGCCACTGTGCAGCCCCAAACTAGTCATTGTGTCTGCAATTATTAAATGACTAAAGTCTTTCAAAAACCAAACAAACTTAACGCGAACTGCCTGGGATCAATTAGAAGCAGCCATAAGGGTCAATGATAACTCTGAAGGAGCTGCAGAGATTAACATTAACGCTCAGGAGACTCTGGGGACTCAGAAAAGCTGTAGAAGAAGGTGCTTTGGTCAAATGTGTCAAATAAAAATGCACATCATCATATGATGGTGTCAGCATCATGCGCTGGGATTCTATTTTAAACATGGACTGAAAGAGAATGTTACGAGGTAATCCTATAGAAATGGAGGATTTAGAAGATAGAGGTTCAGAAAACCTTAAACACACAGCTGGACCGACAACAAAATTATTTTGATCAAAGCATATTGTATGTTAGAATGACCCAATCAAAGTTCAAATGTGAAATAAGATGAGAATTTCTTACATGACTCATAAACTGATGGTCAAAGATCACATCCAATAGCTTAAGCAACTGTGCAAAGTAAAATGGGCATAAATAAAGAGTAAAGACCGAAACTAATACAGGGCACACTTTTCAGGTCGTTAGTTAAAATTTATGCTCTAGTTTATGTTGATCTAATTAAAAAATAATAGTGAGATAATAGCGATTGCAACATGGGGAAATGTAAAAATGTGCAAGGTCTATAAAATCCTTTGCAAGTCAAGTGTTCAAGTTGTAAATGCTAGAATTTGAGAACAGAGATGTCTCATTATCACCAGAGGAAAGCCTTTTTTTCCCGAAAATCTGATGTTGAACTTTGAAATGAAAACATGGAAACGCTCCCTCACCCACTCGTCCAACTTTCTCAAAGTGGGCTGTTGTCCAGCAGCCACATGTAGTCACTTCGCAGTTTGTGTTACTGCACATATTGACATTTGAAGGTGATGTTTTGAAATACTGGTCAATCACATATTTTGACAGGACGAACGTGAACCTGACTGAGTGTTTCTGTTTTCAGGGTGAACTAAAAAAAAAAAAAAAAAACCCTACCTATGGTCATTTACAGTAATGTTCTCTTCTAGCGAACGCTGCTGAGAGCACACACCGTGAACGTGAAAATGAATTTGAAAAAGGGAGCAAAAAACGGACTAAAAAGAGAGCTTTTGATAGAATGAACTGCACCCAGCTGTGAGCTGGACCCAACAGATGTGCTGTTTAAATAAACTAATGCCAGGTTTTAAAACAAACCAACTGCTAAATGGGAGATTTTATTTCAGATTAGAATTTCCTTTCAGATGCAGAGATATAAGATGCAGTGATAATAAGTAGTGATAGGTCTTAAATGATTTCTGATTAGTTTAACATAGGTGTTGAGATTTCATGTACATTCACATAAAATTTCTTTTTGTTTTTTTGCAGTCTGTTTAAAAGTAATTTCAACTTAAGGAGCAGTAGGTTTTGATAAATGGAGCAGCAGTAGCTGAAATCACTTACAAAATTAAAGATGTTTATACTTCTCTTATATCCTAATTATACACTTATGCATTTACAATTTTGCAGGAAAAATTCAGCGGCCAAGATAAAAGTCACACTCAAAGCCCTTTTCTTTTAGCCAATTGGAATAAATACCTTATTTCTGGACCATCACACACATTAAGGTGTTTTCTTTTTCTGCGCAGTCAATCATTCGCTTTGACATACAAAAATAGACCGGGACACTTAGCAAAGAAAACCTCGTTTATAACACGCCTTGGTGCATATATTTAACATATTTAAGAAACACTCCAGCATGTTGTGGGACTGCAGCGAGAGGTCCTTGAGGCAATGTTTGCTTTAATTAACAAAATGGAAATGGCCATTAAAATTAACACTTTAATTATCTTTGCAATCAGAGACTGCTTCATGTGGGTAGAATTTGACCTCATATGTAAAGAAAAATAGATGCGGTCATCCTGGTGAAGAAATGCTGCAACACTGAAGTGTGTTAGGAGCATTAACCTTGTGCAGGGGCGCGTCAAAAGACTTCTTCTCATTGACTTTTGGCTTGCAGCCTTCTAAGGGTGATAAAACACAGGTTTCCTCTCCTGCTCATGCACTGTGAGTCTTGGATGCTAAGGTACAACATGAAATATTTGTGTGGGAACATCATCACAGTTTGAATATATTGGCAATGGCAACGGGGCATAAGGCCGTCACTATTTGTGCCACAAGATGAGAGGCTGTTCCTTTCACTGGCGCCAGGGGCCCTGTGAACCATGAGCTGATTAAAAGGTCGACCTCATGTTCGTGCTGACAGTGGCGGCATGATGGAAAATCGCTCTCAGCGGCGGAGACAATGATCTGCGGCTTGATTCAGCCAGGGGAAAGGATGAGGTGTTTCTTATAGTGTGAACTAAGTGATGGTTTGTCAGCTCTTGTCCGGCACAAATGTTGCAGACCTTGTCATGGTGCCTGCTACTTAAACACAGAGTTACTTTAATATTTCAGCTGCTTGTAATTCTCTCGCAAAGGGCAAAACTTTTAAAATTTTAATCCGTTGTAATTAATCTTTTTTTGTTGTGTTGTTTTTGTTTTTTTTGTGCTGTTTCTGGTAGTTCCCAGGGTATTCCTCCACTCAGGCTGCGGGGATTATGTTTATTTTAGAGTAGTAGGCGACACAAAATGGGTGCCAACTAAACATACCCTTTGCTGTGAAGATTTATATGTTTTTTGCTTTTATCTGAATTAATCATCAGATAAATTTTAATTTTGACACAGCAATAACTGAAAAGAAAGAGCAGATGCACAATGATGATTTTGGTTACTCAGCAAAAAAAGCAACATGGTGGGATGTAAAAAACAATAATTTACCCCAATAAATAAGGCTGTGCTGCACTTTGCAGCAGCAAATGATGATGAGTCTGTTGAAAAATGTCCTACTTTTTTTTTTTTTTTTTTTTTTTAACATAATTGTTTCAAATAATTTAATAACTTTTTTAAAGTATCTAAATCAGATTTTAGACTTTTCCTTGGTCAGCCTATATCTTAATCCAGGGATACACTTCCTGGTGTTGCTTGGATCATTTTCTTGCTTATAACCCAAATATTTTCTGCAACAGGACAGAAATTATGGTTACATAAATTGTACTGTGGAAATATTCAGTTGTAATGTAAAAGTTTGAGTTTGGATCGCTGTCTCTTTCCTGCTCTTTCTAAAACTCCACCTTCAGCATATCATCAGAATATTAAGTCTTAATAAACATTTGGATGTGTTTACTTCATTATTTCTTTTCTTGATGTGTGTGAAATAAGTTTTTTCAGTCATTAGAAATCAGGATCTAATCCTCCAGTGATGTGAAATCCCAACAAGTGAAGATGTGCAAATTATGGTGAAAAGCGGTAATTTGTTCATTTAATGTGATTTTTAAATTATTATTATGTTGCATAAATAAGATATGTCAGTTTTATGTGAAGTTTATAATACTTAAAAAAAAAATAATTGTCCAACTTTATTCTCTTTATAGATGCCCATCTGAAACTGAGGGTCATTTACCACAGCGTTTCTGTTTCATATACACTATAGCTCTAAGAGGGATAATACTAAGATCATGGTAATATATACATAAAAAAAATAAATAAATAAAAACCTTCTCCTGTATTAAAAAAAGACACGGGATACTGTTGACTTGACAGATTAATTTGTATATTAGCAACAAAACATTTTAAATAAGTGACATATCTGTGATCAAAAAAGTGAATTTACAGTATTTTTTTAAAAAAATCAAGGTTTTCAAAGACATATCAACCTAATTTAATGTGTCAAGTGAGTTTCATCAAGATAAATAGAACACAGTCTGCATATTCCAAAACTTTGTATGAAGCAGCACAAAACCTAATGAATCCTGACAAGTCATTATACATGACAATAAGTATCATGTCCTGAAACCTCTTTGACGATCGCAGTGATCTTCTGCCTGAACGCAGCACATGATCCTCATTAACCAACTTTATGTTTTCCATGTGTAGACAACTTCTCTGTGCCAAGAGGGAAAATATATCAAAAATCCTCTTCATGCTCCATTTATTCACTTTTATTCAACAGTAATCAGGTCTATTTGTAGTTTTTCTAATTGTTTATTGTCGTGAACAATATAGTTTCTGGTTCTTATGTAATGAGCAAAATAAATTTAATGAAACAAAACTCAGAGAAACAGCAGTCTTCAAGGGGTTAATAATACTCATCTCTACGTAGCACAAAAACTATTTTACTTTGAAAAAAACAAAAACAATGGAAGAATAAAACATTGGAGCTATGCTTGGTGTATATCAGAGAGGTAATTGAACGTTTCCCCACTCTGTTCTGCAGTTATTTATCACCTCTGACTTTGGGCCGAACCCACAGGAAGTCAAGCATAAGTGCAACAGGAAGAGATGAAGGTGGCTGGTTGGATCCCCAGAATGTAAATCTAGATCTTTTTTATGAGGCCAGGCCACCCTGGAAGATGAAGTGCTCTTGTTGTGAGAGAAAACACTGGAGCAGTACACATGTCATAACATTGACACCTATGAGGGGGTCGGCTGGGATCCATCCTCAGGCCATGGCTCCCATGTGCCCTCTTGGCCTCAAACACCAGAAACCCCCAAAGTCTAAAGCCATCCTTATGTCCTCACAGGTTCTTTTACCTTGTCCACTTTCGGTTTCGCCATCATCAGGTCTGCCTCGGATGGCCGCATTCGACATCTTAAGGCTGGTACCCAAATCCTCTCCTCCAAAGCACTTTCTCAAACAATAAACAGAGGATCTAGGTGGTCCTACCAGAGCAACTGCAGTAAGACACTCCTTCTCTGCTCACTGTGAACAACCTGAACTATCTCACAACCTCATCCATGTAAACAAATATCAAATCTTAAAGTTTTCGGAATGCTAATTTCACTGTGCGAAGAGTCTACATATGTTTAACCTACAGATCCTGACTCATACTTTTCTACAAATTGTCAGGAAATTTATGTCATGAAGCAAACAAAGTAATTTAGAAGTGCAAAATTGAAGTTTTTTTTTTTTTTTTTTTTTTTTACAAATAATAATCTAAAAAATGTGGACTGCATTTGTACTTAATTTGTTCAATTCAGTTAATTCATGTACACTACTACCTATTCACAATAAATTTGTCCTTAAGGCATTTAAAATCTCTAATTTTTCTTGATAACCCAAAGTAAAATCCAGTCAAATCTTTTGATCTTTATCAGCTTTATAAATCTATACAGGTCATTTTTTTCAATTCCTTTCTGTCAAAACTCTGTTAGATTTATCATACTCCTTCTATCCATGATTGAACAGTGGTGTGTAACATGATCACTACCCCAAATTTTCTATAAGCTTCTCCACAACATTTTTGGTAAATCTTCATGGAACTATTTGATCACTAATGTTCCAAAATTACACACACAAGTTCTAAATGCATTAATTGCATGACTTTGGATGCCAATAGGAGGAGCTGAATTCCATTTGAGGCATCCAAGTAAACAAAAAATTATTTTTCTATTTGTAAACAATCATTTTAATTACCATTTGGTAATTTTTCTGTCCACGTCACAAACCAACGCACATTTCTACTGCATAATATGCTGATAAGATACAACTTAAGATACATTAAGTGTGCATCTGCAATGAAAATAAATGTTGAAAGCTATGAAGAGTCTGAACATTTCTGCAATGTGTGGGCTTTAGAAGATTTTATTTATTGAACTTATTTCTCTGATCTTATGTTGAGATATACAGCTTGAAAATGCAAGGTAAACACAAGCAAGATTGTTTGTTGATCATCTGCACAATATTCCAAATATCATCATATTAAAGATGACTTTTTGTTAGGATGACACACTGATTAAAACAAAGTACAATTTGTAGAGCTACTGAGTTGCAGCATAGAAAGGCGTTGACTCAGATATGTTGATAATCTGTTTTTCTACAGATATCCCCTTACTTCCAAGTTTAAATTTTTTTGGTGTGTTGAATGACCTAACGGTCATGTCAATAACACTCGTGTTGGTGAGAACACTTTGCTGTTTGTATGGAAACAGTTTGTCACATTTCATTAAGTCACACAGACCACTTTGTTGCTCCCAAACATGACTCGGTTGGTGTTTGGACAAATATTGCTGACACACTTACTTAATTGACCTTTTCACTGTAGGTTACTCACCTCTGAGTGGGATCGGTCCTCTTTGTTTTCATCGCTGTTCGCTGCAGGGTTAGAGAGATTTAGTGTTGTTGTGGCTGATCTAACTGCACCAGAAGTACTTTGCAGGAAGTTCTGTGTTTACCTCCAGAGTGCGACAGGAGCCTGGGAGATGACTGAATAATGGGGTTTATTTATATTCACACTAACCTATGCTGACCAGGCCCCAGCACTTTGACTAGGGAGACACGTTCTTGTTGAGGGACGTCATCAATGCTGTTGCACTTACAGATTTTTTTTTTTCCAGAGCCATTGGGGTCAGCAGGAATGAGTATTGGAGCTCAAATGCTAAATTTATCTTAACCTGATGGTAGCACCAGTCTTCTGTAACTACATCATCACATATAACCCAAAAACACAAACACTAATGGACACTAATCAGCTAAAAGACAATACATTTAATAACATATATATATAAAGTAAGCTGTGCTTTCACATTATTTTCATTTTAATGTGGTCCTGTCGATGTAAATATACATTTTTGTATTTTAAAAAGCAATACAAATTACATGATATTACATTGAAGAATACCTTGAGTAGTCCTAATATTTTGGATTTTGTGCTAGAAGTGATTAAATGTGGCATTTTTAAAAAAATTTTTACAAGGACAAGTGTTTAAGACGTAGTTTGTATCAACACTTTAAATGATTTAATGTCAGAAAACTAACTTGGTTAAATGTAAACAACAACCACAGCAGTATTGTTAGCTCAGTGGGTTTTTTTTTTTTAATTTCTGTTACCTGTCACACAATTACCATAACATAGTTTGTTATGTTATCTTTGCCCAGAAAAAGATGATTTTATGTCCAACTCTTTATAGAATGTGTATGTGTTTTCCTCTCCATGTTTCTTTCTAGGAACAGCTAGTGCAACAGCAAGTACAAATTATATAATTAATTTTCCACTTCCAATAGAAAGTCAGCAAGGACATTTATGTATTTATTTATTTATGACCAGTAAGTAAAGCTTTTGTGTGTTATTTTTACTTATTAATTTTTAAAAAAGAAAGAGAAAAATAAACATTACATTAAATAAGTCCTTTTCTGAAACAAAAAAAAAAAAGTAGGTTTATGAGATGAATAAATTAACAGATTTATTTTTCAGGCATACACTGACATTTATTTTATTAATAATGATTTAGACCCAAATCAGGAAGCAGATAAAAAATGTCTAAGGAATATTTTATGTGATTTGTCTTAATCTATTACCAGTGATTTGATCACAATAAATCAATATTAGTTTCTGCCAAAAATGTATATGGCTCCCTCTCCAAATATTCAGAAATGTCACAGTCATTTAAAATAGACTTACACAGAGAAGTTTTTGAATTTGAAGCGACGAGTATATTTGGAGTTGCCATATATTTATACTGGACTATTTAGCTTGGCATCTCTCTGCTGATAATTTATGACACATCTGGTGTCAATCTGCCATCACCTTCCTCATAAAAGGTCCTCAAATCGTGAATATTTTCCTCAGATGGCAAGAAATGCTCGTTATGAACCAGTGCTTGATTTGTGGAGTCCATCTTTTTCACAGTTGCTTGGGTATTTGGGAGCGAATCAATGCGTCTCAGAGCAAGTGAGTGAATTTATATACTTGGGAGTGTCTCCACGGCCATTGCTGTGGCCAAGTGTGTGTCCCACACAGGACCACAGCGGAAACCAGGAAAAAAAACGGCATTAATTCAGGAGGAGGGGGAAATAAGTAAAAACATAACATGTGAACTTCGTCTCCTGCAGTAATTCAGCATAATGAAATCCTATATTTCCCCTTTTCCTGCAAAAACAAGCTGAGGCAAGTGCCTCACAAGCTAAACTCTAAATCTGAAAAGTGGTGCGTTTTTGATCAACTTCTGACCCACATAACATTTTACAGTTTGCACTTAAGAGTGAAAAACTATCCTCATCTTGAGGGCTTTCTGCATTTTCTAATCCTATCTTTGGCAGCTATAAGCAGTGAAATCAGTGAGGCAGATTAATGGAGAAGCATCTGTTTCTCACATAAAAAATTACTGTATTTTTAAAAAGAAAGAAGGATTAAATCAATCTGATGTCTTTTTCGTACAGTTCCATGTTTCTCCGACATGCTCTGAGATGGGCACTAAAGCAAGTTGTAGAAAGGTTTCAGTCAGAATATCCTCTGTGGAAGCGAAAGAGCGCGAAGGCTGGAAAGAGGGCTGACCAGTGAATGTTTCATTATATCTAATGTTGCTTTCCCTGAAGCGCTCTCCAAAGTAAGCGAGCTGTGTGAGCTGAGGCTCGAAATGCTCAACCCCCTTGTGACCACTTGGAGCAAAGCAACTCTCCACTTTCTTATTTTCGCCCTCAAACGAAAGCCTCTGCATGGATTATGTGTTTGAGCACAGTGCTGCTTTTTATTTAGCTCCATTTTTTTTTTCTTTTGCATGCACGTTTGGAAGCGTAGGATTTCTCTCGCTGAGAAGAGGGCTTGACATGACTGCAATGTGTAATATTTTTAGGGCCATACAGGCAAAGTGTGATAAATATTTGTGTAAGAGACACTGCCATTCCAAACAAATTTAAGGCGAATCTTCTGGAGGCGATGACATAAAAATTCTGAATTAGGATTAGCTGAGTGTTGCTAAATTTTGAATAATGTGAAGGAACATGAGCAGCTTTATTGAACAAAACATATGGTATTACAGTCTTACTCACCCTTCACACAAATGTTATGTAAATGCATTAATCATTGTAATTGTAAATCATTATTTGTTTAAGAGGGACATTGCGCATTTATGAGTATTTTTAAAAACTAAAATGTAAATGCCTGTGATAGACTGGTGACCTGGACAGGGTGTACCCTGCTTCTCGCCCGAAATGTTCGCTGGAGACAGGCTGCAGCGCCCCTCCTGACCCCACTAGGGACAAGAGTGTAAGAAAATGGATGGATGTATGGAAAATGTAAATGCCCCAAACTATACGGTCCCCCTCCCAGATGTTACAGGTTGAAAAAATGTATTGGTGATAAAAAACAAACCAGAAGACAGACAGGGGTCTAAAGTATCAAATTAAAATGCATCATATTAAAAAAATAAAATAAAAACAACATATATCCCACTAAACGGTTAATCACAGGGATTGAATAAATGCACCATAACAGCTGTAAGTGTGTGCACACAGCCTGCTGCTCAGCCGGCTGCAGGATCTTCGCTTTGATTTTCTCCACTCCGCATGTGCGAGGACTTAGCGGATTGAGATCCCAGACATCTGTTGAATATTAGGGGCAATAACAGCTGGGCGGACCTCAAACACGGTCACCCACTTCACCCCGCTGTGTCTCTGAGGATAACCCCAGCTGCCTCGCACTCCAGATGACAAGTGCCCGCTCACTGGCCCACTGAGTTCGGGGGCCAAGCGATGAGCCAAGCCTCGCTTGCCCCAGACAATCCATCATGAAACCTCTCCTTCTTCTCTTTTCGTCTCTTACACGGACTCCCTCCTGCTTTGCATGAGAACAAGGTGGGTGGTATGTAATGATTTCACCGCGATAACATCACTCGATGTTTGATTTCTCATATTGGGCAGCTTGTTGATGTAATAAATTTTAGCTCCACGGTGGTTGTCTGTCAATCGCTCTCCTGTGTCTTTTCTTTCTGCGGAAAGTCGAAAAGAGATTGAACCAGGTTGGTCAGACAGGCTGGGTTCATGCCTTTATTTCCATGACTGAAATTATGATTCTTGTGCAGGTTTAATAAATTGTAAAGTCAAAAATCTAGAATAAAAATGTTTGGCAGAAAATATATAATAGTCACCAAAAACAAACATTTAATTATTTGTGGTGCATGAATTAAATATGCATGACACTGATAAAACTTTTGGGTATTTGGAAACAAATGAAAGTTTGGGCCTTTCAGTTAAAGCAATTTTAATTTTTAAAAATGTACATTGGAAACAAAAGAAAATAAAAAAAAATTCACAGAATCCTTAATTTACAGACATTAAAGTAAAATAAATAAAATAAATGCAATTAAAAGCCAACATAAAAAATTGACTCAGGGGGCATGATAATTTTTAACATATATATTTGTTTTATATGCTGTTAGTTTCACATCAGATGTAAAGAAAAGTGTACCTTCAAAATATTCTACTTTATTTTCATGAGCCACAAAACATTTTCCCCCAAATTTTTGGATAATCAAGATATTTTTTTTTTATCACATGTGAAATGGAGCTCCTTGTTCTTTGTGATCTACATGAGCTTTGGTCTCCATTTTGTCCCTTTCTCTTCCTTGTTATTGAATCATGAACACAGACCTTAACCGGATCCAGCATTCTGGAGTCTTTTGCAATCTCTTGGATTAGTCGTTGATTAACTTTAAATATTAAAATATTTAAATATTAATAGACACCACAGTACAATATTTTTCCATTTGTGAAAAATGAGTCTCACTGTGGTTCATTTGTGTCGCAAAGGAGCTTAGAAATTGTTTTGCAACCTTCTGCAGACATATAAATCTCTGTGATTTTCTATATAACGGGACATAGTGATGGTTCTTTTTACAGTCTTTTACTACAATTTGTGTTATCAGACAAGTTCTATTTCAATGATTTTTTTTAATTTTTATTCTTAAGGTCTGACAGTAATCTGTGGTAACTGATGTTGAGCTCCATTTAGTGTCATAACAGTGAACATGCAACCAAATTAATTTCCATTCTGTTAAAAACATCCATCTATTCATCCCCATTTATGCTTGCAGGGTGACAGTGAGGGTTAATGCATTTCTCCAGCAGTCTTTAGGTGAGATTATTTAAAACAGTAAACTACAAAACAAAATTCTAAAGTCTTCACAAATTTGAAAAGTAAAAGCATTCCATAAAGGTTTATCTTTCTGTGGCATTTTGATAGTAAAAACACATTTTTGCACCTAAATTCACTTATTTCAGCTTTTTGATTTTAGCCAATTTAAAATGCTATCTTGATATAGAGTTGGCATCCACAATTTTCTTGTCACTCTTTGTGGCATGAGGTATGCAGATTTGGTTAAAATACAAAAAGGAAAAGAAAAGAATAGAATCAAACTAAAAAACTCAGGTTTTACGTTTCTGTTTACTAAAATATTGTAATATTTGCATATTTTGCTTAACTTTTTACTAAACATGTTTACATAGGTTCTAATGACTCCACTTTTCTGTTTTCTTGTATAAATAAAAATATTGAGAATGTAAAAAATACTTAAAGTTTTGACAATGAGTTTATTGATTGGTCAGTCAATATTGTCGTTATTTAGCTTCAAACTGCTTACCTAAACACTCTCTACCACCTTGTGTAACTTGTTGGGATCAGTTTTAAAATCATTATTGAAAAAACTACTTCAATAACCACATTCATGTAGAGCTACACTCACAAGCTGGCGTCTGCAACACTGAGTCCAGTCGCTGCATTCTGGGTGTCGTTATGGAGTCACTTTTTATGACCTTGTGATTAGTGTTTTTATGGCTGTAGGGAGGTCTGCAGATGGTCTATGTAAACTTGTCACACTGGGGCTCTTGTGGGGCTGTGAAGGAGAGAATTAAAGCTCTGTTACAGATGGTGGAGCAAAAACAGAGATGGAGTGCCCTCTTCTGGCAGGTCTCGGGTCCTACGTGGTTGTGTAATGACACTCCGCACATCAGCTGACAGGTTGAAAGGAGTCAAATCTGTCAAATCTGGGTTTTATAAGTGATGATAATAGTTTGTGTGATGAAACAAAATGACTTCAATGCAGTTTGAAAGTCTTCATTGTATCACTACAATGAAAACAAAGAAAAACAAATAGCATATATATTTGCCAACTTTTAATGATTTATTTAATCAATCAGCACCTTCAACTAATGACCAAATACAATTCCAGATTAAAGAATTACGTTCACTGTAAGTAAATGTTGAGAAAAATTGCCATAAAGGAGGAAGACAGGAGGAAACTGGAGGCAAATGTGAGAAGTGACACCAGTTAACTGTTTGCATTCATACATGGAAAGCAATCTGCTCATAAAAACAAAAAATAAATAAAATTAGGTCAATAATGTTCACTAACGCAGGTCATTTTGCTTGACAAATGCTACAAAAAGAGTTTGATAGGAACCAAAACACCAAACAAATGTGACCAACTTTGCTTATGTCCCATGACATTCAATTTTATTGATTAGGTGATTCTTATTTTAAAACATACTTGTATGTTTCTGACAACATTTCAGCTTTTAACAATGTTTTTAAAAAAACTGATGGTTTCGGCAAAGGTCCTGTTGTCCTGGAGACATCGATGACCCTTACATCCTGCACAGCGAGCTGGCATTAACAGGCCATGTGTTATGTGTTTTACACATTCTTCAACATCCAGGATCCAATTTCACTCACTTAGGTCCATTTCACACATGTGGCAAAGTATTGTTAGAGGGGTGGTAGGAAAGGAGAGAACATAGACAAAATGTTCATTTTAGAAGAAGGGGTAAAACATTCATATATTTTGTAAATTTTCTGGAAATTAGCTATTTTTTCAGCCTTAAGATACAATACAAAATATTATTTCTAAATATACATCAAAGTAGGAGCATCTGAAGAAAATTTGTCATGATGTGCCAATAATAACTTAAATTTTAGATGTTTCAATATTTGTCAGAAAAAAGAAAAAGTAATTGAGCAGATGACACAAGTAACTGAAATTATGTATAAATAAATATTTCAGTTCAAACGCAGCTTAACTTTATCAACCCTAATATCTTGAAAACTGTTTAATTGCAGCAACAAAGGTATATACTGGACACTAGGCAGCAAATATATCTTTAATATTTTCCCTCTGATCTTAAATGTAATTTTTCTTCACCCCATTCTGCTCCAATCAAACAATTCCTGACTTATTTCTTAGGGCTATGTGGTTATATGTGCTCATTAACCATTAAAACACTTGCATGCTGAATCAAATTTCATTTCACAAACCATTACTTTAAGCTCCCGCTGTTTCAATTTCAGCCTAAAACACATCGGTGACGACGTAATGAATATGAGAAATGAATGGGATGTTTAAAATGGAAAATATGTAACAAGTAGCACAAAATGCTTCTTTGTGAGATATATTGAGAGGGAAAACCATTTGGGATTATTCATAATGACACAAACACTCACACTCTCTCACATACACAACCTGAGATTAATGTAACTTCAAACGTGTTTTTCTTTGTAATGCATCATTATGAAGCAGTGAAGCTGTCAGTGAGAGGAATTTGAGCACTTTGGTCACAGAGCTGGCTATGCAATTATTTCAGAGACACGTTAAGTTGTTTTACTGATGGTGCAGGGACAAAAACCAAGAGAAAATTGAGCAATACCACTTGGACAACAGGTGCAGCATTTCACAAATGCACTGTCTTGATGTAGGGTTTTGACATGCAAGACAAAATTTCCGATTAAAAATTGTTCAGCTTAAACTTTAATACAAAAAATATTATTTAGAGACATATTACCAAAAAAACACGTTTGATTATGTCCCACAATTTTTGGGAAAAGTTCATAAAAACAAAAATATCAAACCAATTTCAGAAACTTTGTATTTTTAGGCTTTATGTTGAAGACGTTAATTCTCTTCAGATAGCACGAATCTTTACCTGTAAAGTAGTTAGCAGAGGCTAATGTTAGCTATGTTATATACTTACACTTTGTTCAAAGAATTGGTCATTAATTCATTAGAGACAGTTTGTGTTGTGAATTGACTTTTCTCCTCTTTTTAGAGTTTGTGGATCAGCATATTTTCCTTGTTTATAAAAGGAGTTTTTCTTGGTACTCTGACTTTCTTCCAATATGAAAGAATATGTGGCTGGGAAAGTTAATTTACCTTATAATTGACTACTCTCTCAGGTCCTGGCCTCCAAAAGTAATTGGGCCAAAGGCAGGGAACAGTTTGCACAAGTTGCTTGTCACAAACACAGAGACACACAACCATGCACACATCGACACACGCATACACGCCCATACACATGCCTACACACGCATATACATGCATTCATATTTCTGGACAATTTAGAGTAACCACTTACCCTGACAGTAACATTTTTGAACTATGGGAGGAAGCCAGAGTACCTGGAGAGAACCCACACCTGTACCAGGAGAACGTCTCCATGCAAAAAGACTGGATTCAAACCCAGGTCTGTTGATCTTTTTGTTGCATGGCAACAGTGCCAACAATAGAATATTAACTAATAAAAATCATTTCAAAATGCCAGATGCTTTAAATTAAATGCAGGGAGAAAGGAACCATAATAATAAAATGCTGAAATGACACATTAAGAGTGGCCAGAGAAATCTGTACATGTACTTCTTTTTTATGGTAATGTAATGAGCCATTTTGGGTATTTGCTAACCTTATAAGCTCCACTTTCTTCCCATATTGGCCAAAGCTGAACCTGGCTCCTGCTGTTACCCACTAAGTCCCCAAAAGAAACCTGCAGTGCTTGTTCAGCAGCTTTGAGTTGGACAGTCCTTGTGGAAGCTCTACATGTTCCCAAAAATCATTAATGAAGGCATTAATTTCTTATGAAATCACCACAAAAGCATTCTGTTTTGGATGACATTTCATGCCACTAGCACACACATATTCCCTTGTTTAATGACAGTCATCTCTATGCGGTAAGAATCTTGTAAGACAGTCATCTTTAATGTGTTTGGATACAGTTAAATCTGAGGCATAATGCACCTATATTTAACTCAGTGGTGCTGCCGCTTGGAAAAGTGAAGGCTTGCCTATTTTTTCAGGTGCTTGTACTTTGGAGGCTGGTGAGCCACAACCTTAGAGATTTCCACTCCACAGAGCCACACTCGCTCCAGAGTACGGCCTTCTGGGAAGGCAGCATGTGTCGACTAGGACTTGGCAATGGATGACGCATAATTATGCAATAATCAATCATGACATGGTCCATTAATGCTGATGGAAAGGAGGAACTCTAAGACATGGACGATGGGCTTTTTCATATAAACATGGAGACATAGAAACTGCTAATTTGCAGCAGGTCATTAACAACCATTAGGTCAATAAGTCAAAAGTTATTTATAAAGTAGATCTACTTCCTGTTCTTACATATTTTCTGTCATTCATCTTTTGGATTATTTATTAACTGGAATGAATTCATGATGACAGTGTCCACATTAGTGAAAACTAATTGAATAAACTTTTAAATAGATATATCCAAGGTTGCTGCTGCTTTTGTAATGTTTCATAAAATTATGAAAGTTATGTCTGTAACTGCAGGTTTTATATTTGTAAGTTAAGTTCTACTTCCCCCCATGATTTATCAATATTCCTAAGATTTTGGTCCATTTTGTATATTTTTGGAGCCTTTGTTTAATGTAGATTAATCTCTCTCTTCAATGCTGATAGGAGTGGAACCTTGTCTAGTCGTCTGCCGCTGAGGCCCGTCTATGTCAAAGTTTTGTGTTGTACAAAAGGTAGTAAACCTTGATTGTAACAAGTAGTCATTTGCTCTGCTTTTGTCTTTCATTTATCTCATAGAAGTCAGCCCAGACATGCTCAAAGTTCCTTAAACCGATTTTTTTTCCCAATAACCTATCAATACCTATCTTGGTATTGATAGGATTGATTTTTTCAATCACTTGCATCCAGAGTGACAAACCAAACTTCTCAAACCTACTTGTTTATTTATAATTATGGAATGACCAATTTATAGTACTCACTATTTTCTTGAGCATAGTTTGAATGTGGAGGTAAGTCACTGTTTGCAATTGAATTATAACTGTGCCTGTGAGTACTACAGTAAGAGTGAGGTTTAATTAAAATCTCCATTTTTTAATGTCTCTCTTCATCCATTTTATCCAACTTTGTCCTCAAAATGTCTGCAGTGTCCCTACGTTATTAATGCTGTTTTTCACTAATGTTCTTTAGCGAACTTTCATTTCACAATGTTTATTCTTTTATTAAATTATACAGATGTTGACTGTATTTATTAGGACAAAATTGTTCCCTTTGGATTTTATTTAGTGTTGTCAGAATAAAGGGGGCTAAATACACTTGCATGTGGTTTTCTTAATAGTATTAATAATTTCCTTTCTACTTCATATAACTTTTTGTTGGTCTGAGCTAATAACATACTTTGCCCTTGTATGTGAAATATGATGAAATGTGAATATTGTGCAATGCACAGCAAAGTGTTGCATTGTGCTCAGAGAATGTCAAGAAGGTAAAAGATGATTTAATCAATTTCCAGGCTATTGTTTTACCATAAAAATAAACATCGCCCTTACAACCCAGAGAGCTACACCACACACGCCTGCACTCTTTTCACCTCTGTAAACATCTTGAAGCAGCATGTCAAGAAAGAAACCAGACTATTTCCTATTCTGCCTTGTTGGTTTTTGGCAGTGAAATAAAGTGAGAAGTGCAGAAGTGGACTATACAGTACAGAAAACAATAAAATTTACTTATAAAAGTAAAAATGAACTTGACAAATTGTGACTAGACCAGACACATGGACTGACAGAAGCACTGACTAGAGCGTAGCAAGACAGACCAAGAGCTGCGTTGTGGCGCATGTTTGTACAGCTGAGCGCAAGCTGAAGAAGCCCAGGCCCCTCTCTCACACTCCATTAGGCCCTAAGCTCCACGGAGTGCTGCACTCAACACATAAACAGCCTCCTAGAAAAGCTTTGGGATGTATAGGAGAGGCAGAGGGACGCCAGGTCAGCCAGCAAGAAACAACAACTGTCTTTTCACATCAGCACAATGCCTCCAAATTACAGGGAGAGATTACAGAGATGAGACTCGACAACGATCTAAACATAAATATGTTCACATTTCTCTATGCTCCAGTTCAAATTACATCTTGAAGAATTTACTCAGATTTTCTCTACAAAATAAAAACTATAATTGGATTGTCACTAAGAAAGACACTAATAGAGACTAACCTTCATCTCACTTTAAGACCCGTGACAAAAAACCATCCAGTGCTCAGAGTAATTTGGTTAATTTACAAAAGAAAATAAGTTATTTGTTAAATGATGATGCTTTAACATAACTTTGAATGTTATCTGGGTATGAATAAATAAAAACAGAGTTAATATTACTAAAATTACTAAAATGATAAAGCCTTTAGCTGAACATGAACAAAGGTTGCAGTTCTTTCTTTTCTTCCCTACTGGAGTCACATACAAGTTTTAACTTATCACATTTCTTAATATGTTAACATGTGCATATTTGGGTACACTCAAGGGATAAAAACATATAGATTGAGCTTAAATTATATGTATATCTCAAAAGTATGGGGGCTTTTACAAGCCTTAATGTTATCAGTTAATGCAGACATACAAAAACAGTCCCAATTCTGCATAAACAAACACTTAGAGCCCACCACAGAGCTGCTGTCAAAGTGGCAGTCCATATAAACCCTGTCAGTTGCTGTAAACAAGCATTAAGGGTTTAATGTAGGTCTCCATTTGCTGTCAGAGTTTGACTCTTTAGAAGCATAAAATGTTAAACCCAGCCTGGCCATATATTACTGTGATTTAATTATTCTCTAATTAAAAGCAGTTACATTGAAATGAATGGAAAGTGTTCAATAATGTTTTCTGTACTGATCAGATGAGTTTTCTTCAACCAAACACATTTCTATCCGGTGGCTGGTATAACCTATGTAGGTCATGGTCATGCTATCAATCTTCCTAAACCCAAAATGAGGGAGTTCATATTAAATCACAGGTTATTGATTTAATCCACCTAAACTGAGAACAAAACTGTCTGTGCTTTGTGTGAGTCTATATTTATATATACGGAGAGTTAATGTTAAACAGTTATTTTTCTGCCACATTACAAAACTGAGTGATGCACTATCCAATACCAGTATTAAAGACACACAAAAGTAATTTAAGTCCTGCTGAGAAACAATGTTACATTTTTCAAAATTGACTATAAAAGGTAAAAAAATGCTGCTCCGCCATCCTCCTTCAAGAGACCCAGATGAGCTCTTTTCTTTTTGGGATTGGTGATGTGAGGAAGTCGATAAGTTTGGGTTGGTGCATGCAGAGACTAAACAGTCTCTGACAGGAATGCAATTTTTTGGTGTGCTTCGGGATGGTTTTTGTGTGTTCAGCTGCTCTCTGACTGAATATTGAAGACAAGTCACAATGACTAATCCAGTTTTGTCTGCATGTTAAATCAATCATCAAAATGTTCAACAGATGTATCTACTGAGCTTTGAGTGAAATCAGTGTTATGCTACAGTGGGGTATTTCACAACAGGAGTCAATTTTGGCACTAATATTATCCGCCACAATGAGATCAGATTTTCAGAGCACTGAATTAGGAAACTTTAAAAAGCCTCACCTTGCTGAAAGAACAAGAAATAGAGGCAATCTGAATACGGGACCAGTATTTCATACCTAAAAACAATAAGAATTGTTGGGCTGTATATGCAAAACAGCAGCTGTGTTTGTTCAGATTGATTAATATATTTTAAACTTGGCAAAAGAAAAGACTGTTGGTCAGCAAAAAGTGTTATAATAACAACCTGTAAACTTTCCAAACATTTAGTATGTCGTCTTCAGGCCAATTTGACTAAATAGGAGACATTGAGTACTGACATAAGAAAAATAGAAACTACTGAAAAGCAACATATTTCTGTACCTACAGAATTTAATGCTTATGGACAACAAACATATCTGGTTTTGTGGCCTGGCTACTGACTCAGATGTTTGAACCATCTGTACTGGGAATCATATGAACTGTGTTAGGTTTCTGTCAGCTTACTTTCCTTAAATTCAAGTTTCAAGGTTGTTAACCCTCAGAAATAAAGCAAAAAAATTGACTGTGATGATTATTTTGTAATCAACTGCATATCATAACATTACAATAATAATGTCTGAACAAAAGGGTTTCAACAGCGCAATGTTGGCCTGAGGCAACAAACAAAAAAACACAGTTTTAGCATATAAATTATAAAATATATTGTCTTTAAATGACCTACAATGCTTCTTTACGTACTAACAGACATTAAAATTTGCATATGACCCAGAGAACTCGTGTTTTTGTTGCATGTTGATTCAAATAAAATCAAAAGGGCAGGGTGACAAAGGGTGGTTGTTAAAAACGAAGAGCTGCTCCTACCACAACAGGTATCAAATTTTAAACCATTCCATTACAAAACTGGCAGCCTATCAATTTTAACCGAGTTTACATTTGGTAAAAAGCACACCGTGGCCACGGGATGAAGGAGTTCTGAATACGGGACCCGTATTAACACACCCAAAAAACTTTTAAACATGTAAGGCCTGTGTGTGCTGGCAGGAGCTGTTGTGTTGGTATTTGTAGTCAAACAATGCCATCTTCAGAGTTTTTCTCATTGTGAAAAATTTTATAAATGTTGACCTTTTGGTCAGGAGTAATACGTACATGTTCTGAGTGTGTACTTAGCATATGAGGTATGTGTTGTGTTGCCTTTTTTCCTGCTTGTGTTGTAAAAGCAGCTAAAACCCACCTGCACATGTTTTGGCCAATAAATCTCCAAAAATACAGCAGACTCAAAGAGATGTCTCTACTTCAGAGTCCTAAAGTTTCCTTCAGCTGTCTGGATTGGAGCCATTTGATGAAGATGTCAGTGACCCTGGTGTTAACTCTGCTCACAAACCCTCAGGACTCCTCCTCAAACTTCAGCCCTGAGCGGCCAAGTTTCGAGCCAGGCATTTGATGTGCCGCGGCGCTGTGACGAGAAGAGCGCCATTTAGGTGTGACGGCCAAAGAGATGAGTGTTTTCCAGCACAGTTGGAGATTTTTTTTTAGACACTGCTGTGTGGACCACACAGATTTAATGGCTCTTCTCCGTTGACTCACCGATGATTATGCGAATTTTAGGGTATTTTCTTATGGCTCCATAAAGACATAAGCTGAGAAAGCAGTAAAAGATGGTGCTGAAAGATGATCACAATGGAAATAAATAAACCAGGATGGGAAACAAAGTGGGCAAACGGAGAAGCAGAATTTAAAACAAACCACCACATTGTTTTTATTGCGTGGTTATTTATTCAGATGTCTAAGCATGTTTGTCATCGTTTGTTACTGGAAAATTGATGGAAATTTATGCAGTGACTGAGATGAGTGTGTAAGAAAGTAGAGGATATAAGGGATTATTTTAAAAGGATTAAACAGCTCCTCAACCCATTCCAGCAATGATGAGACACCATGAGATATAATGTGCCCCCATGAGCCAGCTCCTTCCAGTTCTTCTTCAGATTAATGGGCCGTGTTGGGAGAAGAGTGCACTGAGGCAGAGAGCATAAATAAGGTATTTAAGTAGGCAGCCATGGCAGCTGTGGGTTCTGTCTGCACAAAGACAAAGAATAGCGCGCTGTGATTTACTGGTGCAACATTACAGCTTGGCACATAACAGATAAAAGGAAGATGCAAAGAATGTGATGTTTGAAAGTAGAATAAACCTTGAGCTGGAAAAGTTTCTGCTCAAAGTCATAAAAGCCCTTGAAATAGTTTTGACACCTGCCCAGGTCATGTTTTTGTTTTCCAAAGCTTACCTGGAGAACTGAACATAAATCCTCCAAAGTGTGTGGCTACTATTTTTTTGTCTATCCAGATCGAACTTATGTTTTCCTTCTAAATTCAATGTATGTGTGCTTTTTGATCTTTGACTAGCTTACATTTTTTAATATACAAAAACAACTAAGAGTTGGAAAAAACCTATCAGAGTAATTAACTCGAGCTGTCAAAGGCGTACTGAAATTCACAGGAAAAATGTGACTAATAACACAACGCTAAGTGTGTTACTATTCACTAACATACACGTGTTAAGTGTTAAGTTAATGAAGCCATTTAAATTTATTCATAATTTATCACACTTGTAGTGAAAGAGTAACACAAGTCAGTGAATGATCCTATATTTTGTGAGTTTCTTTATACTAAAGTTCTGAATAGCTTTCTGTGCATTTCCATTTAGCCCATTTATATTCTGATTTCTTCTGATAAAATCCAATACAGCATTTTTTTCTTCATTAAAGTTCATTAAAATAATATGCCTCGTATGCTATTGAATCTCAATATAAATTCACTCGCTCTCCTTAATAGGTTTACTAAGTAACGTAAGTTAACAATATGCATTATGAAGACTCGTCAGGGTTAAAGTTTTAGAGAATCTTAGGTTTTGTTTACACAGAGCTGGTTTTCTCTGGTCAAAATTATCTTTTTTCCCCAGTGAAAACAAAAAGAATGTAATATTTTAGGCTAAAACAAAAGAGCTCCACTTTATGTGTGATAAATAATTAATTCATTAGACACTCATCGTACTAATTGCTGATGTTAAATTAGCAATTAAAAATTCTCTGACATTTCCCATTACAACTAAGTCAACAAGCATTAATATTTGCTCAAGGCAGTTTACAAACGTTTATAGTAAAATGATAAAAACATTCTGTTTATGGAGCTAAGACCTGTAAAAATAGCACAGTGACTTTAGCATAAGCAGAAACATAAGAGTGATTCAGATCCCTCTGAGGATTGTTAAGGAGGCGGGGGTGCAGGCCAGTTAATTTAGCATTAAGAGCAGGTCTCATTTTGAGTAACCCTAAAACAGTCAGAACAGATGTTCACAGCCCCACCGGCTGAGTGCCAAGCGTTGCTGAGCAGTTACGGGCTGGAAAGGAGGACTGTACTCCTAACATACCACTGTGGACAGGAGTCAGCACACTTGATCCGTGAATTTACGAGCTGAACAGCAAACGCCACCCACTGAATACCACACACAGCTGTGCTGCCGCTGGTGTTGCTGGACGAGGAGGAGGCTGGGCGTCCAAATTCACCAGCAGAGCGATTGCAGATGGAGACCCAGGATCCAAAGAAGGGATGTGTTGCTGCTGAACTTATGTAACCTTTCTCCAAACAGAAGATGGGAAGTGTTAAGTGGTCTAATCCTCTCTTGATCGAAACATCACAGTCTAGTTGGCTTTCAGGATGCATTTACAAAACTGTTGCTGCGTTTTCATTAACCTTAAAATAGGGCAAAATGCCATTTCGAAAATAAATCTACTTTATGGAAAAATGCCAATATAAAAAAATCTTGTTTTGTTACTTAAAGTTCTGATGTCATTATGATGAGGTGATAGTGTATTTTGCAAAACTGCATTGGAAATACTTAAGTCATGTGATCAACATCAGTATGTTACCACTGGACATAAATGACAAAGAAGGCAACAGGAAGTGGTGGGGGATAATGGCACAGCATGTTTTTTAATGACTTATTCTGAGTGATTTCTGCTGCATTTCTTGTTTAATGGACACACCACAATTAAAAATGTGCCTTTTTTGACTTTCACATAATATCATCAAAGTTTTGAATACACTTTAAATGCAAACATTTTGAAAACATGCCTTTAAACTTCTAACTCCAGTTAAACATTTCCCTCATTATTCTATCAATAATCTAAAGGAATTAATGTTAGTGTTCATAACTGAAGCAAAAAAGTCAAATTTAGTCAAGTTTAATGTCAGATACTGAGAAATTAATGTGTAAGTATTTAGTTTCGACGACTAATCAATTCAGTTAAAATTATTTTATTCATTCCAAAATGAAAATAAATGGTAAAGTAACTCATATCAATCCAAGGTTAACATGAGTTATTTTAGATGTTGATGATTGTGTGCAGAAAAGATCTCCTGTAGCAGTTTATATTACAGTGAATTTGAAGAAGCCTCTTACTGAAGACTCTGTTTTTCTATGACAGTCTCATGAAGAGGATGATCAAGGTTGTTCATAATTTACTTGATTTTATGTAAAATCCTTTGTTGTATCATCATCTCCAGAAGTTTCACATTAGTGGGACAGAACCAGTTTTGTTTACTGGGTATGTGCTAATTTACATATGAAAATAAGGAAACTAACTACGTAAGATCGTTGCACAATAGACAGAGTTAAGATTTTTTATTCTTATGCTTTGGTAGCTTGCTAAATGAGCAGGTACATGAAAATGTTTACTTTGCTATGAATCCTCATGAGAATTCAGCTGCACATCAACTTGCCAATATTTAGGCACTGCTGAATAGTCAGTCACCAGCAGAGATGAAATCTGCCAGCTGAACTGAAGTTTAATTTAGGGACCATAATACTGTAACTGTAATATGAGACAAGGGCTAAACAGATCTGTGCTGATGGATCACTTCATCAAAATGTCATAAAAATATATTAAAAACAGTAATAGATATTTTAAAAAGTTTGCTAAGATTGGCTGCAGATGTCCATAAGGTCATTTCATTTCAGAGAGTCTGTGAAATGAATGTTTTCCCTATAAATGTTTTCATTGCTGGAGAAACCTGAGATGAAAGCTAAAAGGTCTGGATTGACAAAAAGATTTGTGATCAAGCAGACATTTATTCTTGAAATATAATCTGGAAAAAACAACATATTTGTTGGAAAGACTGCAGGAGGGACTGTAAGCCTCTGATTTGTCTTCAGTAAAGAAATGATGGTTTATGTAAGTAGAGTTGTGTGACTCCAATCGGACTGCAGGACATGTAAAGCCAGAAATATGTTTTAAGAACAGCTTAAATATGGACTGTTTAAGCCATCACATATCCAAAATTTTAAATAACAGTGTGTGAAATGAACCAAGGCTGCAATTTAGGATTGTTTCACTAAAACACCAAACAGGAAAAGACATTTCTAAAAATTATTTGTATGCTGAAGTAAAATAAAAGTCCTATAATTTTCTTATTTAATTGGAATAGAAACTTTCACAAAAGGAACAATTGTTATTACGTATTCAATTTGTTCTTGGAAGGCAAAGCTTTACAGGTCAGTTGGAAAAATTGAAGCGACCACCAAAGTGGGATCCCTGAAAGTTGAAGGTTTCTGATTTACCTCACGTTCAATATCCAATATGGATTCCAGGCACATAAAACACAGTAAAAGTTGCAGTAGTTAACTATGTATTTATATTTTAGTGACATTAAATCATGAAGTCATTATGACATAAGCAAAAATGACTGCTTCTGAATAATTGTTTGGACCATGAAACAATAGTTCTGTCAGAAAGTTTCAACTATTTAAGAGTTAGCCTTTAAAAATTAATTAATTGATATCTATTTTGTGCATCCGAACAGAAGGTTTTACCAAGATCGAGTTAAAAATCAACCAATGTGGGATTCCTCGGCTCGCTCACTCCAACCATATAGATTTAGAATCATTCTGATGCAAAATCCTTACCTTTAACTAAAATGTAACACTAACTTTTATGTGTCAAATAATAATAAAAAATTGTTTGAAGGCTGCTTCTGTCTTGCTTTTACTACTGTCAATTTAATTTTTCCGTGGTGTCAGCAATTCTCCTCCAATTTTGGATTGCACATAAAATATAATACAACCATTTAGAATACGCCTATAAATTCCAAGAAGAAGTGATCAAATTATCTTTTATGTCCACGGTCCTGTAGCAGACAAAAACATGCCCTATGTGAGGAAGAGAACTAGCCAGAGTATGGGGAAATATGATTTAGTTTGAGCTAAGTCTTGGCCAACTTCTAAATGCTGCCAACTCTTTATGTATTTTTTTTTTTTTTTTGTGGGTCTCATTTTATTCAGCCTTCCAGAATAATAGGAACATAAAATGAGCTCAAATTTGTAATGATCCTAACTTTTATTAGCTTAAGAAATAAACATAAAACATTTCTCCAATCTTGCTTAGTTACTGAAACGTTTCATATTATAATTAGTGAATTAAGTTTATTGTCATGACAACCCAATAGATACAACATAATCACCTTAGTGCTTACTATAACTTGGATGTAGTTGAGACATGTCTTTATCCAGACCCATTGGGGTTGATTGTCTGCTTTAATCATAATGATGGTATGTTATATCACCACAAGAGGGGGCTAGAGTACACAATTTAGTTTAAATCTTAGACACATTGAGTGTTCAGTCACATACCTTTTACATCTTGTGGCTCATTTATATCTGTTTAATTGTTGTATATTTGTTAAGTTTGTTAAACTGTGCACATTTTTAGATGAAAGCTATAATATGTTTAACATGTCTTTGCATCTAAAATGTTTGTATTAGAACCATTTTTCTAATCTAAAACCTTTTAGCTTAAATTCAAGATCTTTTTAAATCTATCTACACATACCACAGAAGTTATCTATGATTTGTTTGCAGCGCTGTGAAAAAACATATTTGCACCTGGGAGATATAATATTTCACATCGATGAACAAGTTTCAATATCAGACAAAGAGAAGCCGAGTAAATGCAAAGCAGTTGTCAAATGATATCATGATGACAGAAAACATGAAATGAAACTCCAATTAGATTTTCCAGCCATCCGTCCAACAAGAACACAAATAATTTCACCCAAACTCCATGCAGAATGATTCAAACCTGAGACTGTCTTGCTGCAACGCAACAAAGCAACCAACTTCACCACTTCACAGCTTGGAAAAAAATATATATATATTTGCATCATATATGTAGCAACTCTTTTGGTTCTGCTATCAGGCATTTTTGATAAAGGAGGAATACTGACCCATTGTTTTAATGTAGCTTCATCGGAGGATTTCTGAGCATGAACAGCTTGTCTAAGTCTAAGGACTCGTCTCTGGAAGAGACTTAGAAATGGTCATAGCAAAATTATTATTGTTTATATTTTTTATTAAGTCTTTCAGAAATAGACCCGCTGCTGTTCTTCAGATAGTTGGTCTGCTGCATCAGACCATCACACTACTCATGTCATGCCTGACTGTTTCAAACCAGATGTAACATCAGACACACTTTCAAAAAGATCTGTTCCTTCATGAGCTTGGCCTTTGTATATGTTTTTATTAGTGCACTTTCAGTTTGAAATTTTCCTATCTTTCTTGGTTTTTCTTTTTTTTTTTCTTTTTTTTATTGCTGAACTGTAAACAGTGAATGTAACTGAGGCAAATGAAGCCTTTTTGCTTTTGTGTTCTGAGTCATTTTGTGACCTCTTGGGGGAGTTGTTGATACTCTTTTGGAGTAAGTTTGTTTTGACAATTTATCCTGGGAAGATTGAGCACTTTCTAATATTTCCTCAAATTTGTGAAATTATTCTCACAGGGATTCACTGGAGACCTAAAGCTGCAAAAACAACTTTGTAACCTTTTCCACAATGTTGACTGTCAATAACTTTGCTTCCCCTCATGGGGAACTTGTTGTAATTCTTCTTCAGATCTTTTAGCTTACTTCACATCTTCAGACAGGTTTTATCTAAAGTGATTTATTGTTTTTACAGGTTTGGGAGTAAGCAGGTCTGGGTGTGGTTAATGAAGTTGTAGTGTAGTTAATCTGTAGATAATCAGAGTTGATGTATGACTTAACAAGCACAGAAACTATACAGTGCAGGATCACAGTAGCTCTTTTTTGGTTAATGAACCCATTATTTGAAAACTATATTTTGCATTTACATTGGTCATCTTTGTGTAATATTAATGATAGATTGATTATTTGAATCATACATCACGCCAATGCAAAACCAGATAAAATTTGTGAGGTTTCATAACTCTATATCTTCCATTCTGACATGGGAAAATATATAATTTACTCTCTTTACAAATTACTTTATATCAGCAGCTGATTTAACCATTTTATACATCAGAAATTAAGTATTACATTTTATAAAAATTTATATATATATTTTGATCTGGAAACCCATTCTTGACTGAAATTAATTACATGCAGGTTTAGGAATATTAAATTCTTTAATGTCATTGAAATAATTATATAACAATGAAATTTGTTCAGAGCATTCATACACAATGCATAGGCAGACGTCTACTAAAGATAGAATATGTGCAAAAACTCTTCCCCTGGTCCTCCAAACACCCATCACAAAATTAGCTCAATTTATACACAATATACAGAAATTGAATAAAACAAAAAACAAACAACCTGATTTCCTTGGAGGCCCTTTTCCACTTTGTAGCACCATGAAACTTGTGGTGAAATAGTGGCCTTTTCCACCTGCTGGGTCAAAGCCTGAGGCTTGATTACACCGACTCACCTCAAGCAGATTCAGGACATTTTCTGCATTGTTGAACCTTTTGGAGGCAATAGCATGAAATAAGAGTTTTCCTGACCATTAAAGATTTCTCCAAAATAATATACAGAGCTTTGTTTGGCTGAAGGAGACTATTCAGTTACAAACTAAGAGAATTTCAATAACAATAAATCATACGTAAGCTCAATATTAATTTTCCAGATTCATCAATTTCTGTACTTTATTATGAAACATTAACTTTCACTAAATCATAATAAAAACATCTGTTTGCAGGTAATGAAGTGTACTATGAAAAGATTCTGTGTTAATTAAAAGTTGTCCACAAACAAATTTAAGTAGACCTCTAATGGAAGTAAGTTAATGTACTTTGTTTGTTTGTTCATTTTTGTGAAGTTCACAATAAGAAAACTGATTTATTATAAATTAAGCTTGTTTTACAACTCCAGGAGTCAGTAGTTAACTTTTCTGACGGTGTTTAGTTGCACACCTCTGAGACTGAAGATCAATATTTTATTTATAGCAACTTGTTTTACACACACATGCACACGCACACACACACACACACACGCACACGCACACGCACACACATACACACACACACACACACACACACACACGCACACACACACACACACACAAAGGCTGAGTTGTTTCTTGCATCCAAATGCTGTGAGAAAAGAACAGAAACATTGTTGCTTAACACATTAAATAATAGTTTTAGTTTCTGTGGCCGATTTCCAGTTCAGTAACTTGATTTTTCTATAAGCAGCTATAAAACAACATTCAAATGGCTTTAAAAAAACTTTTCTGCTCTTAGTGTTTCTAATATTAGGAGCAGGAGTGATGTCACACTGTGTGAGTGTGAGTAGTTGATGTAAAACAGAGTTTTAATCACATTTTTTTTAAAAGGCACAAAGGTGAGGGTCTTTAGCATCTTATATTAGCATTTAGCTTGGCTCCTAGTACTAGATGAGCAGCCTCCGTGTGTATTCCTTAGAAAATGTGAATCCTTATCTTAACCCTCAGCTTTCCAAAAGGCTGCCAACATTTGCAAATCCAGCATCAAATCCCCAGCAGATAGAGAATCGCCCAAAAAATAAAAACAGAGCAACGTTGCTGTAATACATTCATCCTTTTCTTCTTCTGTTTGATTCTTGTTTTCTCACAGCCTAAATAAAATGCTGACATGTCATTATATGCGGTGAAAATTATAGTTTCCTTTTAAACAACTTTTCTTTGTATTCCCTCTGGTTTTGTTGTGAAACATCTCACTAATACTGAAAATAGCTATTTTGAGTTTTTCTCTCTCAAGAACATTGACACTGACGTGTTATTGTTATGTCTATGGGATGGTAATAAATTTTCCTGCATTCACTGATAGAAGAAAGACAGGAGTTTTTCATGCATCTTTAATTGTCAGCTAATGTTGCTTTTGTGTTTTCGGATTAAGGATGTTTCATTTAAAACATAATTACTTCAGCCAGTTAAATAGAGAATTTACAAATTATAAGCCCTGTTTTCAGTGAAGGACTGAGGACCTGCTATAGGTATAGAAAGTCATAGCATTTTATCAGAGTAATGATATTTACCTTGTCAATTGTGCTGTACGATTTCTGTTGTTGACTTTCCCAGTAAAGTCAGCTTCCACTGATACATGAAGCAACAACAAACAGGAGCTCTGCATCTGCTGTGAAGAGTGTTATCTGTGTGCACAGAAGTGTTTGCCTGGTGTAGAGAGACAGCCACTGTTTTGCATGCAAATGGATCTGATCGAGACCTGACTGATCAGATAAAGAACTGTTTTGCAGATTAAGACAAAGAGCTTAAGAACGAACCCTCATGACTCAGTTTCAAAGCTTCTTCATTACAGGACGCCTTGGGCATAGACTTGTTTGGAGCGAAGGCAGATGTAGAGCGGGACAAAGAAATTCCTCTGCATCCCAAAAAACCCTGAGAGGGGTTATGTGGATTCAGATTCTTTATCTGTTCTGCTCTCTAAGTCTGCAGCATTTGCATTAGCATTTTTATCTTTGCATAAATATTGTTATCTTGAGCTTTATGGTGGTTACCACACCAGCTACATATACGTCCATCCATCCATCCATTTTCTAACACCCTTGTCCCTAGTGTGGTCAGGAGGTGCTGGTGACTCCCGACCACGTTCCGGGTGAGAGGCAGGCTAAACCCTAGTCAGGTTGCCAGTCTGTCGTAGGGCAAAGCAGAGATAGACAGGACAAACAACCATGCACACGCACACACGCACACACACGCACACACACACACACACACACGCACACACGCATACACACACACACACACTCGCACCTAGGGAGACTTTAGAGAGACGAATTAACCTAACAGATATGTTTTTGGACTGTGGGAGGAAGCCGGAGTACCTGGAGAGAACCCACACACCTGGACAGGGAGAACATGCAAACTCCATGCAGAAAGACCCCGGGCCGGGAATCGAACCCAGGACCTTCTTGCTGCAAGGCAACAGTACCAACTACACCACTGTATAGCCCTATATATATATATATATATATATATATAAACAACATTCCTAATACATGTGACACTAAGAAAATTAGTTAATACATCAGAAGATAATTATAAAGAAGTTGGAAAACTAGACAAGTAAAATTTATTTTCTTATTAAATATGAGCCTTAAATGGCTCATATTTAAGGCCTAACAGATACATGACCTCAGGATTTTGCTATCCATTCATTATTAAATTTTGCAATCACTTTTCTATAATGTGGGGGAGCACCTGATTGGCCAACCTGCCTGGCTAGTTTCTTTGCTTTTGTTGTTAATTTTTTATTACTATTGTTGATTGTTTCAAGTAAATTTTTTTAAAAATGGGAAATTACATATTAATTGACATTTACATGCAAATATATAAAATTAAAGCCAAGTCCTTCGAATTTGGCAAAAGTAAAGATGTTGAAAGTCTGACTTTGTTATGACATTTTCTATGACATCTGCTTGTTTACATGCAGGATAAATTTACCTTCTTAACAATAAGATTTGTTTTTCATGATGAACAGTAAATAAAGTTTTCTTATTTAATAATATATTTAATCATAACACTTTGTATTTTTGCTAAAGTAAATAATTACCCTTCTGGTAGATAAAAAGAACAGTCAGTTACATTTACAAAGCAATTATTTCTTTTTGATATTAATTCATTCTGCTGGAACTGCTCTAACTTTCAAGAGACAATATTTGTTCTCTGGTCCATTTTCACAGTCTGGTCTCTGTTAATCAACATAAACCTGATAAAAGGTGACAGGTGAAAATACTTTATTTGTGAATGCATTTTTTTAAAAGATATAATTGCAATATTGTCAAATTAAAGTTAAGCTGAACATGAACCCTAACCAAAAGTAATGATACAAAAAAGCACTGAAATTGGTCTAGCTCTTAATATTTGGTATGATCTGATGACAGATGGGCAAATATTTGTGCTTTTTCAAAGTGCAAAATAAAGATTTCATAACAAAGCCTCTGACAAAATACTTGTTATGTTTGCAAGTATAGCATGCAGCCTGACTTCTGCAAACTGTGATACTTTTACTACTGTCACCATATTTGCCCAATGATTCTCATGAACTGATGACAGGAGTGAAAAAATGCTATGAGAGGGTCAAGAGAGGTTCATCGAACATTAACCTGCTTATTTTCAATCTAAAAGTTGTTCCTCTGTCAAGATTCCTTTGTTTTGGTATTTAATGCTTAAGGATGGAATTAATCCATTAATGATTAAATGGATTAAACTGCTATCCGTTGCCATGGTGAAGTTCATGACATGAAAAACTGTCTATTGATAAGATGTCATCACATAGATTCAAACCCTGAATTGTGAAACTACTACTGTACTCATGCCAAGGGTTCACTGGTGCAAATGGATAAAAAAAAATAAATTGCTTTTGTCTGTGGTTGCGAACCAAATGGCAAAAGAATGGTGCCTCAGTTAGATGAAAACGGACCAGGGAACCTTTGATTTTAAATAGGGATCTTTCTGCAACATTGAAATAGCTCAATTGAGCCTGAAAACTGTAATTATAGCTGACAGTTTTTCTGTAATGAATCCCTGCAAGCAGCTGTTCTTGGACTTGCTGAATTGAGGCTGTGTGGGGAACTTACTAATGAGAAGTCAGAGTCTTACCAAGAAATGCCAGTTTGGTAAATCAGGAAGTAATTCACCTGAAGATCTGAACATTGAAACAGAAGTGGATTTAGAAATTTAAAAGAACTCGATCTCAAATGTTTCGTAAAGGTTTGCCCTCATGTTTTTTTTTTTTCTACTTTGCGTTAGATTTAAAAAGGAGAAACAGCAGATCATTGAAAAGGGGTGAATACTTTTTCCAGTCACTGTACAATTGGTTACAGTCAAGATTCATTCTAGACATGATTCACTCAAAACTGCTGGCAAACGAAGGTTAAAACAAGAGCAAAATAATAGCTGGCAATTGTAATACAATAACTTTCTTCCTTTTTTGTTTCTGGTTCTAAATCTCAAAAATGTTGTTTTAGTAGATCACCCCTGAAATGTTCAGGGGCGATCTGAAATGGGCTTCCTTCTGACTGCCTTTGGCTAAAATACTGTGTACTCATAAATAATCAACTCCCAATGCAAAAACTCCTACAGGGTAAAACATTTAAACCACAATACTTGGAAGTTGTGTGCATAAACTAATATGTTTGAAGTGCTGGTGCTGGTTTAATTTGGATTGTTTAGAAAGGTTGTTCATGTAACTAATATAACAGGTTAAACTGAAGATAGGTAGTTTTATCGGTTTTCCAAGGCAGCCTCGTGATTGATCTTGGCAGCATCTTACAGCGTTTCTTTACTTTACCAAGCAGCAGAGATTCAACAGAGTCAATAAGAAGATGATGGCTCCTCCTATAGAGGTGTTTTATTCAGAAAGGAAAAGCTTTCAAACATGTAGACCACCATGCGTCAAAGAAGAAAGACTTGTTCTCTGCCTGCTTTAAGAACAACTTGTCCTAAACAACTAGCAATGGTTGGACTTTGAAAGAAATACAGATTCCTGTAGATATTTTTCTCCACCTCTTTCAGGTACACTTTAAGCGGTGTGTGAGAGCTCACTGCATTACTCATTCATACTTGTTTTCCTGCTATGCTTGTGATGTGAGTAGAAAAGTAAAACTTACTTTAGATATTTTTGATAAAAGCCTAGTCTGTCTTTTTGTCTTCCATCTCAAGGAGGATTATGTTTCAAGGAATTTTCATGAAACGCCATTTACGGGGGGCTGATAAGGCCTCCTTTAGCCTGAGATAAGAGTCTATCTGCACACGTTATTGATCTCCGTCTGACCTGTTTGTGGAAGAAAAGCTGAAAGGACTAAACCACTTTTTCACAGAGAACTGCACCCAGGAGAAAAGTGGTGCATAAAAACAAGAACTACTACTGGAAAGGTAGGAAATGACTGTGAAGGACAAGGTAAAATGAGAATATACTTTATTTGTATATTATAATGTATGCCTTGATAAAAAACAAATGCATTTCTTGAACTTTATTATGTTTAGTGAGACTGAAATATGATTTGAAATATCATTATTAGGCAAATACTGTTTTTGTCCATCTTATATTATTGACTAAGTGACACACAACCCAACATACTTGGAAATATAATGTAAACAAGAAGCATTTTCAAGTGAGAACTGGGTAAGTTGAAGAAAATCAATTTAAACCTCATTAATGTTTGACTTGTTGAAACTAAAAAGTGCTTGACGCTGCAAAAAAAGGAAAAGCATAAAGAAAGTGATTATTAAAATAACTGTAGAATTTGTTTAAAAGGTTTGTTGATTGTATCATATTTTTCATTTAAAACAGGAGTAATTAGAAAGTTGATCTATTCCAGGAAAGTAAGTCACAGTCGAATTTCTTTGTAGAAGCGGTGATGTTTACTGTAGATCAACATCATCCTTTGTCAGTGACAATCAGAATGGCTTTTTATTAAATCTTTTGACAGAATTGGCATCTTTGCCAACATTTTCTGCCCACAGGGCAAACACAGTTCTGCTTTCAGTCTGCGTAGAATGGTAAGAAGTTCAACATCTCCTGGATGAGTTGAGTTCAGTGGTTGAGGCTCATTCAACTTGTGCTTCGAGCTGAATCCACAAAACGATGATAGTGGCCCTGGCATTCGCTGAAGCTGCGGCAGAAGTGTTGTCGTGTCGTGGCATGCCAGCAGCGCACCCTCGCTGCGTGCTAGATGGCAGACGCACACTGGGGGCCGATGCACATGACCTTCCGCTATCAGCACAGACACGCTCATTTTTCACCACAACCTTGAATCATTGTTTTTCTCAGCTTGAGCCCTTATGTTTCTTCTCCTACAAAGAAAATTGAATAAGTGCATCTTGGTTCGAGGCGAGAACAGAATCTGGCAGGTCAACGTCAAAGTAGCTTTTGGGGTTTTTTCAGTTTTCCATGTCTTTTACTAAAACTGTTCTTATTGTGTCCAACATTTATTTATTTTTTAACTTTTTTCTAGTTGTTTATAATGGGGTTTTCTTTTCTCCATTCACCCTGAATCGAGGAACTATTACACCTAGGAGGCCCTTCTTTGCATTGTTTGGAAGAGATTGGAATATTTATGATGCAGCAGGGTTACAGCTCATAAACCTCATGAAGAGTCTTTGTGCCTCATTCGCGAGTGAGCGTGTGTGTGAAAGAGAGAGAGTTGAATGCAAGACAAAAGACTTCGGAAGGGTCTTTAGGGGTTCAGGCTGGCAGATCACCCACTGTTTTACAGATCTGCTGTAGAGTTGCAGAGCTAAAATAAAGAAAACAGATTGCATTGTGAAGCACTGTACTAGAAGACGCAGTAGCCTTGTGTTCATCATGACATATGCTATTTGTTATGCATTAATTATGAGAATAATTATCTGTTAGATAAATAATAAACATTTAAATGTATGCAAAAGGAAACTGTTTTTCAAAGAAAATATTTTTTTTATATAATCTCCAAATAGTCTTCTGCTGTATTTGAGAAAACATTGGACTTGCAGATGCAAACACATACTATCATAAAAACGTATTCCTAAGAAGGATTACCAAAATCAGCAAAAATGTTCTCCCATTATCTATCAGCTACAAACATGTTTGGTCACCAAGTGTACCAAAATGCAGCCTTAATTCAGCAATATGTTGTTAGCATCTTAAACTTTACAGCTGATCCACAATAGATCCTAATTTAAAAAGTGTCTTCCACAACTATCTTTGCAAATAAATGTTGCATGTTGCACTACAAATTTTGAATGACCTGAGCAAATACTTTATTCAGGGTCTATTTACAAATTAGTATTTAATTTCAGAAACAGATTTTCATGTGAACTGCTATGTAAAGTTTTCAGAAGTTTAAAACTCTTTATGTGCTGTGTGTTGCTCTGTGTTGCCCAAACTATCCAATCAAATCTTGATTGCATTAAAGTTACATTAAAGTATAACACTCAGCTTGCAGTAATTCAATTTCCATTTGTACAGATATCAGTCAGTGACATCCATCAACACATAAAGCTTTTAAGAAATGTTATGTTTTTCAGTGTACCTTTCATATTTAGAAAGCAAATAAAATAACTTTGAAGGAAATGAAACTAATGAAAGTTAATGGAACAAATAAATATGATATGGCCTTTCTGTTGTTTTCCAAAGTAGTTAATCATTTAAGCAAGAGATTTTTAACAAAAAGCAACTGCTGTGCATAGTACATGGACTGTTTTCTTATTATCAACAAAACAGCTCAATGGGAATTATGCTGCTTATTGCAGTGACACAGTTACTGGGAGAAACATGCTGACCAAAGCCTTTAAACTTCAGAGTAGAAATATTGATCAAAACTAGAGCTGAACAAAGGATCGCCACAAACGATCACCATTTGCCACTGTGTTGATTTAAAATAAGACTTTCAAAATTTGACAAAGCTTGTAACAGAGCTTTTAATTTTTTTTGTAGAGTGCTGCGGTGTCAGATCTTCTTTATAAAACTAAAGTTAAACTATAAATTTTGTCACCACTGCTTCTATCTTGGGTGAACATTGTGCTATACTGACACGAATGTACCCTTCAATGGTTTGCTTTTTTAAATACTGTTCTATTTTTTTGTTTGTTTTTTTCTTTTTTTAAACATGTCTTTTAATTTTAAGAAAGTCAATATCCTGAATATAAAGGTCCTGAGCTAAAAGTCACAAACACAAGGATAAATTAGTATGCGGGGGACATAAATATCCCCTGTATAAATTAGCTCTGACACAGACACATTGTCTGTTTTCTTTTGAGCACAAAATGTTTAATGCATGTGCAGCAGATTTATTTCGAAGAGCCTAATTTTCGCCGTCTGCTTTTCAATTTCTCCTGAAGTTATTTTCCATTTTCTTTATGGTTTGCAGCACACTGTAAGGTAGACGTGCAGGCATCTTTGAAACCCCAAACCTCTTTCCGAACAGCATGAAGCATGGAACTGGGACATAGCCAATGTAACATGCCAGGCTGCAAATGTAGCACAAACTGTTTTTTAAATCCCAAACTCAGATTGAAAAATAATGCTGGGTGCTGCAGTCCAATCAGCAGCCGCACACAGCTCTGTCATGTTTTAATTCTCCAGCTTTGTGAAGACGGGAAAGTAAAGTGAAGCAGATTTTAGCAGCTTCACTGATTAATAGCACTGTGTGTAAATAAGCATTTCAGGATCAGCCGAGCAGACTTAAATTGATTGCTCTCTCTCAGCCATTCTTTCAGAATGACAGACAACACAGAGCACATTAAAAAAAACTACACACTCTTTCTGCAAAAATGCTCCAAAGTGCACAGATGATTCATTCAGTCTATCACCACAGCAAAATGCAGTAATGATATTCAAGGTTGCACTTGGGCATGTAAAATGAAAAGGTTTAATGCCTGCTGGGACAGCAGGGGGAGTGCAGGGAGAGGAGGAGAGAGGTGATGGATAGTCCAACTTCCTGCAGGAGAAAGGTTTGATTAATGGTCGTCCACTCGGCAAAACACACCAGCTGTGAGGGGAGATAAGTACCAATACAAAGAGCAAATTACTGTCTCTACTGTCATAATTAACCTCGGAAACCACAACACATCGGAAGTGCAGATTCCTATAGAAACAGCCTCACTTCCCAAACTGCATAATAATTCCCTTCAGGGACAAAAACAAACGAGAAAAAAAATCAAAACAGTGCCTGTTTAAGTGTTGAAAACCTCTTTTAGCTCCAGGATTTAAGGCTTTTTTCTTGTTGTTTGAGCTGTTCCAAAAGATGTATGAGCAAATTACTAGCTGGAGTTGTTTGAATAGAATGAGTTTGCTGTGCCAATGATTGTCAACACTCCAGCCAAGCTCATCCCCAAGTGGAGAATGGGAATCCAAACAATCTTCCCTGGAGTAAAATTTGGAGTTATTCCTACCTATGTACAAGAGGAAAGAAATTAGGTAACTTTTTAGGCTTTGAACTCACAGCAAAACTTTTTGTGAAACTTCATTCACAGCTTGAGGAGCTCTGGAGTGATAATGGTGTGAGAAGTGACTGTGAAAACCAGCTGCACCATGTTTCAAAAATGATTTTAGCTACAGTGTTTAATCAGTTACTTGAAAATACAAGCAAGCTTGATCAGAAGGGCAGAAAGTATTGCACCTGCCGGACCCACTCACTGTGAAAGGACATAATTATTTCCCATGTTTCCAGTTCCCAGCGGCCTTAAACGCATATAAGCTCCCAGAGACTCACCACAGAAAACGTGGCCTTTGATAACAGCTAATGACTGCCGTGCTGAATTCTTCAACCATAACATTATTTGAGCACAAACTGATTGGAAACATGTGCCCAAGTGTCAGAACAATTTATGGGTCCCTCACTGATGACCTTTCCACACACCATACAGTCCAGTACACACGTTAAGTATCGCATCCAATCTGATCATCAGCAGATGGATGTAACTGAGTTACATTATTCATGGGTAAAGTGTTGACAAAATCCACAATTTCATCTGCATTACGATTCTTTTTTCAGCTTTCCATTTTGTTTTCTACTTTATCAACACGTCAGAAAAATCTTATTACATCAACTTATATATAAAACCTGAAAGAATATTGTTTTACACAATAACAATTTTTACTTTTTTAGACATATAGACATAGAAAATTTTGTCAGTTATTTAAACAGTGGAATTTATTTTTCTTGTATGTGAGAGAAAAAGTGGCCCAGACTTATTTCAGCCAGCTGACCAGCGGTGAGCAGAAACAGAAAGAGGAATGGACTTAAAGCATTGTTAAATTATCTAAATAGGTTTTAGGGTTACTTTTCTGGGGTTTCAATAAAAGGACTACAAAACATAGTATAACAGAAAATTAGTTGGGTTTTCTTTTGCAACTGAACATTTTAAAGCTACATATGTTAATATCTAGCTATAATCCCTGAATGTTACAAGAAAGACTAAAATGACTGCAAATTATAGGCTACATTTCTTCAAAATATATGTAATAAGATTCCTGAACAAAAAAAATAAACAACTTTCAAATAAAGTTTTCACCTTTACAACAACAGAAACAAAACAAATGACAATAATCAATTAACCAGTATTCTCATTTCTTTAAAATTAACACAAATTTTGATTTTCCTGTTTCATTTTTGATTGTAAAAGCAGTTTTTCTTGCTGAAATTAAAGTCTTGACTCTAAGGTACAGTCAAAGAATAACAGCTATTTCTTATCAAAGCCGAATGAAAGAGTCATGTTTTCCTGCCTGGATCTCTCTGTGCTGCCATTTGAAACACTGGGGTCATGTCTCTGTAGGTGAGACAACACACTGAATGTGTCGCTGCTAACATAAGCAACACATCTGGTCACAGTTTTAACAGGTTTCTGACCAAAAGAAGAATCAGGAGCACACATTTATACATCCATGCATCACACCAATTTTTTCTTTTTTTATGTGAAAGGCTGTCGTCAGCCATGATGAGGCATTTGTCTCGTGCTCAAACCAACAATAGAACAGCCAAAGCTGGTGAGAGGCAACAAGGGACAGAGAAAATAAATGTACATGGTGTACACCATGTACACCATGTGTACATGGTGTACATGGAGGATAGTGTGGACCTCGGAAACAAATTTTTTTCTCAAACACTTTCTAGACAGAGATCCTGTGTTTATTGGCAGAGCAAAATATGCATCGCAGCCCACAATGGTCAGAGTTCAACAAATTTCAAATTTGCCTGCAGTAAAGCTCATGATCCCCCAAACTGTGCACAGCTCCTCACTAAAGTGGCCACTGAGATCCACTGGAGCACAAAAACTGGAAACAATGCTTGTTTTCTGTCTAAAATTCCTCATTAGCCACTATTTTCTTTATCACCTCAAGAAGTGCAGAATACAAAATCTCAAACACCAGACTGAAATGATTCTTTTGGATGCCTTGTTCATCCTTTATTTCCTCTTAGCTGTCATTCCAATGGCCTGGTGTAAACATTCTGCATCTTTATCAGTTTACAGGTGGATTGCAACTTTGTTTTTTCAACATTGCACACAGGCCTCAAACCAAGATAAGCAAATGAAACAGGGCATATTTGAAAGAGCAGATATTCAAAACAAAACAGCATTTGTTGTGGAGGTTTGAGCTAACCGTAACAGTAGCTACATTAAATAAAGAGCAGAACACAGTGTACTGTACATCAGTACCATTGTGTTGCATCGTGCCTTTTACTTTATCCTGACACACCAACACCCACTGATATCAAAGCACTCTGGACGAGTGTCGATAAGTAAATCAGAGTGACACAGACATAATGATGAGAAGGTCCTTTTGGTACAGCTGTTGTTTGATTTGTAGGTCAAAGTAATATTTTTTTAAGATCGTGGACATGCCTTTGGTTAACCTTTATGTCTGTAAACAGAGTAGAGCTGTGTACATGGTTAATCGCAGACTTTGTTTCCATTCCAACAAAAGTAAGCAGCAGAGATTCATCTCTGCAAAGGTCTTATTGGATTCATATGGTAAAGTGTGCAGGTCCAGTCCTGTGAAATGAATCACAAGGAATTAATGCCTCCCTGTCAGAGTGGAAATACCACAGCCAGCTGGGAGATAAAAATAAAATACTGCAATATGTTTCATTAAATGTCAACAAATGATTTCCCTTCAAAACACCCATATGTAACATGTTGAATGTTTTTAGGTTCAATGTACTGTCCGGTTAAAATTAAAACATGACAAATATAGACACAGAGTACAACATAACTTATTTGGGAAACATATTTGTTAAAGAAGCACAATATTTATCACGAATGTCAACATGAGAGCAGATAGCCAACATGATCAATTATTCATTTTATTTTAGAGATTTAATATTAATTTTATGCTAAAACTGTTCTTGCAGCCTCAGGTGTTGTAAAAAAAAAACACAACTTGCACTGAAAGCAAAGAGCACTTTAAGAACATGCAGTATGCAAAGACATAAAATGACCCCCTATGTGCAGATATCACAGCTCTGACAGTTCCTCCACATTTTGTGTGGCACCCTGTTGAGGTCTTCAGCTAACAGTCAGAAGTCATTTTCACACCTGAACTCCAATCCTAACATGTCCCAGATAACTTCTTAAACTGCTCAACATGATAAAACAAATTGAGAAGGGAGTAAAATATTCAAATGCATAAGCAAATCTTCTCCAGTATTCTGCTGGCTGCAAATGTATTCACATGCCTTGAGATTAATTTTGAATTTTATCACTTCATAATCAGAAAATAATGTTTTTTTATGTTTTTTTTTTATCTTATTTTATAAGGCAGACAAGCTTAAAGTCAAGCATGTCTGGAGGGATGAGGATTCGTTATTTTTAAATATCTTTAAAAACAAACAACAGAAAAAAAGTGGCATTTTTTATATTCAACACTTTTTACTTTGATACCCCAACATGGTGTTTTATGAAACTACTTGGCTTCATTGTTACCTAATTAGTATGTAATTTAATCTTAATTTAAATGCAGCAGTCATCAAAAGATATTTTAAGAATGGATCGATAGAACTACAAACCTATAAATATGGTTGTCCACCAAAGCTAACAGCATGGGCAAAGACTGTATTAACCAGAGAAGAGACAATAAGCTCACTGTCACTCTAAAGGAGCTATGTAGATCTGCAGCCCAGTTGGGCAAAAACTTATGACACAACAACTACTAATGTGTGACTAACAGAGCCACCTCGGAAACGCAAGTAGAAGCACTTGTTGAGCTAAAAGAAAGATTTACAGTTTGCTACAAGTCATATAGGATACACAGAAAACATGAAAAAACATTTTAGCCTTGTGTAAGGGTTTATATTTGAGGCCGAAAACAAACCCTTACACAACTCACACACTGTGAAACATGGTGGTGGCAGCATCATTCCATGAGGAAATGTTTCTCCAGCAAACACAAATAATAGTTGGCAGATTGGATAGGATGAAAGAATCAGCCAGACCTACAGTGAAATAGTTTATATCAAAGCATTTATGTGATAGAATGGTGCAGTGAAAGTCAAACCCACCACCAAAATTGTTTAGGTAAAAACTAAAATTATTGCTGTTAATATAATTCTCTCTTTCCAGTCTGAATATTCAGTTTTGTTCAGTTTTTAGATCTGGTAGAGAATCAAAGCTACAATCAGAGGCTAATGTGGTTCGAGAAAGAATCATATTAGGGAGTAAAAATGGAAATGCATGGTGCACTTATTTAACCATGCTTCAGTTTCTTCTGTACCTCGCAATGATGCATTACTTTAAGTTTGTTCATCACATAGAAGCCCAGTAAAATACTGGCAATGAACAATAAAATCCACTTCACTGTGTGATTGGCAACTAAGTGTGGTAATTTCTCATAGTTTATTTGTATTTATATATGCTACAGTTTCTCCTGAGTTTAACCTATTTTTACCAATAGAACTTTGTGTAAACCACATATTTGTCTATAATGGTCCATAAGGTTATTTTGTTTTTAAGATATCAAAAGGAAGAGCTGAGCAGGAGAGGTCAAAATGTCACTCTTTCATTTATGAACACTGTTAGAGCCAAGGCATATTTCCTAAATGAGAAAGTTTTGGAAGGTCATCAGTAGAGATGACTGTGGCATTGTGACTCAATCTGAGGCTATCTAGCACCAACATATGCTGGCTGAACCGCAGGGAGATGTGCCTGTAAAACTGAAACATGTGCATATCAAACTGTGGCGTTTGAAGCAGCTGAGGCCTCTTGCACTCATTCCTAAGACCTGACCTTTCCCGCAGACCACCAGCTGCTCCATGCACATTCAGTTTTCTCTGCATTTATACAGATAATCACTTAACCAACATGTGTCCATCCTGCACTAGTGGCACATATGTGATAAATTATGGGCCTTTTTCAGTTTATTAGCCCCCTTTGAGACCAGAGGGAGATGAAGACTTGTTTTTCGTTTTCATGTGTTGACAGTGGTTTTTCTCATTGTTGCTGTGGGTTACAGAGGGAAAGGAGGCCACCCACTTTCAAGTGTTGACTTTCTTGCAATCCTCTCTCATTAGTAGGATCCTCTAAACATTCACTTTAGCTGAGGGAATAGATGAGAGTTTCTCAGCAAGTCTAAGCAGAAATATTTTTTGAAAGAAAAAAAGAACAGAAACTGAGATCGAAAAGCCTAAAGCTAAAAACACTGCAACACGTTTCTCCTATAATAAGACCAATTTGGTTTTCAGATCAGGGTGAAGGAACAATGAAGAAATACTGATATTTACTGCATGGAAAAAGATGAAGTTGTTTCAAAACATGTGGTCATAACAGAGATTTACATTTTCTCAAAAAAATAATCACAGCCCTGAACCTTCTTAGCTTTAGTCACTTTGCAACCAAAAGTTAATGTATTTCTTTCAGATTTAATGTTGTAGACAAACACAAAGCAGGGCATATTTGTGAAATGTAAGGTAAATGATTTATTGATTTCCAAATTTTTTCAAAGAAGCATAAATATGGTGTGGAAAATTTTTTGCTTTGCACTTACTCTTTTTGGTAGAGCTTCAAAAACAAAGCGGTTCCTGAAAGACAGGGATAACAAGTCATTTTTTCAATTTGCTGCAGAACCTTTTCGGGGACACAGCAAAGATGTAGAAGAAAAAGCTCTTTTAAGATTAGGCTAAAATCCCCACTTTTAAATATGGAGGTGGCAGCATCATATTGTGTATATGAGTTTCTGCAGAAAGAAGATGGACTGAGATAAATATGTGGCAATATTGGATAAAAACTTTAGCAGTAGGCAGATAAAATTGAAAGGTTTAAATTACTGCATATTTAAGAGTTAGAATGGCCTAGTCAAAGTTCTGACTTAAATCTCATAAACCTTCTTTGTCAATACTTAAAAATTTAAGTTTACTATCTGTATATATTCTCAACAAGCTACTTTACAAAGAAGAACGGGCAAAAACTTCTATTTACGTGGGCAAGGACATTACAGCTGAAGTAATTATACAAATATTGCTTCAATACTTTAATATAATCTTTTTTCTTGTTGGAAATATGCCCTACTTGATGATGTAACATCACATAAAAATCCTGCTAAGATACATTTATGTTGTGGTTGTAATGTGATCTTGTGGTGTATGTTAATGTGGGGAGTTGTTTTATCTGTAATGGCAGAAGTCTGAGCCACTAACAGCAGAGCAGAGGCTCTGTGCAGAGATGTCCCTCTGTTTGTTTAAAGGGCAGCACAATCGATGGCCCTGTTTTTTTGAGACATTGCTATGACCTCTTGCAATGGCACCTGTATCAATCACAGGATGAGTTTGTTCTCTGCTTCGCTGCTCGCTACATTTGTCTCTTACACTCACTGTCGTAGACGGAGACCCTCCATCTACTCTCAAATGTCAGTTTAAACCTCATGTCAGCTGACTTCTGACAAATAAATACATAAATATCTTAAGGATGTGATAACAACAGCTCTGGAGAAAATATCTATGTGAGAAAGAATTGGTATTGGAAAAAGATTTTCTGTAAGGCAGCAGTAAATAAAATCAGAAATAACACTTCAAACATGTAAGAAGAAATCAAATATTGTTTGATTTCTAAATTGATATAACTTGTAATTTGTTTCAGTTCACCTGGGTAAATCCGCCTAAAATTACGTAATGACATAGAATGAAATTTCAATTATTTGTGACATCTGGATCATATGAACAAGTCTACAACATTTAGATGTCTGTACGATGTATTTACCTCATTCAAACTGAAATTACAGAGACAGTGTGCTCCGGTTTCATTGTGTGTCCAATATGCCATTTTACATTTAAATAGGAAAATTTGATTGCAGAAAAACCTTGTGTGCATGTAAATGAGCCAATAAGAGCAAATACTTATTTGTAATTTCCCTTCTCACTTTTATGCTGCTGATGATTTAAGTGCTGTTGAATATGTAGAACCACATGTACACAGCAACATCACAGACCCTCAAGTCAACTAAATGAGACCGAACTGAATTGTCTAAAACCGGGTAATTTTGATCGAGCTGAAGAAAAGCTCTCTGTGGTAACAACCAGCTCCCAGTTTCTGATGGATTGGACCACAGTTAATCTGTATGTATGGCAAAAGCTTTGGAGGCCACATTGTAATCATCTGGCCTGTTCCCTGCGATCCCCGACTGATGTCTTGGCCTGAAAGAGAGGGATGATTCCCATTATGGAGTAATTAGTCTTGTTGTCACCACCGGACATCGACAGTGAATCCACTTGCAGGGGCTCTAAAGGGATTTGGGAGTTCGCCACTGCTGAATGATAATCAGCGTTGCCTTCACTTGCCAAGGACAGAGCACTGAGTTGTAACTTTGTTTAGCCAATACATTGAAACACAGACATCTGGATTTATAAATGTTTCATTTATATTGTTCAATTTCATGCCACTTTTTGTTGATAAACCTTTGTTTAATAAATACTTTTTTTATAAAGAAGGAGCTGGTTTCTGATACACGAATATTTGTGTGTAATAGCAGAAGAGAGGGAGTAATTTTACCTGATTAACAAAAAGAAAAACAATTAATAAATAAAATACAGAAATTATTCATCAGAGAGCACAAAATCTCATTTCGTTTTGACTTGCGTCTCATCCAACTAAGGTGGGAAACTTTATGGTCCATGATGACATTATCTGAGCTTGACAAATTCTAGAAACCCAGAACTGGAAGAACAAATACAAATAAAACAAGTAAAATTAACCAGAAGCAAAGAACATTTCAGGAGCTGCACTTTTAGGCCACCAACAAGTCCTAATGCAAGCCCCAGTTGAGACTCGATTTACAATAAATCATCTGTGAAAGTATTCTTTGCCCACATGCCCACTGATGCAGGATCTCTCCTTGGATCTAAACATATAGAAAATTTGTGGTATAAGCCAAAGATAAAAGAGCACTAAAGAGGACGCAGTACTCTTCTATTATACGGTGTACTTATTATTCTGTATCCTCCAGTTACAGAATAATAAAGGGTTACAGGAGCAGAAGGAGTGCACTTATTTCAGCAAAAAAGATTCATGGAATGTATTGACACCAGCTGTGCCACCATATGTCATGGATATTTTAATATGAATAAATTAAGTTGATTAAGTTAAATTGATTCCTACCCTTGTGGCACATCTTGTTAGTTAGAAGTACACTATATAAATATTTCAGAAAGAAAAAAATGTAATTTCCTGAGCAACATTTTATTATTTTTGGATTTAACTACAACTGAATATAATTTGCTTAGGTCCTTTTTTTGCCCTTACTTCATATTTGTGTAACAGAAAGCATATGCTAAGTTGGGTAGAGTCCCAAAAATTGTACTCAAGTAAGAGTAGCAAGACTTCAAGTAGCAGCCCAAGAAATTATTCAGAGCAAAAAAGTATTTGGTGAAATGTCTACTCAAGTACAGAGTAACTTATCAAATTATCAATCATTTACGATTTGAAAATTTCATCGTCAGACAGACCAAAATATAAAGATAAGTGGAAATTTTGGAATTTAAAGGACCAATATGACAATAATACACATAATTATTATGGTATTTTATTTCTTGAAAAACATTTCACAGGCAAATGTAATTGGTTGTAACTAGTTACTAACCGACTCTGATACGATTGACATAAATCAGATACACAGGAGCCACATTTGGCTCAGCCACAAGCTGCTGACCAGATGTACAACAGAGTCCATACTGATTTACTGCTGCACAGTGGGCAACAGTAAAACAACAGAGATCACCCAGTGGCAGCTGGTGGTGACATTTGAAGGGTGGGATAATATACATATCTATATATAGATACGTCTATATATACGTATCACGTTATAACGTATTAGTTTTCAGAATTTTGTTCTAATTATTGTTTTGAGTTCCAGTTGCTCCCCTCCACAGCTGATTCCAGTCACCTGATTTTCCACACCTGTAGACAAATGTCATTCTCCACTCGGTTCTCAGCGACATACACTGGTGTTACCAATATCATTGTTCATTCCTGGATTTTCCTGTTTTCATGTCAATTTCCTGCCTGTTATTTTCCCATTTCTCATGTTTCTGGTCTCCTTTTGCATTGTGGGTAAGTTTTTGAAGTCTTCTATTTAACCTGATTACTTTTAACTCCTGTCTACATTTCGGTCCGTCTTAAACATATGAATCTGCTTTACATGAATACATTCAGGACACACTGAAAAACCTTTTTGTAACTGATCTGATATGCAAAGCTATTTTTCAACATATTGTTCTGTGTTGCTTTACATCTTTCTGTGGAAGCAGTTTTTTATTTATTTAATTATTTATTTTGCCTTTGAGTGCTGATTTTTCTCTTATAGTTTCCCATCAATGATTTTTGACACCGTTCAAAAATCTGCCTGCACCTGTTAAAGATTATAAAGATTCACATTTCTTCCAAAGATGACTGATTTTTAATAGTTACAAACATGCACACTGTTGAACAGGAAGAATTAATATGAATTATTGAAAATGTTGAGTTTACATCGTCATCAGTAATTACTGTTGAGGCGTCTTTTCCTCCAACATGAAGTCACTACTTGCTTTAATTGTCCCTGTGGATAATACTCAAGGTACCTGTCTGTTTAAATTAGCACTAACATATGTGCTGAAAAATAAAAACCATAAATGCATCACCCCAGAGGCCATCTACATTGTGCATTAATGTGTCCATAAATAGTCCATTGGTAAAGAATAATGCCTTACGGATTTACTGAGATGCTGCTAATGAGAGCTGACAGCGGCATTGCACATCAATAGTTTTTTTTACTGCCCTTCAGCTGTAGTCAATAAACATTATAAAATAAGACACCAAGTACTGTTGAGGAAATAATGCTTTGAAAATAGCAATAACTGAGATCATTTCTGAGTTTGTTCAGTGATGCTTTGAAATTGGTTTATCAGCTGGAGACAAAAATGTTTTGTATGCCTGCAGAGAGGAAACGGCAGAAAACTTACACAGCTGTCATGAAAAAGCATGAAACATTTCGAGTTATTGTGAAATCCCCATAATTTCACAGCAAACACAGAGAAAAAATCCCCAGAATATTCTGGGGAGACAGTAAACAATTGGAGGGTTAAAATGAGAGAAGAATAGGACAAAAGTAAAAATGCTCAGTTTCACGCGGTAGACAAAACCATTATGCACTACAAATAAATTAAATATTCCCCACAAAATACTATCTAAAATTAAATTAGCAGTAAATCAAATTGGAAGTTAAATTTAGTGGGACAAAATCATGACTTGATTTATAATTTATTTCATGCTATCAATATGTAAATAATATTTCTGGGAAGAAGAGCTGCTAAAAATTAAAGCTAGAACAATATTAAATGAATTTAGAAATGTTTCCCAAAGGCATAATTAATAAAAATGAAATAAAGTAAAAAATACCAAGATTTATTTGGTGCTCATGCAATCATGCATTTTGTGAATATTTACATTTTTTTCTTTTTTAACTTTGATGTTCTTGTAGCATATCGAACACAAGAGTCTAGAGCTGACTAACCCTGCAATTGATGATCTGTCAATAACTTCCAAGAAAACTGAACTTGCAGTTGTGACTTGGCAAAATGTGAAATATAGTGCATATTTTTGCAAGTCACTTTTCAAATCAGAATACGTTTTCCTGTTGGTTGCATGGATCTCTCCTACCCACTTGTTTAAGGTACATTGCCTCTGCTTCAGTGTGTTTTTAATGTCACATCTGGTTCATTTAATTTTTAAATCCAATTAGTGCAAATGATCATAAAATCTTAAGTGAACAATTCCTGACCTGACATGAGACAAACTGTCTCTCTCGTCGCATTTACTGGAAGACATTGAGGAAAGCCAGCCTCAAACTAAACGAAAATGTTTGTTGTGTGGTGTAATGTGTGTAGCTAACTATCATAATTGATATATGGGAAAGCAATGTGTTGCTAAATTCAATGTTTATATTTTGCAAGCCTCAAAAACAAACATTTTAAATCATTAGACAATTTTTTTCTCCTCTTTAAAGTCTCCAGGGACCAATGATAATGGTCTCGGCAAATGGTATTCCCATGCTGTTTGATGCGACTCATCACTCCCCCATATTACAACAGTGGAGGCAGAGAGTGCAGTTACTTTGACATTTAGAACCCTGGTGGCAACACTGATGGGAAATAATGCAGTTTTAAATAAACATTAGCAGTATCATTAAAAGATCTGCTGTGTAAAAGAGTAATAGCTTGATTTGTAAAAGTATTAGTCCTCTGTGGTTGTTTTATTTACAGTGATGGAAAGCCAGAGATCCAGCTGCAGGGTTACACGATGAACTGCGGTTTAGATTTGTTCATCGAATAAACTGCTGGTATGTTGGGATGTTCCTAGGGTCTAAAAATTTTACATTCATAATTACACACTGCTTAGATATCTTTTAAACATTTAATACATTTTATTACTTTTTAATAAAGTAATAAATTCTAAGTTGCTGTATGCAATTATCATGTCCCTTTGCTCTTTAAATAGTAATTCTGAAAAAAAAAAAATTGTCTGTTCCTTCGGGGCCAATTTCTTATATACAGGTGCATCTTAATAAATTACAGTATAATTAAAAAGTTTTTATGTAATTAAACAAAGATTAAGCCAAGATTACTAGACAGACAGACAGACAGACAGACAGACAGACAGACAGACAGATAGATAGATAGATAGATAGATAGATAGATAGATAGATAGATAGATAGATAGATAGATAGATAGATAGATAGATATTCTGCTACCTCTGATGTAGAAAATCCAACAGGTGCTGCTAATTTAATTTACTTTAATAACCGATCCTCTCTGTGAGTGCCTCTATTGAAGCAATAATTTCCACAGCGTATTGTTGCAATGGCCTAGTCAAAGTTCATAACCCAACATGACAAAAATGATGTGAGGGAATCCTGAGTAATCTGTCAGCTTCTAGCTTCGGCTTCAGAATCATAAAACTTTGGCAATCACCTTATATGTATTGAATGATGCCAGATCATTTAGTACATGCAAACTGATTCTAACTGCACAATGAGATGAAGTCAAAACAGCAGAAAATTAATCTTAGCAGTCTAAGACCACCCATCTGCAGTGTTTCCTTTTCCATCTTTAAAGTAAATATATGTCACTTCATATGTAAGCAGAAGCAGAATTTCAATCAAATTTAAATCGGTTTAAAAATATGATACATTCTTGGATCATTATTTGGTTTCTTTCCTGGTGGATTTCTAATTTATTGAAGTGCAAATGTTTTTTTTTTGTTTGTTGTTTTTTTTTTTTGCTTCAACACACTTGCTTTTCTTTTCAGTCAGGCAGCATACCTGATAAGGCAATCAGTGTGCCACAGTAGGTGTCGTTTGCACACTATTTGAAACAGCTTAACCGGGTGCACATCTACGTTTGCCCTGTTAGTTCATTGTCATCCACATAACAGAAGTCAATGTAAAGGTTGTTTGTTTATTCACTATTAAAACCAATTTTTTAAATGTGATAATATAGAATATTATCAGCATATTAGTCAGCAGATGATCTTTGGCACAAAGATCATCTTCATTATACCCCATTTACTTCCAGCAGATGATGACCTTCACGACTTTGTCATCACTTCTAAACGGGTCATCTGCCGGCTAACCGTTAAGCAATGCACCCACTGTCACCAACCTCAGCAGGAGCCTGCTAATGACCCAATCATTTAAGTCTGGTATGTTCAAGTACAGAAACAATCCAAACATGCAGTATACCAGACCAACAGGACTAATGTTACCTGTCCTTATGACATGCTGCGAAATAATAGGCATCTTTCCAGACAAAACTGGAAACAAAAATTAAGACCTGCTTTTTTTGTTTGTTTTTTTGTTTTTTTGAATGGAATTACATCCATCTAAAATATTAGAAATATGTTATTAACGTTGCATGATATATGGGGTTTTTTTTTAACAACAAAACCAGAATTACTTGAAGGAAGGAATATTAGAAGTTTGAGAAATTCAAATAAGTAGGAATATTGTAGCAAGTGGCTGCCTCAGTTTTCCAATCTATAATCACTAAAACCTTTTTCCTGAAGGCTTTACTATAGCGTTTTCATTATGATAATGAACCGATGTGGGGTAACCACTTTCTGTGTATGTTTGTGTGTGTAATTGGGAATGAATATACAATAAATACCTTCAGTCATTACTTTTAAATTGAACTAGTTTGTTTCTTAAAAGGGTGTTTGTAATTGTGAGTATAAAAATACTCAGGAAAATGAGTTTGACATTCAAACCCTCTGTTTTCTTTAAACCTCTCATCATTTTGGGTTTGCAGGCAGTTTGGTCTTCACAAGCAGACAAATGAGACACTAACACTGTGCTGTAAGGCTGTAGAGACAAAACTGTAACACATTTTACTTTTATAGACGCAACTGTTGCAAAGAACAGCTTTTATTCAAGCTGTCTATGTTTAAATGGTTAAAGAGCATAAGGCCGAAATCACAGTGTGCTTTCATAGGATTATAGAGGGATGTTTGAGGTTAGGTTACCATTGTCAAGGTCAGCGGTTTGAAAAAGCCGACAAAGTGCATTATGCACACCTCCATTTGGCCCTCTCCCTTGAGATCTGTGAAAATAAAATTACTTAACATCTCAGATTGTGACATTCATCAAAAAACACTTGTGCAGGCTTTTATTCAAGTGTTTATTCTCAGGATCCATTTCTGAAAGGTCAGGAGGGGATTTGTTTGTTTTTTTAGGTCTCTGTGGATGCGTTTCGGATTCTCTTTTCTCACGATGATAATGAGATCAGAACCTGGCTGTGATAGAGGGCAAAATGGTTACATTTTTCAGCTTGAGCTCTCAGATGGGTGTTTTCTCTCTCTGGGGGGAAAATTTATTTACCTCTGTTTAGCTGATTTATGTAGAAATACTGGAGATAAAAGCTTAAACCTCTCAGAAACACAAAATGTGAAATGCACTTGAAAAGTCTTTTAATGTATAATGCACCACTGACATCCTTTTTAACTTTGCCTGTGACAGAAAAGACAGTTCCTCTAAGCAGACCTTACCAACATAAAAAAAAAACATGGGTAAAGTTTAACATACACAACACTTCTTGTTTTGAGACTTAGAAAACTGCTTATTTGTACCAGATTTTCTCATGCACCAGATCACATGTGACAAGAAGTCACTCAGTCAATTCTTATAACTTTTGACAGCTACTTACTTTAATCATGCCTTTCAAATGTCATGACAACTGTCACAAAACAAAATTAAAGTGATTTTCTATTGGTTTGAATTTTCTTTTAATCTGACCTTGACTTAACCAGCATAAAACCCTTTTTCAAGGCAGTCCTGGCCAAGACGTGACTTCACGTCTAAACACATTATTTTTCACAACTGCATCTTCCTAGTGGAGTTGAAACAGATTGTGCATTTAAACTAGAGTCGGGGGCCATATATCTGTGTGTCAAGGAATGAGTGGAAGGTCACATTTTACACCTCTTTCCAAGAAAAGACACTTTGTCCTGGCTGGTAAAATATCTCCCTGCTTCCGATTTCTCACCATGGTGATAATGTGATTCAATGTGATCCCTGTGGTTCTTTTATTCAATTAAGAGTAATTTTCCTTTTTGGAAGGTTTAAGAAAATTTTGGAGCCTTAAGCTATTTAAAAAGAAAATAAGTTCAACACAGAATGAATATCTAACTAAGAATTAGTTAGACAAGGTTAGACTAAGATTTTTTTCAGATAGATCCTGCTGAACAGAATCACTTAACAACAGAAAGCCTCTTTCAGTCCAGTTGACAAGACTTCCTTTACTGGTTGGCTGGAATTGTGAGAGTCCAGAAGGAGTCATGTTTGTAGTTGGTGTAGTTTGATTCCCATGACCATTTTTCTAAAATCACATCTTAATACATCTAAGGATAAACCATTAAATCCCCACAGGCCTGTGAACCGGTGTGTTTGTGTGTGTGAATGGGAAAGTAAAACTTCTCTGCTCCTGCAAGATCTACCTGTTGTGTCATATTTTCTTTAAAACTGGCTGATCAAACTGCATCCTCTTTCATTCAAAGCATTCAGCTGAAATCACTGAAGCTATAAGGATCCTGGCCTCAGAGATCTTGTGCCTTTCCCTTATGACAGGAATCATAAATTCATGCATAGATTTTTGTTTTTCTTCTAACCTGCTGGACATGATGGATGATTATTTTTAACACTTTCAGAGTATAAACTGAAGAGCTAAGTTCTTTGTGCAGTCAACCTTCTTGCTTGTATCTTTGATACTGACCAAATGTATATGAACTTTTGAATTTGAGGAAAGTTAAACGATTTTCAAAAAAAAAAAAAATTGCTCATAGAAATAATTTTGGTAATTCCAACTAAACTAAAACAAGAAACATTTGATCTGATTTAACTACAAGTAATAAGAAAAATGTTTTTCTGATCAAATAAATGAAAAAAATAAGCAATACTCCCACCATCACCATTCTTGAAGGGTAAACAATGTTCTTCCATCACAATTAAACATCAAAACATTGTTCTTGTTCTTGCATCAAAATCTTTGTTTTCTTTTGATCGTAAAACTTTTTTTTTTTAATCACAAAACATTTTTACTTTTCCATGGGGTCAGCTGCCAAGGAGGTTTCTCGGATCCCGAATCTCCCAAGTAATTTCCTTTCCTCTGAGGGGCAGTTTAGGTCAGTAACAGCCTAAAGTCAGAAAGACTTTAGGTCAAGTCTTTCTGGGGTTTACAGAAAACTTCAGATGATTTTCCACAAGAAAAAACAATGCACTCAGCTACCAGGGCCCCTGTGGACATGCTCTCCACAGCAGAAGTAGAAGCATTTTGAAAAGTAAGATAAGGCTTGTTGCAGAAAATTTGGAAAAGCCAGAGAAATTCTAGGAAGATATAATTTGGTCAGAGGAGGTCAAAGCTGAACTCTATGGATTAAGAATAATTCTGCAAACAACAGACATCAAGCCTGAAGTGAAGTTTGCTGGTGGGAACAGCACAAAGAGGGCTGCCTTACACCATACGGTCCTGGTACTTCACATAACTGAAGGGCGGATGAAGAGTGAAATGTACCAATAAATTATTGACAAAGCTATAAATATATGAAACAAAGTTGTATATCTGTATAAGGTAATAGTACCAAACAGACAGACAAGGAATTTCTTTAGCAGTTTTAGTCTCACTCAGCGACTTCAATTAAATCAAATTAAAAAGTTGTGGTTCAGTGAAGGTCTTAATCACTTGAATAGATTCAAAATGAATTTGTTATTGAATATTTCATAGAATTAAATACACATAGAATCATAGACAGCAGGATTGTTGTTTCTGTTTGTGGTTGTACTGTAATAGCTATTCTCAGCTAGTACTGATGACGACCTGTTTGGTAAACAAAGCAAACAATTGTGTGGATAGTTGTGCAGAGCTAACAAGTAATACTTTAAAAATATTCTATTTAATTGTTGCAGATTGGATTTTTAAGTGTACGGTAATATTTATGATGCAGAATATCGAGCATTGTCTCTTCTTGCCTTAAGCCTTTTCTCATTTGATCGTTTAAGCTGCTGCTGAGACCAGCTATGACCTGTTGAACGATTTTTTCTTTCGTTCTGTGGATGTCCCATCAACTGTTCAATGCTAATTCAGTTGCTAACTGCTGTTAGAGTGCCAAGAAAGGACATCTAATGTCTTGAACCTTTACCCCAAAATAGCCTTTTCCACAAAATATGAATTATCAAATGTATCCGACTCTTTTTTTTTTGTGTCGTTCCAGTGTTTCACTTCATTGTTTAAGAATTTGCTGTTTCTTTGTGGAATATTTGGATTCTTGCAGATATACAGACATCTGGTATGAATATTGTCAAAATTAGAACCTTTACATGTTCAAGAGAAATTAAAGCAAATTTTAAAAAGCCCATTTTTATTATATTTATGCTCACAATGAATTTCTGTAAACTTCCAACCAGAATGTACTTAATAATTTAAATGATATCTTCCTGCAATTTGAAACCAATACCACCTTTGGCTTTTATGTTCTAAAATTCTCTGTAACTTTTTTTCTAAGTTTGTCTTTCTTAGATTTATTTTGCATGATTTATTTTTTATATCTGCATTGGGTAGAGTCAGACAAGAGGCCTTTGAACTGATTCCATTATGTCTTCTGCTGCTAATTCCTGACCTGTAGCATAACAATGCATCGGAAATTTCATATCAGCAGCCCCTTTTTCTTCTCTCCATCTCCCAGACTTGCCGTCTGTCAATCTGTCATTGTTCAAGTCTTGCCATAATAACAAAAAGAGGCATTTAATTATCTCAGTTTGAAAGATCAGAGTATCTAAAGAATGCTTTGTAATTGTACTGCTGACTTCTTTTTTTTTTTTTGTAAATGTCATTTGCCAAGGTCCAAATACCATTTTCTGGTGGGTGTATGTGAAATTGCCTCTTCTTTATTTTAGCCATTTATTGTGCTGTTGCAGCTATTGAAAGTCTCTCCAATGGCCCAGATTTCATTTCAGAGATTGAATAGATGTATTGCTATTTCTCCGCTAAAGGTATTTATGTGCATGACACAAAAGTTCACCTTCGTCACTCAGAACAGGCTAAAGAGATGAGTGTCATCTCATCTCAACTGCTTTCGGCTTCCTTTAAAGGTTAAACCTGAGAGATGAGATGTGTGCGGATTACACATTATTGAACAGAAATAATACCAGCTTTTCTCAACCTTGAAACTATCTTATACAAGATCTTATTACTTTTTTGTTTTATATTATTTAAATTTTCCAAATAGTGTGATCAATGTGGTCACATGCAAGAATAATCTCATCGGAGAAAATTCTTACAATTTCTCAAGTTGATTTTTCTTGAAAGAATTTGGCAGAAAGACCAAGACAAAGGAGATACTTTTTCCGTTAAATGGCTAGAGTTGTACCAACAGGAGGCACTGCTTGATCTTGTTCTGTATTTTCAACCTCTACTTCCCCATGTTTCCACGAGGTGTTAAAACTATAGTTTCGAGCATGAATTCAGTTTGGCTCCTAAAACTCTACCTACACTAATAATTGGGCTTTTTTGCACATATTTTAAACATGCTTAGAAATAAATGGAAAATTTAACAGATGTGTTTTTCTTTGCATGTCATTTCAAGTCACCAATAAGGAACTTGTCCAAAACCATCTGGGATTCTTTAAATTAAAATAAATACATTTGCTTTGAGAAAAGTAAATAAAATTACCACAATTTCTAGTCTTACACAGACAAAAAGTGTCTAAACTTTCCAATTTTATCCATAAGACACAAGAAAATAGCTGGACAAAACAAACGGGAAGATCTCTGGATTCAGTTCAGGTTTTGTTCATCTAACTGAATGCAACAAATCTTGCAAAGCACTTCAGCAATCAGCACCCAACAGAAGAAACAACTTGGCAATAATCAATCTTGATTTGAACAAGGAATGTCCTCCACTCTCCCAAATTGTGCCCGACTGGACCTGTTTGATGGAGCGCATGTTGTGCTGGAAGCCAGGAGGATTTGTTTCTCACCTTTTCCACTAAATGGCATGTGAAGTGAGCTGATTTAATTCCCAGTGCCAACACCTATCGGAGTGCACTGCAGAAGGACAGCTGTGAAAGATTTATTCAACGAGTGCTTTTTTGTGAAAGTTTTCTGGTGACTTGATGTGAAACATTCAAACTGCCTGAAATAATACAGAAAAACAAAACTTAGCAAAGACATGGAAATCAAACATGAAAAATAGACTTTTTAAAAATGTAATGTGTAACAATGAAAATGTTCAGTATATGAATTTGAAAAAAATATATATTCAGCCAGTTAGAGATAAAAGAACTTTAAATATCATTGAAAGCTGGTCCCTTTGCATATCACCAGTCATGCAAATGACAACTGCACCAGAAATGTGCTTTGTGATGATTAGCAGTCTTACTGATTCAAGTCGATGTCTTTGCCTCTCTGCTGAACCCGTGGTTGCCATGTCTCATTATCCCCTACTCACTAATGGAAAGAGAAGACAAATAATTCATCTGCCCTGATGGTAACATGGAGCTTAACAGATCTTCTCTGCAAAGATCTGAGCAGCTTGTCTGTCAAAGGATGCAAAGTTAGAAATTAATTTTGACTGCAGCTGTACAAGTTTTGTTGCATTGTCCATTTAGATTAACAATAGATGAAAATAAGACTTAGAATAGCTTGAAAATAATATAATTATGCAATCAGTGCAACAGTTAAGCAACAGTTGCCATCCAAATGATCTGCATTATCAACAGAGCTGACCATTACAGTGAGCTGACAGCACTGGAAGTTTTGACATGTGCTGCATTAGATAACAAAGCAGCTTTTTAAAAAAATGCTTTTATAATTGCACAGCCAGAGTACAAGTATACAGCCACTAATGCAGAGCATGTCCACTACAGCTACCATTTTTTATGACATGACATTTAAATGAGCCTCTTTTATTTATGTTTGTGGAGCTTTAATTAAAAATAATTTATCAATAGCTTGTTTTTAGCTGGTTTTCTCATAATAAAAGGTTCAGCTCTCACACAGGAGGCAAACGTAATCCATCGGTTGGGTAATCAAAGATAAGCAAACACCTACAGCTTTAAACAGCTGACCTTTAGAAAAACTTGCTCCAGCAGCATAAAGTACTAAGTCAAATATCAAACACTTGTGAACAAGAATTTATGCTATTTCTGCTCCTTAACCGTCCTTGTGGGAAAACAGCGACTTGAAGGATGAAGGATGCACACATCATCATGCCTTTGCCTTCAGACTGTGAAATTTTCCACGACAGAAGAAGCTAATTTATTTTCACAGCCTCAAAGACAATTGTTTCCTGAGCTCAGTGTTCGCTCCATTGTTCCACTGTGTTCAATCATGTTTGTTCACTTCATTGCCTGAGCTTAGTGTGCACACTCCTGGGCACATTACACAGTCCTAATGAATGGAAACAGCGGTCCTGCAGTGAAATGGCATTGAAATATGAAGTTTTCCTTGATGTAATGCTATGGCAGGTGATGAGCTGGAATCAAAATTCATGAATTTTGTGTAAAGATGCACCTGGGATTTTTGATTGATGATTGTAAAATAAAGCAAATTGTTTTAAAGAAGATGTAAAATATGCTTCAAAGCCTGTACTGACCAGACCGACATCTTCTCTAAAAAAATAGTTAAGGGAACTAATAACTAGAGAGTGTACAGAAGTCCTTCTTTGGGCTGAGCATTTTTATCAACCAAAAATGAAGTGAAAAGAAAAAATGAACAAATTAATGCATAAAATAAAAACAAAACATTGCTTAAAAGCTTCACAGCTACATCTGCAGCATTAGGCTGTTGCTGTATACTAGAGTATTGATGAACAAACAGGGGTTCAAAAAACCTTTTCAAATGACCTCTAGAATGACCTCAAATGTTTTGTCCATACTGACATGATAGCATCATGCTATTGCTGTATATTTGTTGGCTGAAACTTGGAATTTGATTCCAAGTTATTCTTGGAAAATACGCCTATTTACACAGCTTTTTAAAAAGATTTGGAAGAAAATGCAACTTGGGAAGCTGTAATAACTGCATGCAATACTACTTGTCACACTGCTGTTTTCAAAGCAGACAATAAAGGAGTTGCTTTTATTTTCCTTGCCACTGATTGTATCTCCAAGTGCAGAAATAAATTACTCTGTAGATATTAGCTTCTACTTTAGTGCCAAGATTGTTTCCACTGTCTGCATTAAATGCATACCAGGGCGTCTTTTGGTGTGTGAACATTTTTAACCATATTTGGAAAAATATTTGCAGATTTGAACTATTTGAGGGATGTTGTTTATGTCCTTAATAACTTCAAATACCCATTACACCATATTCAGTCAGTCAAATCTGCTTTATTTCCTGTGATGCTTGGTTTTAACTTCATCATCAAGAGCCTTATATGCATTGAGTTGCTCCAAAGTGATTGGCTAATTAGCTGGTTCATTATTTGTGCTAACAAGCAATTTCCCAGGTATACCTAATGAGGTGACTGGGTAGTATTTTTAGAGGTGTTCAATAAATCAAAGTCAATTGAAACCTGATGGAAGATCACTTCAATTCAGTTTGACACGGTAAAATTCAAATTTAATTCTGTAATAACAGTTTAACTGGATTCTCATGAAATGACATTCAAGAAAACAATATTTTGATAATCACCAGTGCCCAGGGTAAAAAGGTTAAATGTGGGGAAAACAGTAGAAAAGGAAAATATTTCTTAAAGTTATGAGTTTTGGTGCTGTTGTGCATTATTGCTGTATTGTGTGTATCCTTAAGGAGACAACATGAGCATCACAACTTTATTATTATGCTATATTATATCAAATTAGCAGATATAAGCCGCTAGCTGTGAAACTGCAGAGAGTGTGTCTGCTAACGGCGCTCTGTGTGTCTTTCATGTATTTGAAGTGTATGTTTGGTTTCCCATTAATTTGCCTGAGCTACACTGGGAACAGTGAAACTCACTTGTGAGGTGGGGGATGCCAGAAGCTCTGCAGGCTTGCCAGGTAATAAAAGGTAACAAAGTTCATTTAGACGTAGATATTTGAGTTCTCCTTATGTCTCTGCAGACAACAGTAATGTGAAACAGACTGCAGACAACAACTCCTGCAGAGTGGAGTTATAAAGGAGAATTTGAAAGTGTACAAAACTGTCTCCTTTACTATAACTCCCCTGCAGTTGTTTATGTGTTAAGGTGTCACATATGAGTTATTGATTAGGAAAGTTAGAATCTGTTTATTTAGTTGAGAATGTGCAGTGTATTGGCAAAGCTCTTCTCCAGCACAGTTGGGTTCAATCATCAGTGTTGGTTTCAAATTTCAAATCTAAGCCAGGATGTTTTTGAAGGGGGTTGCATGCTCTGCTTGTGTGTAGGTTCTTTCTCAGGTTCCTCTATAATCCATGAACTTGCATTTTACTTTAACTGAGGATTTTAAATTCCCATAGGCGCGAATTTAACTGCTGACTCTCAGTACCAGCTCCAGAACCCCAGGACAAAGCAAGGACAGAAATGTGCTTTCTCTTTGGTTTATTACAAAACCTTTGATTTTAGGTACTGATGGGTTCTTGTAAACTTACTGAACTTCTGCTTTTGTTCTTGTCTCATTTAGTGCAGTTCCTTTTTTAAAACATAAGTCTTAGTTGTCACCATGGTTTTCAAACAGACTGGTGCAGTCAACAATAGTTTAGCAGTTTAATGAAGGGATAGGGATTTGCAGGAAAGCATGAGCCACTAGCACAGGGAGAGGATCAACCCAGCTGCACAGTATGAGGGAGGTAAGTGATTATTGGGAACACTGAAGGTTGGATGTAGTTTGAGTAGGAGGAGAAACAATGGAGGAGCTATTACAGTAAACTGAGATGACAGTAACTTGTGGAGGAGGTAAGGCTGACTTGAGGCTGAGGTAGGCAGAGAGAGGTAAGTGTGAGAGTGGTGATTGTCTCTTCTTTCATGGTGGATTGGTGATGAAGGGCAATGGAGGACAGGTATGTGGAGCTGGATAGGGAATCCAGGAAGGTGTTATTATTGGAATAGTCTAAAGATCAGAATAAGGACTGATGGGGGAAACCTGAGCAGCAGGATAGAGACCAAGCATAGCTTTCGGCCTGATTACCACTGGAGGTGAATGAACCATCTGGCCTCTGCCTCTGTAAAACTGCTCCTCTAAATAATGCTCCTGACTGATTCCCGATGAGCTCCAGCTGGAACCTGGAACCAGTCTTGCCTGTTAAATGTTGGGGAGAGAGAAGTTGGGAGACACGCCTACACACATCCAAAGCCTGCATGGCTCAGAGACCCTGACATTAATATGTCTGAGATAGTCCTTAGACTAACTCTTTTAAGCTTTTTTTTCTTTTTTTTTAATATCTACCAAGAGAAGCATTGTGGAGAAAGTTTACTCTTAAAAACTTTACTTGTACAATTTTCAATGAGAAAAGTAAGGAGTGACACATTAAACAGCAGTTTTATATTTCTGCTTCTCACTTCTGTCATATAGATGGATTCTCCTTCTGGACAGTAAAAACAGAACCATTGTAGCACACTACAGAAGCCCTAAGAACACAACACCTTTTTTTTATTTGAAGGAGTTTATTCTTTCAATAAATCTAAAGAAGGCCTCTTTTTTAATGCAGGCCTTGGAATGACCTCTCACCTTTTCAGAAGTTGTAAAACTCCAGACTCTCTTGGTCATAAACACACAAGTAGAATAGTCACACTTCTAAGGAAGGTTCTCTGATTTGAAACTCTGCAGATCAGAGTTCCATCTCAGAATTATTCTCAGGTGATCATAACTCACGGTGAGGTCCAAAAGAACATGCTGTGATCCAAAGATGTTTGGACTTTTACCTTTTTTTATTTTCTGATTGCATCGTTTATTTGTTTGTTTTTGGTAAATCTCATTGTTTGTGTTTTGCATGTGTCTTTTTAGATTAATACTTATTTTTGTTACAGTTTTCCCCTTCATTCTTTTTGTGTCTGATTTTTCTCTCTTCAGCTCCCATACAGTTGAACACATAATGATTATTGTTAAATAAAATGTTTAGTCTTGGATTGGATTTTTTTTTTTTCTTTACCCTTTTTTAAGTCCATTTTCATTCAAGCTCAGTTCTTTGCTAAACAGTTCTTCAGAACTGGTCAGTAATCATGAGTCACAGCTGTGCCATAACTTCTGAAGCCCCATATGGGACTAGAATTTGTTACACATGACTGCAGCGTTTCAGTCTGCACCATCTGTAAAGCAGAGATTGTTTCAGTATTCAGAACGTGTTGGTCCAGTTCAGAGAGGCAACATTTGTTGGCTGTAAGTGAAAACTTTATTTGCCGCATATGGACCTTGCAATATGGCTACCAATATTCATCTGTTTTTATCCATGGACACTTAAGATTTTATAACACTCTAAATACAATGGTGTAATTATTGACAACCACTTGACCTTTGAGGTCAATGCAGATGCAGTTTGTGCAAAGATCTACCAGCACATGATAGAAAATGTAAACATTTTATAAATGCTTCACTCTTGTGAATCAGCTTGACATTTTTCTCTTATGTGTTATTTGACCCCTTCTCACTAAAAACTAAGAAGAGGCTAATCAGCATTGAAAAGATGCACAGCTTGTATGTTTGTATACTTTCCCCCACTGTACAGAACCAGTACAGCGGTTCTTCACCATATTTACAGGGTTCTGCCTTCCTTATAGGTACAGAGTAAGAAACTGCAATACAAAATGTACTAATGTTTATTCGTCCCTGTTAGTGTTAGCTTAATTTGACCTAACAGGCCTAAATAGAGATTGCAGCAGACTTTATTTGGACCATGGATGTTGTGATTATTTTTGTATTTCTGTCAACTGTATTTGTATTTTCCTTTGCATTTTCTGCTCACTGCAAAACAATAGCCTACTGGGGACTAGGCAGTTTATCTTGAATGATGTAATATGCTATTAAAAATTAATAATATATTTAAATTTATGGGAATAGTGTCAAGGGATGACTCTATATCAGAGAAAGAAGATGTTGTACTGCAGCCATAAACTATAATAATTTCTACTATATATAGGGTCAGGGATGTGGTTGAACCACATTGAGTTTAGCCATTTATTCAATTCTAATGTTGGTCTGCATTATTGAAATTGTTTGTGTCTGTAGAGCAATAAATATCACCAGCCTGCACCTTCCCTCCCAGCTGCCTTTGTTATATTTTAGGCATCCACATGGTGTAACTTATGCAGCGAGTGTCAAGTTTCATTTTAGTTATTTTGTCAGATGATGAAGTGATAATGAAATATTGATTTCATGCAGCTTAGTTCTGACATCTCACAACTGAGACACATCCACAGTATAACAAGTTTTACTGTTGCAATATATCAGCTATAGTAAAAACACGGTTGGGGATCTTATATAAATCGGGAACAGGACGTCAGTTGATTTGCACTGTATCAGCTTGTTAAAGTTGAGCAGCAAATAAACCAGAGATGATCGCATATATTCACAGGAGAAATGTATGCTTCAGAGTTGTGAGCTGTCATAAAAAAATAGGACAAACATTTTCCAGATTTAGACAAAAAAACAAAGACATTTCTGTTTTAAAGAAAGGGGAATCTATCAAGACCTGTGTTTAGGTATTCTGTTTCTGATATTATCAGTAAAAACACCAATAAGAAAGATTGTTAGCCTGTCAGTAACAGTCATTAAATCCTTCATTCCTTGTCATCCATTAACTCCTATCATATTCTGCAAGGGCTAAGCTGAATTTTGTTTCCAAAATAAAATTGAGACAGGCAGTTTGTGACTTTTGAAAACAAGTGAATGTGTCCCAAAAAATTATTTACATAAAAATCGCCATTCTCATTTACTGTGATTTTGTCAAGTTTAATATGAGCGTCACCATTTGTAAAGTTTGCAAAATGAAGATTAAGCACTTCAGGAACCCTGGAAATCTACAGGATCTACCTAGAGCAGAAGTGAGTGAAGGTACACCATACCATCCATTTTTACTGATACTGCTTTACAACATCTTTACCAAGTAACTTAAAATATTGCAAGGGCTTCAGCAAAGTGGTTAGAGTGGCAGTAAGATATAATAAAGCTTGCAACAATTCTGTCTAAGCATAAAGATTAATAATATGTAAGACAACCTTTATGTGTCCATTTGTTAGTCTTCAAAAGCAGAATGAAGTAGATCATGAAGATCCTTTGCAAAATTATTGATTGAAATAGAAATTATGAAACAAAGTTTGAATCAAAAATACATTTGTGTCCCCAAAGATCAGAACTGAACCAACTTGAGGGAATAGTAAACTATTCCCCGTGATGGCTTTATTGACGGCTGAAGACGCCATAAACATTTTACCCTTTAATTATGAATCTAGGTGAACAAAACCAGTTTTGGGGTTGGCAAACCTTTGTTCTTTAGAAACTGTTAACTCTCCACCTTGATGTTGAAGTGAAGATCATGCTGATGCTTTACATTCATATTGCTACCTGTTTTTTTTTTCCAATTTTCCATGGATGTCCCCTGTTATATAAAGGCATCTCTATTCTTTCTGACACTGAATTTCCCTTTTTCTAAGCTCAACCCACGCACATTGCTATCTGCAGTATCAGAACTAATAACACTGCTGGAAACCCCAACCAGTGAACTGTAGTTATTGATTGTTCGGGGATCACTGCAGGTCTTGGAAAGGTAATTGCATGATGGCCTCTCTGGCCTGCAGGGATTCACAGAGGCCATAGTAGAAATGGTCACATTGTGCCCTTAATGAACACCAGCAGGAAACCTAACACCTCCAAGAGTAAACACTGGTGCAGAGTTAAACTTCCCTGCTTTGATAAGGCCCTAAATGTATATCGCGGCTGCTTCATGAAGCAAATTGAAGAAGACAGCGGTTTGTCTCTCAGAGCACAGACAAACTAAAAGCTGGGTCACTGCCCTCAAGAAGAGAGATCAGATTTGATTTATGATCAGCTGAAGATTTTGTCGCTTCAGGCCTGCTGAGTGCACCAAAGATAATTGAATCTGGCATCTTCTCAAAGGTTGTAAAGCTGCTGTCAAATATCTGAACACTGCAAACACAGGCCAAACTAACTCTGATTTCTCTTAGATACATTTAGGAGCAATGTCAGTGCCAAGATGGAGGAGCTTGTAGTATGACAGCACACAAAGCATGAAAACACACAAACATCCATCATATTGCGAAGAAGAACAAACACAGACAGCGAGGCACTGAACAGGAATCTGTGGATACTTTGAGAGAGTATCCACAAGTTTGTTATGAGTTCATCCATTTATACTTAAACTTATTAAAAATTATAGTTTTGTTCTAAATTAAGTAGATACAATTAATTTGATGGATTGATTTAACTATAACGGAATTTGGACCAATTATAAAGTACTGTAATTGTATACAAATTGGACATTTGCAGGGGTGTGTTCAGATTATTTTTTCCTAATGTGGTGATAAATAAACAGTGAAAATATTAAATTAGCAAACATCTATAGAATTATGTTATGACTGATAGTTTGTTTTCCTTTTAAGCTAAATGTGTCTTTGCCTGGTCTTTTAATTTACTTTTAGTCATCACTTTTTGCACAGTAAACCTTTTCTTCAGTGACCCAGTCTGCGGGGTGATTTATCTTTCATGTTCTACACACTGAAAGAGGAAAGATGAAGGGCAAACTGCCTTCTTTCCATTGTCTTTGCAAATAGAAAGGGGTCTTGTGGTTTTTGTCTCACGAAAATGCTGAGTACGTTAATGAGAAGTGTCTTCCCAGAGGCTGAAAGTGGCCTATCCTGTCTCAAGGATCAGGTAAGTGTGGTAGCTTGACATTTATGCAGACCTTGAAATATGTTTTTGGCTTCGTTATAATCACTATCATTAAGCAAAAGCGAAATAATGATCCCCAGTAAACCAAATTTATGATCCTGCATGAAAGCAGAATTATTTTGCATGATCTCCCCAGGAAGCAGATTTTTTTGTTCTTAGTTTATATTTTTCCCCAACATAAAATCTCATTTGAAATTGGTGAAAATAAAACGCCAGAAGAGGGCTGAATTGTCAAAGAGAGCAAAATTTGATTTACTGAATGTTTGATTTGTTTTGAAAACCAAACATTGACACTGAAACAGACGTTTAAACATTGAATTGATGTGCCTGTGGAGAGTGATCCAAGCAGCCACAAAGTTACATTACTACCACATTTCAAGACCAAAAACAGACTGTTTGCTCTGTAGTTCATGCCTGACTTCATGATTTATGCTGAACAATTGCTGTTTCTATTATATTTCCATTTTTGTCTTGATATATTTACAGCACACTAAATGGAGCTACATGTATCATTTAACACCTGCTAATTAAATACATATAATCATACAAGCTTCGATTATCTATATTTTAAACTTCAATATATATTTTTGACTCACTGATGTCATAACTTAATAATGCCAATAGAAATCCTTATAAAGAAAGTTTATAAATATTCGGAGTAATTCAGCTCATCTAGTTGCTGTTAAAATCCCCCTCAGTGCTCTTTGGAGTTTGTGCATCGTTAACTTTGCTGTGCATCTGACGACATTACTGTTGTTTGCATCTCATGAAAAATTAAGATACAAGGCCTGAGCTAAAAGCAGTCTAGACTTAGTCAGACATAATCAGATCTTAATGAGGTCTACAATTAGATTCTATTAAATTTACATCTAAAGCTAAATGGGACTATACATCAAGTTAGAAGTTGCAGCACCCAAAGCCACCAGGAGGTTGAAATACTTTTATTCCTACAGTGAAAACAGATATCCTAACCACAGTCATTCCAGCTACATGGGGTTGTTGTTGTTTTGATCATATTAGTATTAATCATATTGTTGAATTTCACAAATTAAGCACTTGGTTTCGGGGAAGTTTGAGTCCCAGAAATGACTGAACAATTTCTATCTGTTCTGTAAAAGGAAAAAGGTAAATATTGAAATACTGCTGATTACAGCATGCAATAGTAGGCCTGATTCTAAAACTAATCAGTGAAAAGCAGGATTTATATCAGGCTTAGTTCAGTGTCCCAAAGCATATACAGAAATTAAAGTAACAGCTGGGCAGTTCTCCAACCGAGATGAAATCATCTCCAATTTATCAGCTCACTTCACCTTAATTTGCGGATTTTGCTTTCATTCCTACAGAGGTTTCATGACTAACACATGGCCTGATGTTTTCTTTTTTTTTGGGACCAAAACTGTTGCTGTGAGACCAATTTTTTACAGACTGATGATCACAGAGTTCACTTGGACAGACGGGGCAAGAGAAAATGTGACCTCTGAATTTAAAAAATGCTTACTTAACAATGAAATCACTATAATACCGCAAAGATGGGATTGTACTCCTCTTTGTGATCCGGAATATCATTTCATCATCAAACCCTGACAGCGCATCACCCTGATGTCAGCAGGCGAGACAGATGGACTCCTGGAGTGTGGGGGGTTGTTTGACTGAAGTAAACTAACCTGTGATTTGGGATTTCATGGTTGAAAGGACTTTTGGCTCGAATCAGTCAAGGGAAAAGTTAACAGAGGCATGAAGTGCAAGGGTAATAGTCAGTGAGTACTGAAGTCCTCAGTTCAAATAAAACTTGCAGCAATAAGCAGAAATATACCAGACTTATTTAAAAAGTGAATTCATGTATTTTGAAACAATATCAGAAGTGGTTAATTAATCTATAACAGCCCAGTAACTATTTTTCAAACTATAAAAAAAAATTAACAGTTGCTCCTTTAAACCAATTTCATCCCATCAAAACAAGCAGATGTCCTGTTCCTTGTTGACCTTTTAATCCCTAAGCAGTTTGTTGTAGATTATTTAATCCTATAATCCAAATTGTATTTTAAGTATTAATCCAACCCACAAATAACTCTCCATGATAATGTTTAAGTACTTTCTCCAGAAATATAATAAATGTAGGATTACTGTTTAGAGAAAATATAAATTATATTTTGCATTTATTTAAAAAAAATAAACCCTTACTTGTGATTTTGTGACAAAGACCAAAATTAATTCCTGACTTTTTTTCATCTTTAATTTGACAGACTGTTTTTAATTCATTACAACAAATCTCCTAGATTTTTGATCATTTGTATTTTGAGGCAATATTTACTGTTCACAGTGCATGGCAAGACATTTTTGACACAGCAAGAAATCAGCATCTGAGCAAATTGTAGGAAAACTTGTAAATATATTTAGAGACAACCATTCTGACATACTTCATTTTTGATTGAAGGAAAAGAAAAGAGACAAGATATTAGTAAAATCTTCAGACACATTCACATGAATGTGACACGTTCATCAGCTCAAACAATTATTCACAAGTATAAAAAGCATGGGACTGTCCAGCCATCATGTTGTGCATTAAGAGGCAGGTTCTGCATTCCAGGGGTAAATATGATTTGGTGTGAATCGTGCGTATAAAGCAGTGAACAAATACAAAAGACCTTGCAGGCAGAAACCAAAAGAATGTCATTATTCATAAAAATCCTGCACCTACATGGGCTGAAAGCGCACTCGGAAAGAAGGAGGCAATAAGCCCAAAAGCAATCATCAAACATGAGATTACAGTTTTAATATCCACTCAGGGAAAAAGACAAAAACAAAGACATGAAGCCAACATGTAGGTCATTTTGTCCATCTTCATATTGAGAGGATAAAGGAAGAAGGTTGAAAAGCCATCCCATTTTCAACATACAGCACTGTCAATGTCAAAATTATAAACTAATTTACAATTTCAAGTACTAGCCATTTTTGACCCACAACAATCAATAGCTGAATAAGAATTTGGGCAACAAACTAAAGTCATACTTATTGTAGATTTATAACCGCTTAATCTAAATGTGTTGGTTGTGTGACGGTTAACAAACATGACAAATATTAGAGTCCAGTTAACAATGAAGGGTTCTGACATCTGGTCAAGTACTGGCCTGGCCCCAGACTGATTAACCTTTAAGTTGACTGATGACTCAAAGCTGGTCATTCAGAGAGCTGTCTCCTTCAGGTAAGATAGTGACTGCTCATAACAACTCCACAGAAACCTTCAGAATAAAATCCTAAAACTCATTTTAAATTAGCATCACTGAAGAAGATGGATTAATGAAAAAAATCAAGGCATTTTTTAAAACCCACCTATGTGCGGATGAAATCAACTTTAAGAGAATTCCTACAAACCAAGGTAAATGTGTTGTATTATGTATGTGAGAGTTCAGCTAATATGCCTCATAAAACCAAATGAGGCAAAGTAACTGCTATGCCGAGATGATCCCCAAGTGAGATCCAGCCTCCAGACAGAAAAGTCTATTATGTTCAGTTAAATGGTTTTGATAGATTCTTTCTCTATTTCCCCTCATTCCAGAGATTTCAGCAGGTGCAGCTGCACATATGCATGAACAGAAGAGACCTCGTACAAGAACCAGGCACCAACAAAGCTCTGAGTAAAACTCTACAGTTTGTTTACTTCAAATAGAGCAAAACCTATTGTTAAAAATACATATTGTTATTAAAGGTTCCAATTATACTGGCTTCCATCTATCTGTGTGGGTAATTGGGCTCTTTGTTGTTTCCTTTCTAAACTAAGGTTAACACTGTTCTGTTTTTGGCTTGTTTTATGAAGTGTTGTCTGATTTTGTGCCTTTGTGGTAACAATTCACTCAGAAAGTGCCACAATGGGGGGAATAAACATCAACAGAAATAATTTTATGAAGGATTTAGGACTTACTTGGATCTTAGCTTTGCATTTTCATTCCAAGTGTTTTCTTTGCCTGCTAAAACTAAAAATGCTTTACAAAAATCCAGGTGTCCTCAGAATTTATGGTGAGAAGATCTACATTTTTTATGCAGTCACAGTCATAAAGCCCTTATGATGAAATGTTGGCTATGTTATTTCAGTTAGCCCTTGTTGGGTGCTCTATCCTTGACACCTTCAATGTTTTGTTCTGTGGTGACACTGAAGGAAGATCTAATAAATCTAAACAATATTCTACAGAGATTTATAATAAATAATACTCAGCATATCATTCAAGCCTTCTGAGATGGAAGAGTGTCTCTGTATATGCCTGCAGTGCAGAGGTGTTTGCCTTTTCTGGGGCAGCTCAGTATTTTACAATGCATTTCTGCATCTTACTTCAAGTACCATCTTTCGCTGCAGTTACAGCTGCAATTCATTTGACTTTTGCTTCTATTACTTTGCACTTGCAGACACTCACAAATTTGCTCTTTATTTGCAAAATATCTCAAACGCTATAGTGGATCTGTGAATATTAATTTTCAGGACTTAAAGACTTGCATTTGGATTATTTATGAAATTTCATTGAACCACTTTAACAAATGAATACACTCTTGTTGAGGCCTTCACAGAACAGCTGCATTTATTTATACTGACTGAATGCCAGGAAGAGGTATCAATGTATAAAGGGGCCAAAATCAAATCATGCCACAGTTTTAGTTTCTAAAAATATTATGAAAACATGTTCCATTTGAACTGAAACACAAAGAGAGAGCGCTCTCATGAAGAGAGCCCCTAGAGGTCAGTGACATTAACACAATTTTCTCACACTTCCCAGTTATGCATTACTTTTTTGTCCAATCCATGAAGCAAAATGACAATTATATTTGAGATTATAATATAGTAAAATATGGATTGGTTTGACGAGTATGAACAGTTTTGCAGAATCCCCTCTAGATGAGTAAGCTTTGTAATCATATCTTACAACTTGCAGTATTCGATTGAAGGACTAGTTCTTGAAACACTCTCTTCTGTAAACTCCATGCTGCTGTGTGAACAGCTGTGAAAACGCTGTGGGCAAAAATTACAGCATCTGTTTTCCTTGATACAGTTATCTTAGAGAGAAAGGCCTTGCACTCTGCCAGCAAACCCATCCGACTTGTTATTGTCATTATAACAATGACCCAACCTCAGGTCGAACTATCCAAAGGATGAATGAATCTCTTCCTAAAAGCATTTGCACAAGTTCACTCAAATTTCTCATTTAGTCAAGCTGCCATCTGGTGAACTGTTGTTTCCTAGCTGCTACTTGGAGGCTGTGCAGATCACCACCTTCATCTCAGAATCCCAGCTGAATCCTTTGTGCACCTGTAACCCATACATATAATGCGGCTTGTTTTTGCAGCCTGCTGCGAATAGATGGCATGAGTAGAGGGGATTTCTTCACCTCATTACATGATCTGTTTAAAAACCAGAGAGCAGATGCTCCACTGGGCTGATTAAATGATGGCTGATGTCCTCAGCCAACATGGCTCATCTCTGATGAGAAGGCACCGGTGCCACTGAGCAACTTCCTTCTCAACTTTCATCATGTGCGGGACAGTTTTAGCAGCTTCACTGCGAAGTGATGGATCAAGCTGTGCAGACCCATCTGTCTGTCAGTGTGGTCCCTCAACCACAAATGTCATTCAAAACTGATTTGAGACCGACAGGCAAAGGAAGAATTTGTTTTTTTTATGAAAGCAAGTTGTGACTGCAGGTGCTGTCAAATATTAGCTTATACAAAATTCATGTAGCTCCTCTACGGGATTTTACTGGTTCAACCAAAAATATAAGACACGTAACTTCATATTCTAAACTAATTGATGCATCTCAGTAGCATACTGACCTCTAGTTTACGTGTTAAAAATATCAGAAAGGCACTTTTAGATTTAATATTAAAAATATAAAACTAAACAATCTAGACTGTACTTCACATGATGTAAAATATTCTTAGAAAACTGCAACTTTCCCAATTAAATGGCTCACAAGTTTGAATCATTAATAAAAAGATCAGATTTCAACATGCACAGCACAAATCTTTGTCAAACATTTTGAATTAGAGTTTTGAAAATTTTTCTAACCTATTTGTTTGATATATTTGACACAATTTTTTCCTATAGATGACTCCAAGTGCCATCTGTGCATGGATTGGCACTGGAGTTAACTTTGGTATTGTCCAAGAAAATACAGAACTACGTAAAAAGATGTTCTAGATTAAATTTATGTAAAATGTTTTATTTTCAGGAGACACTACAAATATTTTGAAAGATCAGATTTGCATTGATTTCATTTGCAAGATTTCATTTTATATGCTGGTTTCATCCTTTTATGGATAAAACAATTAGCAGTATTTATTGGTTATGACCAATAGTTCATTGATCTATTATAAACATCAGGTTACTAACAAAATAGTAAGACATACAAAATGCTGCAAAATTATTTTTATATCAATAAAAACCTTTCGTACAACATACAAATTTGACTAAATTAATCTCTATGTTCTTTACATGTAAAAACATAGAAAATGCTTCTGATTTACTTCTGATTTTCTTACAGCCAATCAGAACTATTGTCTGCACTAGCAGCATTCCTGGGTTATGTCCTACAGCAAAACCTTTGGAGAAAAAAACCCCAAATAATGGCCATTGTTCAGTAGACAAAATAAAAAAAACAAACAGAAACAATATTGACTACCAAACATAAAAAAGATTGAAAAACTCCTCTCTGTGGATTGGACGTGTAAGGAAGAATGTTTTCAAGACACACAGCAGATGAATCATGGACAAAATAGTGACATCAAACAATCCAGGGGTAAAGTCCTGTGAAAAATCAGCATATCATTAAAGGGACGTGAGAGCAGGAAGAAAATTCAATGTCAGCAAGACATTTGAGAGGGATGTGGTGTACTGGATAAGAGTTTACTCATTTTCTTTAACAGAAGTACTTTCAACTGCTTTGATCTGATTAATATACATACACATTTTTGCATTTAAAGTGATAGAATATCAGTGATTGGTTGGGCATTATAGACATCAGGTTACAAACAAAATAGTAAGAAAATATGCCTAAGGGGAAATAAAACTACAGAATGTGAAAATCAAATGGTTTAACTTGCAAAGAAACAGAGCCAGAAAAAAATCACTACACAATAAGTTCACACATTAATGTGCCTCAATTTACAAGGAACTAAATTCTCAAAATGAGAATTTAGTTTTTACTACGTCTTTGGGAAGTGAAACATTAGGAAAAACAAATTTTCTCTGTATTGGAAAATGTAGGGGTTATTATCCTTGCTCAACAGTGTTTTTAGTAAAACGCTACATTTCAGGTTGTGTTGATTTAAAGTAAAGAAAAGAAAATACTCAAATGAGCCTATATATCACCCACAGAGCTGCAGGGTGGTTTACTGATTGCAAAAATCCAACACCACTTTTTTAATTCATATTTTATTCAAAATTAGAGAGGACTATGAAGAAACACAGCTAAGTGCACTATTTTAATCACTTTGGTCATTAAAGCAGCTTTCTCCATCTCTCCAGCAAATTGCAGCTTTTGCAGCATTGCGACATGCAGCGCTGTAGAAGCTTTCATGAAGAAAAATCTCATTATTGTTGTTATAAAATGACACCAAGGCAAGTGCTTCCTTGAGGAAATTATTGCCTTTTTAAACGTTTTTTAATGGATTGACCTCCCCTCTCCTTGCAAAACCTTCTAAGAACATGATGGGAACAAGTTTTAGTGACAAACTCAATTAATCACCTTCTGTCTTCTCCTCAGGCTCAGTATGGAGACTGTAGACCTAGCTGCTCACTAACACTTCTTGATGTATGGAATAGAAATGGCTCCCTAAATGTTCAGGCCTTTGTTTACAACCAATCACCTCTAGCTATTCATCATGTTAATTGACTCTCTCACTTTGTTGTGCAGATCTTTATTTTTAAACAAACATTTTTCATGTCAGGCTTCAGAAACTTTATTAATATTCTGAGTCTGGCCTGTCATCAAAGCACAGTTGTGATGCAGCATTAGATGAACCAAACACTGAAAAAGCAATCACCACAGGACTGTTAGCAGGAAATGGGCATCTCATTTAATGCTTTACTAATGTAAAAATGTAGATGAACAAAAACACAGCATCTCTACTTTTGCTTTCAGCGTTTAGACTTTCAGCAAAGTCTAAGTGTTTGAAAGTCTGAAAAAAGCACAAAAAAGAAAGATTTACATTACAGTAGTTAAGGATATAATCTTTGAAATAATGCATTCTTATTCAAAAATAAATTAGTCAATGAACACTTAGATGGCCCTACACTGGATCTCTGGTTCTTTAAGTTAGTCTAATTTAGATGGCAAAAAAAGCATTAAAACAACTGTGGGCTCTATTTTGAATTAGCGGTAACAAAAATTTCAAAATGATGTGTATTTCATTGTTTAAAATACTAGGAATATCGTTACACAGCTCAAAAAAAGGATGTGGAAATATGTGGAATTTTGCAAAAGAAAACATATAGGGACCCTGAACAGGAAAGTACAAGATAAATATGTAAAATCAAATTTTTAAAACTTCATCGCCTTATATTGCGAATTGCATTGTGCAATACATTGAAAATGTAGATATCTACCTTCGTTCAGAAATTCCAAAAAGCTGCAAAACAGCTTATTTAAAGTACAAAAAGTACAAAAATATAAATTAGCGGTCCTGTTATGTGTTGAAGTAAGTCAGGTCAATTTACCACTTTGCTAACTTGACAAAATGTCCCTATTTAATTTGCAAATTAAGATAAAGTGGGAAAATGATCTTTTTCTAGAGTACTAAATTCTGAAAGAGCAAAATGACCAACACTTGCCACTGGCTAGATTTGTGATGCATTCTGCATCAGCAGCCAGTATGCTTATATGGAAAAAGCTTTCTAATTAAATTAACTTTGTACATTTTTTATGTATTTATTTTTTAAACTTTTTTGTACTCTTCAAATAAAAAACAAATATCAAAGAAAAACACTGTATTTTTTTTCTTTTTTAAGTGAAAGCTTCCATACTGGTGAATATTTATAGACCACATGGGGCGAGAAATGGTGCATTCACTGGTCAGAAATTGTTTTTTACTCTCCTGCTGGTCAGAATCAGGTCATGAACAGTTTAGATCATTACACTACATGTAATACAATTGTTTGTAAAAGTTCTGAGTTAATAATAATAATAATAATAATAATAATAATAATAATAATAATAATAATAATAATAATAATAATAACAATAATAATAATAATAATAAAAACATTCCTGACTAGAGAAAATATTTGACAAAGAAAAAGTGAAAAAAAAAGAAACACCTATGAAAACAAATTTCAGAAAATTAAGCTCTTTGATAACCTCCCTGGATCAAAGATGTAAATTATTATGTAAATATAAACAAAGACTATTTTCTCACAGATTCCTGGCTGATATTTGGCCAATCCTTTGATTAGCTGTACTGAGTTTGATCGATAAAGACTTTCCCTTTTCTGCCTCTGCACTACTGAGCTGATACGATCTGCACTCTCCCATTTGTTCCTGATATATTCAGAAAGCTGCCGCGTGGAAACACAGGTGTGACAGGATCACAGCTGTGTGGCTGTGGAAGCAGCTGGACAGATTCACAAAGTGAGAGCCTAAGATGCAACACAGAAAACAACGAAAAAACAAAAGACAGATGCACTTTATTTAAAGACTTGACGTCTCAGTTTCACACCTGGAACGTGAGCGATAATCTAATGTAGCATACCATTTCAATTTAGCATGCGTGAAGCTCTATTTTCACTTCAAGTGAGGATACTAAACCAGTTTGTATCCTAGTAAATTTGTATATTATTTCTTTTAATTTCTGCATTGGAAATTATGGAGTTAAATAAACAATTATGATTACAGATAATAATGACTGGATATTTTTACTTGCTTTAAATTGTGGTCAGGATTAAATTAATTAAAAACTCGATACATACATACTGTACATGAATACATATCGTATCTTGAAATCTGAATCATGTGATCCTTTAGTCTTGGCATAAACCACAGTTAGTCCTTTGTGCAAAACGCCAAAGAAGCTTGTTAGATTGGCTTTGTGTTAAACCATCAAGCTGGAACATGAGACGAGAAGCGTCTTTTATTCTCGGTTCACAGCAAGACTCTGATCCACCTTGTTTTTGCTGTGATGTTTGGAGCGTCTTGCTGGCTCCAGCCTTGAATAATTAAAACCTCTAAGTGTGTCAGGACTCATTTGGGACTCAACCCACACGTTTGACCCGTCTGACTGGGTCAGAAAGGACTCAATGGTCCACGTTTAGGGAATCATTGTAAAATCTCTCTCACCTGGACTGTGAAAGAAAAAGGTTAAGTCTTGCGCTCATGCTGGCAGTGTCACTCTCCCTCCTTCACTGAGTGCCAAATGTTCCCACTTACTGTACATAAGTGGAAATTTTTTTTAAGAAAAAGGGATGTAAGGGGAAAATTTGAGATCAGAAATTTGGCAGTCCTTTACGGTTCCACCTGCAAAGTAATTAGACCTGAATTCAGTAAAAGAAAAGGTTAAAAAGAATATAATTTTCTGAATTTTTCAGTCAGCTAGTGCTTAAATATCTATCACTTGTCTATTCAAACATACTTTAAAATCTGAAATGGCTCCGAAATTGTATTCATGTGATTGGGTTTGATTAATGAGCGGTTACAAATGAACCTCTGATTAGCAGAGTTATGCATTTCCAGTCTGTGGTTGACATGACGCATCTTGACAATGTTTTATCAAATCTGCTGGTTGTGCTAAATGCAGCAAAAAGAGTTGCAACTACTGCAAACAGAAGGCAGTACGTTCATCCTTCCATTGGTGACAGAACATTTTACAATCTTCAAAATTTTGGTAACAACTGATTTATTTTTAATTCCGTCAAGTAACATTGATATTTAAAACTTTTGGAGAAATAAAAGTAGGACCCAGCATCAAAAGCTGAAAGCTAAGTTTTCAGTGAGAGTGATTTGCAATTTGGAAATGAGTCATTTGAACAAATGATCCTAAAATAAAGCGCTTTGACCCTGACGAACAAAGCTAAAGCTAGAGAAAAGTTGGTGGAAAAATGTTCAGGAAAAGAACATTTCTCCATTTGCAAATTGAGGCTGTGGCACATCATGCTTTGGACTTGAGCTGCAGCCAGAAAGACATGGGCAACAATCTCTCACTGGCAAGGAAGAGATTGGATGCAAATAAACAACAGCTAATTGTGGAATAAGATCACAAGCCAAGAAGAAAATCTGAAGATGAAAAGAGAATGTTCTTTACAAGAAGACAATAATCTTGTTAATAAGTACCAACATTTTGAGAAAGTCTTGCATGACTGCACATTGCACCATGTTTTCTATACAAAGAAATTCTATAATGTTGAAAAATTAAATTGTTTGGAGCTACAATCTTTGATAAGCTTAAAACCATCCATTCCACTCAGAAAAATGTGTAAAATCCTCGTTTTTTGTTTTTTTCTGTTCGATGGTAAAAAGTGTAGTGAAATTTTCATAACACCTGGTCCCACTCATAATGATGAGTTAACTTTCTGCTTTCATAATCCTTCCATGTTAAGAGGCCGGTTGATTCAGCAGATGATTGCACTTGAACATGGAAAAGCAGAGACGACTCTGACCCACTCCACCTGATTTAATGCTGCAGCTGGATCAATCCACCGAGCCGTCTGTGGACAGATTCTCTGCGCAATCAGTCGCTCTAAAGTGGTACTCAGCAGAGGTGACCAGAAGCCACAGCAGGAGGTGAAAAGGGGAGGTTCTTCTATTTCACAGATTGGTTTAAAAATGATCTCTCTACTCCTGAGGCTAGACTATATTTTATTTGCTCCGTGCAGTTGATCTTAAAGTGGACCTCACACTGACACAAACCTTCGATTACTTTCTTTGAGGTGAAGAATATTGTTATTGAAACGTTTGTTTCTCAGCAACATTCTGACATCTATTCAAATAGATATTTTGAACACTTTCGCTGTGAGCTGTGGTGCACTTTGTGACTTTATGTCCGTCTTTTGCAGATTATTATCTTTAATGCTCTGTGAAAAAGTCAGAAATGACGGACAGGATAAAGAGAGAATTAACATTTGCCTGAGTGTATATCAGTGACGCTTTAAAGACGCTTTATTTTAGATCAAAAGTGAAGTACAAGATGTTTAAATTCTCATCAGTTTAGTATTTCCAGAAAATATATACATTTTAAACCGGATCTTTACATATAAATAGATAGAGAAATCTTTTTTTTTCTTACCATTTAATAATAAATAAGACTAAACTCTTGCTCTTAAAGGCAAGTTAGGGTTACCATTTACAAAATCTCAGAATAAATATATTTTTTTACTTATTTTCTTCCAGTTCTGGTTTTTACATACTTTAAGATCAATATACCTTGTAAAATATGGGAAAGTGCAGATGATGATGTCATTGTTTGGTTAGCCACAGACAGGTAAATTTAAAACCTATGAGGTAGATGGATTTAATCAAGGCAGCACTTTAAACAAATTGCTTGTTTGCATGACGTCAAGAAAAAATAATATGAAATCAGCCAAACTATCAGAAAAATAATTATGGACCTCCACATGTTTGGTTCATCCTTCAGTACAATGTCCAGATGTTTGAATATACCATATTCATCTGTTCACGTGTTTAAATTGAAGGAGACATATCATCTTACTGTTCAGGAAAGACTCGGATTCTGTGTCCCACAGATAAACTCGCTTTTAATCCAAAAGACATTTTGGAAATGCTGGCTAGCGACGGTAAGAGAGTGTCTTTATCTATACAGAAAATGTCCTGTACAGTGGCTGAAAGGCCACTCTGAAGAAGTCATTATTCCAATAGCAACACATTAATTTCTGGAAAGAAGTCCTTTACAATTCATCAAACATTAAGGAAATTGACGCACACTTCTGAACAAATATTAAAATGACAATTTCCTCAGTCATTATTTTGGTATTTAGCCTTTATAAAGAATTGTGTTTATTCTGATCATAACATATTTAGACTAGTTTGATGTGTGAAAAAAGGTGGTAATATCTGGTTTCAATTACATTTGGATTTTTCTGGTATTTTATATAACAGAATAAAATATGAGTAAATATGTATGCACTTGGCAGCATGTTTTTATACAGACACGAACATACTCATGAAATCATTTGGACTCTTGTTTACCTATTGCTAAATCCTTATTTGGCTGGACTTCCCCACTAATTCTCTTTGCAGAGTTGAAATCAATTTCTCCTGCTTGTAATCTCAACAAAATACCACTGTAATCCCCACTCAGGTAATAAAAAAAATATCCATCAGCTCCTCTTCTGTTTTTCCTGAGAACTTTTAAAGTGAACACATCGAAGCAATCACAACCTGGTTTCAGATGTAAAAAAATAAGTAAAAAAATAACAATTCTCCGGTCAAACAGGAAGAGAGACATAAAAATAGACATTTAAAATAAACCTAATTGTCCCTAAAATGATCAAACGTTTGATAAGTCCCCTGTTGGGATTCTTCTTGACAGCAAAAAAACGACACCGTCACAGATCAGAACTTGAGTGACCACTGAAAACCACCTTAGATCAATATGTTTCACTGCAGGGTAATTTATTTTGATTGCTTTTTGGAAAATACATAGCCTCACTTTAGATGTACATTTAATACCTCCTTTCACCTTCATGTATTACTTACACAAAAGGTGCAAAATGCTGCACTAAGCCAACATGAAACCATTATCTTAATAAATTATCTTGTCCTCTAGCAATCCATTTGATGACAAAAAAACACTAACAGACTGGATCCTCTTTTATGTAACAGTTTACTTCAAAAATACAAATTTATAAATATATAATATAAAACATGCACAAAGATGCCTGAAATATTATTTATGTAAGGATGTTTAGTAACTGTAAAAGAATAGCCCCTGCATCTGACATGTACAAAATATTTTCTACAAATATCAGTGTTCATGAATCTGCTTCCATCAGTTCAAATATTACCGAATACTCTTAATTTTCATACTAATGGATAGTCCTTTTCATGTCTTATATTTCACAATGAAGGAAGGTAAGAAAGCAAATAAGAACGTTGACCAAACCTCATCTTTCATCTACATGCTCCTAAATAAAAACAGAAAATTACAAAATGCAGGGATGCAACAAGAACGGCCCAAAAAAAATATATATATATTCCCACTATCATCATTAATTCCTATAATTTACCAAGCTACTACAGCTACACATAATGACTTTTCTGCGCCATCAGAAATCCGTGGCTCATTAAAATTATGACATGAAAGTAATATGGTATTGATCATCTTCTTGAAGCCTTCTGCTCCCTTCTTAGCCCAGTTAATTTATTACAGTTTGCTAGTACAGAAAGCTTTATTGATAAATCATAAAAGTGTTCCCAATTAAAATGATTTAGTGATGTATCTGTTTTGTAATTCAACACGTCACTACAGAAGGCTTGTGATGTAAATTGTCCCGAGTAAATCAATAATATGGTTTTTACTGTGCAACGCTCCGACCACACACTGACAGTATCATTTCATGTTAGCAACAACACATTTATTAATCTGATGGAACAAAGTATTTAATTTCAGTAATTAAATACTTAGTTAATGAAGCTTTTGTTTCCAGAGTCTTTCTCTGTCGCAGTCACCTGAAATTATTGACACCACATTCCACAGTGTTCTAATTCCATTATTTGGTGGTTAATTACTACAATGTTGCAAAACTGAAGCACAATTACAAAAAAAAAAACAAAAAAAAAACAATCTTAAAATGTGACAGGCAGAAAAAAGTTTAAAAACTTATAAACCCCCCAAAATGTTTTACAGTTTCGACAAATCAAATTTCCCGTACAAGATCCGTCACTGAAGAAAGGTCATTCTCTAACATTTTTTCTCTGTTTTGCAGAGGACTTGTGATCTCTCCTTCTAAGAAGCAGCTTTTTGAAACAAGTTTCTGACAGGTATTGAGGTTAGGTAACAGTGGAGCACAGGGAAACATTTCAGTTGGACAATTATTTGTTTTATATAAACAACTTCAACATATTTTCCAACATATTTTAATTGATCACTTAAAACTATGTTTTAGCAACCTATTAAATAATGAAGCCTATTTTACTAATCCGGTGAAACATTGCCTTATTGATGAGCCTCTCTCACAATATTTTTTCCCCAGGGTTCTGTCAGACCCACAAATAGACGCCAAGTGAGATATTTCTCAAAATAAATTTAATCTTTCTGTAATTTGAGAGAAAGTGATTTGAAAAACCCTTGCTGTGAAAGTCTTAAAAGTTGACAGCAGGTATTATTGCAGAGACGATAAGATTACATAATCCCAGGGTGTTTGGATCAAAATGTTAGATGATCGGAATCCAAAGAACCAAAGTCAGGAGATATGGGTTCATGCTGAGCGTTCATCTTTCTTATGGCTAATCAGTACAGCAAGAATGTGTAGAGGCAGCCAGGAAAAGGGATTGGACCAAACAGGATTTAACTCTGGGGGGGGCTTACACTGAAATCTACTCCTTATCATCAATCTGTCATTTGGACAAATCTATCTTCTGTGAACCTCCTTCAACCTGGATGGTGAAAGAGATTCTGATGTCAACCATCCCCCTGCAAGCATGCTGTAACAGGATTTGGAAGCCTACAGAGAGCCAAGCTCATCTTTTAGAAGTTACAAGGTTAGAATTCCCAATTCCTTTTTTTTTTCAGTGGGTCTGCAGAAAATGAACTGAACCATGGCATACTAAAGAAAAAATTTCAGAATTTCTTACAATAAAAGTCACGTGAAAGGTATTTTAAGCTTGTGGGTGGGGTGAGTAGGGTCTATATTTTTACATAAAACAACTCCATAATAAACTTGCTATCCAAGCAACTATAATAAACACACTTGTAACACCAGCATTGTTCCGTCAAGGTTGCCAGTGTTGCCTGGCCCTTCTTTGTGTGCACACCCAGCCAGTGTCAGAGCTTTCCCCCTGTCGTCCTTTATCTCTTCTGCTTGTTTTGGTTTGGGGTGCAGCTCTAATGTCATCAGCAGGAAAGCTGCTTGTAGTCTGGCAGAGTTTGCTCCAGCTACGCTGGCATCAGTGGGAGAACTTTAAGCCTTGGCAGATTCAGATATCTTGGGCTGACTTTCAAACATTTAGGACCGACATAAACCTCTCTTTATAATTCATCAAACTGGAGGTTTATATTTCACATTCAGAAACATGACAAGACATAAGCAACTAAGCAGAGGTAAATTATGTTTACTTGACTATTCCTTCTCCGCTGAGCCATGCATCATAAACTGCACAGATTGAACTAACAGAAGCTGGAGAAAAACTTGTATATGGTGGGGAAAATGATTATGCATTCCCAACATTGTAAAACTGACGTTAACTGCCAGGAAGATAAACTGCTTACGTTTCCATCTATCCTGTGTTCTTCCTTATGTTCGCCTTCATGCTAAATAACATGACCTAATTTTCCCATTTTCTCTGAGAGTTTCGATAGCTTCCAGATTATGTGTCCCCTATAGCCAAACAAATGTTGTCCTGGGTGAATCTCAGTCAAAGCTTGATATCTTTTTTTTTCTTTCACAGGCCAATTTAAAAAAATCTCAGTTATGATCATCTGCAAATACCTTTTCTTTTGCCCCAGGGAGCATGTTATTCACTGAGGGCTTGTGTGGAGACAGAAAGCAGTAAAACACCGTCACATTTTTAATTGGCAACAGCTGAGCTACAACCAGTTGCTGCTCTGCAGAAAGGCATTCTGCCAATAACAGATCTACTCCCTGAAGAGTAAGATATTGTTCATGAATAATTCTTAGTATTTTTATGTTTACATCTTTGATAAAATGGTGTTCAAGAGACAACTAATTTTCTTGGGCTGAATTCATCAAAATGGGAGAAATTAAATGAAAGGGATACACACATAATTAGATTTATGAGAGACAGTTGTTGCACTGTACTCAATGTTCATAGAGTCCGGCAGCAACTTTCAAACTATTTTTTTAAGGTTAAATTAAGAATACTGAGAAATTTGGTCTTTTTCTGGTACATGCGTTTGGTTTCACTGATTACAACACTCTTCAGGGAAGAAGTTGAACTATCCCCAGTATCACTGTGGTGTTAAAAAGTTTTGCGTTTTATGTCAAACTGAGGGAAATCAGGATTAGCCAAATATCAGTGTTGTCTCCATAAGACCTAGAATTTGGGACAAGTTGGAGTGGAGACATTGAAGAGCAAGACATGGAAAACTCACTTAAAGAGGAAGGAAGTTTACACAAGTTTTTATTGTATATTGTATGCATTAGATGTGAGCCTGAATTCCAAAGGAAAGGAAAGTACTGGGAGCACAGCCAAGAAATTCTGGGAATGCATTATCTGGATTTTTGTCTACCACATATTCCAGCATTAATTATATTGTGACATGGTTCCGCATGACCCTTCGGACAATGGAGAGTTTGGAGTAGCACGTTGGCTAACTTCCTGTCTCACTCTGCTCTGTATGTCCTACAGGGCAATAAATGGACTCAGCTACTGCAGCTAAAGGGTTTTTGAAGCAGAGTGTGACACAATAGAATAAAGCTTTGCAATATTTGTATTTACTCATCAATAAACTATTCTGAAGCAAATCTGCAAGTCAGACCTCCATCAAGTAAAGCAAGCAACAAATATACTCTAAAACCATCATAAAAGACTTCCCACAAGCTACATTTTCAAACCTTCAATATTTTCTCCTCAGTATTTTAATAAATGTTTTACTTATTTGCCTTAATATTACTTCATGATGTTTTTCTTTTCAGTGTTTTAAAATGAACCAATTGTTTTTAGTTTCAACACAGTTAAAACTTTATGGCAATTGAAATATTCAGGAGAAGTTGTTTGCAATCTTTCTTGTAGAGGCAGAGTAATAAAATTGGTTGATACAGAAATAATTCAGCTAAGTTCAAGAGTTCAGTGCCTCAAGTTATTTAAATCTAACCCATCTGCATAATTCTACCATCAAGTACCCCACTGTGGCATAAATTATTGTTTAGCCATTTAGAATTGCTTGATTACTGCAAACTTTTCTTCCCAGCTTTAAATCTGAAGCTCTGATGCCATTTCTGCAAGAAGCTGGGGAAAAAAAAAACCAAAAAAACACCTGCAAGAGCTGCTTTAATAACCTAAATGTGACGAGAGCTGGGGAAGATAAACTGAAAACACTTGGCGTTCTCGTTTGACCTACCATGCATGTGTGTGCGTCCCTGATAAGAGTTGTGTTGAAAGGCTGTTCACTCCCACCACATTGCAAAAGCACCTCTGACGGTATCAACACACCTACGAAGAAATGTCATCGCAGTCGGAAAACACCTCAAAGGAACACTAAATATCCTTTAAAAGGAGAGTAATAAATGTGGAAAATATTTCCAGCAAACTTAGAATTCCTTGCTCATTTGCACTTTTGCTACAGCATGATGGAAAATAAAACTTATCACCAACCAATTTTCCACTGGGTTGGGTGAAAAAACAGCGTAAAGTGTCAAATCTTTCTGCCAGGCTGATTGTCAAGCATTAACTGACAACACAAGCGTATTTAAAAATACACTTAGAAAATAAATAGCACTCACTTCACCTTGTCAGAGCACATATTTGGATCAATGTGAAAAATATTTTCCCAACACGTTTTAGGTCAATGAAAGAAAATGTTTTACGAGAATCCTTGAGGTAGTCCTTGAACACATTCGAATTTTAGGCTCCCATTCAGATTGTCAAGGCTACTGTGAGAATGAAAGCTTTCTGACAGCCTAAATGCTGGAATATGAAAATATGTTAGAAAAAATGTCTTCTCTCCCCGGGTGAAGTAGCAAGAAGATATATTTTTCTCAGAAGTGCAGAGATTTTGGCACAGGTACCTGTGTTCCTTTCCTTTGCCTTCAGGGTAGGATTAGTGCATAACAGGATCTAAGTTCTCAAAGCTCCCGTTCTGTAGAGACGATTTAAATCATCCCTTCATACAGGAAGCCTTTCCATGAAGGTTGGCTGTTTATTTTGCAAATTCACACTGCGGATGAGATAATAAGACAGGCTGGTATCTGAGGCAGTGGCAATCAGAAACAAATTTTCTTGTTAGTATTCCACTTATCAGACTCAGCTTTTTTCTTTTGCACTTCACAACCAGACATGAACTAACTCTTTAACCCTGGCAAATGTGCATTCAATTTATTAATGCTAAACAGTCTAACTAAATTTGCTGGTCCACTTATAGGAATTATTTTTTTTTTACCTTTATTTATACAGTTTATGTCATTGAGATCCAAGATATTCACAAGAGAAACCTGTTTTGATAAAAACAAAATTACAAACAAGAATGTTGACTCAATTAAATAAGTTAAAAAAAAATATGAGCTAAAAACCTATTTCATGAGTATATTTATCTTCTTGTCTTAAAGGAAAATTAAATAACCTCTGTGTTAAAACAAGGATGGCAAAATGTGTGAGGAGCTGAAAGGAGTGGAGGTCGGGTGGACAACTTAAGGTTTAGTAACACAAATTTGTTTTGTCACTCATGGTTCCTAACTTAAAGAGGAACTTATCAGAGTTATGAGCTGTAAAAGGTAAAGGTAATTTTATTACCCTTACCTGTTACAAATGGTATATAATTTTGACTCCCTCCTCTTTATTAAATGTATTATTGAACTCTGACAAGGTAATTTTTTTTTTATTATTTAAACTGCATCTTGAGGAACTAAGAATTACTCTCTTTCTCACACCATATGGTCTAAATGCCCCTATTAGAGGTGTAACCATAGCTCTGTTATTACCCGCTGGTATGCATACTGATCTTTGCGAGGAATCTGGGAACTGGATTCAACATGGACTGTTTACTTTTTGCTTCTTTGAGGGATGCTCCTTATTACCACCATCAGAGGGACTGGGTGGCATGTGCATCTCATAGAAATTACAATGAATTATTAGGATAAATGACAGTCCATTAAAGATATGGTTAAACTGGTCGGGCAGTTCTCTGATGATCATTTTGGATGGTTGCTGGTGTGGAAAATACAAATCTCCTGTAGTTGTCTGTGTTGAAGTAGGTCTGAAGAGGCCTCTGACAGAAGACTCTCTATTGCTAAGTCACTCTGTCACAAAGCTTATGCTCATGGTTTTCTACTAGCTTCATCATTTTAGATAGCATCCTAGCATCCTTCTGTCCAGAATCAGCCATGGAGGCTTCAGTGAAATCTGCTTTTAAAGTCTGTATTAGCCATTTTATACTCACAATTTATATTCATATGTTTTATTGTTATTTGGAGCTGAACCAACATTACTGAAGTTTATGAATCTTATGCTTATATCTGCTGAGACTGCAAAGGATTTTCCTGTTTATTTCCACAGCTGCACATTTTCCTATAAACACTGAACCCACTTGCCCTCTATCCTGCCACTTGCTCACTCTGTTATCATAGTGACTGGCTGATAAATTTTTATCAGTTCTTGTTTGCCCTTCATTCACCAACTTAACCCCCTCATTTTCCACCTATTAACATCAGCTAGATAACTTGGCCAATTAAATAAACTGCAAACACTAAGCTGTTGTAATGAGATTGCTTTCAGCAAGACCAAACAATTTGCTGGTGAAACTTGTTAATTCCTGTTTATCTGTACACTTTTTGTCAAATCACAACCAGGCCTCAGGGTATTATGAATCAAAGAATACATTAACTTTGAATTAATTTGTTTAAGTCGAAATTTATTCATTTACATTCAGTATAATATAGAAAACAGTCAGGTTCAGCCCAATTAAAATGCAATACCACACACTTAGATTCATCCTAATTACTGAAAATCTGTCCAAATAAACCAGCAAATTGAATCAAATATTTACTTCCATGTAATCCCTTATCTTGAACATGCATGCTGAAACCTGCATAATCAATACATATTAAGAGAACAGCTCATTTTCTAAATTACAATGTACATTTAGATATGCATTGCAATTTAGCCATTGTTTAGCCTCTTGACAGCTGGGATGCACCATCTGGGATTTATAACTATTAACAGTAAAGTCATTAACGTTCCATATACTTTGAAAGAGGTTGTAAATAAATGCAAAAAATTAAATATTTAATTTTTGGCATTACTCAACAAATTATCATCTGATTAGCTTCACAAATTGACGAGTTTAACGGGAGACGACTAAAATGTAAACTGATTTTCATTTTGACTTTAAGATTCCAGTTTAGTTTCTGGAGTCTGTCAAACAAACATCCATCCATCCATCCATTTTCCGTCACCCTTCTCCCTAACGGGGTCAGGAGTTGCTGGTGCCTATCTCCAGTTGCGTTCCGGGCGAGAGGCGGGGTTCACCCTGGACAGGTCGCCAGTCTGTCGCAGGGCAACACAGAGAGACAAACAGGACAAACAACCATGCACACACACTCACACCTAGGGAGAATTTGGGAAGACCAATTAACCTGACAGTCATGTTTTTGGACTGTGGGAGGAAGCCAGAGAACCCGGAGAGAACCCACGCATGCACAGGGAGAACATGCAAACTCTGTGCAGAAAGACCCCGGGCCGGGAATCGAACCCAGGACCTTCTTGCAAGCTACCCACTGCGCCACTGTGCAGCCCGTCAAACAAACAAATAAAAAAAACATTTGTAATTCTTTGGACAAAGTCTTTATCTTTGCTTGTGCTGCATATTGATTAAGCCATTCAGCATGTTTGCTTGAAATTGCACCACAGTGCGGACTTGATCAATCTCATTAACTGGCATAAATCTGATTCTTTAACATTTAACTTTAATTGAATTGAACTGGATCTTTTTTTCATTGTTATTGGATTTTTACTTTCAAAATAGTGACATATATGAATCACACTGTTTGATGGAAAGCAGGGTGGATGGTTTCTGTGCTTAAAAAGAAACATGACAATTATGGCATCAAGAAATGTTCCTTAACATATTTTAATAATTTTATCATAATATGACCTTAAAACAACATCCAAGCATGACTACGTAATGTACAGATGTGGTCATCAAATGGACAAAGGTTTTCTATCTGGTTTCTGAAAGCAGGCATGCTATTAGATGTTGTCAACATTATTCATACCCCTAGTAGATTTAGTATTTCTTCTTTACATTGTTTTCACTGGAAGCAATATAATTTTGGAATGGCCCCAACATTAAAAGTAGCGTTACAGAAATGGACCGTTTTAACCTTAAATACATCAAATTATGTTTGACATGAACACAAAACTAATCTTTATGTTATTTAATCATCTTTTGGCCAATTGTCACCGCCATTTTTATTTTGAGCAATGGACCAAAGTACATTCCTTACAAGTTGTAGTTTTAAGTGCTTTTATGACATACAATTAGCAATTTGCAATAAATGTTAAATGAGCAATTTGCTTCTTTAAATAAATTTATTTATCAGGCTCTGTTTGCTGCTCGTCTTTTCTGTGTGGTGGCTCTGGTAAAATGACTCCAGCAGTTTTATTCCAACTGGTTCCAATTGCTTCTCCCTTTTGCTAGTTTTTTCTTTCATTAAAATTTCAATTATGTTTGCAAACAGCGGTCTGTAAAAAGCAACCTTCTTCAGCCGTAATCTTGTGGCTCCTCCTCCTTGTAAATATATGCTATAAACAAACAACTCTTTGAGGACAGTGATTCGAGTTACAACATTTGTTTTATCTGAGATTGACAAACAATTTTGGAGTTTTATTAACTGCTAGACATGATGTTGAAAACTACACCAAATAAACAGTTAAATAATGTTATGCTTTGTTTTTAATTAATGGATTATCTTCCTCTTTGGATTGAATTACTCAAATAATGTTTCAAGGATATTCTAATTAACTGAGATGCATGTTATTTACCTGCCTAAAACGGCCAAAGCAAATGGTTACTGCATTGGAGAGTCAACAACATTGGAAATTGACTGACTGAAATCCACATATTATGTATATATACTGTAAGATTCCTTCTCTCTCCAGCAACCCAGTTTTTCCAATTTTTCTATTCAGGTAGAAAAAAAAAACAACTTCATTTCTTAATAAATGTTAGTGTGTATGTATGCAAACAACATTTCTACTGTTCATACTGTGCTTCAGTAAAACTGTGGGGGTCTTTCGCCCAACATATATATCCATACATGTATACATATACACACACACCTATATATATATATATACTTACACACACACACACACACACCCACACACACACACGCACACGCACACACACACACAAACATTAAAGGGTCCACCTCCAAACACATTTTCTAAAGGCAAATTCTTCCCCTGTGTGCTTCAGTTGTTATTCTAAATAAGTCACATCTTGAAAGCACTGAATGTCTTTTTTCAGGAAAACATCGATAGATGCACAAAAGCAATGTCACCTCATTTACTTTACAGCCTTTAAAAGGAAATGAGATACTTCTGTGGGCTCATTCATTAGCTTTTAAAGGAACGGAGAGAGATTTTTCTTTTTCCATTACCGTCTTCAGTTTTTGTTGTTTTTATTTTCCAGCCCGAAACAGTTTTTTTTTTTCCACTAATTTCAATTAGTGAAAAAACACTAACCTTCACAGGCTTCAAATGTATTGTTTAGAGAACATAAGTTTATGGCATTAAGGACACCTTGAAAAGCCTCTTATCCTCTCCTGCCTTTGCTTTTAGTGCACAGAGTATAAATAACACTGTGACCGTGTTATTCTATGGTTTACAGTCTGCCACCGTGGTGATATGAGATACAATAATGTGATAGAGGTGTTTCCATTAGTCAAGATGCATCTGTGGTGAAAAGCTTGATACACTGAGCCCACTTTACTTAGAGCAGAGAGACGGTCTCGTCTGTGCTGCACCTTGACCCTGCAGCAAAGGACAATGTGAGATATAAAGTAATCACTCAAATAGATCTGAAACAACAGGGAGAGCCATCACTCTTTCAGTCTGCAGACTTTAAGAGCAGAGCCTGAGCACAATGATTCACTTTCTCTTTTCATTTACAAAAGCTCAGGCTTCAGGTACACAACCAGTTTCAGCAACTTTTCAAAGTCACTGCCGTTACAGTCGGCTCATATAGCTGGATCCTAAATGTTCTGGCTGAGGGGGCTGCAGCTGTTTTACTTATAAGGGGAGAAAAACAAGAGTGGTTGTTTAAAGAATGTGGAGGTGCACGTAAATGGAAGGAAAGTAAAATAAGCACAGGATAGGTGTTCACTTTTATAACATCCTGTGATGGACTCGAGCCAGTGGGAGAAAATAGCACCATCAAGGCATTGTCAACGAACTCCTGCCAATCTAGGGACATGCAAAGCAACAGAGATGGGAAGCAACAAAGTGGAGCAATGTCAACTGAATCATTTACATACAGGGCTTTATCTGGATGCAGTCTATATACACTCCAGGTTTTGCATCGTCATGCAGGAATTTCTATAAACCCAAGTCCATTAGATCAATAAAAGGAGTCAGAAAAACTTTTGGCGAGGCGGCACTGATGAAACCATTATCGTGTAAGCACATTATCCATAAATTATGACAACTGACAGGAAAAGTCAATCATTCATAATCTCATTGCAGTGGATTGTTCTGCTTTCAGCACATTAACATTATGGACATATAGTCACACTTAATATACCTGAATATTGGTGAAAAGGTCAATATTTCAGTAATTTAAATAATTTAGAGAACAAATGACACACAGAATAACTACATGCAAATTAATGTTTAAAGTGTCTAATTTTATATACACAGCTAATTAAAACATGATTTATTAGAGCATGAAATCAGGCCAGTACAAAATAAAAAAAAACAAAAAACATTTTTACAACTGAAATGTGGTATTGATGAAAAATCATATTTAATATCTGCTTAATGGCTGAAATTTTCAGAAGGTATCTGACAAACCAGTTCACACTCCTTTTAAAACAAAAAATAATCATAACCTTTTTGGGGCAATTATTTTCTTGAAAAATGTATTTTTCCTTAAATGTTAGGGATGACAGTTGCATATTTTATTAGGTGTGCTTTTTATTGTTTTGCTTTCATTTTAATTTAATGAAAACCTGGTGATACAAATCAAGTGATATTAATAGAAGACTTGTGTGAAAACATTCATTAAATTCAGGAAAATTTAATAGAACATGACCTAAGTATGAAGTTGCTGGCAGTACGTTTTGAGCTCCATAATGGCTTATGGAAACCACCTTTGTTGGTTCGGGTAAAAGATCACAGCTCTAAACAAACCCCCAAACCAAAGCAAACATATTTTCTTTTGTAGAACGATGCCTTTTATTTTTTGCGTTATCTTTTGAAAGTCCACTGTGCATCATCCAATTACTGCATTTCACATATTCAGCTCCAATAGTCAGAGATTAAGCATTTCTGTTGAAATGGGTCCCAAATAGTGGATTGTATATTTTAGGTCTTTCATTGAAAATGTCTTTACATCTTCATGGACAGAAAATTGCTGAATTGAATCATCAGAAATCTACAGCTGGCTGTTGTCTAAAATATATGATAAAGAAAGGATCACTTCACCAATTGAACAGCTTCTGATGTTGCTTCAGACTAATCTTCAAACAGAAAAGGCTTTTTATAAATACAATTTGAATTTTGTCAATTTCCAAAAGAGCAAAGAAAAGCTTTTGAATTCTGATAAAATATTGCACCGATATGTCCCTGTCTTAAGCCAAGAGAACCTCCTGAATCCCTTTGAAATGTCTGACAAAAAGAGTCTTTTTAGTCTGTATGATCTTTAAATCATTAGTGGGTGTAGAGCAATGCTGAAAGTAAAAAGAAAAAAAACTCCCTTTTGCTGTAAAACCGGTTTCTTGTTTTCTGCACTTTATGTCCACCTTCTTTCACTGACCCACCATTCATCATTGTGAGTTCAGCGGCTACCACAATTCGTTCAAAGATCAGACAGAAGCTAATACAAATACAATGCAAGTTATTTTTTAAAAGAAAATTGTGAGTGAACTTTTAGATTCTCAACTTTTTGATCAAAAATTTTGGCTGTAAGGCCAAAACCTTTCACAGAACAGTATCAGCAGCAAAGAATAATTGGCTGTGACTCAGTTTAGTTCATCTGAAGAAGACAGGAAAGCATAACAAAACTGGAAGACAATTTTGAAAACGTCACGGATGAAACAGTTAACAGGCTTTGATTTTCACAAACACAACTTTCTTGATTTAGCACAAACCAATAAAATTGATCAAAGTATTATTTGAAGCCAAGGAAACATTCAAAAATTAATCTCGTTTTTGTGGTGATTATGTGAATTCCCAAATTACCTTGTTATTTATTCTGTTTATGTTACACTGGCTACAGTACCTTGCAAAAGGATTAATAACAGAACTTTAGTGCACTGTGGTTGTCACACTAAATATCCAAATGTTCCTGTAAGAGAAAAGCTATAAAGAGAGTCTGATCAGGAACTGTCATATTGGCACTTTACTAAGATTAGAGAGAACACCTAAAGTGCGAGTGGTGATTGTAATAACACAATGTCTTTCTATTTTTTCACCTCCTTGAATAAACATAGTTTAACAAAGTTTATTACAGAATCATTTTGATGAGAATGTATCCAGCCAAAGTCAAAATCACTGATGGAAATTTTAATATGGTCTGTATTATTATTTGAGTGGCCTCCTGAACAAAATGTGAGGAACAGAAAATGACTGCAATTACTTACTTGCAGGATTTCATTGTTATCAGACTCCCAACAACAGAGCTCAGATCTGTCAAAAAAAAAAAAGAGAGAGAGAAAGCTTTCAACAAATATGAGGCTAATAAAGTGCCATGTTCGAATAAGCAGCACCAAGATTTGGGGGACTAAAAGTAAGTGCAATTTTCCCTGACAAAAGCAATTTCAAATTTCCTGCTGAAATATTTGCTTGATTAAAGAAATGCACCATTTCTTTAATTGGAGGTACACACAATGAAGGAAAAAAATATTATTTTTATTATTAACAGTATTTCAATTGCACGTCTATATAGTAATGACTAGTTCCAAGCAGTCACATCCATGAAAGAAAATAAAATAATCTTGTTCATGAAATGTTTTCTTGTTTATTTGCATGTTTAGTTACACAATAATGCTAAAGCAAAGACGAAGTGACGATATCACTGGTCCGTCTTCTGACATAGACATACAAGATTGTATGAGCAAACAGATGGCACCGTCCCAGGCGTCTCGCTGCAGAAGTACTGCAGCTTGTCTGCAACCTGTTTATGGTGGTGCTTCCACAGTGAGACAAATGAGAAGGTGTCACGAAACATTCTTCATGTGGAGACATGATTTTATTGCGCTTCTGCTGTACAACTTTCATGTCTAAACATTGCACAAAAGTATTTTGTCTCATGAAGGACGGTGATGACAAAACAGCATCACTTTGATGTACATGTTTTAATAATTTCAGGGTGACATGATCAAAACATTTTTAGCTTTAATGGCAAAACCTTTTAAAGAACAGTATCAGCAGCACAGAATAATTGGCTGTGACTCAGTTTAATTCATCTGCAGAAGACATGAAACCGTAACAAAACTGGAACACAATTTTAAAAACGTCAAGGATGTTTTTAAAATCCTTGACTATAACAGGCAGCCTGTTACGTACTGTTTTCAAGGTAAAAAGTGAACCTTGGAGGAACCCTCATTAAACACTGCAGCTGCATAACACTTCAACTGAATGCATTTCACATAAGTGCTTTGAGTTAGCAAGATCTAACTATGCAGACATCCACAGGCTATAACCAGCCCTGAAGGGATTTATCCTTCATTCAGCGCATAATTAAATAGATTCCCACATCAGATGACTCCAGTCTATACATTGACAAGCAGGCAATTTTGTAATCCCAATCAAAAGTAGCTATTTAGAAATTGTAATGATATTGAATATAAAGATTATTTAACATAAAGTTCCACTTATCTATTCAGCTGTTGTCATGAAAACACAAATTTGTACAAATCAGTCTGATCTAAACAATTTATATATTTTTAACTTCGTCCGTCCATTCATGTCACAATGTGTTTGTCAATGATGATTTAATGATTTAAACTAAAAAAACAACACAAGATCCTAACAATACATTATTTATAGTACCTACACAACCATGCAGTTCTTTTAAACTTATTGGGACAGCAGCAGCAGAAGTTTGTCCTGTAATCATTGGGTTGCCAGTTCAAATTGCTACTTTGTCTACCTGCATCGTGTCCTTAGGTATAGGAAAATTCACCTGCCTTGTCTGCTTGTGGTGGCAGTGCACGGCAGCCTTGGTTCTGCCTGACTGCACCAGAGTAGATGTGGCTACAATATAGTAGCTTCTCACCATCAGTGTGTGGGCGTGTGCATGGCTGGATGTAGTGCAGCGTTTCGGGGTCCTCTGGACTTGATGAAAATCCTTAACATTTTAGCATTTATCTGCCTCAGATACCTTTTGGACAAGTCTTTTAACCAAAATCATAAGGCTGTTATAACACAGGATCTAAAATTTTATTGCCTGGTGATCTTTAAGTGGTAATCTTAAACACTGACATAAATAATTACATTAAAGACATCCTTCAGGGCTAACCTTAGGTCATGGCATTTTCTTTGCACCTGCTTTGAAATGTATATCTTGTTATTTATGTTTTATTTCTTTTTGAGTCTTTCAACCACAGTAATCGACTTGTCCGCGTTGGACCTCTTCAGCCAGAACCATTGTTTATAATCGATAACTGCTTGGCTGACGTGTCATTTGCTCTGAGTGAGTTCAAAACAACCTGTTGTCTGCAGTTTGATTGTAAGGTTGTCGGGAATGTTAAGTGTAACCGTGTGATTACAGACCTGTAGGTATTTGTTATCACTCTGCCCTTCACTGTGGAGACCGTTTGGTTTTCAAGCTTTATTGTTCGTATATGCTGCAAAACCTACATCATTTTCACAATTCAAACACTGCATGCCTTCTGTTGATGCTGTAACCTCAGAGAAAAACATCAAGCAACTTAAATTTTGGTACTGATTAATGTTTCTAATTAAAGTTTCTAATTTAATTTTTTGTCAAAATTGAAATGCTTTTTGCAGAAAAACCAAACTTTTCAAAAACCCAGAACTCAGTGGAGAGTTTAGTTTTTCTTTTATCATTTTATTTTATCACCTTGAAAACACGCTGAATAATGGGAATGGTTCATGATTATCAACATGTGTAATGATAAAAACAAATATCTTTGCCGTGTTATTTAAAAAAATAATATTGTACACACGCGATCGGTTTAAGAAAAGTGCTTTTTAATCACAAAACCACTGATTAACGCCACTGAGCGTCGTCGAGAGAGAAAATGCAAACAACATACAGAAAGATCCTGCTCTGGGATTTGAACCCTGAACTGTTTGCTGCAAGGTAACAGAGACATCAACTGCACCACTCTTCAGACAAACATTTATTCTAATTATCTGGACAAATACAAGAAATTTCTGTGGATTTTTTTAATACATAGTCATTGAATGAAACTAGATGATGAAATATAGTGTTTTATTTTCCATTACAGAGAATGTACATAGTAAGAGCGTTAGTGGGGTGTATACTGATGCTGTTTTTGATTAAGAGGGATCATAGTCTTTCTCCATTTAGAAGACAGCTGTTTATAGATCACAGCAATTATTGAAGAATTATGTAATTAATAGCTAACCAAACAAAATAAATAGCATGTCATACATTATTTACTGCTCACATTAGAGGGGTTTTATTTTCTGTATGATTTATGTCTGAATTTTGCAGCAACCAATCACAATGCTTTGTGCCATGACATTGTTTATTGCAGGTTTATTCTTTAGGCCCCCTTTGAGAGATGCTGTATTCCTAAAAACACCCGGCAATTATTTGTGTGCTGTAAAAGTTTATAGTCCAACACCTCCTTAATCACAGACACAAACAGAGCAGCGCATAAAAGCTCTACGGTGCAAAGAGCCGTTTTTCTTCAGCATTCAGGAGAACTCGACTTATTACGAAAATGCTAAATTTATAAGCTCACATATTCACACACAGTATGCTTTGAAGTTAGAGTTAATGATCGTTTGATGGAGGCATCCACCTGGTAATAAGGACACAGAAGCACTGGGGTCTCAGCCACACTGTTAGTGCTGGTCTCTATGCAGTGACAGACTCCCACTGAGGAGAAAATGAGTCCCTCTCTTTGCGTAGCCACATAACCTCCTCTATCTGAAAACACAGCCGTATCAAATGATCCATCATCCCTTTATCTTCCAAGTGAGGAAATGGCTACCTCTGTAGTAAACACTGAATTGCTCTGCAGTTCTCTGGCTGCACTTCAGAAGCTTTCTATTCTTTTGTTCAGGGTTTTGGTCATTTTAGATGCCATTGTAGAACACCAACAAAGAGTTTGTATCATTTTTATCTTGTTAAATTCCATATGGTCAATTCTCTAACAATGTTACATTTTGTAACATCCAAATTAATTCGACACAGGTTACTGAATATTTGTGGAATACAGATGTGGATATGAATAGATTTTGAATATTATCTAAGTTCATTTGTTTCAGCAATTCAATGAAAAAAAGATGGAAGTGTTTCTGATAGTGACTCACAGCCAATGATGACCCAAAATTCAGTTTTCTTTACTATTATTATGCAAGAGTAATAAAAGAATGATCTAAAATATAATAAATATTATATAATCATATGAAGGATTGTTGACTTGACCGTTGCTTCAGACAGTCACTGACCAGGAACGGTCACTGCAAACTAATCTTGTTTGTTCAGTACTACATCAAAACAAATTAATGGAAAGTTCAGTGGAAGAAAAAAATATTTTAGAAAATGGTGAAAAGCAACAATGACAGCCACAATCAGTGGACTGAAGCTTTAAGGTCAGTTTCTCGATCACACAAAGTCGTGTTGAAGACATTGATTATAACTGATTTGGAGAAATACACCAAATAACAGAAACTATAATTCAGGTTTTTTTGTGTGTCTTTTATTGGCATTTACATCAGTATTTGATATTAAAAGTGTAATTTATAAGAGGCACATTTTCTGTATTTTGATTTTGTGGGGTTAATTTTTTACTCTATCAATGTCAATATTTATATATTACTTAGTTTCGCATAGTTCCCTACTGCATTTTGTTGACAAGTCGTTGGTCATCCTAATGATAACAAATAGACCATATTTTCAACTCTACGGCTTTTATTGATTGCAGCATTATTGACATGATACAATAAAAACTAAAATGTTAGACAACACTAACAAAAGGCCTTACATTAGCCTTTTCTTTTACAGCATTTCACCCAGTGCTGCTGCTATTAATGAGTCTTAATTTATTGTCTCCTATCGAGGAACACCACTGGCACTCATCCGTAGAATATAACAGAAATATCCTTTATTGTCCCACAGTGGGGAAATCCACTGACTTTTGTTGACTAGAAAAATCACCTGAAGCAATGACATAAATTTAACTGCCTTTCCAACAGAGCACAGCTCAAAGCAAAGTCTACTTGGCAGTTTGCACCCACTGCCAAATAATTTCACATCTTACTCTTATCATCGTGGTCTCTCGTTGGGAAGCCCTTGACTGATTATAGAGGTGCAGCACATGTTGAATAGTAATAGTCAGTGTTTGCCTGTACTGTTAGCACTATAATTTGAAGGCAACCTGCGACTGTGAAGTTGTTTTGGTCAGAGGTTTCACTGGAAACTCGATCTTATTTTTCTGTCTACCGTTATTTTTGGAATCAGTGCCGACTTCCAAAGATAGTTTTCATTCCCATTTGATTACAAGGAGAAAAGCAAAAGTGTTCATACATATTTACACACATAGTAGAGAAAAATGTTGTTTTCCGCTCTACATATTTGCTGTCTTTGCTTTGTTGTCCTGGTTAAAGTTTTGAGATACTGATGCTTTAATATCAGACATGGCGAGAATACATTTCAAATGCTCTTTTTAAATTATGATTCCATTCATTAAGGGAAAATACTTTCTAAACACATTATATGTGAAAACAATTATTTTTCCAATATTATGGACCACATATTGTTTTTATTATTGAATACAGTTTCACTTGCCACACGTTAGCTCAATTTCTGACACAGAGAAAAAAACTTGAATAGTACATGTCTGACAACACGAAGTAGGTTAAAAGACCTCAAAATGTAGCACTTGATTTAAAAGACTGCAAAATCTCTACACCTTTGGGACTTGAGCAAACCACAGTTAGAGAAATTATCCTCAAATGGAGAAATTTGCAATGATGAACCTTCCCAGAAGTGTCCGACCTGCTAAAATGACCTCAAAGCCACATTGACCGTTCTTCCAGGAGGACACAAAAGCTGAAAGCCTGCAGGTCTCACCTACTTCTACATTTATAATTGAATGTGAATACATAACTGGGTAAAAATAACATCCATAACAGAGTTATCGAGTGAAAACAACTGCTGATCAAAACCCAAAACGACATTTCTAATTTTTAAAAAATGTGGTGGCACTCAAGACTTTTGTGAAAATATTCTATAAACTGACAAGACAATAGAAGACTATAATGCCAACCCTGAAATATGGTGGTACATGTATAATAATCTGTGACTTCTTTGATGCTTCGTGACCTCGGCAACTTTTCATAATTGAAGGACCGATAAATTCTGCTCTTCAGCAGTTTCTGGTCACAGCACTATTTAATAAGCAATAGAAGTGATACAGATAACGATGAGACTAAAAATAGTGAAGAGATGAGGGTACTAATTGTGATGGGAAATGGGTTGAAGAGTAACTGCTGACATGTAAGAGAGAGCTGTCATGCTCATGGCCAATCCCTCAGCAGGAGGATCTAGACTGAAAGCTCAAAGCAGCTGCCTCTCACACAGCAAAAGAGAGGAAAATGGAGCCCAATAAAAGGAACAATACCTTGAAAGAAAGGTTCCACATTGGCACAAAAAGATTACGAAGACTAAGAGTTTGAAGAGGAGATAAAAGCTAGTGACAAAAATCACAGACAGTGAAACTGAGCAACTCAGCCGTTTACTTCTGCGAAAAGCTGCCGCTCAGCCAAAATCCTCTTCTTTTATCCTGCTCCACATTTATCATTTGTCTTTGAAACGAAGCTTGCCAGGCTCTCCGTATCCCCATCACCACCCATTTCTACCACCCTGAGACAACTTTTCTCAAATCTGCGGATGCAACAAGGGGAGTCTTTCGCACATACACACACACTGAGCAGTGATTATATAGCTGGGGCTCTGCCATATAAAACCCTGGCCAGCTAAGGATACCCCAGAGGAAAAAGCTTATGAAGAGAGACAGAGGCCAAAGAGATCTGCACAGCCACCCACCTGTGCAGGACAAAGATAGGAACAGACCAAATGGTATCCCACGGGCCACTGCGATCTCCAAATGGACACCCCTCCAAGACGCCATCACAAGATTTCATTTTTGTTAAACTGCATTAATCTCCTTCACAGGGTGATTTCAGACTCGGCATAAAGGCGACACACGGGCCTTTGAAGAAGAGGAGTTATAGACCTGGTTTGTGTGTGACAAGGCTGATAACGTTTTAACGCAGTCGAGAGGATTTCAAGATTAGGGTTTTTTTTTTTTTTTACTGAAGTTGTGAAATTGCCTTTAGACTTGGTTGTTATTTCCTATGTTTATCCACATGAATACAGTTTGAGGCATGAATATATTGTTGATAAAATTAAACTATGAAAGAAAGCATTTAGTCTTCCTCTCTTGTGTAAACTATTTTAGTTTTTCATCTTATAGCTACTCACAAAAGAACTTGGAAAATTTTTATTTCCTTTGTTTGTTCATACATTCAGCACAATTTTGCAACATTGACCCATTTTTAAGTCTTTTTTATAAAAATGTTCAAATCTGAAAAATAAGTGACATCTTTTGTGATACTCCATACATGAACAGAACAACTGTGGAAGTAAATAAAAATAAGATTTCCACCAACTTTGTAAGTCATTTTGGCTCGGTTTGATGAAACCAGCGCATGCGGTGTGAACATTCTGGTCGTCATCATCATCATCATCATCATCGTCATCCTCCTCCTTCAAACGCCATCATCATTGCCACCACCATTGTGTTCTAGCTAGGAGGTCTGTGTTGCCGCTGCAATAATGGAACGATAATAAGGATATGATTCACCTGCACACGCAAACTTATTTCTGAGAAATCGTCAGTCTACTGAGCATCTCAGTCCCCTGACATCCTCACCAGTTTCACCTTGTTCAAGTAAATGACAATATTCTAATGATGAGACACAGCAAGCTCATCTTTGCTGCCAGTCATTGGAGAGAAAGGGTGAGAACATCTCCACCTGCGCTGACAAGTTTGAACTTTTCTCACACCTGTCAAGTTCTCAGAAAATTAAACAGATGTCTATGTGTTGCACTAAAATATATCCTGCTTACCCATCTGTTCCTGGTCACACTTTATTCTGCGACACCCCATCAATAAACGAGACTTTTGTGTCAAAGAGGTGTCTGGTAAACAACAGGGAAATATCTAATTATGACTCTGATATCAGTAAGAAAAAAAAATCTACCTTTCTGACTGAAATCTTAGAGACACTATGAACACAGAGGATAACCAGTGATTCAGGCAGGGATCACAGACAGTTTCTCATTCCTGGCTATTGTCCTTGTTGCCCAAGGCAGTTGCCTGTGCAGAAACAGTCTGTGTTTAACCTCACTAGGCGATCGAATGCTGCTCATTCAGGGCACTTGGAGCGGCTTCTTGTTGCAGAAACAGATCAATAGGAGGAGCATTCCTGCTAATCAAACTCTGATTACTTTCTCGACATTGATTGCAGTAGGCTGTTGTGCCATTCGGTTTCCAAATGGGTGCTTAGTTTTCAAAGATTTTAATGATCACAGAAAAAAACGATGAAAATGAAAACTTTTACAGTTTTCCAAAGGAGTAAATCAAGACAAATGAAGCATATAGACTGAAACCAAAGCCAGTTTTTGGTTGTATTCAGCCAGTGTTTTCGTCAGCAGTTTATCATTGTCTTTTAAAGTTTTGGACACGTTGGTACCAAACTAAAACACTTGCTCTGCAAATTTTTAAGTATACGTTTCCATAGGTCTTCAGAAATTATTGTTATGAAGTGAGGCAATGCTTAATTTGAATGGCTACCAGCATTGCCACATAAGCTTTGTTTTTAACCTACGGTAAAAACTTGTTGCTGAACCACAGCTTAAAATTTTCACGTTTACTGGGAGGAAAGTTCTTGTATGTCAAGCATTCAGAGCGCTTACGTACAAAACTAATTTAACTAACCTTATCCTTTTTACTAATTTGTATATAATTTGATGCGACAGACTGGCGACCTGTCCAGGGTGTACCCCGCCTCTCGCCCGGAACACAGCTGGAGATAGGCACCAGCAACTCCCGACCCCGTTGGGGAGAAGGGTGATGGAAAATGGATGGATGGATGGATGGTATATAATTTGATGAACCGTTGAACCGTTATCCACAGATGTTACAGTTGTGTTTTCTTTTAATTTGCGGAGTTGAGCAGCATGATTTGAGGTCATGCCAGGACATTCCCTTTTGCTGTGGTTTTGAAATCACATTCTCTGCTTCTTACTCATCTGGAGTGAAAAAAAAAAAAGATAATCCAGACCAAGTCATCCAAGTCTCTTGCTCATCAATGAGCTGTGACTTACAATGTAACATTGTAAGTCATACATGCTGTCTCATCAGCATGTATGTCATACATGTGTAACTGAATACCAGTGTGCTTTGTGGATGTTACAATGACATAATACAGAAGTATTTTATAGACGTTTGAGTGATATACGGTTCTGGAAAAAAATGGGTTCAAAATCTGCCAGGACACATTCTGTCCGCTGTTGTGTTGATTCTGGAGGACTTCACCTCAACAGTGCATCTATCAAGGGGAGAAAGAAAAAGTTATTTCTAAAAGTAAAGGAAATTAAGCCCTTTTAATGTGTTATTGTTGGTTTTAAAAGGTAGAATAAAGGAGAATAAAGGAGAAAGAACACAATTTTTTTTGTTTGATTGCTTAAAACCTAAAAATATGAAAGTAAATTGATCCAGAAAACTTACTGTGGGGATTTTTCTGCAGTATATATTTTACTTTTTCAACATTATTTTTTGGCACTGTAGAGGGATTTTTTTTCTGCATCTAACAGCCTTTTAGGCTGTTGGATGCCTAAAAGGCTTCTAACAGCCCTCAGTTAAAGCCTCCCCCCTTTAACTGAGAGGGGAAAAAAGACAGGTCTAACCTTTATTTTCATATCCAGTCTTTTGTTACTATATCAGGCACTGGTTGTAGGTCAGCACATTCAGCTCTTTTCATATTTTTATACACTATACTGTAGAGTCCTAAGTGAGTGTTTTCTTTCCCAAAATGACTTCATAAAGTGACACAAACATACAGTAATGCACAGAAACTGACTAAGCCAAGTAAAGAAAATGTTCCGATATAATCGTCACATTTGATGATTAAAAAGGATATAATCATCTTAACATGGAAAAATAAGTCAAGCTGTGTCCTTTACATTAACAGTTTCGCTGTTGAAGGAGTTCAGCAGCTCACAAAACTTTGCAACTGTCTCATCACATGCAGTTGTGTTGCTGTTTGCATAATCTACAGCAACAGCCTAACCAGGAAGGCCGTCTCTCTGCTTGGAACATTTTCTGTAATAACATTTCCTTGAACTTTAGCAGAATGTTAAGTTCCCCTGCTACCAAATATAACTGAACAACAGGACATACTGTCCTAAGGGTTACCTTTGTATGCTGACATTTATTATATAATTTTTGGCATCAGCTTAGTTCAGGTAATTCTGAACTTCCCCATACATTCGCTGCACTGTATATACTGTACAGCTTTAACGTGTGCATTGAATTTCACTAAAAAGGTGAGGCTTTGTAAATATTTTAGTAGCAAGGCTGTAGATTTCTGTACTTTCCATTAAAAAAATAATAATAAAAATTACAAGGAAGTGAAGAAAGTCTCCTTAAAGTAACAGCGACATAAAAGGTATTAGCAGGTATTGACAAAGTCATATGTAGAAAATATTTACCTACTGGTAGATAACTGTAATGGCTACATTATAAAGAAAACATTCACTTTAAAAGAAAATTCTGATCCAAATTAAATTTCTTTTTCTTTTCTCCTAAGTTTGGATTTCAAAAATGTGACAATGTATTGCGTTGGAGTTTTGATTATGGAGTTTCTAATCGATTCAACGACTAAACTTAATCTCTGATTTTGGTATACCCGAGATTTGGTGCCATTTAACTCGATTTCTAAGCTTTGGACTTTATGTGCTGCAAGTATTAAAAATAACTCTCGGCGTAGCCTGAAAATAAAACTCTGTACTTATTGGATCATTGAAACCAAGTTTACCCTAGCAGTTTAAGTGCTTTTCACTCTTCACAGTGATGTGTACATTGAAAGAGAGACCGTATTGGCTGTTCCAGCTTCCTGTCTCTGCCAGATGCTCCGGGCACTTTACCCTGACATTCTGCGACAGCAGTCCCCCACAGAGACCACAATATTGAGATAGTTTCTAAAACCTCAGATTGAGAACCTCTCAGGACAAATACCTAATCTTAAATGCCACAGATTAGCATCAACAATAAAAAAAGTAATCTGGGCATTTCTAACAATAGTCACAGCTACTATTAGCGAAGAGATAAAATTTAATCTTTGAAACGTTTAAAGTCATGTGGACCTTTTTTTGCACATTCGCAAAAGTTAAAAGTACAGGGGTGCAACTGTTTTTTAAAGTTGATGCATACTTAGCAGAAACCACATGCTCTCACGATAATTTACCGCTTTCATAATAGCTTTTTACTCAAATAGCAGCTTTGTAGTAAGGGCTTTTTTTGCACTTCACCAAATGTTAACTCCAAACATGAAACACTAAAAACGCCTCATCAACCATTTCTGCACCTCAATGACTTAAATGCTAGTAGGTGCATTTTGCACCCACATGGCAGCATGCTCGTCTCACATTTTAAGTCTGCACAGCTCAGCAGTGTTAAAAGGTGATAGCACCTTGAGCTGTTTCTCTGCAGTCTTCACACATCACATCTCTGACCAGAAGTGTTTGATCTGGCATATTAGCTTGGAGTCACATAAAACTGGCAGGGGGGTCAGTTTCCACAAATTACATTATCTGAATCCTTCTGCTTGAGCTCAAAACACTTTCACTCCTGAGTTCACCACTCAGTCTTGTTCTATAATTTCTATACAAGTCAAAAGGAGTTTGAGTCTTTCAGCACCATTGTGTTTGCATGCCTTCTGTGAATGTGTGGCATTTCTACCAAGCCTTTGCATGCTTTTTCAGCCTCAGGCATTTCAAAAGGAATACGGCATGTTAGAAGTAAACAAGAATTTTGAGTCGTCCTTGAAAGCGAATTCTGCCAAAGGAATTGAAACAGAGGTACAAAAAAAAAAAAAGTTTTTCTGGGTTTGAAACCAGAAAAACTGGTTTTGAACCATAAACTATAATGTTTTCATGCTGGGCACAAAATGGAAATATTATTTCAACTCATTATCAGTAAACTCCTGGCATAGTGTGTCTTGGCTTTGAGAAATATGTTTTTAATTCTGTTTACACTGCAGAAAAATGTAAGGAAACGTCTGTTTCCTGGCTTACATAGACCTGAACCTGGTGGAAGGGCATGACCACGGGCTGTCAGGCTCACCTCCAGGCAGATAAAAATCAGCATTTGTCAAAATGATGCCAAGTCACCGTACAACCCTCTTTATCTTGGGTGTGATAAGAAAGAAAAAACAGGATTTATCATTCCACAGAGAGAATTATAAATGCTAAGTTGAGACTAAGGTTTACTTGAATAGTTTTGATTATTCAACTAAATAGTCAAATTTAGTTGAATAAATTTGAGTTTATGTATTGTATGTTTCTAAAAATACAATGTTTAGAAAATGTTTGATTCCTGTATTTACTCGTTAAATGTTTTTAAAAAGATTAAAATATGCAAATTTTGCAACATTGATGACCTGCATACAAAAGAAAGAAATGATGGCTTCATTTAGTTACAAAACATTGCTGCAACACTACAAATTGATTCACTGTTTCTGGTTATTCCACTGGTTTCCATTCAAGTTTTCCATTAAAAAGGGTAGAGTGCCTTCTCTTGCCTAGGCAAGAAATCCTTCCCCAAGTGGAGGAGTTTCCTAGAGTTCTGTTCACAAAGTGGGACATTGATGGGTGGATTGGTGCTGCACCTGTAATAATGTTGGTGCTGCACCGATCTATAGTGGTGAAGAGATTTACCAGTCAGTCGACATTCCTTGACCTACAATTGCGGACATTGGTAGGTAGATAAAAGAATATAGGAAAAAGCAACATAAATTGTAATTGATGAAAAAGATGTGACTATCTTACAATCCAATTGAAATCACTGTGTGAGCAATAACAGACTCCCACTACATGCCAAAACATGACTAGTTTGTAGTGAAAATGGCTTCTTTAATCATTTCTGCTCAGGCTGATTATACATGTCATAGTAGCTTTGAATTCTGTATCATTATCACAACATTCAAGGGCTGTAATAATAATTTCACAAATGGAGATTTGTTCCCACTCAAAAATGATTCTCTGATAAAGATGTTAGACGGAGCAGAAAATCAGCCCAAAGGAATCTTTTTTTTTTTTTTGTCGTAGATCAATCATCTTCCTCTGTTCATGCGCAAAGCAAAAAAGCTTTATGATATAAACTTTGAAAATGATGATTCATAAATCAGAATTAATCTTCATATTTAAAAGGATGCTCTAATCTCTCACAAACTAAAACTGTGCGTTTTTTAATGAAGCAAACAGTGTAAACAAAAGGACATCTTTCTTTTTCATTTACTTTCCTGGTTCGCTGCTGTGCACACACGCATGCGAACATTGATGCCGTCTCATTTAGAATGTAGCAAGGCATTTTCTAGCAGGACTGCTAACATCTGTTTTTGTTAAACTGCAAATAAGCTGTATTGATCTGATGCTGGGGACCTTCCTTTGTAATTTACTGTTGTACGAAAAAGGGCACCGGGTTTGAGCTTTTAAAGGGGATTACTTGCTCAGTTAGTTCATGTCAACTTTTTTCCCCATTTTAAATCTGCTGGAATCGCTAAGCAGAGAGAATTCAAATGTAAACTGACTCCTGCCTTCTCTATAGTCCAGTCAACAGGATCTTCTCGCAGTCTGATTAAAGGGGGATTATTTAAGAGCTGAATTGGCTGCAGATGGTTTAGGGGCACTGTAGCTTTATAACCTCACAACTTATACGTATGGATTATCTGAGGTAAGAGTGCCATAAATTACGCATGGAAGCTTTCTTATGCTCTGACCTGCAATTTCACCTCGGCTGGTGTAATGGGATAGCTTGGGGTTCTGGTGGTTTCAATTAAGGAACGCTGCCATGATGATGTCATGCTCCTGCCACAGGGCTCATACCTGACCTGACCATTGTGTTTTAGGATTGCTGCTTTGCTGGAGTTAAGTGTTTAGTTGATTAGGTTTGGTTTTGCATTCCTCTATTGATTGTGTCTTCCTTACAGCCTTAGGGGAACTGAAATGGGAAAACATGTCTGGAGCATCATTAGGTCTGGTAGATATTCCTTAGGAGGATTTAAATCCGAGTGCATTGATGTGAATTCTATTTGGAGTAAATAAGAGCGTCTTGAACTACATTTGTAACAGTTAAAGTCACCGATTATGCATTGTTGACTGAAATCATATTCCTCCTGCTGCCATAATTGTTGTCTTTCTATACAGTCTGCTTCATACTCCTAATCATTTCTAGTCATCTCACCTGTTTCCAAGTATGCATGTTCTCATTGTCTCTATTTTCTAATATGTTTCCAGAACTAGTTGTTTAATGAAGCACAAACAATATCACCTCAATTTGGAAAGGTGATAATCTCATTAAGTATTAAAAAGTTATAGTTGTTGAGATGTAAGTACATTTCAGAATACCGGGTATATATTTTTTTCCAAAGTAGCTGGACTGACTACATTCACTATCTGATTTACGTACTTGTTATGACCTCCAAACAAATGAACACTAACACATTTTTATCATTATTATCATGATTAGTTTATCATGAAACAACCACAAATTCCACAATCTCCTGATATTATGAAACCCCACTGCTAAGTGATCTAAACTCCTTCATTGTTCTTTTGGGCATATTTCTGGCTCACAGAAAATAATAAAATACAAATCATGACGGGGAGACCATTAATTTCTATAAATGTGTTGTCCACATTACACTTGATATGGTTGTCAAGTCACTGAGTGTAAAGTTAGACAAGTTAAAGGAAGTCTGCAGATGATCAATTTGTTCTTGCTCATCGAAATAAGCAGTTTCCAGAGAGGTATGGTGGGAATAGGGGAGGTCAGGCATGAAGAAGGAAATGTTCAGTTATGCCCTCTGTGTTATGCTCGCCTGCAGTCCCACTGAGTTTGTTATTAAGGCCAGAGAGACAGACAGATGGGGTACAGTAAGTTGTTTGTGGACCTGTGGTAACCATGGATATGGGTGTATACTATGGTGGAGACAGAGTAACATGCTGGATTTACTTGAAGCACAGTTTAACAAGGGGAGAATTACCTCAACTAAAAAGAATAAAAGATGTGAGTTACAGTTTTATTTTTTATCAGGCTTGAATAGTGTGCAGTTTACATATGAGGAAAGGAGTGGTAGGATGAAAATACTGGACCACAAAATACACTCAACTGTTCCAAGATCTCTACAGTTTTATTGAAACCCGTATAATTTGATCCTCATGTAGTTTCTAGCCTTTACAGGGTGGTTTGGGTCTTTACTGATGAAATATGTGAGTTATAAGATTTTCTTGGGAAGGATTTAACTGTTTCTAATCAAGTCCAGACAGAGATACTTTTCATTATTTTTCACCAACATTTTGCTTTTCAGCTTGACGTGTTTTACGTCTAATATTTTATTTGACAAAACCAATTTTCAAAGAGGGCTAAGTGTTTGTCGATTGACTCTCCTTGCACTTTGCACATTAATATGATGATAAGTCACAACAGAATAAGCTAGTAAGACAGTCATAGCTGTGACTCCAGAATTCACTGTTGAGGTATTTCACCGACGATAGTACATGTCTCTTTCCATTTTGATTTTGAATGAAAATTTTGCTTAATGAAATTATAAAGTTACGTTTCATTTTTGGTTTGCAAAGGACAGCGGCTCAGAGATATTTATTGAGGTGAATATTTAATAAAATGATCAAATGAAAACCAAGGACGAGCTTGTTTACCGAGAAGAATTGCGATGATCATAACATGTTACAGGGAAGAATCTGACAGAACTGAGAAAGGCAATGAATGACACCCATGAACCTAAAGAAACCAGGATCCTGATATTGTGAAACTTATGCAATGTGAAAGAGCTGCTGAACTTAAGAACAGAAACAAAATACAGAGTGATCTATTTAAAGTTTACATTCTCAAGGCTCTATCTTGACATAACAAACGGGACTAAATATACCATAAATAATGTGGACTAAAGTCTAACACTGCAGAACTAAACTTATCCTGAGAAGGCTTGTGCAAAGCAAGAGGCCTTAGAGAAATGTAAATAGAGTCCGGGGGTAGAGCACTAATTGAATCAGATCCAATAAAAAGCACACTACATCCCTCATATGGGCTCTTTGGGCTTTCCATCTACTCTTCTACACTTTATTAGATCCAGTTGACGCAAATTAAATTATGAAATTCTTGCTCAACAGATTGAAATTGTCCTCACTGGGGGTGTTAACATTTTCTTTAAAGCATTAGTAGGCACCCCTCCATCAGTGACCTCATTCATGGGCAGTTTGCTGTGCGAGTGGCTCCAGAACACATTTTTAGGTTATTGTTTAAACATTAGCGAACAAGGGAGGACAGAAGGCTGGGCTGAGCTATGGTTGTCAGACAGCATTATTAGGGCCTTTGGAAACAGTGCAGGGCTCTGTGTAAACAGCTTTTTCCCGGACGCCAATAACTTCAGAGCCATTATGAGCAGGAGGGAGGTTTTGATTCTGACTGCAGGTTTCTATACAGAAACCTCACAAATGGACAAAAGCTCTCATGTATGCATTTACATGTGCACACACTCATTGAGCCAAGCATGTACACCAACAATTGTGGAAAACATACACACAGAGAGACACCGTGTGACAGCAAAAATAAAGTAGAGATAACTGCTTCTGTTGCTATGATACCAGCTGTTCTGCTCCTACGTAAACCAGGAGGACTGGTGACACAAACAGCTGTGAAAAATTAACACAAGCTGTGACAGCAGCGTAAGAGTAACTTTCACCCTAATCTTAAAGGAGAGCACATTTGTTAAGCTTGGTTGCTGTTTCAAAGAAACGACGAGGCTGTTTCACCTTATCTTATAGCTCCAGCAGACACAATTTAAAAGATTTTCTCATTGTTCTGTTTGATTGGTTTTAAAGTTTTGATTAAGTCATTTGGCTATTTCTGTATTTAGTCCTCAAAGCCTGGATATTGGCAATGGATGAAACTGAATCGCTAAACATTGTTGGCACTTGTTCAATGAATGCAGCTCGCATTTACTATGTATTAAATCTAATAGGTTCAGTTCAACAACATTTTCCACAACAACTTTAAATAACCTTCTACAAAATGTAATGTTCTGAAAATGTCCCTGAAACCAGACAGCTGACACACAATATCTAGAAAAATTACAACTTTTCTACCCACAAGATGGAAATTCAACCAAAAATTGATCCAGATTATGTCAAATTTGGAACACTATTTGACTTTCACCATACCGTGAAAGTCAAACAGCAGTTAAAGTCTCCATTGAGGTCAAGAGAAGTGTCCCCCAAAAAAGCAGAAACTTGGAGACACAACAAACTGGCACCCTACTGTGGGATTTATTAACTCTCAGAGTTCAGCCTCAGTCTGGTTGTACTTTGATAAAGTGTTGAGTGGAAACACTAAAGAACTGGCGACATTAAAATAGCTGTATGATCCAGCTAGTCTTAATTTTCTCCACCTAAATCAGATTGTGTTTTACTTGCATGGGTTAAAAAAAAAACAGAGAAATGTAGCTGTCAAAATGTAATCCCAAGGATCCTGTTTAAATTTCTTTATAACATGCTGTTCGGCCACTTCAAACTAATACAAATGAAATCTGTCCTTTTCTTTGGTTTGCTTTCACTTACTTCCACAGTTCCTTCATTGATAATTTTTGCAATAAAAGTGTTCACTCAATCCTTTTTTTGCGTAACCAGCAAACACAAACCTCTTCAACATATTTTTATTAAAAATGTCTCTTCCTTTATCAAGTAAACAACTACAGGCAGTGAAAGACATCCAGATGGTAACTGACGCATCATCATCATCCATATATGGAGTGTGACTCAAAAGGCACTTTTTGTGTCAGAAAGTCTGTCAGAAAGATGGATAATAAAATTACTTATGTTATGGAAAACAATGGCAACTTTGATTGATTTCTTTCATTCTTAAAGATTTACAGGTTTTCTTGCTACTAATATTGTAAGATTAGTATTTAAGCTTATATTTTTCTGTATTTTTAAATATTTTAAACGGTTGATATTCTTTTGTGCTATCGATTTTAAATGTGTCTTCCTGTTTCACTCTGCAATTAAGAGAACAGCAACCAACTGCAAGTGTTTAACATTTTTACATTTGCTTCCTCAAATGCTTCAACATCTGCTCAGTCTATTAAGGAGCTCCTCTCAGATGGTGCCAGCAGGTTTTAATCACAAGTATGTGTTTAGAGTGGTAAGGTATGGCTCTACGTTTTGTTGTTAATCAGAAGAAAAGGCTGTTTTTCATCATTAATTGTCCATTTGCAGGTTGTGCATTTAATGTTACTGGTCATGTTTCAAAGTGGCATTAGGTACTGTCCATGTGTCAGAAAAAAACCCTGGCAATGATTGTACAAAGTATAAGAAGCTATAAAATAGAGACAGGGAAATGAAATGGAGGACAAGTGCTGAGCAAGCGTTTTTCTGGTGGTAAACAGTTTAATGTTTATTTGGTTGTCTGTAATAAGATTAAGAAGATACACTAATCTCATTATTCTGACAATACTTTTGAGCTTATCGGATTTCTACTGAAATTTTTGTTGAATTTTTTTTCTTGATCATTTGGAATTCAACATATTTTTTATTTTTATTTTTTACAGTAAATCTACTAGGAGATCCAAAGTGGCCATAATCAACACAAAAGCAAGATTCTTGCATGATCAAAAAAGTGCACAAGAGAGAAACCAGCACTGTGGTTGACCTAGAGCAGGGGTCACCAACCTTTTTGAGACTGGGAGCAACTTCATGGGTACAGAGCAACACAAAGGGCACTTGTTTGATACAGTCTTTATAAAATATATATATATCTAGATATACATATCTATATATATATATATATATAGATATATATATATATATATGATAATACTCCCTGATCATATTAATGTCAGGACCACTCACAATAGTTATCAGTTATCAGTAATAATTGACCATATGGTTAATTGCTATTATGTGATCAGAAGTTTTTAGCTCACAGAGTTTTAACTTTGATTCCCTTTTGGAGTTTTTCTCTGTGATTCTAAACTGGCCACAAGTGACTGAAATAAGCAAAAACAAACTGATGGATTGTTGCAGTAAATTTTCCTTTAAATAAAAAAAAGAAAAGAAGAGTTATAGTTTTATTATCTAACTATCTGTTCTATTAGCAAAATAGAACAGCCCTGTGTGAGTGGACATGCTTCATTTATTTTCTCTGTTCCATTTCATTAGTGTTTTCTTATCGGTTTTATCCCTTTCATGTATCATAAATGTGTAAATGTGTAAAATATCTTTTGTGTCAAAAGACATTATACACACACAGCGGTGTCAGTCTGATGCGGGGAACCCCAAAGCCCAAGTCTTATTGGTCAGTTTGCTTTTGTTTATTTCACGGCTTTGCGTTTTTCTGCAAGCTAAAAATGAACGAGTTGGGTTTGAACCTACCGTAATACAATCAGCCTGAGCTTCTGACAGGCTGCGCGGTTCTGGCGGGTCGCCGGTTTATTCGCTTTTTTCGTGGTTTCGCGAACCGAACAGCTGACGGGTCACCTGCTGGCTGACCCCAGCAGATGTGGAAAAATAAAGGTCTGACACCTGACCTGCAAGAGCACAAGCGCCTCTCCAATGCGCAAAAATCAGCACAAGCCTAAACAAGAGCAGCGGACTTTTTTTTCCCAGACGATGCTAAATAATAAAGACATGAAGCGAAGCCTCCCCATGTGGTTCACGGAAAGGACGGTGCTGGTTCCCAGGTTCGGGTGTTGCGATGCGCGCTACGAATAAGATGTTTGGCACAATTTATTTATTTTTTCTTCACAGTTTTGTGAATAGAGTTAAATAATAAAAACTCCAGAAGTTATTCTTTTCTTTGTTTACTTAAAGGAAAATGTGACGGTACGCAGAGTGCAGCTGCAGGCGCTGCTGCGCTCCGATAGTTTCCTGCATGCGCCTGCGCGCAGTTCTGAACTTTAACAGCAGGAAAGAATTTTATGCATAAAGCAATTTATTTTTAAACGTTTTTTGTCATTTCCCTCGTTTGTAATCTAAATATAAACGTCAAACGTTATTACTTCAATGAAAAAACATTTAATTAAATTATTTTTTGGTAGTGCTCCCTAATAATAATGGCTATTTTTAGGAGTAGCTCCGCGGGTGACTGAAAAGGTCCGTGCGGGTGACCGGGTGCCGGGCAACGGGTTGGTGACCCCTGACCTAGAGCAATCCAATCTGTTTATTCTTCAACCTGATATGTTTGAAAAATGTAGCTGCTGTTCTAGTGCTGAAATACAAATGTATTAAGTTTTAAAAGCATCGTTAAGTGTAAAAATCAAGTACTCCTTAATGAGGGATTATTTTTTTCCTTGAACAGTAGCAACCAAATTAAAGATGGGGTTTTTCTATTATTTTCACAGTTTGGTCCATATAGACATGATAACATCATGCAGTTACTGCATATTTGTCAGTAAATCTCCCTTTCCATCACATTCCAATGATTCTCCATTTGATTGAGTTCTGGTGACTATTGAAGCCTTTGAAGTTTATGTGGCGTCATGTTGAGAAAGCCAATCTGGGATTATCTGAGCTTTATTCAAATAATGTTGTCATGAGGGGATGGACATGGCCATTTTATTTAGGCTGGAGTGGTGTTAAAGTGGTACTCTGGTATTACCAAGGGGCCCAAAATGTAGCCAGAAAATATTCCCCACACAACTATATCACCACCGGCACCAATGACAGCCCAGGGCTGGCATTCCTAAATGGTGCTTAGCCCTGTGTGAGTGGACATGCTTCATTTATTTTCTCTGTTCCATTTCATTAGTGTTTTCTTATCGGTTTTATCCCTTTCATGTATCATAAATGTGTACAGCTTTTTGGGAAAAAGTCTATTTAAATGTTCTAAATAAATAAATTGAACATGGTTGTAAAGAGTTCTTTGCACTACTATTAACTACAATTCATATTTTTATATTTTTCAAACCTGCCACTTTTGGCAGAAACTGCAGTCAGTGTTTCTTCTCCATCCTGATTCTCAGTTTGAACCTCATCAAATATTGTTCACTATATGTAGATACCAGAATCTACATATTCAGGTATCTACTGTGTGATTTGCTGGTTTTCTATTAATGTCAAACAAGTTCATGAGTATGCCTAATAACAACGTTAGTGAAAGTGTATGATAGTTTATAGAGCTCATATTACTGTCACTACATTGAAAAGCAATTTAAACATTTTGTACTGGATGGCAAAATAAAATGCACATAATTATAGCTGTTATGTTCAAACAAGTTTCTTTCACTTGAGAATGACCTATGAGTGAACTTTAAATTGTAGCACTTATAGTCATTTACCAGGACAGTTTCAATGCCCCGATACACTAAACTAATGCATGCCTGGGTGATTGCTCTGACCTCTGTCCCCTCGCTTCACACCTACATTCAAGGACTGTTATTGAGCAATTACTGACATTGATTTTCTCTCGTTTCTCAGCACACCTCTGTATGACAGCTGGCCTCAGTGGACTCCTAAGACCTGCCCTCTGCAGCCACAGTTTTGCTCACAGATTTGGCCAATTTACAGCAGCAATCTGTCCCTTAATCATCATGTTTTACTGTAAAACTGATGTCAGTTTTAAGTACATTTCAAACCTAGGGTCATTGACAGAGGCGATACTGAACTTATCTGTAAAATTCAAACCAGTCTAAATGGCATCACATCAGAAACAAAAGGATAAATTATTTCAGAAAAGCGTCACTTTCAGCTGTTCCGGTCTCTTAAATTTTGAATGCCAAATTGACATTTGTGTGACAATAAAATACTATAATCTATCCTTGCAGATTTCCATATTGTGTGATGGACAAAGCATGCATTATAAAATTTCAGATATCTTTTGAGACTTGACAGCAAGCTTCCACAGATGTAAGTTCTCATTTAAAATACTAAATATCCAATCAGTACTGTAGATGTTGACAACAGAAGCATCAGTCACTGTACAAGAAAGTAGATCTTTTCACATTCTGTTGTATTCTTACACGCCCACTCCTACATCTTTCCATATTGTTGTATTTTTGACACAGATAAAACATTGTGAATGTTGTGAACGCCCCATTTAGGCAGGTAGGCCACCACCTAATGAACTACCAAACTTCAAACATGAGGAAAATACCATGCAATTAACAGACTGAGCTGGGAGCCATTTGTACAGAGAGGTGTAAAACAGCTTGATACCAGTTTCAAGCTTAGAGTTGGGGGAGGAATAACAAAGCAACATCTTTCACTGTGTGAATGTTTGATTTCACCATTAAATCCATTTCGATACCAAGCGCTATTCAACCCATGATCTGAATAGTACGGCACAACATGGCAGTCTACCTGGACTGTTGACATGGCAACAATGAGTCAGTTAATATGGCCTTTATATTGGAGTGGGGCATAACTAAAAGTCCTCTGGTTGAAAGCAATATAAATTTATAAAACTCACACTGGACATGACCCTGAACACACCATGCATTGTGAAGCAAAGCAGTGTAAGAATTTGTGGGATTTGATTCTTTTGCAGAGACTCAAAAGAGAATTAAGAAATTTCAGCCAACATTCACCAATATGTTTTCCTACTAATGCAGGTATTAATTTTTATTTGTAGAGTCAGATTGTTTCAGTTCATTAATTTATTTTTTTGGGCTTTGTCACCAAAGTCATTAAATTAATCTCAGGAAAGCTTAGTGAATACAGTTACATTTAAAGTGTAGAGAAAACTTGCGCTGTCACTTTGTGTCTTCTTCAGTTTCTTATTGTGGACTGTGTTAGAATTAAAGCTTCCTTTACTCCATTTGTTTTTTAGATTTTCTGTATTTGTGTCAGAGAAAAATGATTAGAAAAACTGTCAAATCTTAATCTTGCACCTCTAAGTTGCAAAACTGTTTTTGCAACTTTGTGTTTTTCACAGGCTGAGAGAAAAGCTACCTGTTTATTGGTTTTAAAATTGAAAATCTTTATTTTATTTCAGGCAGCACATGCAGCAGAGCAGAAAGACCAGAAGCAGAACAATATAGACAGGTGCATTAATGTTGGTTATCAGGGTAAATTGGTTATACTGGATTTGACTAAAACCTCCTGCAGCCCACTCAGTTTGTATTTAGAGGGTCTACATAAGAGACAAACCTCAAGAAGATCCATCCATCCATCCATTTTCCGTCACCCTTCTCCCTAACGGGGTCGGGAGTTGCTGGTGCCTATCTCCAGCTGCGTTCCGGGCGAGAGGCGGGGTTCACCCTGGACAGGTCGCCAGTCTGTCGCAGCCTCAAGAAGATCTGATTCAAAATTTTACATTTTTTTTTCGTATAATGGAAACACTGGATACAAGGTACATAGTTTGAAAGAGACTTTGATTTTAGATTACTTAATGCTTGCTGTTTTCAAGCTTTTTTTAAAATAAAATTTGTTATGCCTTTTGATCTCAGCTGGATGCATTTACTTTAATAAAACAGCTTTAAAAAGACTAAAGCAATAGAAGCAGGGTAATGTAGTGCTGACGTGGTTTGTATTTTCCTAAGAGAAAGGTATATTTTACATGATAATCTCTCTTTGAAGTTTTATAACATATACTTAGCTTCACAGACAGGTCTGGCTGTGATTAGGCATTTAAATATGAACTGAAAATAACTATAAATACTTTGCAGCTATGCTTTTTATCTGTCTAAAGTTTTTGTTTGTTCCTCTGAAAATTGGTCTATTTGGATCTTCCCTTCATTTTGTTTTAGTTTACCTGAGACGGTGCTGTGTTTAAAGCAAAATGTGTCATTATGGCTTATATTGTGAAGGAAAACATCAGGTTTTCTCCTGTGAAAACTCAAAGCCTCCATCACGAAACCTTTAATTAGAGCAGCACTTTCTGGCAGATTGGTTTAACTTTCAGCAGCTTGTTTAATTTCATGAAGTCATAACGCTGAACATCTCGGTGTGAATTTAAAAACCATGTCGCTGTTTTACAAAACCCTTCCTCGAGCAGATCCAAGCACTTGCTTTTAGTAAATTCTCTTTTTTCGTTCCGGAGGAGAGTTTGAAATGTCCTCAAGTGGATTTATCCAAAAAAATAAAACATTTTCCACAAAAAAAATAGCCGCTAATCCCTCTTTTCATATCCTTGAAAACTTACTTTTAAGTGGAAAAAGGCTGGCTGATTCATGACTCTGAGTAAACCTTGGTCTGACTTTGAATGGAGGGGGAAGTATAAGTACCATACCAGTGAGAAATGAAAGACGACGAAAAGGAGCAGACAAACACACACAGCAAAACCACCACTCGCTTTCACAAACACACGCAGCATCTATGTCTCTCTCTGAGCTGCGGAAAGAAGTAACGGCTGCTTACAATATAGTAAAATACATCAACTGTAGCTGCGTAAGAAGTTTTTCCACTAATCCCCTGAGTTGCACTTCTTTGAGTGGGGAAACTAAATATCTGTGTCTGAGGCCTGTCACACAGCTCCGCATCCCAGCATGATCAAAACCCCCTTCGGCAAGCTTTTGCATTGTCTGAGAAAAGGGCCTCCTTTGAGAGCAGTAAGTGAAAGAGGTGGGCCGGTGGCGGCTGTGCAGAGGGGGCAAAAAAGTAGGAAGCAAGGTTAATCCCATGCTGTCATTATCCTCACTCCAGAGCAACAATCTGCCAGCATCCTGGTAATGAAGGCCACGTACGAGGATTTACACCTGGCCCGGACGGCGTCTTCCCCAGTAATTACACACAGAGAGCCTGCTTTTACCTTTAGTGTATACTGCAGGCTAAAAATAGTCATCTCTAGTTGCTCTGCACATCTGTAAATGTGCAGAAAAAGCAGCATCCGCAGCACTTCAGCCTCTCCTTGATAATGATGTTTACCATTACCAAACAACAGCTTCCAATTCCTCCCAGTACAGAAATGCCTGCAAAATGAAGGGAGTGATTTCACAATCTATTTGTTTAATTGGTTAAGATTTCCCTAAGGGGATGAAACTATAATGAAGATACTATTACCTGACAGAAAAACATAAATCTCACAAGTGACACAGCTCTGTCATTAAATCCATCTTAATTTTACGACTGAAAAATTACCCTTTGAATGCCAGGAAAGAGGCAATTGTGTTAATCCTTTAAATTTCTTGTCATAAAAAAAAAGACACATTTAGAAGAAAATATTTGGGTGGATTGTGCCAGGAAAGTCTCCCGGTAGACTACAGCGCTCATGTTTTAACAGACATAAAAGAAAATTGGCAGGGATCAGTGAGTATCTGCTGTGCCCAGCTCTCAGCTGTGTCTGTTCACATGGGAGCCTTTATGACTCGTTACGAAACGCTCCAGTTTCCCATGAAGATCTACTGATGTCTTCTGCGTTTCCGTCAGAGAACATGTCCCAGCAAAATGAGTAAACCCCAACCTTTCCCCTCTTCCATCCTCTTGCTTCATATGACAATGGGTCCATTGTTTCCCACATTATGTACAATGAACACTTTTAAACCATGTTGCAAAACATTATGACTGATTATGACTGAGTAGTTTGGACTCACTTCCTTGCTTTGTTACTTTCATTAAGGAGGAGCAGACAACTAACCTAATTTTCACCGTCTCATATGAAATCAGGTCAAACATTTTATATTTTATCTCAGTAAAATTGAGCAAAATTTCAAAAAGAAGAAAACGTTTTTGAGAACATAATATATTTTGTTTAAAGTTATAAGTCTACATACAATGACATGGTTACGCCTTAAAATAATTTGGGGAAAGTCCAGATTAAGATGATTTTGCTCTGTAAGCTTCTGAAAGGTTGATTCATAACATCTGAATTAATTGCGTGACAGTGACACATCAGTCATAATACCAGGTACAGTTTTGCTGGCCAGCCAAGGAATTCTATCCCAGCTATAAACTACAGGGTGGAACCAAATCGTTGAATGTTTTTTCTTCTTTCTTTTGCTGTAGGAGAGCCTAATGCGTTTATTTGGCTCCCCTTAGTCATGTCAATTTCAATTTATTTTAAATATTTATTACAAACATATTTAGCATTAGTATATTGATTCATAAATGCACATTTATAACACTTATGATAAAATAAAACAAGACTCTTTTAAAAGCTCTTGCATTTCATACATTTGAAACTGATGAAAGAAGAGAACTCCATGTTTTCATTGCGTGTAAGAGTCTGTCCATCATTCCTATTGTGTAGTGGAAAAGTAAAACCTTTTAAAGCTTTAAAAGCAATTACAATTTTAATAGCATCCCATCAAAATTATGTGAAGTGTGGCTAAAAAAAAGTTAGATACTGCAATATTTCTAAATAAACATAAAATGATTTTTTCAGATTTATTTTTAACTACGGGAACAATTCAGTGTTTTAACCATGTGGAACAGTTCAGTGTAAGAGTCGCTACCCTATTTTAAACTAATTGTAGTTTGGTTAGATGTTTTTCTGAGTAACTGGACCACATCCTGGATAAATATTACAAGTGACACTTCATATATTAGATGCCGTCATAACCTGGAAATATTAAATGTTTCTTGGATCAACAAAACTGTTTCATTCAGTTAAACCGGTTCTGTGTGACTTAAGAGTCAGGGTTACTTACCCAGGCGGCCAAACAATCTGGGACTGTGTCTGACTAAATTATGCAGTTCAAAAGACAGTTCTAAGTACTGAAAAAATTGTCAACTCTGAATTTGAAAGACGATTTAAAAAAATCTTCACAAAGTTTATCATTATCTTTTGTTAAACAGGTTCTGTAATCTCAACTAATCTAAAGCAGGCGACATTTGTCTGTCAATTCTGTATTAGCAGTATTTGCACCACAGACATTACAAAAGGATGATTTGTTTCACAAATACTGCTTTGGCTGGTTTTTGGAAACAAGTACTTTTAATTATACAAACATGTTTTCTCCTGAAGCTTTTTCCTCAACAGCTCCACCCACTGAGCCTCAAATGTGGTTTTGATTATTTTTTGGAACAGACGTAGACATCTGTTTGACTGTATTGTGTGGTCACTGAAACTATGTGAATTACATCTGTTTTCCAGTGTAAATATTTCTAAGAATTACATTTGTAGTGCAAACTAGGAAGTTGGGTTTACCAGAAACACTTTCTAACCTGAACTAGGCTGGTAAAGTTGTTGTTTTTTTAGGGGCATAGAACTTCTGCTTTCAGCAGAAACCTAAATATGAACAGTGAATTTAATGTTTCAACTTGGCTACATGGCAAATCTCTGTACCACAATACAGACCATGTTTTCCAAAGCTGGAAACATGTTTTCTAAAGCTGGAAAAATGCTTTCCAGCTTTGCAGAGATTCTTTGTTGTGGCTAACTACAAGAAGAAAGAGAAATACAGACAAACATTTTCTGCAATCATGAGGTAAATTGTTGGGTGCTGGTTCAATCCTAAATAGGGTGAAGAGCGAAACGTCTGTTTTTGTTTTTTCTTCTGCAAACATTTAAGTGAATGAAAATAAATGTGCAGCATGATAACGTTTATTTCTGCAACTTAGTATCTTTAGCATGCTAAGCAATACCTTAGCAAAGGAATTGCTAAGGTATGTTTCAGAGTCATTTTTTTACACCGATGCAAGTGGCTGTAGTGAAATGTCACAGAGAAAGTTGCTTTTCCCAGCTATAGTATTTTGTAAAACCATTTGTAGTCTGGCGTCTTTCCCAACGTAACTACCTAAACTCTCAGCCCTCATTGATCAAAAAGTGCTGCAGACTTCCAAACTGCAGAACATGTAGGTCAACAATTGACTAGGTGCTAAATAAAAAAAACATCCTTGCACATTATAATCCAAGAAATAAGAAAAGCACAATGTATTACACCGTTGTGCATTAGGGACAACACTGACAGTGCAGGAACACAGACACTGGCTGCTGTTGTGAGGAAGATAGATGGTCTGAAACACTCAAAATTTCTGTAGAACCACTCAGGCCTCAATCATTCCCATTACATTTCATTTTGAATGTACTTAATCTTAAATGACCAAATCATGGACAAAAATAATAATTGTGTCACTCCAAACATCTTACTGGATTAAGATGTTTGTATTTAAACCATAGTTTTTGGTTTAAATGCCACACATATTATATTATATATATGTATAATATTACTAGTAAAATAATTAACTGAACCAAATAATAAAAACTGATTTCTATTTTATTCCAGTGTTTTTGACTGGGATTTTATGAAATGTACCACCACAAAGAAGTGCATAATTATGAAATGAAATAGAACAATAATTATTTACAAATAAAACGTTCCAAAGTGTAGTATGCAGCCGTCTACACACTGCTGATCTTTCATTCTCCCTACATAATACACTCTGCAATTATCTTGAGAAGTCCCCTATTTACTTAATATTCACATGTGTGTAATTTAATCTGAGTAAATACTGTTTAGGGATTTGTTCGTGCACAAACAGCAGCTGTAATTACAGTGAATGGAGGTCAGGTGACTCAGGAGGGCTGAATGTACCTGCATGCCACCCTTTTCAATTTTGTATGCATCATTAATCTTAAAGCGAGTGCACTGAGACGCAATCATTCGTCACACAGAAAAAAAAGCAACAGGCGCTCAGCTGCTCTAAGAGCAAACAGTGTCTTGAATAAAGACAAAGGACTTTATTCCAAGTTTATTTATTGCACCATTACATTACGTGATGAGGTAGGGCAGCATGGCATTATGAGGAATCGATAATTATGCAAGGGCCAACATTTTTTAGGATTGTATTAAACAATGCAATGGCTTGGTTTTTAGCCCTTCTATTTTAGAGAAAAAAAACAGAGCTACCAACTGTTTTTGGTGACTTTTAAAGAGTTCTGCTGTGGACACATGAGGTTGTGCTTACTTACAGACTGAAGGAAGAGAAGACAAAGAAACTTAAAGTAACGCATTTTCTGGTTCTGCATAACCTGTTCAGAACCACCTTTGGACACAAGCTTTAAATATAAATTGGGGGATGGCAGATTTTAAACGGCATTGCAACATTATATAAAAAAAAATATATATGTTTCTGTTTTTCCACACAGCAACAGTATCAGTAAGTATCACTGATACAATTATCACTGATATTAAAACTAATATCTAGGCTTGAAATGATTCCTTGAGTGATTCAAGTACCTCGATTATTAAAATTCCTTGAGGAAAATTTATCTGCCTCGAAGCTTCATCAAGTTATATTTTATTATTTATGCACCATGTTCTGGCCGGGTTATTACTCAGCGCTCTCACTTCCGCCTGAGTTGTTGACGAAAGCTAAGTGTTAGCAGCATAATATTCGGAGTTGCTGCCCGGTGTTCAGAGCGAGCAACAGGGAAAAGGCTGCAGGTGTATTTATACAAGTGAGAGGATCGACTGAACACTGCAGGAGACTCTGCTTAGATGACTAACGGAAGTGGAGCTTTATGGACAAGCCAGAAAATTAATTTTATATCACCCTGTCTCAAAAAAAGTGTGGCAAAGCGCATTGTGATGTTTGATGCATAGATGGGTTTCTGAAGGTGCAAAGTCCCATAGCTAACATGAACAGAAAAACTATAAATGTCTGGGCCAGGTGAGAGTTCATCTATTAAATTGACTGAAGAGGAAAACATAGACCAAAAGCTGGAGTATAGAAATTTTTTAGAAGTGTATTTGTGAGCCTGCCTCTTTATTTTTAAATTGAATATAATTTCAAATTTTTGTATAAATTTTCTTCAGGTTAATTTAGAAACTTAGCTATTATTGTTACAAGTTAATTTTCTAAACTACAGAAAAGTTATTGTTAGAGAAGCTCAAATGTGAAAAATTGGACTGATGTTGATATTCAATAGTAGTACTGCTGTTATGTTGGATTTACCAATGTTTTATTTTCTTTTTTTTATCTGATTATTCAATAAGAATAATCAATATATTACTCGATTACGAAAATATTTGTTTACAACAACCCTACTAATATCAAAACTAACATTTTCACATCCTTTTGCAAACTTAAATTGTCAATATCTGGAGCAGTTCTCAGACTTTAATCAGAGAACATAATAGTTTTGAGAATAACCTATTCATGTTGGTAATGTTGAAAGTTTAAATGCCCTTTTCACATCACTTACTGAGGGCATGATTAATATGTTCTATCGGCAGGTCACTCCACTTGAACTGCGGTGATCTGCAGCTTCCAGTAGCTTCTTGGCTGCTTTCCTAATACATGTCCTAGATTCCTTGTCTGTCAGTTTACATTCATGCTACTGTTTGTCCCTTTCCAGATTAAACACTGCTCTTTCAGCTCTCCCTTACTGGAAATATGGTTTTACAACCCAATCCTCCTAACTATTTATACTTGGGTTATGTTACACACAGGTGGTCTCTGTTTAGTTAGGATTATGCTTGGTGGCATCATTGTAAAGAGACAGCAAAAAAAACCCTAAAATCTAAGTTATGTGGCTTTTCATTTAATTTCTTTACTCTATATTAACGTCAAAAGTAAAACACTGTTTTTGGTTGTAATGTGACATATTTAGAGACAATAAGTGTAAACTGAATGCAGGATAATGCTTAAGAAGAAATGGGCCTGGTCCATATTTTCTGCAGGAAGTGGTTGATGTTAAAACCACTAACTCAGAAATAGAAAGTAGCTGTTACCACAGTCAGCTGCATGCAGCTGAAGTTTATGAAGTTAGGCACGATGTTCACTGAAAGTATGAAGGTCAACAATAAACATGCTTATTTCAATGTTTTTCTGCATAACCCTGTCAACAGACTTGCTAGGTATTAAAAACTAAAAAATGTTTGGTTATCTATTTCTCTGGGGGCTCTGATCACCTAAAGAGATGTTGCAAATATAAGCTCATTTAGGTAGTTGGCTGTTTTCAGCATTACAACCTGCTCTCATTGATCCAGTTGCTGTATTTGTGAAAGAATCCAAATATAGAAGCTGCACCTGGAGACTGTAATTGGCTTCAACATGCCAACTTTACCCATCATGTGAAATACCTGCATACCCTCAGGGAGAAGCAACTTGACAAAGAAACAAAACACAGAAACTTAATATTGGAAAAATTAGTATCTAAGTTCAATTAATTATGAGTTCATCTGAAAGGTTTTTATATTATTAAGCTTTCACGACTCCTTTTCTTTTTTGGTACATTAATTGTTCTTTGGATGTTTGTTTGATGATTAGAAACGCTGGCTACACACTCTTGTTTTATCAATGTTCACTTGGTGATTAGAAATGTTTACTCACTCCTCTCTTGTAAGAGTGTACCAGAACATCCGGTGGCAGAATTCTCTGACGAAAGTATCTGTGTGACTTTGTGAAGAAGCCCAACCCTCTTTTTCTTGTTGCGATAATAAAAAGCCGCTGAGAGGTGAGAGCCGGTGGAGTTGATCCCAGACAGTTGTTTGACTGCGATTCTGTGTCTGGCTTCTCTCCCCTCTTCTGCAGAAAAGAAACTGGTGTCGCTGGTTGATTCCTTGCAGGTTGAGAACTAAAGTAGACCTAACACTTAGTACAAAGATATGAATATAAATAAGGATTAATTTCCTACTAACCTTTATAATTGCTGCAACAAAACCCATGACGTGTTCCTAATAGAACTGTTATATTTATTACCCCAGCCAGACACAGGAATAATCTCAGATCAGACAGTAAATAAATAAATTAATCTATATTTATTTTTTATGCATTTAAAAAAAAAAAATAATTCTTTAAAGCATCAGTGGTTTTGACAACACTCAAAATTTGCTGTTCTGCTTGACAGTCATCTGTGTAACCAGATCCCATTAGAATTTCAGCCTCCATATGTGAATATCTGCTGCATCAGTCCATTCCTCTCTGTGTACTTATTTCTGCATTCATTGATAACAGCACATTATCTCCCCAAAATGAAACTCTGACTGAATACCTGGACATCTAAAAGCTATATTTCAAGATGTTCCTCATTTCAGAATGACATCATATTCAGTGGTTGCTGACTGAAGTGAAGAACCTTTACGCAAAGAAATGCATTTAATTAAACAAATAAAAAAGTGAATGATTTGCATGTTTACACCTACAGAGTCATAGCATACTTCATTAAACTGTGTAAATAAAATAATAGCCTAAGCAAAGAAATAAATGCGATTCCTCCTTAGGTGCTTAGAATAACAACGAAGCATTAAATATAGAATACATTTCCACTATATACATTTTAAAAAATAAGCACTACCAACTGCAGCCTGGAGATGCAACTATATCTATATGAAAACCTATAGTGAACAGAAAATGAATAAATAAAAAAAAAACATGAGGTGTAACAAAGCTTAGCGCTACAACACTCAGAGAGCCTGCAGGACTGAAATTCTGTCTATGACAAAAGCTAATCAGTTCCTGCATAGAAATGTGTAATGCACCTCGTCAAGCATGGCTTTGTTTCTGTATAATGTGTTCTACCATAATATTATGTTAGAGGTTAATTAGAAAAACATGGTTTCTTCTTTGAAATGAGTGAACACAGCCAAGGTTACCATACAACAGCTGAACGTTTTCTGTGCTCTCTCTCTTTTAATAACAAAATTATGTTTTTTTTTTTAAATGTAACATTTTCATAGAAGATATGTTTTATTAGCAGGCAGGAAATGCAGAATAAATCGTTCTGTCATGTTGATTTTAAAGTAACTTTTATAAATAAAAGTGGTTGAAACATGTTTAGAAAAGTTTGGCTTTTTTCGGATAATCTGTTCTTTGTTCACTTCCACTAAATCACAATTAAATTGTTCTGTCTCAAAGGGAGAATTGCATCTAAAAGAATATTTAGAAGTGCACTTGAGTGATTTCTCTACAAAATTAAATTTCCAAGAGGAACTAGCGGGTTTTCTGTGGCTCTGCTTCATGTATAAAAACCACTTTACCGCCAAGATATAAAACAGCCAATATTTTGGGAATAAGAAGGGCTTTTGTAAACATTTTTATTTAGTCCCCTTTGGCCCACTCTTTAGATTCACAAAAGGCTGGAAGTATTCAAACAGTAAAAATGAATTGAATCTCCAACTCTTCAATTTCTGAGGTTTATTTCCTGGGCTCAGACATTGATATTTGTAGAGAACATTAAAAACATTCATAGTTTTAAAAAATGATTGTTAAAAAAATGTACAGTAAAACTGGAAATTCCATGGAGCAATGTTCCATCCACTGTCTGAAAATCAAAAGATTAAGCCATAATTGCAAACCTGTCATGTCATGGTCATCAACCTAAACAAGCTAACCTATTTAACAAGAGAAATAGTCAAGACGTCCTTGGCAACTCTGGCTGAGCTTCACAGATCCACATTTCACGTAGCAGAATCTGTTGAAAGAAAAACTTTGGCAAATTTGGCATTGAAGGAATAGTTGAGAAAAGGAAGTCTTTACTGAACAAAATCCACCAGAACACATGTGCAGAGTTTGCCAAGAGCCATGAAAGAGATGCAAAAAACAAGTGCAAGATAGTGCTAGAATGATCCAGTCAAAATCCACCAGGCCTACATCCATTGAAAATCAGTGGCAGCTCTTTTAAAGTAATGCTTATAGATGTCCATCAAATCTGACCAAACTTGAGAGATTGCACAAGGAGTAAGAAGTTAATTTCCAGAAAAATACCCCACAAGCTCTGCGGAAAAGTGAAAAAAAATATTGTGTGCTTGTGACTTGTCAAAGTGAAAAGGCTCAAGAAGAACGAATGTTTTTGCAACGTGAATTTAAAACCAATGCACACGCTACTCACTGTATGTGCACCATCGGTTTTTTCTGAACAATAACCTGATATCAGAAACATATAAGGACACTAAAAATTAAGCTGATTTTATGTTTGCTCTTTTTTATGAGTTTGTTCAAAATATAAGCTCAGCCATGCATCATGATCATGTGTAACACTTGTAGAGACCCTAAATAAGGAAGCAAAGTATTTAAAGTTTGTTCCAACTTTCTCATACTAGACTGACAAATAAAGCATTGCAAGTAAACTGAAGTATTTTCTCATAGCTGTGATGATCTTTGCCCAGTTAAAAGATCACTGTTCCTCAGTTGCACTGAGAAGTGCTTCAGTTTCACATTCATTGAAATAGTGGCTGTGTACTGCTGATTTCATTGTTGTGTCTAATTAGTTGTGTTTTTACATGCAAATGACTCAGTAGGGGAGTGTCCACATTCTTTCATGGCAAAAGAGGAAAATAGGTCTCTGCAATTATATGCAATATTCCCAACAAAAAGCTATCCCAGTACAAAAAAAACAGAAAAACTAAATAATCAAAGGGTCCAAGCAAAATACAAACAGAATCACGTCATTTGTGTGAAATCTTTATAATTAAAATAAGAAAAATAAAACAACTTAATGTATTCAATATGCAAAGACAGTAATAATGAGAAGAAACATTGTGTTGCTGTAAATGTAGAACTTCACCTGTTTAGAAACATAAAATTTATCTTCATTCAGCAAACAAAACTACAAAGTGAACTGGGCAAATAAAAAAACTGTATAAAAGAGAGACAAGACATTACCAAATTGCAAAAGACTGAATTTCCATCTTTGAAGAAGAAACGCTGTCAGGGGAAGCAATTACTTAATTGGAAATCAGTTAAAAATATATGGTTCATTACGATTTCTAAAGTTGAAATCAAGTGCTTTTCAATATCTTTATAGCAAGGCAAGTAAGTTAGTGGCGCCAAACAGCTGCATGTAAGAAAACCACTTATCTGTAATAGAGGAATGTTACAGCTTGTTAAGGAGGATGAAGATTGGAAGCAATGGAAAAAAAAATAATGCGCTTTAGATGAGTCTAGGTTTATTTTATAACTGGAAAAGACGACAGGCAGATGAGGAAATGCATTCATTGCAGCTTGTGTGTTCTCTAGAAGCCTACAAGGGAAAATTCAATCTGTTATGGCCAGATTCAATGCAATAATATTCATAGGATGCATTTTCTTGCAAAGGAACATTTTGCATCAAATCTTCAGTTAGATAGAGCCATTTTGCCATCAATGTGCTCAAAAGTGATTGGCAGTGGAGAGAATAATTCAATATTATCTCTAGAAACACACAGGCCCCACGCAGCAGAAATCACACCTGACAAGTTTGTTGGTGAGAATGAAAGCAACAGAACCGCATATTATATTTACAATAGTCGACAAGAGAAAACAGCAGGTAAATGTGTCTTTCCTTACAGGGGTGTGTATTTTTCCAGGTTTATCAAAACAGAGTGGTAGAAACTTAAACAGGGCTTCCACTTGAGGAAACATTTCTTTTTTCCCCTCCGTTTCCACTGCATCAACCAGATTACCTGGATAGAAATGTACCCCAAAGTATTAAGTTTGACTAACCTAACCATTTTGTAGTGGCCAATTGTGGTGTGAGGTTCCTAAGAATTTATGTTTTGAGGAATATTCTTTGCATGATGAAGGACATAAATCTTTTCTATAGTACACATTTGCTTTAAATGCGTCATTAACAATGACACAGAGTACACAGTATTAATGTTCTCTTATCTTACTGTCAGAGTGTGACCTCTGCGTCAGAATTTGCAGCTATGACGCACTGCTCTGTAATTTCAGTCTCCGCTTCCATTCATCACTGCTCCGTCTCATATTTTACAGTTAGTATCCCTAATAAACAAAAAATGTGTACCAGTTAAGATTTTTGCTGAGCGTAGGGAGTGACTTTAACCAAATTACAGCATGTAGTGAATGTGACAGAACAGTTGTGTGTTTATCACACATGGCAACACTCTTCAGGATGCAGTAGGATCAGGAAGAGTATCAAGGGACAACCATTTCAGCATCAGAGAACATTGACCTTTTAATTTACAGCCAGTCATTAAAAACTTGAGTCTCTATTTCAGAGGCAGACCTGATAAAAAAGCGAACCATTACACTTTACAAGGTAGAAGTCAATATTAAAATACAACTGTCTTAGTCAGCATAATCGAGGTTTACATTTCAACACTAAATGAAACTAAAGAGCAACTATTGAACTATCCATTCCAGGTTTCCTCAGTTTAAGTATTTTTATTAAAACAACTGTTAAATAGCTTTTTCACTTTTGTAGCTCCCAACCCAAGCAGGTAGATAAGAAACCTCAATCAAGGTGATGGTTATACTCTGGGCGGAGATGTTTCACTAAAAGACAACTACTGGTAAACAGTACTTTATGGTTTTAAAATATAGTTGTCCTTCCAATAAACAACAAAAAAGAGCTACTTTATTTTAAGAACACAACATTTTGGCTTTTAAAGCTTCTTTTTAGCTGGAACAATAAAATTAGGACACAATCCAGAAAAAGTTTATCAAAAGCAAAATTTACTAAATACAATGTATTAGGACACACAATAAAAAATATAGTTGCTATATGCTGCCAAACAGGTGAAATATCAGGGACTTTTAATCCTCACTAAAAACAAAACAAACACAGAATATCACAGTCCGACAAAATAGTTCCCCTTTAAATTTCAGTTCAGAACCATTTAAATAGAAGTCTTTCACTGAAATAAATAAAACTCATTGCAGGCTTGATGAACAGCTTGTACTCGTTGTGACCCAAAGCACAAATGGCCGCTTCACTTGAAAACAGGCAGAAAAGAAATGCATGTGCTTTAAAGTTTAGTTTACTCACAATTCCTCTGGGTTTAGCTGTGAGGGATGGATGAGGCCTTGACCTTGAACACCCGTTCAACAGGTGAGTTGAAATTTGCGTCAGGTCACCACCGGCTCCATGGAGTAAATTGCGAAACTCGACCATTCAATCTACAGCATATCTAGAGAATTCCTCTCGGTTCACTATGTGACATTTTGCCAAGATTAATTAACTCTATGGCTTTACTAACGGCACATGCTAAATGCTAGCTCGCGATTAGCATCATATATTGATACTCTTCGAACATTTCATTGATGTACAGAAACCACTTGCAGCAGCTGCTCATTCATCCAAAGGTTAAATTAAACAAAATCAGAATGTAAACTGTGGAACCACAGGAATTTCTTGACCGTTTTTTCTCAGCTTATCTCGTTCAGCCTCCTTCTAGCACAAAGTGGCAGTCGAATCTCACAGGCTACTTTTCGCTGTCACCTTTAGGTCCCGCCCTCACACTTATGATTGGACATTCGATTTCCATCAACCAATGAAACAAAAGTAGTGCAAGACTGACAGTACAGTTGTGGAAAGAACAATTTTTTTTAGACGTAAATTTCAAACATGCGGCAAATAACCCGCATTTTACCCAAAATAAATTAAAATAAACAATTTATGAACTATTAAATAATAAATCAACTCGATTTATTGTACCTTTAAGCCAAATTACAACATTTGCACTTGTTTTTAATAAATGTATTTTTAATAAATGTAGATCAACAATTACTAACTCTGGTATTTATATTTTAGCCTCCTTACTCTTAAATGAATATTTTAGAAAGGGGTACACTTTAATGTAAATAAGAGTGTCACGACAGAATACTTTCTGCTAATTTCTGGTATTCTTATCGATATAAATAATTCATTCTTTTTTCTATTTACTATTTTGGTTTTCCACCAAGCAACTGTACAGCAGTCTTGAAAGAAACGTTCAATGCTTTGTGAAACAAGAAGTTTATTTGTTCACTCTGTCAGTGCAGCAGATGAAATCAAGAATTACTTCCTTTTTTTACATCAAAATAAGAATCTCAAATGGAACTTCACCTGGGTGTCAAGCTGAGAGCACATTCCTTAATATCTGGGGCTCACAATAATTTGCACTTACTTTATGAGTCAAAGATGACATTTAAGAGCACGCCACAAGACATATTTCTCTTTAGCGTGAAATATTAATGTTGTGAGTCGTTATGCCACATAATTTCTCTATAACTTTAGTAAATATGATATTTTCAGCCTACAAGTCACACCTTTTTCATAGTGTGAAAAAGTCATGCAACTTCTTGCCAAATTTATCTTAATCAGTCTCATTCAAAGACCTTTGCAGCAATACTTCTACACCTAAATTCTTATGTCAGACTGATAGATGTTACATTAACATTTTCAAAATAGTTCAAGAGCACCATTTGTTCACCGTAAAGGATCATTTTATAGAGGCACAACTCTTCGTCCGTGCCTTTTGACATTTGTGTTTAACTAAGTATGAGAAAAGACACTGAGGTGGCTTTGAGGGTATTTACTGTCTGTGAGTATCTGCTATTGTCATGTTAATATGATCGGACGCCTCTTAGCCTCAAAGAAGGATTATTTTGTACGATTCAGCTGAATTTACGTTTCTATAACAGAGACGAGAGCAGAATCTGAGGATTACTAAACTGCATCAAAAAAAATCAATGTGAGGAAACTCATGGCTACATCAGCACTTAGACTCTGCACTCGGAAGCAGCAAAGCACATGCGTTTGCATTCTCCACAAGGGAAGGATGTATTTAAGAGGCATATTTGGCCTTTTGTTTGCTGTTTGCGGTGCCACTGTATATGTTTAGAGCTGCTTTAATAGGGGAGATGGCCTTCACTTAAATTACCAACACTGCAGAAATTTCTGCAGACATGGATAAAATCAGAGACAACCATACTTCAGCTGCAAAAGCACTCCAGACTTTTAAACCTTATGCATAGTGTCAGTGTGGAAAACATACCTGAACCTCCAATTCACAAAACGATGCCACTATAGCAGTAAAAAAATCTTTTTTAAAAACAAAATTAAATGAGCAGACACAAGCTTTATGTGATATTAACAGAAATGTTTCTGCGTAACTGGAACACTGTCTTTGTCATCGTGTTTTCATTTAGATGCCCAATCTGTTCGTCACAGTGATTTTATTGCTTTCTCAAGTCTGTAGAGCACAAGTGATACAAACCGGTCAGGTCTCTGACAGCAGTGACGTGTCGCTTACTCATCATCCCTCTGAACTCACTGAAACTTGAAAGGTGAGTCAGGGGAAGTTGTGTAATACAACAGAAGTTTGAATCAATATTTGCATCTCAGATTGGCACAATTTTCGGAACCTGTTGTCGCTGAACTGCTGGTGGAAAATTTTAAAATATCCAGGGGGGCAACAAATATCAAAACAGATGGTGAGATTGTGCAATTTGGACTCCGTGCCTACTCACAGATGCATTTTCAGTTTGAACAAAGTGGGAGGCAGGGGGGAAAGAATGCCATGCATGAATAGCTGTCTGTCTGTCTCCTCCGCTAATTTTTACTGAAAGTAGATAGTTAAGAGCTCGACAAGGCTTAAGTAAATTGACTTTTTCACATCAGATCAACTTAGCCCTGGATCACCAACCCCATTCTCTTCTGTTCTCACTCTTCACAGGGGAGTTTAAAAGGGGAAGCAAGGAGCAGAATGACATACATGTTCTGCCTGAATTTTAGAATGCACACAACTAGCTTATAAGTTGTAACATTGATCTTTTTACTAATATTAATAAACTTTGTTTTTCTCTTTAAACTTTTGTCTCTGTTTCTGGCAACCCCCATTCCATGATAACATATTGGGGTCAAAATTAAGGACAAGTATAAGATTAATGAAATTGTGAAAACTATATTTTTGTAGCCTGTTAACCACACTGGCCAAAAATCTGAAAGCTAAAAGTAGTTGTGGACTGGATTTTATTGTTTATCAAAGCAAAAATTACTTTGTGAACTTTTGGTGTTTATCTGATCAGCACTAAAACAATACTTTATTGAAACAAAGTAAAGATATTTTTGTAGAAAAGGGAGGAAATGAAAACAGTGCAGCACACTGTTAAAAAACATATCTATAGTTTTTGATTTTAGGAGTTTTAATGTTTGTTTTTTCTTATCAGTCTGGAAAAAGTATTTAACCTTCTCTCTGTGACATGTACAGAAAGTGGAATCACACAGCAAGGAAAAATGCTTGCTGTGTTTTGCCAAAAATGACTGTGAATAAAAGTCACTGGATGTTTTTTAACATAATTTACTAAGAAATTACATGAAAGCAACAACAAAGAAGGATGACAAAAGAAACAATCTTTCCTCCACTTCTAACATTTATTTTGAAAATTAAATTTGTCAGTGACAATCTAACTTTGTGCCCGTCTGTATCAACAAATTGTGTTACCTGACTAAATTTGTTTACAAAATCCATTCAAGAACCTCAAGATGAAGTGCTTGACTTGGACTGTAGACTCCAGTTTCAAACAAGCCTTCGATTTCCTAAATCCTGCAAAGTTCAACCCTGGAAAAATTGAAATAAAAATAAGAGTTAGTAGGTATAACATTCGCGTCTATTCTGTGTTAGCTTTATTCTTATATTTGAGAAAGGTGTAATAAAAATAAATGTGGGGTAATATTTTACCAAAGTGTACTGTCATTACCACTCCTACCATTTATATTTCCTCCCTATGATCCCTCCTTAATCGACTGACGCAGAGTAAATAAATGTTTAATAGTTAACTGTTTGGCTGTCTCTAAAAATTTTGAACAACATTATTTAAGTCCATTATAGTAAATGAAAATACATCTATTAAAGTAATCTGTTTTCCTACTGGCCCATTAGTAATAATAGTTGAAACCTATTAGTTGTGTGTCAGAATATTTCTAAAAAAATCAGCTGACATATTAAAATATTGAATCGTGCTGTTATTGTTAGTGAAGAAAATAATCTGTATTAAATGCAGTTTTAGGTGGATTCATTTTCCTCTTGGTCAGATTTGCTGTGTTTTTTTGGCGTGGTAGACGAGACAAAGTGTTCTTTGTTTTTCTCGGTTCTGGCAGTTTCACCCTATAATAATTTGTAGATGATGTCAGACTACAGAGATTGATATGTTTTGCGCCCTTTGAACAGCTGGACAAGATATGAGTTATTGTAAGATACCGTGGTCTACATATGTCCTGTTTTGTTGTCACAGTTGCATGTTTCAGATTAACAAACAAGTGGTATTATCAGAGAAAGATAACTAGAGTAAATGTAAATACAATGCAGTTTTTAAGAACAAAGATAAAAAAAAAAAACACAAAACTATTTATCACCTGTCAAACCCAGGCCCGCAGTTACTCCGAAACATGCAGAATCAAGAAATAATTTAATCAGAACAGCAGATTTCAAAAAGGAACACAGCATGCCCTATTCTAAATCTATTTACAAAAAGATGAGCAAAAACGTTTTTAACATCAAGAAAAGGAGTATAAAGCTAGACTCCTTCAAATCAAATCCAATGAAGAAACAAGAAAGAGAAAATTACGATTTAGTATGGCAACATGACATTGAATAAGCTGATTTGTTGTGTATTTTTTGTGTATTTGAGATATGTCTGTTACAGCCTTCAAACTGAGAAACTAATTTTCTGTTTATGTGAATAGTGATATGTACTATTCACATTTATTATTGAGTGAATGAAATGAACAACTAAAATCAAAATGAAAGATGATATCATTAGAAAACATCATTAGCTTTTGACCGAAATTAAAATATATTAATTTGAAATATTTATGTGCAACACAAAATCAAAATCAGCAGAAATATGTAAAATGGAAATACAATTTTGTTTTATTTGATCTTTTTACACAACATTGTATACAAATGCCAGGTATTAATGTTTATACAAAAACCCATGCTACAAGCACCACCACAATTATTAGAGGTCCCCCTCTGGGGCCCCCTTGCCACAACTTCCTGGAAGCGCCCCTGCTTTCTCACGCACCAGCAGCGTGATCCTGTGTAATGCCTCCCAACACTTCCACGGCGTGTGTCGGAAGGGGGAGTGGTCCCGAGGGCGTAGTGTAGGCGTGGGCTTGCTGACAGTTTCTGAGAGTGAAAAACCGGGGAGGACCGTCTGAAGCTGAGCAGACAGAGCGGACGCGCTCCGGTGAAGTTCTGTCCAGATCGGAGTTTTCGCTCTTTGCGCGCTGGAGCTTCAGCGGAACGGAGCTGGACCGTAAAGCCTCGGTTCTGCCAGCAGAGAGACTCAAACGGACGGAAATGAGATCTATGTCGATTGGAGGATTGTAGTCTGAAAGGTAAAGGAGGATTTGTTGATCGGTGCGTTAGAACGTGATGGGGAAGATAAAGCGTCCTGTATTTTTGTAGTAAAAATGTGATTTCTGTTCTAATTGCTGCGTGATATATTTCCACCAACCTGCTTCTGTTATTGACCTCTTAATTTATATGTTGTTGTTGTATTATCAGCATTCTTTATTTTATAGGTAGGGAGGCTCTATAACATTAATAGACACTTGGATAAAATGGAATTCAGTATCCCTTCATAATATTGAGGTAGACTGTAGTTGTAAAGAACAGAGAATCCTTGTTAAACATTCATCATTACGGAGTTAAAGTCTATTCACTTCCTTGAACATGTGGACTTTGAGGCTATCAAGGTTTTCTCATGTCCACCTGCTGTACTCTAAATCCAGCTGTTTCCTTCCAGTTGCAGCTGCAGGGGGAGAACAACAACCTTTCCTTCACTCAGACCTTTGTCTTCAGGCTGCTGCTCTTTCAATGTGGCATACAGTTTTGCTCCATTCGCCAGGCTGAAATCTTCCAGGGTCAGGACCTCTGTCATGGCAGCCCTGCTCCTCGGGCTGCTGCTGTTCGCTATGCAGTCCCCTCCGCTCCCGTCCAGGCCCCTGGCGGACGGGGGGTCATCGTCGCCCCCCACCTCCTCGCTGGCCGCTGACAATGGCACCGCCAGCCACCCCAATGGGACCCTGCAGCAGCTTCCTCAGATCATAATCATCGGCGTGAGGAAGGGGGGCACGAGGGCTCTGATCGAGATGCTCAGTTTGCACAGCGCCGTGGTGGCGGCTCAGAATGAAGTTCACTTTTTCGACTGGGAGAGTCACTTTCAAAAAGGCTTGCCCTGGTACCTCAGTCAGATGCCTTACGCCTTCCCCGAACAGCTGACGGTGGAAAAGACGCCGGCCTACTTCACTTCTGCCAAGGTCCCCAAACGCATCTATCAGATGAACCCCAACATCAAGCTGCTGCTCATCCTCAGAGACCCCACGGAGCGGGTGCTCTCGGACTACACCCAGGTCTTCTACAACCGCCTCCAGAAGCACAAGCGCTACCAGCCCATCGAATCGGTGCTGGTGAAGGACGGAGAGATCAACCTGGGTTACAAGGCTCTGAATCGCAGCCTGTACTATGTTCACATGCAGAACTGGCTGCAGTACTTCCCCCTGGAGAGCATCCACGTTGTGGATGGGGACAGGCTAATCAAGGACCCCTTACCCGAGATGAAAAAAGTGGAAAGATTCCTAAAGCTGGAGCCGCAGATAAACGCTTCAAATTTTTACTTCAACAAAACAAAAGGATTTTACTGTTTGAGGGATCACGGGCGAGAGCGGTGTTTGCATGACTCAAAGGGCAGAGCACACCCTCATGTAGCTCCTGCCATCCTGCAGAAACTCTACCAGTTCTTCCACCAACCTAACAAAAAGTTCTTTGAGCTGGTGGGAAGAACATTTAACTGGAAATAAATGTTTGAGTTCGTGCATAATGAGCTCACTAACAACATAAATGAAGGGACAAAAGCTAATGTAAATTTAAACAAAATTTTATTTTTTTACTAGTATATTTGTTAAGGGGGCAGTCTGGGTCAATCCACCCCCTCGCCTGCTTATACTTTAACTTTGTTCCCAGATGTTGCCATTCGGTTTGTTCCGTTTTCCGTTTTGAACCTGTAAACAAACCAGTTCATACAGATGTGCTTTATCTTTTGTTGTAGTTAGACAAGTTCATTAATAAGGGAGACAAAGCAATTCATTTAGCTGTATATTATTATCCATTAACTTAGAATTACCACGCCTCCACTGATTGTGGCTACGAACTCCTGTAAAACACGACAAGCCCAATGAAACCAAAATAACTTTTAGTGACCTGCCTCGTGAAAACTCTTTATTATAGTATTGAAACAGAATGACTTAACAGTAGACTGTGATTGGAATATAAAAGTGGGTATAAATGGATGTTGACTTGATATGAAGCGTGCTGCAGTCGGCTCTGTTTTGTTCCCCCTAAACATTAGGTGTGAAATGGCCAGCAGTGAGGTGAATATCAGGGCAGACTGCTGGTTTTCTTTTCCAAACAGGCACCGGGTGCTGTGAGGAATGTGGACCAGCTTCAGCTCAGCTCGTATCAGCAGGCTCGTTTTACACGGTGCCAGTAATGTTACATAAAGATATGCACTGAGCAGCTTTTTATTGTCAGATGTTTTTCTTTTGCATTATCTGAGATAACATTGTTCAGATCTAACTGTATTTGAGGCTCTGAAGGAATTTATTGCTGCTCTGTTTTTTTAGAGACACACACTCTAAATATTGAACAATAATTTGTTCTTTTTGTGATCAGTTCTTTTACTTTGTTTGCAAGAGCCAGTCATGTAAACATGGAACCCAGATACTGCTTATCAATAACTCAACTGTAAATATTTTTATAAAACTGAGAAGTTAACACTATAATAAAGATGTTATTTTATTTTTTACATGTCTTCTGCTTTTTCCTTCTTTCTCTCTCTCTCTCTCTTTTTTGTTTTACATATTTTTATGCTGTGCAGTTTTTCTTTGCTTTTAGTAGGATGACTCAGGTCATTATTTCTCCACCTGGTGACTTGCATAATAGCTGTATTTTCTGTGTTTTAGTCGGCCTGTCGTGCGTTTAGGTAACTATGCATTAACTTTTGTCGTTCAGATAATGAGTCATCGTTGATTTTCTGTTTGGCCGCCTGCTATCAGAAGAGCTACATTTGGATTTTAGTGCGTGTTTAATAAGCTGTTGTCTGATGCTTCATTAGATGCTTTCAGAGCAGTTTCTTTACACAACTTAATTATCTGCTATTATAGCATGTGAGAATTAAGAGTGGGGGACAGAGGTGAAGTAAAATTTGAGCACAATCTGAACCAAAAAAAAAAAGAAATCAAAGGAGAAGTTGTTTATGCCCCAGGGTGCAATCATCTTACTTAGTTTTCAAGAGAGGCAAGGCATTATTTATTCAAATCACATCAGCAAACATTAAGCTTCAAAACCTCAGCTCCAAAAAGGTTTTTTGTGATATTTGGACGTGGCCCGGATGCCCTCAGAGGCATACCAGGTCTTCAGACAGGACGCTAAGCTTGCTGCTCCTTAAATCCACATCACAACAAGAATTCCTTTTCTTTTCCGTTTGCCCTCAGACTGCGAATTATATCTTCCTGCTCTCTCTGCACTTCGCATGTGTTCACTTTGGAGAGATTATTGAGTAACCCAATCAGAGAGGCCTTGGCGTAAAACCCGTTTTTCTGCAGGCATAAAGGAAAGAGGCAGAGAAGGTAAACAGAGATCTTGAGGGGCCAGGGTTGATCTTAGATTATCAAGGATCTCTAAAATGTGCGTCATATGGCCTGCATGGGGAAAACAACAAAATGAACATTACTTATTTTCAAGATGGGGTCATTGCTGGCAGCCAGATCTGGAGGAATGTACTGGATTCCAGCTGCTTTTGAAAAGTAAGAAGCAAAACAGAAGCAATGTTAGTGTCACCTTCCCCTGGGTCAAAGTAAGACTGATGAAATATCCAGATAAATTCATTTTCCCTCCACACTACAGCCTGCAATAACTACCATTTAGGAAGAAGATGAATAAATTGCTTACATGCTAAGCTTCAACTGATGATGCTCTTTTTTGTTCAGTTTGCTCCTTTCTATAGATGCGTTTAAATAAATTAGAATGCTACCAGAAGTTGATTTATTGCAGTAATTCTTTTTTTTTTTTAAGAATGGATATATTCCAAGAGTTAATTTCTTAGTTTTGATGATTATGGATTACACATAATAAAATCAAAAAATTTATATTTCTCCAAAAATGTTAAAATTTCACTGTAGCTTTAGAACAGAATATTATACAATTGAAATGTTGGATCTGTCAATAGTCTTTACAGTACATACCCTCAATATTTTGCTGAGCCACTTAGATGAAAAGATTGTGGCAAATAAATATTTAACAGTGTCTTCACACAACTGCCTAAAAAGCTGTTTTATGTTCTCACTCAAACTAGGGGGAGAAAATAACCCAAGTTTTAAAGTTCTTGCACTTTCTCGCTCAAAGAATAGGCTTTAAAATACTTTTGTTAGTTTATAAATCACCAAAAGATCTGGAGTCATTGTATCAGCCTTCCAAACCATTGGTCTGGTCTGATTGTTCAGCTCTTTGTATTGCCAGAATCAGAACCAGCGTTCAGTTTTTACGTTCCTCTACTCTGGAAAATTTCAAAATTGCTGGAATACTGAGATCTTTTAAATCAAGGCTAAAATTGAATAGTTTAAAGTTGCCTTCGATTTACAAGTAGAACATCTTTAATTTCAGTCAAGATTTCAACTTTTCATTAATTCATTTTATTTTGACATTGCAATGTTGCTTATAAAGTTTTCCATTTTAATGTCCTATAATAGATGACTTCATCACTTTTAAATTGAGAAAACACAGTGGACCAACACCAGCAGTGTCCTCAAGTCAGGACGAGCTGAGAAAACCTCTCAACTTACCTCAAACAACTTGGATTTGTGCTTCTCTGTTCTTCCCACAGACTCAGCAATGTTGAATTTCAAACGAAATATAAAAGTTCCTGTCATCTGTCAAGAGGTCTTTGGACCACTGAGCCGCAATCCAGATTCATTTCTCATTTGTATGAGAGAAGAGTCTTTGATGGTGTCCTTGCTATATGAGACACTTATAATAAGCACATAAAACCTTATTTATACAGTTAATTCAATAGGTCTAAAAGTGTTTGTACAGAAAGAAACACAAAATCTCAAATATAAGTTCATCAGAAATAGCCATCATAAAGAAAGAAACATTGGTAGAAACATTGCTTTGTAAAATGTTTAAAGTGGGAAGTTTAAAGGTTGAATTCACAGTTTGGTGAAGATGTTAACAGCTCAAAGATCTGTGAAGTTGCAATGATGCAATGATCTATTTTGCTTTGACCTCCTTGTGGAGGATGTCAGTGACAATCTGTTGGGCAGCTGTCACAATCCTCGTGATTGTGTCAGCCACAGAATATCATATTCATATAATTTTTAATTAGTTTAATGTGATATTCAAAAGTTTTGATAAAGCCATAATGCCAGAATTCACAGAAATAATCACTTGACAAATATTGTGTATGAGGAGTTTATATTATGTATTTGGTTCAATTTTTAAAGTGAACTACTGAAATAAATAGAATGTAAAATATACTCAAAGACATTTAGTCTAATCTAAAACAAAGGTTTAATGTCAAAAGTGGCAATTCATGGTTAATTTTTTTTTCTTCAAATGTTCCATTTGTTCTGCAAGCATCAGTGATGCATCTCAGTGGCTCTGCTGAATAAAACCAGAGATTACAAGAAAGAGACATTGCATAAACTTCAGGTTGCCTGATAAGATTAATTGCAGAGGAAAGAAGAAAAGCAAATTTTTTACTTGAGTGAAATCATTTCAGAGTTATCCTTTTTAATGGTTGATTTCTGGCTCACTTCAAAATGCTTTGTAAAATGTTTAAAGTGGGAAGTTTAAAGGTTGAATTCACAGTTTGGTGAAGATGTTAACAGCTCAAAGATCTGTGAAGTCTGAGTATGAACCCTTAATGTGCTAACAAGGCAGAAGAAAGCAGAAAAGGTCACGAAAAGTCTGCTTTTCTGCTTGTTAACGTTCCTTTCAAAAGAGAAAAACTTTGCGCGTGAAACTGTTTTTGCTTTCCACTGAAATTAATATTGCACAGTAATATATCAGATTCAGTCCAAAGATTTTCACCAGTTAGAAATGTTCTTTACTTCTCTGATTGATGAATTATCTCATGACTTCTCTCATTTCTCCCAGCACCCTTGGAGGCATCACAGAGCTCAGATTTGCAGGTAAAATTAACAATTTAAAGCCCTGATTTTCAATTTTTTTCATTTTACTTGAGTAATAGTTTGGATGTCTACATTTATTTGGGTGAAATTATGTTATAGTCGTGCGACTCTTACATGAGAATAATTTTGAGCTACTCTTTACTGAACTTTTATTATTGGTATTAAAGTTTTAAAGTTGCAATGGGACACAGCTTTGTTTTTCTTTGGGGTGATAGTTGTACACTTGCACAGTTTCTTACTTCTTAAAATATTGTAAGCTTAAAACAAACCAAGAGCCTTCAAGGTTACCTTGGAGATCTGACAGAAATGTAAAGCTTTCTACCTGAATGTTTAAGTCAATTTCCCTAAACTGTTGCAGTAAGTTAAAGCAACATCGTCTCTTTAAAGTAATCATTTGATCCCTTGCATAAAACATTAATTATAGACTGGTATGTAAATATATTCTAAAGCCTGCTTTATAAACACCTGCAGAGCCTCTCTGATGTTGAAATAAGTTCCCTGTCGATGCTGCTGTCTCCCTTTCCTTGCTCTGATTATACACTATCTACGTAAGAGAGGCATCTATTAAGAGTTCATGAACGCCCCATTAGTCTAGTCAGCTGTGCAGCCCTCTAAAGTTTTACAGTCACAGATTTCCTCCCACATCACCTAATTAATCTCAGCCACATAATTAATTTGTCTCCTCACACGCATGCACTAAGAGCAGTAAACTCAAGCAACAACCAGGATTAATGGCTTTGCCCTCCTCCCGGCACCTCCCTCTCCTCCAATACCTCTGCTGTAATGTAATTTGCCGTAGAAGTTTCTGGACTTGTTTGGAGCCAGTCGGCCTCCACCTCCTCCTCTTCCCTTCACCGGCTGCCAGCCCACACTCGTTGTTCCTGAAGAGGCCCGTTTTCCTCCAAACCACAATCAGCCATTCTGGACTTTTTCAAAGGCTGATGTGATCCGACGGAGCACAGCCTCCTTGTGCAGTCTCCTGGGCCGCAGCTTTAATTGGAATAGATTGTTTGTCGAAGTCAATGTGTGAAGCACGGCAGAATTAACACATGCACCCATTCTGTTTTTATTTGCCCCAAACTGAAACGGGAACATTCAAACCGTGGCTACTTGTTAGCTTCAGATTGAGCTGGTTGTGCATTAAGTATCTAAATTGCTGCCACGCAGGGGAATATTTTAGCAGTCATCACAGGTCTGATTGTGTTTCTAAAGGAATTGTTTAGCATGCTCTTTTAAAGCCATTTATCAAGTATCATGGATAGTCAGCTTGCTTACAAATTGATGTCCTTGCTTGTTAAAAAATACATTTTCTCTTCCTTTCTCAATTTGCACACATTGCAGATGATTTTTATTTTGTAATAATCTACTGAATAAGATCAGCAGCACTGATTTAACATATGGTGCCTTACAAGAATATCACATCCCTTCAACTTTTTTTTTAGATTTTAACGAGTTACAAACAAAAACTTCAAGGTATTTTACTGGAATTTTATGTGATATGCCAAAACAAAGAACAGCAAGGAATGGACAACAGCAAGTACTTAATATTCATTTAAAACATCTCAATTGCTTATTTTAAGAGTTGACACACAAAATTTCGCAAAATATGCATTAACATGGACAGCAAAATTGTCTTAGCACTCACATTGTGAATAATATCCTCAGTCTTACTGATTTTCAGTCTTTGGGGTTATAGCAAATCAGTAAGTGCATAGCTATTTCAGCTTTTCAAGCTGCATTTTCAAGTGAATATTCTGAATATATTCTGTGAAAAAAATCCATAAATAGGTGAGTTTTCTGCAAAGAATTTTGAGTGATAATCCACAAAAAAATCTATGGCTTCAATGAAGGACACGGTTATGAATTTGAAGGATAATGATGTATTACTTGAAGGCTAGTGATCTAAATAGTTTAGATTTCATAACTATGTCCATTGTAAAACAAAATCTATATGTTTTACAATGGACCAGTCAGAGTTCATACCTTCATCTAGTGAAGGTTTCAGAAACTGATGGTTACAGATTTTCTCCATTCAAAGTTAAATCTAAAATTCAGCCGCAATTTTTATAAAGCATTTGCCACACTATTGAAACTATTGTATTTTTATAGAATCCTCCCAAAATACATTGAAGTTAATGTTGGCAATGTGAAAAATGTTAAAATGTTCAAGAGTAATACACATTTTTCTTTCGTACTGTATACGTATAGTCACACTAATTGGCTATCTTTTTATTTTGGTTCATAAAAAAAGCATGAAAATGCTGTATCTCAGTCCTAGCTACCATGATCAGAAGATATAAAGTCACAGTTAAAGAAAGTTATGTCCCTGCAGTTAAACAGCATATTTTAAAATGCTTAGAGGAATTTCAGAAACGTTAAGTCAACCCCTTCAGACAGCTTGAATCTTCAGATGATAAAAATCTGAAGGAACTCATTCTTGGATCAAATATTCTCTCCAGTGTAAAACTATAACATTAAAGTCACAGTAGACCAAATATGTGAATATTCTGTGTTTTGACATAGAAATGTAATAAAAGAAGTTTCTCATTGTTTGCTTTTCTTTGATAAGAAGAGTTTTGCAAGAAGCTTTTGTTCAGACGTGCTTTCCAGCTGGAAGTAATTCTGTTTCTTTTTAAACGGAGTAACCTTGAAGTCAAGACACAACAGAGGAAAGAAAGTGGGCTTAGAAAATATGCTCAACTTTGATTAAATCACCACGCACAGATCAGCACATCAAACAATCATTCTGACGACGTGACTGTACAACAGCTTCTGTGATTTCATCATTATCAAAACACTAAATGAAAGACATACATTTTTTTAACGATAATTTACTTGACTTTATTGCTCCTGAAAACCTTTTCAAGCAAGTCTTTAAGTTGATTCAGATCAAAGTGAAAAATTCACAACATTAAGGATTATTAAGAAGACAAAAATCCCTTTGCTTCAAGGACTGTGATTTTGAAGTTTTCATGTTTACCAGTGAAACTGCAGACAGACATAAAGGCATTCTGATGTATGTTCAGCGTTTTGTTGGGACTGCAGAATCCTTTGAAATACCAGGTGGTGCTGGAAGGAAGAGCATCACTGCACCTGAATGCTGTTAAAATGTTCGCCGCAGCAGGATTTATGACAGCCATGTTTGTTTTGTTTACCGAGGCTTTGAAAATGTCCGTCTTCGAATGAAAAGTATATATACCTCAGGATGTGCAGCCTCACTCCGTGATGCCATAAAGACGGCAGACTATCATGATGTACAGAAAAACATCATAACGACCAAAATAAAACTCAGATGAAGACATCCTACAAACGGTGGCTCCAGAGCCAGTGTGGCACTTTGGTCCCTCCACTCTCGATCTTCTCTTTTGACTATAGACACAATAATAAATGGTGATTTTAGGAGTTGTTTTCTGTAAGTTTTAATGTAAAATTCACAATCTGAAAATCCATCCATCCATCCATCTTCTGCCGCTTATCCGGGGTCGGGTCGCGGGGGTAGCAGCTTAAGAAGGGAGGCCCAGACTTCCCTCTCCCCAGCCACTTCCTCCAGCTCCTCCGGGGGAATCCCGAGGCGTTCCCAAGCCAGCCGAGAGACGTAGTCCCTCCAGCGTGTCCTGGGTCTTCCCCGGGGCCTCCTCCCGGTTGGACGTGCCCGAAACACCTCACCAGGGAGGCGTCCAGGAGGCATCCTGACCAGATGCCCGAGCCACCTCAACTGGCTCCTCTCGATGTGGAGGAGCAGCGGCTCTACTCTGAGTCCCTCCCGGATGACCGAGCTTCTCACCCTATCTCTAAGGGAGAGCCCAGCCACCCTACAGAGAAAAACCCATTTCGGCCGCTTGTATCCGCGATTCGTTCTTTTCGGTCATTACCCAAAGCTCATGACCATAGATGAGGGTAGGAACGTAGATCGACCGGTAAATCGAGAGCTTCGCCTTTGACTCAGCTCCCTCTTCACCACGACGGACCGGTACAGCGCTCGCTCCACGGCGGACGCTGCACCAATCCGCCTGTCGATCTCACGCTCCCTTCTTCCCTCATTCGTGAACAAGATCCCGAGATACTTGAACTCCTCCACTTGAGGCAGGACATCTCCCTCGACCCGGAGAAGGCACTCTACCCCTTTTCCGACTCAAGACCATGGTCTCCGACTTGGAGGCACTGATCCTCATCCCGGCCGTTTCACACTCGGCTGCGAACCGCTCCAGTGAGAGCTGCAGATCACGTCCCGATGAAGCCAATAGGACCACATCGTCCGCAAAAAGCAGAGATGCAATCCTAAAGCCACCAAAACGGATCCCCTCAACACCCTGGCTGCGCCTAGAAATTCTGTCCATAAAAGTAATGAACAGAATCGGTGACAAAGGGCAGCCCTGGCGGAGTCCAACCCTCACTGGGAACGAGCCCGACTTATTGCCGGCAATGCGGACCAGACTCTGACACCGGTCATACAGGGACCTGACAGCCCGTATCAAAGGGCCCGGTACCCCATACTCCCGGAGAACCCCCACAGGGCACCCCGAGGGACACGGTCGAACGCCTTCTCCAAATCCACAAAACACATGTAGATTGGTTGGGCGAACTCCCATGCACCCTCCAGGACCCTGCTGAGGGTGTAGAGCTGGTCCAGTGTTCCACGACCAGGACGAAAACCACACTGCTCTTCCAAAATCCGAGGTTCGACTATCCGACGGACCCTCCTCTCCAGTACCCCCGAATAGACCTTGCCAGGGAGGCTTAAGAGTGTGATCCCTCTATAATTGGAACACACTCTCCGATCCCCCTTTTTAAACAGGGGGACCACCACCCCAGTCTGCCAATCCAGGGGGACTGCCCCCGATGTCCATGCGATACTGCAGAGTCGCGTTAACCAACACAACCCTACAACATCCAGAGCCTTGAGATACTCCGGGCGAATCTCATCCACCCCCGGGGCCCGGCCACCGAGGAGCTTTTTAACTACCTCGTCCCCAGAGACTGGCGAGCCCAACCCAAAGTCCTCAGGCTCAGCTTCCTCAATGGAAGGCATGTTGGTGGGCAATCTGAATCTGAAAATATAAGTAAATTTTATTTAAATGTTTTTAGGTTTTATGATGAAACATTTTGCAGAGTACATATTTAAAAATGTTTTCTGTGGCTCTAGGAGAGTTTTATTTCTAAAAATGTCTCCCTCAATGGAAAAGGTTGCTTACCCTGGCTTTCATTTGCCAATGAATGTTTTTTTAGGGTTAGGGTTAGAGAGATGATGTGAGAATTACACAGAGATGACGTAAAAATGTGGTATGTGGTATATTTAAATTGAAAGCTGCATGTTAAGTACTAACAGGAACATTTTCCAGTTCCACATTGTCATCAATGATTTCACTGATCAAGCTATTCTCATTTCTTTTCTTAGAGTATGCATAAAGTATAAAGGTTTCCCTGCATAAAGGTTTTCCTTTATGCAGGGAAAACCCCGCCAACCACCAGGAAAACCCCTTGTGTTTCTGCGGAAACTTTGTTCATTCTTCAAAAACGTCCTGATCTGGTCTACCTCAGTGGTTCTGCACTACTTATCTGGAACTTCTTCAGCTTATTTAGGACATTTCTCCTCAGAAAGCTGCCCTTCTGACTTGAGATTGCTTGGAGATCAGCAGTAATTCCTGAAATAACAACTGCAAACATTCATATCTGTGTCTGAGACTCATTTTAAACTACAGCAGATGCAGCTGTCATCAAGTAGTTTCTGGTTTTATTACAGGTTAATGATAGAAGCTGCACACGAGTTGGACTATTTAACAACACAAACTTAAAAGAAGCCTTCAGTAGTTGTAAATCATCTGTAGCATTTTCTATGCTATGAAGAAAAAAATTAATGGTGACAAACATGATACAACTGATTCAAAAGCACAGCAAGAACGCCTTGCATTGGATGTATTTGATATGGTGATTTTGCTTTTTAGCAATATCCTAATTTCTAGCTATATCTGAGTTTTGCCTATCGGGATGTAATTGGCAAAATTACAGACTTTGGGTTGATTTTAACCACTTTTCATCCAAAATATTAAATATTTTTGACTTTGAATGATTCTTCACTGATCAGAGTTCATTTTAGACAAGGTGTGATTTATGACACCTTCATTCTATTTGTGAAATCTCCCAAAACTAAATAACATCTTGACACAATCTATAAGAGTGGATTATTCTACAGTTCATGCGCATGCTTTTCTATCGCCGCAGATGCTGCTGAAGGTATCATCTGCTTCAGACACTTCTTTGGCAGAAGAATAAAGGGAAGTTTCTCTGCTTTTAAAAAATCTGGACTGCAGATGTTTATCTATAGTTCAAAGTCTAAAATGTCTGAACCGGTTACATGTGAACCATTGAATAGAGATTTTCAAAGGTTTTTTTGACCACTAAAACCATCTCGGACTCAGAGAAAATGCATTATATGAACTCAACAAACCTGGACTAGGTTAACATACTGTAATTATGAATTCTTTCTTATACAGTTCCTAAAATGAAATCCTGACTGTGTTTGCAAAAACAAATCAATTCAAACCTTAGTTTTACCAAAAAATGCAAGATTCTTGTCTCTTTCTTGTAAGCCAAAAATCATGTATCATCTCATCTTGTCAAGTTGATGTGTTTATACACCCCTGCTGTACTAGAGGAAAAACCCTCAGTATTTCCTGTGGGAAAATCTATACTTTTACCACGTCTATATAAGATATTGTGAATTATGACATATTTTTATTGCCCTCAAAGTCCTCTCTGTACAAACAACATAATTCTTCCAATAGATTACAACATTATATTGATTCAATAAATTGAATCACTTGAATTAAATAAAGCCCCATATGACTCAAAGTTCTTCTCATGTCTCATCAATTTTCATCTTGGCTTATTAAATCAACGCACATTCCATTTTTGAGCTTGACATCGCAACAAATAACTTTTTGCCTTCCGTCAGAAAATGTGGTATTCCCTTTGAGTGAGCTTCTTCCTCAATCCTGTTTAGCTGTTTAGAACTAATGGAACGTAAATGCACACGTCATTAGGAGAAAGAATGAGGGAGGGAGGGAGGGAGGAAGGGATTGTGTTCAGCTGCATGATCTATGTTCATATTTTCACATCCCTCCTTCATCTCGGGCAGGTTCTGCATGTCCTGCTGCTGTGCGAGCCAGTCATAGCTGTGTGTGCCGTTATCACTCATTTCATGGCACAGTGTCTTCTGGACGGGGGAATAAGCCTCCATGGCCAACGATAATTCCCACAGCCAACAAACACCTCTGCATGGGTGAAGCATGACTGGGTCCACAGATAGTTCTCACTTCTTCTGGGTGTGCATGTGCGTCTCTGTGCGCAACTGTGCATGACCTGCACAGTGTGTTCGTGCTTTTCCCCGTATGTGTGACCTGGGAAAAACCAGAAGGTTTCCATGGGAGAGCATGAACGTGTGGGATGAAGTCTGTGTGTCTCCATGCAAAGAGAGCAGTGAACCATGTAGAATTTGATACTCAAGCAGGATTTCCAAACCTCTGAGCTTTAGATGCTCCCCAAAGAAGGAAATTCAAATGGGTTCTGTTACTGATAATTGTGTCATTTGCACTTTATGTCAGAGCTGAGCTTATCTGGATGCACCTGGAGATAAATACAGCTCTTTGTAAGCAGACACACAGCCACACTGTTAGTTTTTCAGGCATGCAAAAATTGGATGGCAAATGGTTTATATAAAAAACAAATTCTATGAATGATCATTCATGTATCATGTCACAGCATCAGTGAATGTTCATTGTGTGTGCTGATTCAAACAATAAGACAGTTGCACATTAAAACCAGGTGTTGGCTTGCTTCCTGAAGGGCCTTCATACAGTGGCCTGTTCCAGTCCACTGGGGAAAAAAAAAATCTAATTTTCATCATACTTCATTAAATTATGGTAGAGTTTATGGGCAGATAAGGTGTGGGTTGTTGCAGACCTCCACAACATTTAATCCAATGTATTATTTAAAAAAAAAAAACATATAAAACATTCAGAGTAATTATTTATTAGATCCTTAAAACATTTACATCAGGTTGGGAGAGACAAGCAACTGTTATAACTTGAAAATAATAAAAAATCTAATAACACAACCTGGAAGTATTGCAAAAGCAGCGACAAATTCACAGGAAAACCAAATTTGAAACCAACCAAACAGCAGAACACCTGCATAATTGAGAAACTGACTAAAGCTCTGTCAGACTTTTCTTTGTCTTTTCCACAATTGCACTTCAGCACAGTAGTTATGCAAAAGTACTGGCCAGGAACATGGACATGCAAATCTTTTCCCGGACTGTCGTTGTTTCCATCTGATGGTGATATTCTAGTCTGATCCCAAATATCAGTTCCAGGTTCTGATCAAGGCATTTTAAATGAATTGCATTGTGTACCCTGACGAAAATCAACTCTTGGCACCTTTTTTGGGTTTACTGTGTGTCACTTTGGCTGTTGCATCCCAGATGAGTCAAGTAGTTACAACTTGCGCAGCTGATTTTCATTTGCATAACTTGCAAAACTGTGTTAAAGGCCATGCAAATTATCTTGTTGTCCGGGTATCGCCTACAAAGCCAGGTGTGTTCAACCATTTACAATGATGGTTATGTTTTGAAAATCTGAGATCGCTTTGGCTGCTGCAGTTCTCTGTCTCTCTCTCATGTGACCTGTTGGGCAACTGTTTTTGAGACTACAAATCAATTTTTTTCTTTTCTAGATTTTGCTCATAAACAAATACTTAACTGCAACCACAGTGAAATATGTTAAGAGCTGGACTATCAGTGAATCTATGTTGTCTATGTTCTCTCTTCATCCTAAGCACTTAGAGGCACAAATGACAGGAAAAAAAAAATTGTTGCATCTGAATGCAGCTAGAAGTTTTATCTTAAGTGGCAGTAAAAGGATAATGCTGTCAGGGTTCCTGTGTGAGAGTGTGTGTATGTGAGTGTGAGAGTCACATCTTATTTCAGCGAGGATCTTTGTGAGGAGCTCGTGGAGCTGGCACAGGTGGAGCTGATCTTCCTCATCAGTACGGAGGAATATGGGAGCAGCAGAATCTTCAGTCTACGCTAGATGGTTACGTACACCGGTAGTCACTCTGGCCTCTCCTGTTGTACTGTTTTCTGAGAACATTTTTGAGTTTACTCAAAGTCACCTGGTCTCTGTGTTTGTTCGATCATAGGAACTTTTGTCGCCTCAACCGAGAACTCGCCTGCCTGCTCGCTCCGCCGTTTTCACCGCCTCCACTCCGATCCGTCAAGCTTCCAGCTCTCTTCCACTCCCGCCTCGCACTCGCCTTCGAAACCGCTGCACACCCCGGACCCTGGCATCCTACTCCCACGTCTCGAAGGACCCGCACTGAAGTAAGCCTGTTCCTGTTTCCCCTCCGACCACTTTGTTCAAGCCCTTCATAACGCGGTTCTCGTTTCAGGCCTACCTGGTTGAAGTGTCCCTTTATCTCCCGCTGATGCCCGAAGGATAGAATTATTTTGTCCTGTTGTAAATAAATCACTCACTCATTTCAATCAACGTGTGGTTCCTGCATGTGGGTCCGTAAATTGAAACCAATCATGTCAAATGCAGCAGTGGAGTTGACCTTAGGGGAAAAAAATCCATAGTGCAGTACGTCTGAAACCAAGATATGACCAAGTAGAAGTTTAGTTGAAAACAAGATTTTGAAAGTGTGGCCCACATCCACTGGGTATGAGTGAATCATTTAAGTGGAACATAGTAACCAAACTATGACTCCTAAAATCCGTTACTTTAATGCACCATGAAGCTGCAGAGTCTTTAAACATATGCATGGTATTGATCATAATAACTGCTAAAAACCCACTGGTTTTGTGTTGATTAAAACCAACTGGAACACTGATTAATGCATTTTATGTATAGTTCATGATTTTGAGGGTGGCATTTAAAAAAATGCAATGCTTGTTGATGGTTGCTCAATTGGTGTGGTTGGCTGAAATGTGTTGTGCCAAAAAACTTGACTTGATTGGGACTCAGTATTGGTAAATACCTATTTTTAAGAATCAAACTGGTTTTGGAGACAAAATATTCTGACTAGAACATCACTGATCTGTGCCATACATATCTGAACAAATCTACAGCGTGAATTAGAGAGTGAAAAACAATATTCAGACTTAAATGTAAACCTCACAGTATAGTCTCTAGAGGACAGCTGGTATATGCAAATGTTTCATTAGGGGGAAACTAAACTAGGGCAGGTTTTTGTATGCTCACATTCAGCTCTTCTAGTCCAAACTTTTATGTCTGCAATGCATGTTTATTAAAAATAAGAAACCACTGAGACGCAATAAAAACAAGGAATTGATGATCAACCAAAGCAAATGCTGCAAAACATCCAGGGGTGATAGACAGATGCAGGAATGCAAATATAATGACAAATCAACAGATAAAGACCACAAAAGTAAGCGCAACCAAAAACGTGCCGGCGCAGCAACATGAAAAAAAAGGAATATAAATTGACATAAGAAAATGTAACAGAAAGCTTCAGATGCTGCCAATGAATGCTTCCTTTGCGTTTGTGTCCACAACAAGTCAAGTCTATGTTTATTTGACATATATTCATTGGTTTGACCTATAATTAAAAATACTTAATATTTCTTCAGCTTATTGTTGGCTAAAGTTTTAATTCAACTCTTGGAAATTATCTAAGAATTCCTGAGATTAGAGGGAGGCAGCTTAGTGCGTTAAAGATGATTTATGCTAAGTTGATTTGATTTGACATTTGGCACACTTTGGAAAATTCACTCTATAATCCTACACTAACACTTCCCACAGTCCAAAAAAAATCTAAATTTTCATTCAAGCCACACTTCTTCCCATCCTCTATTTATACTTGTTTTTTTTTTTCTTTTTTTCACAGGCATTTCACCGAGATATCTCCTACTCCCCAATGTCAGAACATGAAAATAGAAAACAGGTGGTAAGTGTGCTTGTTGGATAATGGGTAAAATTACATTTAGTGTGTGCATCCAGGGAGAGAAGTTTCACTCCGCCTCACGCCAAGTTCAGCAAATAAAGAGAGGAAAATCAATTGGCTGCTCCATGATTGACCAAATCCCTTCACCTGTGAGTCTTGAAATCCAATGACCTCCATGCCTGATGCATTGCCTCTCATCTGGAGAATATTAATACAACTCTAATTGATACACAGTCTGTTCCCTGCGTTTTACAGTGCATGCTTTTGTTGTGTGTGTGTTTTTTGCCACTATGTAGTTACATGAGTGTATTCTATTTTTAAAAAGGTTTTTGAAATGACTCTGGGCATTTCACCCCTATGCCTTTTTTTCCTTGGACTCATTATGTTACAGTTCATACCCACTGTTGAGTTCACTAAATTTTAGTTATGACTATAAATACATTTTATTTACAACCTATGAAAGTGTCCTTTGCTTTTTTTGTAGTGAAGTGGATATTTCTCCCTGCAAAGTTAAGGATTTTATCCTGCAGATCAATTTGAGCTCGATTCTTTCATGAACCTTAATATAGTTTAATTCACCCTGAAATCTCTGAACTTGCTATGTTTCTGACCTGTCTTTTATGCAAACCTAATTTGTACAGATTGCAAATACTGTTACTGTCCTGTTCCACAGAAGAACACAATTTGTAAATAAGTGTCTGATTTTTGCAGAGGTGAGTTTTGCATGCTCAGTCATGGATTGCAATGATGTTTGCTCTGCTAAATGGAACATGCTGATAACAACTGGGGGATGGAGTTATCTCATGTTGCCACTTGCACACTGCAAATTTGCTGAAACGAGCCTCCTATCAAGATAGCAACTCACGTGTATACACAACAAAGCATCCTGTATAAGCATCCTGCCTTTAGTCTGTATCAGATGATGGGAACCTAGATATTAAAGTAGGTATGGATCAATCACAACACCACATTCTTGTATTTTTACATTTTTGTCTAAAACATTTTAATATTTAGTCAAAGAAGCACAGATTTGTATTAAAATTTAGATATCTGCTTTTATCCCACCACTTCCAGCTGCTGTTTTTATTTTCATTTTCTGCTCAAGAGATTTCTATCTGCATTCATGTGAAACCCTAACATTGTGTTAGCTGCACTTATTATAAGTCAGAGATGTTGACCTAGCATGGTGTCCTTGTAAAACCCACAAATCAAGCAGAAGGGATTTAATCAGATATCTTCACTCGCTGACCTTGGTCACAGAACATGAAGGCTGCACATCAGCAGCGTGAATATAAAATGTCTCCAAGAGCAAGAGAATCACATGCATCATCTGTGCAGAACCTTCCACATCACAGAATCTCCCCATCTCCACATCGTTCCCACTGGAGTCAGAAAGGGAATATTCTAAAAGCAGCTCTCCATCCTCGCAGATGAGACACACCAGCCAAGCATTCTTTAGAGCCTCACACAGCCCTCTCACAAATGTCTGTCATCATGTTCAGCAGTTACAATGCCTCTTGATTCCTCAATGAGAACAAGTTCGAGCATTAAAAGTCCCCCAGGAGGGAAGGAGCACATTGATCTGGTTGTGTAACACGTTGCAGTTTGCCATAGGTCAATGAAATTCCATCAGCTTTTTCCCCCTTTCGTCAATATCCATCTGAAGAGTCTCCACAGACATTGTCTTCTTTTTAGCTTTCATCCTCAGGAGTTTATTTTTCTCCTGCTGCTTTTAGCAAACAGAGAACAACAACAGACCTTTTGAATCATTAAAACCACCACAACCAATTCTTAAACACTGAATACTCAATATTTCTGAAATTGAGTGTAATTGTTGAAAAGGTTAAATATTTCTCAAAGTTTTCTTAAACATGCAAAAATCTTTTAATTCTTTGTTGTTCCAAAAATATTGTTTTATTAAAAGAGATGGTGACTATATAATAAAGAGGTAAATGTTTTATACCTCTTGAACTTTTTAAGTTTTGAAGTGTAGATTAATTAGATTTTATGTAACAAATTCAAACAAATTTTGATGCAACACACATTTTTAAAGTGTATTGTAAATAAAGTTTGAAAAGTGCAATTTTTCAAACTTTTTTTCTGACATCATAAATCAGCATCATCCCAAGATCTAGAACATTTGTCCAAACAGATAACGATAATTAGTTCAATCTATTGTTGAAAAATATGAAAGGCCCAAAGATGACTCTGGAGGAGCTTCAGAGAATGTCTGTGGACTGAACTATTAGTTTGTTCATCACAGATCTGGCATTTATGGAAAAAGAAAGAGCCATTGCTGAAAGAATATAACAACAAATATCATTGTATTTTATCCAAATTTGATGTGATGAACCAACTCAAACATAACATAAATCGAAACTCAAAGCTCTATGTAAAAACTGCAACCCTACCAGGGTTATGAGTAAACAAATCTCCAGTGTAAAATTGTGCTCAAGATGGCACTAAGACGAAAAAAATACTGACAACCGTCAGTTGTCCACATACTCTGACAGTATACAGTCGAATGTGAGCTTTGGATAAAAAAAAATTCAACAAAATTTCAATGTTTCCCAGTCAAGCAATAAGAACTTAATTTGACTTGAAATAGAAAAAAAAAACATTCCCCACACTTCAGCTACTTCCCAAAAGTGGCATGATTAGTGAATATATCTTAATCTAACATTCTGCCTGTTGGTGCCAACCATCTATTAATATCACTGAGTAAAAAGCTGAATTTATCTCCACTCAGCAGGATCCAGATAAACCCCCAGACTCCATTTTGGATGCAGCTCTCATAGTTCAACTCACAGTCAATGAAACTGTTTAGCATATTACCTTGGCAACTGCCTGTTTTATCATCAGGCCACTGTTGAAAATTTCCTTAATAGTAGTTGAATTTTAACCCAGACATTTGGTATGGAAATGTGACTCCTCCCTGCTTTGACAAAATGAGGCTCTCAGCAGAAAGGAGTTTGTTTCAAACACACAAAAAAACACGACCTGTATTAACATATCAAGGAGAAGAAAGAAATTCGGGAAAATGGTAGCTATTCTAAACATCTTCCCTGTGGATACCTGTCAGTAGATGTCTGGTTCCATAGGAGATATTTTAATCGTGTGAATTTTAAACAGAATTGCATTGGTTTGTTCTCCTTTCTCAGATGCATGAAATTTCCACTTTATGTTGTTGTGGCACAAACAGCTGATGTTTGTCCACGCAGGAGCGCCTGTCAGGGAAAACCTCGTCCTGCAGACACAGCTTAGAGCTCCCTGCCATGTGGCTGTGTGCGAACATGTTTACACTCCTTCTCTTTAGCTTTTGTTAAAGCTATAACTTGCAGAAACAGACGTCTGTGAAATCTGTCTCAGTATGATATTTACATTAATGCTGTCAAAGGAGGTCAGTGTAGCCTGTGCAGCTTTTTTTTTTTCTTTTTAATCTGAGAAGCAGTTGACAAGTAGCAGAGTGCTGCTACTGCTGGTGTGTGATAGCAGCGTGAGGGGGCTCTGGGGGGCAAAGGGGGTGCATTAGCTGCTGTCTGGCGTCTGAGAGGGTGAGGAGGAGTGGGAGAAAGGCTTAATGTCTGTCTACTTCTATTTCCCTCTTAATTTCACACACTGTTGAGTCAGCCTATTGACTGACTGCTTATGGTGATGCTGGCGGTCCACCAACACTGCAGAAGAGGTGGTGCATGTAACTCTTCCTCACTGCTCCATTTCACCAGGCAGGACCACCACTTATTTAATAAAGCTGGTACGAGGCCCATTCTCACCGGCCACGCACACGCTGGAGTGTAATCTGCCTCCAACACGGGGGAGGGTGTGTGAGATGCACTTATCAGGTTGAGCTCTGGGCATCCCTGCAAGACCATTTGCTCGCTACATCTCCGCATGAGTCAAGAGGAATGAGCCTGCTTGCACTCTGAGGGCTCTTAGCACATCTGTATCCCGCGTGTGTCAGACCACAAATCAATACTTCTTCTCTGTTTTTTTTCCCCCTTAAGATGTAAAACTTTTCAGTTTTCATAAATCTCCTAAAGAGGGAACCATGTTCTGTTCCTCTGAACACAGTAGACCAAAAACATGAGGGAAACAGATGGTAACATTTTGTCAGAATTACAGCTTCAAAACATTTATCTAAACAATGAAGAAATATAATGAACAATTTGGAAATAAGAAAACAATGTTCTAAAAAAAACATCACTGGAAATATTTTGTTTATTGATATTTTTTATCAATTATTTGTATTTTTCTCTCTTTATAGCTTTTTATTTGCATATTTGAAAGCAGGAGGAAAGGTGAGTCACTAGTTATGGCACTACTTACTTAAAGATTTATTAAGAAATGCTGCTCCTGCTGAAGAACAATGTTTGGTGATATTCCTAACTAAGAAAGGTGAAGTCAATTATCTTCAGAGGTCTCTTGTTTGGATCTAGTAACCCGGGTCTGTGCTCTGTTTGATTTTCAAAGGTTACAATATTGTTTTGTGCTCCAGTCCTGCATTAAACATCTCTAAAAATATCCTAACCCTGATCTGTCTGCTGTTTGTCTTGGTCTCCATGAAGCTGTTTATTCACTAGTGTTTCCCACTAGTGTGTCTATGTGAGTAGTCCTTGTAGACTGTAGTTACAAGTTGAGTTTTGAGGATTGCTGGTTGCACTATGTGAGAGAAAACGGCAGTTGTAGTTTACAAATGATTTTTAGTTTTTAAATGCCATAAGAATTAGAGAGAGCATTTCGTTCAAGAGAATTGGACACACTAACCAGATGAAGCGGGTGGCATTATTTGCAGTGAAATATGACCCACTCAGTGTGGAAAAAGCCAGAAAAAAACTCCAAAATCAGCAGCCAGATAACAGCCAAATTTCAACATGTTTAACTTTAAATGACTAAAAAACTAAAACTAAAAATCGTTTTTTGGGATTACAGTTAACCCCCAAAAAATCTGAAAAAAAAAAATCTGAGAAATGTGTGACTTTGTATAGAACTGTCTTTCACTGCAGTTATTTCCTCAAGCCTTTCTGAGGTTTGCTTCTACCATTTCTACATATCTACAGAGTTTGTCATTCTTCACAAAACAGCTCAAACATAATCAGATGAGGAGTGCCTGTCAACTTTAATTTTCATGTTTTGCCACAAATCCTTAATCGACTTGGACTAGGCCAGTCATTCTATTGTAGCTCTGGCTGTATATTTAGAGCAGTTGTTTTGCTGGAAGCTAATCGTTGACCCCGGTCTCAAGATTTTTTCTGTTAAGTTTCTTTCAGGATGTAAAATGTAAAGAACCATTAAATGAGTATGAAGACTATTGCACTGGTCTATTTTTTAAAAGTTACATTATCATTAAGCAGTTAAACATTATTTCTTTCAAATGGTATAAACCTGAATGTCTATTTTTTGTTTGTCTTTTCAAATCAAGCTCAAATTACAGAGAAAAAACATCTTAAGCTGATTCAGTACAAAGAAATGAAATACAGTTCATCAGGTCTGTCCTTAACTGAACAACAGTGTCTGTTGAAATTGGCTGTTTGGTTCAGGTCACAGGAACAAATGCAGGGTAAATCACCAAATTGTAATCTGGCTGCTTGTCGCTTTACTGTGTGACTAAAGGCCCTTATCGGCATCAGCAGTGCGGCAGCTATTTTGTTTGCAAGGTGTAAATAACGCTACATTGGTCATGAAGCAAGATAAGGTGTTTTATGAAATGCGGGCATTAACAGATTCTGACAGGTAGCTGATATTCTGCAGAGCTGGTTCAGAGGGGAGAACATCGGAAATGAGATGCAGGAATACGTGCAGAAACTGTGCAATATCAGGAAAGAAATAGGACTCCACATTGTTCCCAGATGATGCTGAGGGTGTCATTGTGTTTGCTTCTTGTGTGTACACTAGAGAGAACTGCATTTTATTTATACACAGTGCATTATTGCTTTTTTTGAAGGGTATAATATTTGTAATTTACTCGACTATAATCAGAAGAGAACTGGAGGACGAGAAGGAAAAGTAAAATATATTAGGCTTCATGTGTTTGGAGGTATAGTTCCCTGGCAACAGATTGTGTGCTTGTCAACTCCCCTTTCTTCATAATAAACTCCTGGTGTTGCTCTCCCTGCGAGGGACGCTTCCAGCAAAAGGCTTCTTAACAGAAGAGAAAACCACGTCGAGCCTCGTGATTTGTTATTCAGTGAACCGCATCTCTGGAGAAATGGATTTACTGGCGTGCCCTCTGTAGAGGAGTGAAGGTCAGCCCATACCATGGAGATGCCATTTGCAGTGCAATGCAATTGTTAATACGCAGCTCTGAGAAAAGCAGGCAGGAAAAAAAAAAAACATTCATAGCCATTTGGAATTCTGGAGAAGGAGAAGGATGAAGGGAGGAGGGATTAGCGCAGGGAGAGCTGGGCTTCTGGTTGCTTTTTTTCCCCCCATAGTTTCCTTCCCTTATCACTACAAGACTCTGCTGCTTGAGAAACAAATACTACTGCTCTCCCAGCTGCAGTTCTCCTCACCTCAGTGTTAGTCGCATCATGTCACTACAGGAAAACTTCACCTTTGACCCAAAGAATGTGTGTGGTTTGGATACCAGAGAGCTTACAAAATCTGCATAGTGGTACAGAAGCTCAGTCTGCACATTTACTTGCATAGGTACAAGCTGTAACCAGCATTGCCATGTGGGTTAGTGTTTTGGAAGACAACACTCACAATATGATGTGAATGAGCTGTAATGCATAGCTGCACAATACAATCATCATTAAATTTGGACAAAGTCCAAATAGCAAGGAGCTGCTTGGATTCAATATTTGGTGGAAAAATTGTGTTTCTAACTTCATGCATTTATGCTCTGAGCATCAATAATATATTTGGTCTGTTGGGTGGATACTGACTTCCCTTAAGGCAACATTTGACAGACTCAGTTCAGTCTGTCAAATGTTCAGATTTTTTGTCAAGTACAAGTAGCAATTGAACACTATTGCTGCAATGAAATTATTCTACAAAGAACAATTTGTAGAATAATTTAATTCAATACAAATTAAAATAGATGACTATCTTTGTTTGAAACGCATTAATACAGTCATAATTAACATTGTTATGCCACCAGCAGAGCACACTGTCTACAGTAGCTACCTCGATGAATTGTAGAAACTTTGTAAAAATGAAAAGCAAATCATAAAGAATCCCATAACTCCCAATGTAATCTTGAGTTTTTACAACTTACCCAACTCACTGCTGCATGTTTTAATGTTGCTTTCTTTATTTCTTTTATAAAACATTTGTATGACTAATATTGTTTTTCTTTGCTTCCACATTTACAAAAAATAAAACTTTCCCTTTAGTGAAGCCAAGTAGGAGTTCAATTACAACATCCTTTATTCACCAATAGGAGGCGCTGCAGCTCCTATAGACCTGCATGTCTCCAGCCCCCATTCAATGAATGAAAAATTTACTTTCTTCCCTTTAGGGACTTTATCACATTATGTAGATGAATTACATAATTCATTTACATACCTCATCATTTACCTCATCAGATGGAAGTTTGATGATTTTCTACTTAGAGTAAATAAAAAACTTGATATTTAAGATAATAATAATAATAATAATAATAATAATAATAATAATAATAACTATTTGAAAGGAACTATGTGGGCTTACTGAAAAGAATGCTTCATACCTGTTTATAGGATTAAAATCTGCTTTTAATCTGATAAACGACGCTCCTCGTGATGTATATCCTAATTTACTGAATATTTATATCACATCACTCAACTATTTGAACTATGTTCCACAAAATGTAGTTGTTTTTGTGATATAATGTACAATACAAGTAAACAACTTTCAGTTTCAACTCTCCACGTTGTGGGCTAAGTTATGAAACTACAGCTAAACTCATAAACATGAAAAGATTTAATTAAAAATCCACACCACATGAAACTGTAAAAAAGAATTTGTTCTTGATAACTCACCTGATTAACTAAAAGTTAAAAGAAATTAAATTAATTACTTACATAATACTGGTGCAAGAAAAAAAAATTAAAGAAGGTATTAAAAAACATTTACTTACCCTTCTACGAAGTCAAAACATTATTCAAGAGGAGAAAACCAAAGACACATCTGCAAAGCAGAGGAACAGTCACTAACTTTAGCAACCTTTCAGGCTTCAGGCTTTTTAATAAACAGGGACCACAAACAAAGCTTGCAGCTTTTAGCACAAATATTCTGATGATATCTACACAAATACAAGGTCTTGTTCTCTAATTGAAAAAACATCTCTGTGCTTTCACTCTCCCCCGTCAGGAGCAGCGGTAAAAAGGCAGAAGTAGCTGAAGTAATGTCCTTGTTGTGCATTAGAAAGCTACAGAAAAGAAACAAAACATTCCAGACATTCAGCTGTGCTCTGTTGCTCTGCCTGACTGTAATTTTGCAATGCATTTAAATCCTGTGTATGTCATGCATTGGTGTTCGCCTTGGGAGCTACAAAAACTAAATACAATCACTTTATGAAGACATTCCTCAAAACACTGAGATCAAGTTGTAAAAGTAGAACTTTGCAATGCTGCTGAATCTATTATATATGATAAATGAAGCACAAACTGACTCCTCTGGTTTCCCCAGCTGCACCACAGTCCAAATAACCAAACTTCAGATTCTTTTCAGATCTTTTTTTATTCTGCCAAATGTGACTCTGGTATCTGTCCAATTTGATCAGTTTTAATGAATTTTTTATTTTTTTATTTTTTTGGGAGGACTAAATTCATTCCAAGAACTCTATAAAATGTATTATTCCTTTAAGTAAACTTCCTTTACTTATGTACCAGCAGGAAGGAGAACAAGAGCCCAATGATGTCTCAGTTTGATGTAATAGTTTCACTCCCGGGCTGGAAGCTGCAGTATGTAGGACAGGGATTTGCAAGAAAAATCTCAGTATGAAGTCAGCTTCAAAAACCCTTGTTAAACTTGTCATGTGCATATGAAGCCATTGTTGCTGTGCCAATGTTTTTTTGTTGGATTGCCATGCTGTTGCTGCACTTTTTCTTCAGTCCCAAGAGCAAACACTTTGGAAACTCATAAAGTATTAATTTGCAATATGCATTGTGAAATATAATAATTTAAGTTTTAGTGGATACATATTTGCAGAACCAGAAAGGAAATATTATTCCCATATTTCAATAAAGACAATAAACAGTTTGGGTTTTATTAGTATTTCTAAAAACTTTTGGGAACTCAAGCACATTTGGGAGCTTCTCGCGCTTCTTTCCTCTCATGGTCCATGAATTCTCCTCCAGTGAATCTCCTCCTTCCGACTATTCCCCTCGAGGAAATTGTGACTTGAAGTTATATTGAGATCAATCTTTCTGTTTGGCGCCTGCAACGATTTATCACCAGTGAAAAAAAAAAACGTTGAATTCGCTCTGAGCTGCATGTAACTAAAATAGCTGCAAGACGGATTCTGATCTCGGCAGATTGTTGACATTCTTATACCTGCTTAACCAGACCCCTGCATGGGCTTGCAATAGGATTCACATACCTTAGACTTTTTCACATTTAGCTGTGTTGAAACAACAAACTTCAGGGTGACTTATTGGGATTTCATCCAGTAGACCAACACAAAGTAGTGCATAATTGTGAATCGGAAAGAAAAATAGACATTGTTTTAATTTATTTAAAAAATATCGATCAGAAAAGTGTGATGCACGTTTGTATTCATCCCGTTAAAACAAAGTTGGGTTATAAAACAGTATGCTCAACTTTAATCATTTAATACATTGGTTTATCAACCAATCAGAAAGAGTACAGTCCAACTGCAAACAACCACGACAAAGCCATCCATCTAAAGGAGCCGATTATTAAGAGAAGCAACCAGGAGGTCTATGGTGACTCTGGAGGAGGTATAAAGATTCACAGCTCAGCTGGGAAAGTCTGTTGACATTAATGGTTCAGATATTGACGTGGTTTTTGAAGAAAAAAGTACAAACTGTTTAAGTCTCTAAGTGTGCAAAGCGGGAAGAGACATGCTCCGAAATGCTAGCAGTTCTGCAAAATATCGTCTTACGGGCAAAATACAAATAAACGCCAGATATTTTCATTCTAAAACATACAGAATTTTCCTTCCACTTCACATTTATTGACTACTTAGTGTTTGATTCCAATAAAACACTTTGAAGTTAGAAGTTTTAACAAGACCAAAAATAGTAGGCCAAATCAAGACATATGAATACATTTGCAAAGTAATGTATACACTGCTTATATTATAAAAGAAATGTTTTAAAGTTTTGAAGAATAAAATAAATACATTTAATATAGCCTAATCACTAAATGCAGGCAGATTTGTAAATCTTATCATTTTCAAAAATGCATGCTAAGCAATTTTGTTGTGTTTTTCACTTCATGCAATAATGAGCTGGGTTGCTGCTGGTGGTGTCATGTTTGCTTTGTTACTCAGACTTGTCAGTCTTCCTTACAAATAGGGAATTTCCTTCAAACTGGCTTTGTAAGTCTTATCTCTTCTGCACCAAGCCCAGATCTGATGGCTTACATTTCAACAGTACAACCACCCAAACAGGTCATGAAAGTGCTGGCGCACTAGGCGCAGTCTTTTCCTCCGTACAAACGCCTTACCTCTGCAGGAAACCGAAAGAGACAAAGAGTGTGAGATGCTCAGCTATGAGCTATGCTCAGATTCTGTCTGAGTCTTTTTGAATTGGGAAGTTCTCTTCATCGTCTCCTTTTCAAAATTCAGATTACCATCCCAATTTTCCCATCTCTGGATCATATTCAGACTTATCAGGGCCGTGTTTAGTTCCTGGTGCCACAAAGCTAACATTTCCTGATGTTTTATTATTGCTTCAAGTAAACTTTTCTTTGTGTGTGCAGTGCAGTGGACAAACACAGCTCAATCATAACGGCTTGCAGTACAGCTCAGATTACCAAGCTCCTCCATCATGGAGAAACCCCAGTACTACTACCGCAAAAAAAAAAAAAAGAAAAAAACACAAATATTTAGAGTTTACTGATTCATGAATTGTTCTTCTAAAAAAATAGATAAATAAATAAAAGGCTTTTAGGGTTAATAGGTTAAAAAGTTTTAGGTAAACATAATTTTTGTCTAAAGGGTTAAGGTTAACTTTTTAAAGTCTGCTTTTGCTCTTGTCATTATAAGAAAAACTATTTTAAGAAAATCATATGCTAAACTGAAGAAAAATGACAAATGCCCTATGAGCATAAAACCTAAATCAAATGGGCTTAGTTTAGGACTTGAAAGGCAATAATTTCAGTCTGGCCTGAAGATTTGCAGCTTCACTTACAGCAAAGGCGATTCTGTAAAGTATCGAATCTAACGGACTAAACATGTCTGACAGATTTTCAAATTTGCTCAGAAATGAAACTTCCTGCCTCTGTGTTGTGCTGTTTTTATGCACTGGCATTGCAGTGGAAGACCAGCAGCTAATCTGGACTCGTTTAATTGTAGTGGGAGTGTGGGCAAAGATTCTGATCAATTATTTTGCCCCACAGTGTTGAGCTGAAAACAGTTGATTCATTTTTCACAATATGACTCCTCTGAATATCCTGACACCAAATTGGTATTTTTCAGACCACTGATTGTGAAGCATATTAACTATGTTTGAGGCTGGATTATGACTCAGCAGAAAGAGGACTGCACAACAGAATCCTTTTAGCAGCACAAAAGCTGCATAAACAAACTAAGTACAAAAAAGGTGGATGTCAGCTTTGATATTTACCTTTTTATGCTCACGTCTGTTGATAAAAAAATGCTCAACACATGGTAATATTTTATTTTATATACAAAGAAAATTGACAACATGCAGGTTTTGCATGTGTGGTGGAACAGGACCTGAGGAAAATTGGAGTGTCACATTGAATTAAGGTGATGATTTAATGAAAAATAAGCTTGCAATAGGAACAAAAGAGGGAACACACTAGCAAGGAACACAAGACAAACATATGTAGAGTTGTCTTGGAAACAAGTGAAACAAGAGGAAGAAAACATGAGGATCTGACAAGGAGCAACCAAAACTGACTAGATTATAAAAATAGTTAGGGAAGCCGAGAGCATTAGGTTAATAATGGACATGAACTGAAGAGTTGAGAAAAATGTACAAATTAATAGAGGATGACTATTTGGGGATTTAAGGAAAAATTATAAGAAAGCTGAATCTAAATACAAGAGCAGGATAACATCAGGAATACAACTAAGCACAAATTAATTCCAAGAAAACAAACAGAGCCAAACATTAAAATAGTTCACAAAACAGCAGAACTACACATTCCTTTTTATATTATTTGTTAACTTTTGCTCAATGCACCTTGATAGCAGCGCAAACAAATTAAATGAGCTATTTTAGCCACATATGCATTGTTTAATCATTTTGAATATTTTGATTTTTAAAGCAACTTCAAGACACTTCCAGGATGACGTTTTGCTACGGCCATGTCAGGATATGTTCACAAACGCAGGTTGATATCATCTGCTAACTCTCATCATCTACTGGAAATTTACAGGGTGTATCAGATAGTTTTAGCATTATTTCTAAACATGCACAGTGGATACAGCAACTCTCAGAAATGCATTTGACAACAAAAGTTGTAACTCTCACATTCCTCAGCTTCACTGAGGAATGTTTTGTTTGAGTTCTTCTCATTTTCTCCACAGCATATTTCTATAGAAAGCAAAGCTCAATGTGCTTGATCAGCTCATCCATTTTACCAATTGTGGTTATCATTGCAGTAGCCCACAGTTGACTTGTATATATTTACAGTGTATATATTTGATACCAATATTTCCTCAAAGCAGCAGACGCTTGCTGCAGAGTTAGAGAACTGTGGTGCAGTCACGTTTTAGTTTCAGACTTGTTAGGCTTGCAAATCATAATCAAACACATTTAAATCCCTTACTGGAAAAATACAATCATCTGTAACTACCCAATTCAGCAACATAATAATGACACATAAATATTGTTGAAATATCTTTGTGATATGCTACCTTGACTATTTTAATGTTCATGAACAAATCACTCTCAAAATGGCATGATTTATTCTTTCCTTCAATAGATTGACCTTTGTTACTGATTTAAAATCATAAGATTTTGGGGATTTTTCAGGATTAGGATTCATTTATGATCTGTCTTAAAATGATTACCCCTTAACTGAAAAACAAAAATTTAAATGATGAATAAAATGGACAAAAACTTAAGTTATAATGTGGCAAAATATAGGAGTTAATTAAACATAAATCTATGTAAATACTGTATTATTTTTCAGAATATTACGTTTTCTTCCCTTTAGATCAGTTGAGTAAGCAATAAAGTCACATTATTTTTCAGAATTGGAAAATGATAAGATGATTTTCACAACTTTTCCAGACTTCTCTATATGCACAAATATCTCAACCCCAATTTTAACAACCAAAGCTGGTCCAAACTTTCTGTGAAGCGCATTTTGATTTTGATAAAATAAGCTACTTTCTCTCCTCAGCTCCAATCTAAAGGTGAGAATCACTGAGAAACATAATTTTAGTTCTGACATGGAAAACAGTATGTGAAAACACTGAATGGAAAAAAAAACAGAAGAGTTGTGGTCACTGCCTCTACAGTAGAACCAGAAAGGTCAGACATGGTTTTCTTTTTTTTGTCCTTGGTTCAGATTACGTAAATTGTGCCAAAGGGACTTCAGTGAACAAAGTAAGTGTAACACTGCAACCTTTCCAATTTAAAAGCAGTGGACCTGAAATACCAAACCTGCTTCAAAGTTGACAAAAAAAGTGACTCTCTGTCTTTGAGAAGAATTTTTAGAGTATGTTAGTGTGAGTGTTACACAAGGCGAAGGGAAGCCTCAGCTGGTCACTGCAAAGGAGTTTAAAGATTGTCTCATCCTCGTACTGCAGAAATAGAAATCATACGGCTGCTTCATTTCAAAGGTGATTAACTCGAGTTTGACAATAACATTTTTTAAATGGCTTTTCAGGATTGGGTCACTTGTGACCTGTTAATCTTTTATCTTTTCTTAACTGTAACTGAAATACTAAATAGGTATTTCTACAGTTTTCAAAAGTTTGTCCTTACATTTAACATGTCTCCCTTTTTTTTTATATATATTTTTAAAAAATTATGTTGCATTTGTTCCTGGGGTTAGGTTTTATTCTGCCAGTGATTACTGGCTCCACCAAGTGGTGACTTCAAAAAGAAAGTGGTTTTGCTTTAAATTCAGAAAAGAGACAAATGTTTGCAAAGATTTTATGCTTTATTTTAGTTTTCATTCTGTAAGTTTAGCACATTGTGCGTTAACACATTTAGAAGAAAACAGATGTTGTGATCTCACTTGTGCATGAAGAGTAAGTTTTTAATGACACAAGTTTTCAGATATTTCAAAAAGAGACATCAAATGGTCCTTTTTTTCTATTTCCTCTTGCGTTTCCTTTTTAAGAGTACATCCTCCCCCACTCAAAAGGTTTCACAATCTATCATAAAAAAGCTCAGAAGGAGCACAGATAAACAAGCAGGATGAAGATCTGATCGCTCTGTTCAATGTCAGCGATCCCCGCGTTACGTAAGGAAACCACAGCGCAGATTAATAAATTCATCCGCCTTTATACGCTGCTGCAGCACAACTATCAAAGACATTTTGTTTTTGAAGTAAATACTGCAGAATTAGATCAAACAGATGCTACCGGAAGATGATGCTGGAGCTAAAAATAAATACTTATATGTTTAAGGATTTCATCTCACTGTGTTACTCCAGTTAGAGGAAGGTTTTAAACATGGCTCTTCAGACTGCCAGCCATAACCTTTATTTATATATATATATATATATATATATATATATATACTGCGACAGACTGGCGACCTGTCCAGGGTGTACCCCGCCTCTCGCCCGGAACGCAGCTGGAGATAGGCACCAGCAACTCCCGACCCCATTAGGGAGAAGGGTGATGGAAAATGGATGGATGGATATATATATATATATATATATATATATATATATATATATATATATATATATATATATATATATATATATATGGTAATACTTTGAAGTATGTAACAAAAATCCAGCCAAATTATTTCCTCATTTGGCATGCAGAAACTACTATTTTGATAATTCTGCCTGACCTTAAAACAAATTTTATTTTGATCAATATTAGACTGAAATAAAGTCGTGTCTATCTGCAGAGTAGGTAAATATCTCTTTTCAACTCTCATCTGGGATCAGCTTCTGACATTTATTCTGCTCTCCATTAACAGCATCTCTGTCCCATCATTTTCTTTAAGCCACTTGATCCTCACGAGCTCCATGCAGCACCCAGGATCCGTGCTTGATATAAATGGAGTGGCTGTCGTACTCAGACACTGTAGGCAATGAGGATGAAATGAGCTCCTCCAGCCTGAAGTTAATGTGGATGGATTGTGTCCAGGATGATGTAAAGTCGCATTTACCAGAGGCCACAGCCGGTGTAAAGTCCTGAACCGTCTGCCTGTTTGAGGAGACGGATGCCATCCCTCCCAACAGGCTATTACACATGTGACCGGAGCAGAGGTGGCAGGGAAAGTAAGAACGGAGATTCAGTGGTCGAGAGGTTGCATTAATTAGACTTGACCGAGCTGCTGCTCATCCATTATTCCTAGTTTCGCTGGAGCTCATTTGGTATGCCAAGCTCTTTCTCCCTGTGTGAGTTTGTGTTAGAAAAGTTTGCTTGAAAATCCAAAGAGTACAGAGTAAAGATAATAAAGCAGCTTTACTTTGGATAACGTTTCTGAATTTGGTCTCGCCTTCAGGTTAAAAGGTTGTAGCTATTGTAGAAATTGATTAATCTCATAGATTACAGACACTGGGCTGGAAGCAACTTAATTTGACCTGATATTTTTAAAGAAAATTTGTCAAGAGTCCTGCCCATTCAAGGAGAGCAGTCCCACTGCGGACATCTTTCATTTTTACGCTAATTAAGAACAACTTTCTTTTCTTATTTAGACAACTTTTCAACACAGTAATTGTGTTTATCTTTGACTGTTTTTGTCAGCGTTATTCCCTTCCTGGTCTGATTCACAGATCAAATTATTACTCAAGAGATTAATATTTTAAAAAATCAAGTTTTTATTATTTCATTTATATTGAACATAAACAAAACATGAAATTGTTTCCCAAAGATATAAAACAGATTAGTGTGAAACAATTAATACACACACACCTCAGTGAATTACATGACAGTCCATATAGTCAGCTTTCTACAGAGAAGATTCATAGTGAAGGTTGAAAATGCTAATCTACTGGGATTTTCACAGATTACCATCTACAGATTTTTAGACAACCCTTCATTAGGTTCAGTATTTGAGTTGCGGTAACTTAACAATCCAAACAAACCCTTATTGATGCCAACATAGAAGTTGTTTTAGCCACATGTCTCAAGGCGTACCTGGCTGTAAAGTCAAGTCTGCACTGTGGTTGTTATGTTTTGTGCTGGATTTATAGTAATGGGATACTTGTTGAGTACTCATTTGATTGCTGACGACATTCGACTGATGGTATTATTTCTAAAAACTGTTTTGATGCCAATCCTGATTAGAAAGAGGGTGCAGGAAACAGGATGTTTGCTTTGGTTCCCTCTAGAAAATGCAGGATCTGTTCGGTCCGTTCTGCTGTCCAGGTGGTGTTTGTTGAGGAGGCGAGGTCAAAGATTTGTACTTTAACAAGCCCATTGCTATCAACTCTTTCTACTAAATAGTTCTTCACATCGAGAAATGTATGATCAGGCTAATGACTGATAGCACTGGGCTTCAACTAGGCCAAAACTAAATCTGTTATCTAATTTTGATTATTTAACCCTAAATTACCACAAAAAGTACATTCAGGTGGTTTTCACCCAAAGATTAATGTAGTCCAAGGTTAGGAAGGAGTTGTTGACAGTAGACAAAGCAATAGTTGTTTAGAAGGAAAGCCCGACTCGGCTGATTGTGAGAAAAGCCTTCAGCTTTTTATAATCTGCCTCCTGTAATTTCCAAAATAAAGATAATTGTCTGTATTAGATTGCAAAACTATATAAGTTCAACCTGACAATATCACAACTATAAACATTCACTATATTTGTGGAAGAGAGAAAGAATAGTGCGCTAGCTGCAGCCAGGAGATCATCCAGCAAATTTATTATTTTGTTGCTCTTAACAACAACTAAGCATCTAAAGGATGAACAGCCAATTATTATATTTACCATAAAACATATGATTATCTTGTCAGCATCTGAAATCGCAGTTAGCTGGAGCACACGAGGTCTGTTTGCCAGGTGCAACTTTATCATAGGAAATGTGAGTTGATAACATTCTAAGAAAAAGCAAATGTGGTTACAGATGTGATACAGAATGTTCACGAGATTAAATCAGTTCATTTGCTATGCAGGTTTCCTTGTTTAGGTTCCCATAAGTTGTTCTTTAAATTCTGTTCAATACCTTAACTTCTCTTTAATTTTCAGAATAAGGGTTGCCTTTAAAATCGTCTTTAAAACACAAAAAAAATCTACTTTGAACACATTATAGATGTACAAAATGAATGTCAGCTGACAAAATAAAATACACGTCAAAAATCAATTAAAAAAAATTTAATGTTAAGAAGATAATAAAATAAGCATTCACATGTTTTGGAAATGTTTTAAAAATGTTTTCCAGCTTTACCCCATGTGAAAGCAACAAAAGCATTGTTTCTAATGCAACACCAAATATGTTATTTATAAAAATAATAAAACAATCAGCATTAATGATAGTGGTCATGTCTGAAAATCTTCAGCAGATTTTTTAACTAAAGGATGTCAAATAGTCTCCATGCTCTGTATTCCTCACATTTGAAAAGAAGGAATTGTTTAAATGTTTTAGGAGAGGTTTTGTGAGGCTAATAGGTTATTTGCAGTCGTTGCAGATAATATAATCACTTTGATGAAGCACAGGTTAATTTTCAAGGTTAGGGTTAATCTGAGTTGTGATCGGCCAGATTTTGATTTTGATTTTGATTTTCCAGTTGTGCCATAAACTTCCCTATTTGGGATGACAAATTTGGGAACATGTATGATTTTCCTTCTACTTTGCAAGCTGGTCTTTTCTGTGTTACTTTTGCTCAGTGTACAAAGTCTTTCTACGTCTATCTTATACTATCAGATAAAATCCAGCAGTAGCCTGGCGAAACGTAAGGAATTTCAAAGTAATACAAATATTTTTACAACTTGCTATGAAATAATATGGTGATCAAAGAGATATATAGATATAAAGAAATATGAACAAACAAACAAACAAAAAAAACCACTTTAAACAAGTCTATTATTTTCAATATCGCAGTTTGGCTTGTGAAAATATCTTTGTGTAGACGAGATTTAAAGTGTGTGACGAAAATGCAATTGCGCTGCCAATAATCAGCAGGTTCACTCTCATGTCATTAACCTCAGTTCCTCTCACTCTCACACACATCTTTCAGAGACTCCACGCCACAGCAGGACGGATGACTGAGATAAATAAGAAATAATCAAGGAATCTTTCTGGTCGCGAGCTGACCTGAATACAGAGTTCCTCTGAGACTCTACCAAAAAGCTGCGAACATTAAAAAGAATAAAGTGCTTTATGGAGGAAGGTTGAGAGAGACAAGCATATAGTGAAACCACACCAGTGCTCAGAGATGGATAGGTTTGTGGTTTAGTTCATACAGATGCTTGCTTCAGTTAACGTTTGCATGCTGAGGAGTCTACACACAGTTTATATTTAGAGCAGTGTGATTATCAGCCTAAACAAAATACAGCTTATTAATCTATGTATAAACTCAGTGAATATTTCTTCTTATTTTCAGCAAAGCTTCATTGTCAAAAATAACAAAAAAGGAAGTACTAAGTGTTTTTATAGCTGATGTGAGAGACATTTGATTCAGAGAAACCAGCGGATGAGAGAAGCAAAGGACAGCACAAAAGTAGCTCAAAACAGTCAGCATGACCTTTTAAAGTACAGCACACAAATCAGAGAGAAACAGATTCAAGACCATTTTAAAAAAACAAAGACGAAGACTTGACTACATATATCACTGCCTGGCAGCTTGTCCAGGTGGTACCCATCCCGTGGTCATCCCATGGCCCATCTGACAAAAATATAACTTATAAAATTATAGAGTCAAAAGGACTCAAGAGCCAACAAATAAAAACTTTTACCCACTCAACAATAAACCAAACATGCAACACCTTAATTAAACAAATAAATTAGTGAGGTTGTTGCTGGAAAAGGATGCGTAAATTATTCTAGATCCAAAACTTAAAAAGTGTACTGCAGATTTATCAGATTAAAAAAATACTTAACATTTGCATGCTAATTGTTTAGGTATCAATTGGAACATAAAGAACACAATTTAATCGATTCTGATGAATAAAATCAAGAAGATTTATGTCACTTTTGTGTCTTTAGCCAAATTTCTTAAATTAATTAAATGCAGATTTGGGTGTAAAAGTCTCTGTAAAAAGTTCATCTGTTGCGTTGAAGCCAATATTTCACTTGTTTATGCTAATTAAAGCTAAAAAATCTTGAACTGGAGTCCAAATTTTTATTGTTATAGAACTGAATTTGGGCCACACGCAATTAGTCCGGGGACCTCAAATGGCCCTCATGCCATACTTTGAACACCCCTGTAGACAATTACAGCTGAATTGTGGCTTCCATTTCTGATGAATACTGATTTGCTTTTAAAAACTATCTGACTTTCTGCTTCCAAGTCGGTAATTCTGTTAAAAATGAAACATTCTGTTTCATGGATATTAAAATTAACTCATGATAAACTTTTCATGTGCAGAAACCTGCGATAAGCAAACATAACAAACAAATTACTTTAGATAAGTACAAACTCAGTGCGTGCCTGCATGTGTGTGTGTGTGTGTTCATATCCTTATGGGAACCGACTTCGGAACACAGCAGGGCAGAGCAGCTGATTAGGACTACAAAAACGCATCACTGTAGTTCTAACTATGGCAGAACTCTCTGGAATGAGCTGGACTTTAGAACTACTTGTGTTTTGGGCCATTTATAACTGCTTCCAGGAGAGCAGTGACTGCTCTCCCTATGCATTGAGGTGTTCTTGAGGTGAAGAACAAAACAGTTATTTTGTTCTTCACCTCAAAATAACTGCTGCTTCCTACTATCGTTAATGCAGACCATACCACTGCGTCCCCCCTCACAATACATATATATATCAAAACATGAGGCTCGGTCCCGGCATCGGAGCTATTACTTTTGTTGGCATTTCCAGTAACTGTGGCGACATGATTAACAAAAAAACGAGCCAAATTCAAGTCAAGACAAAAGACTAACTAGCTAACACTATAGAAGATTCATAACTTATAACTTATAAGTCTGAAACAGGAAGAGGTTTGAAAAAACAGTCTGTGTGCTACACTCAAGAGAGAGATTCATTTGATGCGTCAAAGAGTGATGTCATCACTGCTGATGTCATTGTTACCATTGAAGCTGGACTTTCTAATGGTGCATTCGCATCAAATGCGTTTTGAGCGTCAGGCGAGTCTGGTTTACATTCAAAGTCTATGTGGAGTGTTGGATGCGCGAGATGTGTCGACGCGCCTCTACGTAGACTGAATGCAAACCAGACGCGCCTGACGCTCAAAACGCATTTAGTGTTAACACACCATTATATGCCCAGTGTCACATTAGGTCAGTGCTTCTCAATTCAAGTCCTCAGGCCCCCTGCTGTGCATGTTTTAGATGTGTCTCTATTTCAGAACAGCTGATCCAAATGATTGCATGACCTTTTTTCTTAAAAACTGACTAGCATTAGCCTTTCACCTTAAATAAGGTATTAGCTATTTCTCTTACCTTTTAGCCATGTTTAGTATACTAAATGGAGTAAGTCAATTACAGACAACATGCTAGCGACGCCCCACATGCTACTGAGAGTATTCACAATAACATTAGCATTTTGGCTCATTTTAGACCACTCTATCCACAGAGCCACAGTCGCCCTAAAAAAGCCACTGCATGATCCTTTTGCTACTCTTTTTTTTTAAATACAGGTTTAAACACAGTATAACAAGCTACAATTAAGTGCAATTTAATATAAAAAGCAAGTAAAAAAGGTAAACTAAAGGACAAACTATAAAAGGACAAATATAGTGAGGAAAATAAACAAAAATCATTACTATTAAAAGAAGAAATTTTAATTCTTAAATCAACAGGGTAAAAGAGCTTAGACCGGATTTGAAACAAAATATTAGAGATTCAACATAGAACTGCCCCTCATAGAGATTGAAACTAGACTACAACTTGGGCTGAACGGCTTAACTCAGAGTTGGAGCAAAATTTTTGAGACTGGATTTAAACTCAAGACTAAAGTGTTGAGAAATGAACTCTGGGGAAAAGACCTGACTTGGCACAAAAAACTGGAGATGTGATTATGGAAATGCTTATTATAAGGTTGGCTGGGACTCAGCGTATAAGACTTTGTTTGAAGTAAAGATTTGGACTTAGAAGACGAGATTTAAGGCTTACCTTGAGCTTCCCTCTTAAAAACTTGTGACTTGAGTTGGATTTGGGGGGAAAAATAACTTGTGGCACTGACCTATTTTAATGACTAAAAATAAAATGAATTACTTATGAATTATTTGGCTAAACAGATATCTTTTTATGTTCTTCCATCTCAGTGGCTTTCTATCATGTTGATGGACCACATCTTTTCACAAAGTTCATATAGGTGTGACACATTACTGCAGTGTCCGATCAGGTATCTCTCTCCACAGGGATAATATTTCATGTATGGGACATTCATTTTCTAGCCAACTTCAGCGGGTGAGGCAGCACCCATCTCTGGCCATCCGTCATCTCCTGACCTTCAGCACAGTGTCCTGACGGCTGCCCGGGGCACACAAAGGGTGACTAATGTCGTCTCAGCCGCCACCTCCTCGCACCAAAAGCCTCTGATATCCTTCAAGTATTATCCGAGGCAAGCGTCTACAGATTCGTATCGCAGCTCGCGGCTTTAATTATTCACTGCTTGAATCACTTGCTCATCAGGGAGGATGTCATTCATTTCTCCCCCCTGCGTGCTTATCTATCTGACAGATTGACTTAATGTCAGGGGGCTTTTTTATTGTTCAGAAGAAAAGGGATTGTTTGAGTTTGCCTAAAAGTGGTTAAATTGGTTTGACTTATTTACATGGGAGATTCCTTGTTTAACCCGGAAAAGAAGTAAAAAATTTCTGATTTTATCCTGTGGACTTTAATTTCCCTAAAAATCCAGCCTTGATCTCCTGTAATTGTGACAGGCAGTTGAAAGTTGAAGGGTGGGTGGTGAACTTTTTTCAGCCTTCAAAGCCACAGCGAGACGCCGACAGGTTAGCATGGTGACAAGAACATTTAAAGCTGTTTGCGTCACAGAGCTGCTTAGATGACTGTAGATGCTCTGACTTGACAAGACAAATGAGATGCTTTAAAGTGCAGTTTATTTGAGACACACTGAAAAAAAAAAACACATGATCCATCAGTTTATGTTCTTTTGAGGCAAAGACAAACTGATAAATGCTTATTTGAAACTCAAAAAAATGTCCTTGTCAACTTTGCTAAGGTGCAGTTTTGCTTCTTGAAGGAAATGTCAGCTCGCAGTTAGTGTCACTTTCTGGTTATTTCTGTTTGTAGGGAACTGATATACACTGCCTCAGCGGTTTACCACTGCGATAAAATGCACACTTCCTACGGAGTTGGGAATTGAATATCTTTTCTTTAACCTCTGTCAGAATCTGATGTGCAAAAAAAAAAGAAAAAAATCATCTAGATGTGCTTTTCACCCACTTTAAAGTTCTGTGTTGCTAACACCCTAGAGCGGGACTACGGATCCTATTTCTTCCTGACAGGTCCAGGACACAGCAGGCTCATTTTTTGGCTGTTGGGACAAGGATGAGCCTGGGGGGATGAGGGCAGGTTGAGGACACAGAATGACCTGCCAGATTGACTAGCCGATGAGCTGTCACTGGGGGCCGAGACGTGGAAATGTTTGGGGAGTTGGTGTTAGCGGCTCAAAAGATAAGTATCAATGAGAATATGAGAGGCGAGATGGTAATCTTTCACAGGAAGTCAGGCTATACCATTGCAGAAGAAACCACAGGAGAGAAGCTGACCTTGTGCGCTAGTGCTGCATCGCTGTTAGAAAAGAGGCACCGGCCTCACACCCACTGCAGACAGGAAGATGAATTTGAATACAACTTTATGACAACAACTCTGCTGTGCAAAAGCAGGGAAGAGTGATTGTAAAGAAGTTTTCAAACATCTTTGCAGAAACCGTCAAAAACGTTTCTGAAATCACTAACTAAACCAAAATCTCCTCAAAAAAATTTACTTTGGTCTTTTTTTTTGTTGTAACAAGAATTCTAATGTGTTTCCATATGAATGCTTATGTCAATCCTTTTTATTGTAAAGTATGTCTGGTTGCCTTGCAGTGTCAGGGAAGGTTTTACTCTACAAACATATTTGCATAATTCACTCTAGGAAATAAAAGAGACGATAGATCGTGTCAAGTTAATGCGACGTAGGTTAGCGGCTGTGATCAGAGACAAAGATGTCAAGTAAAAGAAAATCGCCACATATGTTAATATACATGCGTACATTAATCAATAAAGCCGAGTTAAACTTCTGTAAAACAGTAGCACCGCAGCTAAACAGTTTAGCTTTTCTTGTACTGTAAGTTGCATTTGTGAACTCAAAAATATTTATCAGCTGGAGTACAACTGTTTGCATGTTGTGAAGTTATTATAGAAGTATAAAATGTACAGGCATTCAATAAAATTGTACTGCTTTCTGGTTTCTTTTGGTTTGGTTTGTCTTGGTTCAAGTTAAGAGATGTTACAAGTCAGTACTACAATAGATATATTGTAGGTCCAGGAGTGTTTTATAGGAAAACCTCCTGGACCAAAACACAGTAGCTCTGTCCACTCTCTCTATTCCCAGTGATTTACAATAGGCTGATGTTGCTCCTAATGAGGTTCGGCTGAAGGGTTCTTCCTGTTAAAGGAAAGCATTTCTTTTATACTGTCGCCATGTTCGCTCAGAAAAGGGTGTTGCTGCAAAATCAACAATGTAATGCAACGAATGTTTCATAAATAAACCAAATTCAGCCTAATGTAGCTGAGTATTTCAGAATCAGTAGAATAATTTAGTGTTGTTGTTCCTGGAGACACAGGGGTTGTTTGTCCTGTGTGTCTCTGTGTTGCCTTGTGTTGGACTTGTGACCTGTTCAATGTGGAGCCCAATGATCCCTGCAGATAATGATTAGCCCACTCTGAAAGGTTAGGCAGGTATAGACAATGGATGGATGAATTAAGAAGTGAATAAACCAGATTTTTAAGACTTATTCAAACTTTACAAATTGAACTTCGTTCATTTGTTGTTTACGTTTCCTTAAAAATAATGTGTAATGTCTGCCCCCTCATCTCTCATATCATCAATTTGTTAGCTTTTTTTTTCCTCAGATATAAAATCCAGCTCCGGTGAAATATTCACAACAAAACTCAAAGCTGCTTTTTATGCCTGTTTTTAGTCTCTACTACTCTGCCAGCTCCCTTCTGAAGTTACAAATCTCCACATGAAAACCTGTTTGGAGCCGTTTACAACCTAACTTGATGTTTATTTTCCAAAATAAAATGATTGCGCTGAAGAGTAATGTCGCTTTGAAAGGTTAACCTTTAATTAAAAGTAGTCACACATTTAAATTTCGGTTCACCTTCTTGTTTGATGCAGAAATAAAAGCAGATGGAAATGCGAAGAGCAAAATGTCACCCCGCTTCCTTTTGTAGCCAGTAAGGCAGAAGCTGAAATGTCACCTCAACAGAAATAACCGATGCTGTGACACGCTGCTATAAGCCTGATTTAAAGAAGTAATGTTCTGGTGAATACATAGATTTCCTGACTGGTTGTTGAGCAAAAGTGATGATACACATAAAGCAAGAACAAGGTGTCAAAAACAAAACATAGGAAACTACTGATTATTTTTTAAAGAAGATGGTTATCACAGAGAGATGCAGATTTGAAAAGCAATGCTTCTCATGAATATTTTGCTCATTCTGTTCACTGCCAGCATTTAACATGGCAAGAAATGCCATGTTATCACAGAACACAGCTCAGGAAGCTGTACACATTGTCTAAAACACACACCGCAGGTATTATGGCAGTAAGTCACTAGACAGGAAGTCATTTTAGGTTACAGTGGGCTGCTCGTCACTCACAGAAAAGCCACTCAAGTGTTGCTGTTCGGTATACGGCAGAAGAAGAAAAACTGCAGAGTTTTTATTTCTGTTGCCGAATACAAACCAAAGACGCAGAGTTTGCTGGATACCTGCTGACACAGGTGTGCACTTTTGTTCAAGTCTTCAGAAAAGGTAGGTAGACTAAATTTTTATTCCTATTCTTCGAATTGTGTAATTCTGCAAAATTATAACTTGAAGTAAGGAAAGAGGTTTATCTAGGTTAAAAAAGGATAAAAAAAAAAAAAAAAAAAGATTGGAGAGATGGGAAACACTTTAAAGATTTCCTACAGAAGTTGAGAATCTCACATATGTACATCATGGTAATTTCATTTTATATGGAAATGTAGTTACATAACAAAGCAAAATGCAACTATGTTCCATTTAAAGCTTCATAATGTAACTATTTTAAACCGAAGCAAATTGTGATTCATTAAAACAAATTTCGTACTGGTTCAGGACTAAACTAGTCATACTCTGGTATTTATATTTGAAAACATTTTCCCTTAAATGAGACCAACATCTCTCGAATGGTATTAAAACAATGTAAAAGGATAATTGTTTTGAAAAAATAAAGTATTTTTATGTACATTTTAAGAACGGTATGTTTGTTGGAAATCATTAGTATAACGGAAACCATTTCTACAACTGCTGACCAGCTTTTTGCATTTTTCACTGGTATTCTGATGATTTGTCACAGGCAAAGAGCTTCCAATTTTTAAATCTGGAAGGCCTCTTGCCATGACCCTAATCTTAAATGCCCTACAGATTTTCTATCAGATTCAAGTTGCTGCACGACTCCAAAACATCATTTTAACTTCCAGTAACAAAAGGGAAGTTGGCTACATTAAAAAGATTGCCTTAAAACCTAAATCTGCCCGAGATTTAAATAAACTTAACTGTAGCTCTCGTAATGCATATATAAATATGTTATACCAACATATCCTTATTAAAATTCCTTCTACCCACACTGCATCCTTTTTGAATCCCCTTACTGTAATTTCTGAGAGATCAAATCTTTACTGGATCTCTACAGCTGATGCTTTCTTGATACACAAAGCAAAGCCAGGTCACAAATCCTTGAGAAGTCAGGTCGTTATGATCCAGCAAAATCCTCTGCACCCATTCCCACGAGGCCAGAGTTCATTTTCCAGAGTAAGTCCTCATCCTGAGATGCTAACTCTTTCTATTTAATCCCTCCTCCATTTCATACACCTCATCTCACCCCACTCTGTGTGTCTCAGTAAGCTCTGTGAAGAAGCCAGGCGGCTCCCACTGAGCGTTGTACCTCAGTGCCAAATCTGAGACTACTGAGACACAGTTTTCCTTTAGAAATGCGAGCTGGTGGCCTTTAGTGTCTGCTGGCATTTTCTATTTCTTTTTTCTTCCTTTTTTTTTTACTAAATTGTCCTAGCATCTATTTTGGGTTGGATGTCTTTCCTTATTCTGTTTCACTTGTCCACACAGCTAAGTGAACTTAAAACCTGGCAAATGCAGGGAAGGGGAGTTTTAATAATGAATAAATTCTCCTATGTATCACTTACAAAGTTAGAAACTCCAGAAAGAGAAAAATATAACTTCTTTGAAAAATAATGTCTGTCAGTCCGACAATCCACATGGGTTTAAATCCCATCTGATCCTACCTTTGCTGACAAGACTGACTTTGGTTCAGTAGAACTAAACAAAGCTGGACCTGTGTCTAAAACTTTAAGACAAAAATTAAAGGTAAAATATATAAATATTTGTTAGCTATCTTTCAAAAGAGGAACAAGAATTGTTTATACTGCTGCTAATATGGTGATGAAAATAGTATTTATACTACCTATTTGATATTATTTTGATTCAACCAAACCAGCTTTATTTACACGGCATGTTTCATACAAAAATAAAGCGTAATGCTGTAGAAAAAAAATATTTATTAAAAAGATAATTGATTAGTAAAACAAGACCATTGACAATTATCAAAATATTTTAAACTTATCAATCATTTTTACAAGTTGTTATTTTTGTGTGAAATTCTATAATAGAATTAGAACATAAATAACTTTCTCCTATCTTAAGATTAAATTATTTGACATATCGTACTCAGTAAAAAGACTAGAAAAACGTTTGTTTCTCTGTCAGTCGCGCTTCTTCTTTGTGCACAAGAGTTTTCTTCTTGAATCTGTGGTTTGTCTTATTATCCTGTTAAGTAAAGACAAATGTAAGAATATATATTTTCACATGACTGCCACATGACGTTTATTAACGCTTAGTGCTGAAATAAACTGTGATGTGATTTGTGACCTTTACTGGGCAGCAACTCAATTTGAAATCACTAAATTTGGAAGAAGAGCCTCTTTGAATAGATACAAAAGTTGAAATGCGTACATTTAAAAGGAAACATCTTCCTGAAGTTTTAAAAAAAATACATCAAAAACTGGGTACAGACGGAGAAATGCTCTAAAAAGATCTAAAGAAGAGTGCAGTGAAACTAACAAGGGGACATTGCATCATACTTGAAGGCTTACAAGATCATTTTGATTGATAAATTCATCTAAAAATAAACGTCAGGATGAAATCATTAACAATTCCACCTTGTGACATATTTAACACCGACAAAATAGGTGTGAAATTATGTTAACTTATAATTAAACAAGAGATAAAGATTTTATACTTTTAACTAGACAAATTATCTAATGAAGCTGTTCAGTGGTTGAGTATGATAAAGTAAAAAATATTGAAATAAAAAAAATGAATTCAGACTCCTCCTGATGCGAAGAGCAAAGCCTGCACCCCCACTGAAAGCAGCAGGGAACCACGAAAAGCGCAGCGTGCTGCTTCTAAAGACCCCATTCCTCTGCATGTCTGACTGTTGAGGAAGACAAATCCAAGAACAAACTGAGTTGGAAGGACACATTCTTTAGCAGAACAACCAACTAATGATGTTTTTCATTTCTGTTTTTCTCCCTCGTTAGCCACAGAGAGAAGGAGCAGCTATGAGTTCGCTGTGATAATGGTGAGTTATGGTGCTCCAGTTAACTCTGGTTCCACATGAATGTTCCCAAGGGGGAACCTTTAGAGTCGGCTGAAACTTTTTAAAATGGTTAATTTTCTGTAAATGTAACACATGAACCACAGGGATTATTTTGGGTGTTTGACTGAAAATTACAGCAGCTGCCTTGGGGATTTTTGTCTTGTTTGTTGTTTAATTTAAATTTTGCAAACTTGTCGTACGTCCACAGTCGCGTCTTTCTGTCTTCCCTCTATTTGTTTGGAGCTGAGTCCACAATTCTCAGCTACTGAAACACAGAAGTTGTGCAATATAAGGGGTTGGAGTACCGCAATTCTTTATAATTATGTGTTGAGTACCTTTAATAATAATGTGTTGCTTCAATGAGCCGAGAAACAGGTAATGGGGATGATGGACAGCAGGATCTAATGATTTTTGCCGAAAAGGCCCATTGAACATTATCTGTTATCATGACACAGGCATTAATTTTTATTCTACAAGACTATCCAGTTTTTATTGCACATTGTGTCATTGCCATGTATTTAGTAGTGTTAATTCAAACACTTCAGAAGCGAGCACTCGTTTGAATTATGTGGAAATCCATCCATCCATCCAGTCTCTATACTCATTTATTCCTCCAGGTTCACAAGGGGCTTCCAGCTGTAGTTGGATGAGAAACAGAGTATACGCTGCATTGGTTTAAATTAATTGTCCTGGTGTTTTAAACCAGTTATAAACCAGTCCTATAAACTGGTTTAAAGGACTTCTTTCCTTTAAACCAGTGTTATTTAACAACTAAAGGTTCAATATTTGTTTCACTGACAGCAGCAAAAAAACTCTATGAAGAGAAACTAATTAAACTGTGAAACCTCTGGCGTTGACAGTGTAAAAATCAAGTCTCTGTGCTTTTTTGCCTCCAACAACGCCACAAAACTCTGATTGAAAAACTTTAAAATTGCCTCAGTTTTATATCCCTCTAGTTATAACAACATCTCTTCAAAGAGCATGTTTTATATCCCTGGTCAGCATGTTGGAAACTGCATAGGTAGGCTACTGTGTGTTTGGCAAGGTATAATCAAAGCTAATCATTCCATAGAAAATCATAGGACCTAGGCTTGCACAAGATGTTTTGCAATAGAGAACATGTAGTTGTCACAATGAAATGCATTTGTCCAGCCACACCATCGTTGTTTAATCTTAAAGTCTGAGGCATAATCTATTTTCTGACTGAAATAATGTGCTCATTATTTAAAATTGTGAAGCAGAATGCTGCTACCTCTCTGAGGCTGAATGCAAGAGTGAGTCAATGTGAATCAAAAGCTTCAAAAAGGAAATCCCTGGCGGACAAACAGGTTGTGTTGCAACACTTCACATCTTCCTGTGCTTTTCAATAAGTGCAGATTTAGATTTGAGAAAGCAATGGCACAGAATATTTTACTGTACCTGTACTGTAATACGAAGAATTGAAGCATACTAAGACCAGAGGCCCCCATTTCTGGAAACAAGTATAGTCTAAGTGTAGTCTAAAGTAGTTGCAATTCACTGTTTGCAGGCTCGCTTCAAAGCAGACCGGAACAGAGCTCTGACATGTGGTGACATTGTCGGCAAGATGGAGCCTGAGTATGATGTGGTGGATGACCAGGAGGAAGTGCACAATGTGCGCATATTTCCTGCTAGGCCTATAAATGATGAGAGAGAGTATGCAGGTAAGAACATAATGAAATAATGCACATCTTACGGTGCATTATTTCACTTCTTCTTAAATCTCTCCAAAATACGAGTGTGTGTTTGTGGTGCTCTCCTTTTTTTGTAACTATGAGTTAGCTTGTAAAGTCCAGAACTCAGTCGCTCTCCCTGGTTATTAGCATGCAGTTCACCTCATATCTTCTCAAATAAAAATGTACAAGTCTGAAGATGAATACTTGATCTTTCCAGGGAGAGTGAAATTTCAATTTAAGATGAATACATTGTCATAGATTTATTGTTTATATTTGTTGAACAAATCAACATAAAAAAATTTAACAGCGTTAAAAATTCAAGTACAAAAATCTAATATAATGTTAAATATACTGATATCTAATTAGAGATAAACTAAATAAATCAGGCCAGATACAGTCAAAAGACATTTCCATGCACTATATCAACACGTAAAACACTCTAAGACATTATATTCAACTACACTTGTCATCCAAATTTAAAAAGAATTTCCACTTATTAGAAATGCGCATGAATTTCCTTAGAATTGAGTAGTGCGGTGGAAAATTACCACAATTTAACATCTGCTGATCATGTTATATGAAATGCTTGTGAACTTTCACCAAAAGAACTATTTGAGTCACATGTACAAGGTTGAAAGTTGTTTTCTAGAGCTGCATCAGAACCAGACTGTCTCGCCCCTTGTTTTGAATTCCTTATCCTTGGTATAACATCAAGTGTTGTCTCTGCCTGGCAGAGCTTTTCATCCAGACCTGCTTCATTATTGATTGTCCTATAAGCTCTCTGTATTGTGCACAATATATAAATACACCTGATTGAGTGATTTCACCTGACAGTGCTTGGTAAAATAGCTTTTTTTCCTCAACAGTAGCCTTGTCTTTTAAATTTCACGACTTACATGACTTTACATTACAATAGCATGCTGTAATTTTGGCCCATTCCTCCAGACTGACCTAAGTTAACTGGGTCAGGTTTGAGCATCATCTTTCTCTCAAACACCTTTTCAACTTCAAATTTTCTGCGGAACCGAAATCCTGGGTTCTTCGATGGTCACTTCGAAAATTTGGCTTACTTACAGTTCTGTTACTAATTTCTTGGTGTGTTTTGTTTCATTGTCCATTTTGGACACACTTATGGCCCAAACTTCCTGTCCTTTAACATCCTGTCTGTTGTCTTGGGATTCTTGAGGATGTCCTTTCCTCATGATGGCGTGAGTTTTGGGAAGTTCACCAATATGGGGAAGGACTCATTTCACTGTGAATAACGCAGCTCACAAGGTCTTTTATTTTTATCTTTGATACAGTTTATCTCTCAGACAAAGGATCTGTCTCCTTCCTGATCAGTTTTTAGACCAGACATTTCCATCCTGTTCATCGTTACATCTTAAGGAATCAGGATGAATCAGATGTCTGACGGGCCACAGTTGTCTTTTTGATATCTTGGCAAATTGTTTTTTGATTTCCTGATGTCATACAAGAAAACGGTGTGTTTCATGTGTAGCCAAAGAGTACATTAACAGATGTCCCTCATTTCAATTCAAATGTTATGAATGAACCTAACAGAAGCTCGACATGAACATTCATTTGGCTAGTAATTATCAAACTGTTTGGGGAAATTTGGGAAGCATTGCAGTTTCATTCCCAGATGGTCAGTTAATTCTTTAATATTAAAAATAAATAAATAAATGAAATATCTGAATTTCTTGCAACTAATTCTTGCACATCCAAAAATCACATCCAAACAGCATCACGTTCTTCAAGATGCTGATTTCATCTTTCAAAAAATCCATTGTTTTATGCAGGAATTTTTTTGCCACACACATATTACACATGTTTTTTATGTTTTCTTTAAAAAAAAGCCAGTACACATGGCAAGATAGGAAACAGTGTGACAGCTGCTTAAAGTTGTACTTTACACTTTAGTCAAGACTCAGGGGCTGACTATGTGCTTGTGCATATAATTAGAAAGAGGCTGTAAGAAGTTCTTGCAAAAAGAAGTAAAAACAGCTTGGCTAAATGCATGGTGAGACTGGAAGGAGTGTGGCTCTGACTGAGAGCTCATGCTGAGTGAGCATGATCTGCTAGTGGGTCTCCAGGGCCATCTGTTGGCTGAGTCAGACTGCGGGAGATTACAATTATCCAGGAGCCGAGGAGGAGGAAAGAGTAATGGGAACAGACAGGCTTTTCTCTCCTGTATGGATGTGGCTATCAGCCAGGGGCTTCACAGCTGCATGTCTCCAACCATGTACCCAATGCATCTTTTAAATGTTTACACTTGCACCAGTCTCCATTGGCAATCAGAGTGATTTTTTTTTATTTCTGTGCAAAACAGGGTATGGCGCTGACCAAGTTACAGGGTTTTGATAAAAACTAAAATTCAAATGAAACTTCCGCCATTGCTAACAAATAATATGACACTTTTATTTGCCTTCAAGACAGGGATGTTCAGTGGCCATCATCTCCTCAGAACCTGTCATCAATCTCTTCTGTAAGCCTTGTTTTCACTGCTTGTAAATTACTTCCGTTGCACCTTTGTATTGCTTTTAAATGCTGTTCTGCTCTTCAACCAATCAGCGAAGACCCCTTCCTAGATGTCCGCCCAGAGAGACCCCTCAAAATAAAGGTAAACTAGTCTTATGCACTTTAAATGTTTATTATCTTGCATGCTGTGCTTTTTGAAATCCTGTCATGTTACAGAAGCAGAATTCAATGTATTATATTGGGATTGTATATCACTGAATAACACTTGTTTTTCAGGTTTGCAGGCCGTTTGAATCACACTCCTTTTACGATCTACCCACAATTTCTCTCTAGGTTTGCGATAAGGATTTTATAATGGCCACACCAAAACATTAATAACCACACTTTATAACCACTTAGCCTGCATGCAAGAGATTGTACTTGTTTAGTAGCCAGATTTAGTGTCCCCATTCTTTTCTTTGGTGCAATTTAGTATTTAGAAAGAAGTCTTACAAATAAAAGGTATATTAAAAAGAATCTTTGGAGGATATTTGAGTTCCAGTAGTATTATTGTCAATTCATTGTTAAACTAATTACTATGATTTGTGCTTTAATATCGCAATTTTATTTCTGCTGTTTCTGTTTTTGAACTTTAGTTCCAGTAGTAAACAGAGACATAAAGCCAGGACGGCAAAAAGCTAAACTAGGTAAGACCATTCAATCCCTAAAAAAACATGTTATCGCTCTGGTTAATACGGGAAACTCAAATAATTAAAATAATCACATGCTGCTTTCACAGATAGGAGGCCCCTACAATTGGACCCAGAAGAGCAAGTAAATGTCTGTGTAATAAAAATAATTTTATTGGTGCTTAATGTTTTGATTTGGACTTGTTAAATACATGATTCCTCTCCATCTTTTTTTTTTTTTATTTTTTTTTTCAAATTTGACAGCATTCTCACAGGTGATTACATAAATATTTACTTGAAGTCTTCCTCCTTAACTTCAGCTGAGCAGATTTATAAAGATTCTATGCTTTGCAGAAGTTCTTCGCCACACCCATCTTCTGCCTTGGACGTATCTGACAACCTTGCTGGGCTGGCTGTACATGAAACCTGCAGGAGTGAGTAAGTACAGGCCACGATGCCGTTACTTGATCAAGACTTTATGCCAGTGATGCCCAAAGTCGGTTCTCAAGGGCCAGCATCCTGAATGTTTTAGTTCCCTCGCTGGTGATAGTAACAAACTTTTCGGCATGTCGATGTTATTCTTTAGTGTTCTGATGAGCCACCATTTGATCCAGGTGTGTTAAACCAGGGAGAGAACTAAAGCATGCAGGATGTCAGCACCACTGCACCAATGCAGTTTGATACTGATTGTAAAGTATAGCAATGTCTCCATCTGCTGGTTTGTAAAATCTCAGCTGACGTGGAAAAAACATTTTCTCTTGATGTCTTGTGCTCTTTTGGTTTCAGTAGACAAATGAGAAACACTGAAAAGGTAAGCTCACCCTACTTTATTTTTATAATCATAGCTAGTTTTCTATAGGTTTCTCTGTTGCTGGGCAAAAGTCATGAGCCAGCCCTCTTTTATCTGAAGTTTATTTTCAAAGAGCCAGACTGCTAAAATTGTAAATTTTTCAAACGAACTAATATATGTTTTTTTTGTTTTGTTTTGTTTTGCTTAGGTTTTTTTACATTGGGTTTTTGAGAGAAATATAAATGTTAAACAATGTATTTGTTTACTAGTTGTTGATTTTTATTTTTTATTTTTTGCTTTCATTATTTTTAGATCCATATCAAGCAGCTTAAGAATAAAAATAAATTTAGTTAAGTTTTTTAAGTAATTTACTAAGTATTAACAAATTACTTAGAAACAGTTGAGTTACTCTAAAAAAGTAACAAGAAATCCTCCAACATTCAAGGCAAATAAATGGAATGATCCTCAAATTAATCAAAGGGCAATTGCTAAAAGAAACATGCAATAAATAAACTCAGAGATAGATTTAGACTTCACTTTAACCTGCATCGTTTGTGTTCTATTTCTTTTATTTTCCCAGGCAGACTTCAGATCACATTCCAGAAGTAAGGCTTAAAAATAATCTATGACAATCATGAATGCAGCATTGGGGTTGTTGTAACTATCCTAAATATCCTTTTAGGTCCACAGTCTACTAAAGATGTTCCAGGCATGCTGAGCCATCAACGGCATTCTTTGGATTTGGAGACTCATGACTTAGAAAATAGGTGGGACATTTAATTATCAGATTCATTACTAAAAGTGATGCTGAATGTAATTTCTAAATAGCTTTATGTTTGCCTTCAGGGCACATCAACATGTAGGTGAGTATTTATGTTAGAAAACATCTTAATCATTATTAAAAATTGGTTAATAAGTCACACGTTACATCTATTGAAAGAAGGGATGGCGTCCAGACGTCATCACCATGAGTGGCCTCAAACCAAGGAAGATATTAATCAAAATGATTTTTTTCCAATGGACAAGCCTAACGTAAGTTGTCCTGTACAAACATTTTATACTCATAATTTGTCCTACATTCAATAATAACAGCTTACAACTGAAGTATGAACTCATTTGTTATTGCAGACCTACTGTGAGGAAGACTGGTATGTTGGACATTGTAATCGCACAGATGCTGAGCACGCCTTGCACCTGGTGAACAAGGTATCTCAATATATCAATATGTAAGAATATTCATGGCCCTGTTCTATTTTATTACATTTTGTCACGCTACAACCACAAACTTAGCGCATTTCATTGGGAATTTGTATGATCATTATTTATTTAAGAAACTGATATATGGTCTATGGAAAGGTTTACAAATAAAAATCTGCAAAGTGTGATGAACATGTGTATTGTCAATACAATTTATCAATTAGGTGACTTCTGAAAGCAATTTCTGTTGGATTTTATTTAGGGGAATCAAAGCAAATGCAGCTAAATACAAATGCACACCGCACTATTTAGATTATTATATGTGAAAAATTTAGAAAGTCCTAACTTTTATATGCATTGTCCAGAAACCTAAGAGGAACACATTCCACAAACAGCAGAGTAAAAGAAAAACAAAACTTTAACTGTGTTTTCAATGAAATGTTTTTAAACTTGAACTTATTTTCTTTTTTTACTAACTCTGATAATAGGATGGGGCATATTTAGTTCGAGACTGCTCCAATAACACCAACAGTGAACCCTTGGTATTGGTCGTGTTTCATGAGAAGAAAGTCTATAATGTAAAAATCCGGTTTATTGGGTCCCTTGGGAAGTACGCACTTGGAACAGGCCAACGATCAAATGATGTAAGTATTATAATTCAGAAAATAACATCTAGACATTGTGCTCATGAAAGTCTTAAATTTATTTATTGTAATTCACACCCTGTTTTTCTCTAGATGTTTGACTCTGTAGCAGGAATCATCAAATTCCATTCCATTTTTCCAATAACACTCGTGAGCGGGAGAAACACAGCAACCACCAAATGCCCAGAGAACTGTGTGCTGACATGTCCAATAACCAAAAGTGATGTTGTACAGCTCCTACAGTAACGTCTGCATCTTCCAGCCAAGAAAATGCTTTCATCTCAAGCTATTTCCTACAATACTTTTAAATTTCTGAGAAAAATGTTGCACATAGGTGTTGTTCAGGGTGGAGTGCCGAGACCTGGTTATCTTCGGTTGCACAATTTATGATGACATTGAAGCTGGTATATGATTTGTTGCTAATAACAATAATAAAAATTATTCTTATTCATTTGCCTCCTATTTTTATGTAAAGTTTGCAAAGACTGAAGTTGGGAAAATAACCAGGAAGACACCCTGAATTCAGAATTTCAGGGAAAGACAGTCTTTGCTTTAAACTGGAACTCAAAATCTGCCAAACAGTTGAAATCCCGTGATAGATGCAGTAACAATCAAGTTATTTGCACTTCAGGCAATTTTAATTCTAATAAATATTCAAACACATGCACAAACCTGAATATAAAACAAGTTTTATTAGTCTTAAATGCATAATTATAAAGAATTTCATCACTTTTAGCTTGTCCAGCTAACAATCTGGTCATTGAGGGCAACTGGTAAATCCCACTTTCAACTTCTACCTGGAACATGATTGAGTATTAATGTATCACAAGATTCAGTTTCCCACTTTACAGGTCAGTGTATATTGCTTTTGGTTCACTATCATCAGGTTTCATTTCTAATAAAGGAATGTTTAAGTAATGTTCATGTGCACTTCTCCTTTTTGCTAACTGCAATCAAGACCTCCCACAGTTGAGGGACCTTGCACAAGATGTCAGAAAAAAATTCAAAAAGTTGATCTATGCATGTTTTCAAAGGTTTTTCAGAAGATGGAATCTTTCTAGATTTACATTTTCACAACCATACATATCACAATCTATGCAAGCTTTCTGGACATCATTAACTGTGGAATTTCTAGAGCTCATGTCTGGTATTTGCAAACAGAGGAGTGTGCAAGAGAGGGCAAACAGTGTGAATTAAAAGCTGATGTAACACATTTTTGCAGAGGAAAACAGAACATCTCAGTTATTAATATATTTCTTGTGTTTTTATTAGAAAAGATGGAGTTACACAACTGTTATAAAAGGAGGAAACACAATAATAACAAACACTGAGCATGTATGAAAACGAAAAACACATTTGGACTACATGATGACTAACTAGCACAAATGAGAAGTAATGTAAAGGCAAGGTAAAATGTTTCTGACTCTTTGAAATAATTTATAACAGTGACTGCACAGCAGCTTCAGATACTGCAGTGTAAGGAGGGATATGAGGTGGTGGCCATTCTCTATTTAGTATGAACACCATTATTTGATTTTACATACATATACGGTCTATATATTTAGGTCTATTTACAAAAACATGACCAACATAACCAAAAAATAAACAAAACAAGAAATAGAAAACATCCATAAATATTGTCCGTGGGCAATCAAAAACTATGAATGTAATTATTGGTCTAGCACCTTGTAGGACAGGATAATATAACAAACAGGTGTCAGAGTGCTGCCATAAGAAGCAATATAATCTGAATATGATCCGGTCAAAAGATTATGCAAGTTAAAATGTTGAGAAAATATATACAACAGGTTTGGAATACTCAAGAATAAATACATTTATCATCATCAAGACAGAAAAAGCTTTTAAAAAATAAACATGTGGGTCTATTTAGTCCTCATACACTTAATCTGTTTCTCTGTCAAATTTTACATCTTTTGTTTGAGATAAGACGGGAAACTCAAAATAGTAAGGGATTTGGTTAGTTTGTGTCCACAAAAATCAAGAGCCTTTATGGTAATTCACACATGGTAAGATAAAGTAATGCACATTCTTTTCCTTTTCTACCACATCTACCTCCATCCTAACTAGTGTTAAATCTAAATTATTACTTTCTCCTAAAATCATAAAGGCCCTCAATCGCCTGTCATCTGGTGATGCCCAAAATGCTACCATTAATGAATGGATGACAGAGTAGTAAACACTTAAGTTGTAAAGTACAACTATTACACTTCTTGTAAGTTTAAGAATACTTCTTAAACGCTTCCACATAACACCCAGTGATGATTAACTTATCCAAACAAGCATCAAAACGCACATACAAAGGAGTCTATGTCTAAATTTTACTTCTCACACCAGTGTTCTCATTGAGGCTTTTCATTTGATGAACTCACCAGTGACCTATGACCTTTTGAAAAGCACAGAATATTTCCCAAAAACAGAGATTTTCATTTGATGAACTCACCAGTGACCTATGACCTTTTGAAAAGCACAGAATATTTCCCAAACACAGATTATAATGGAGTGCCTGAACGATGAAAACATGTCACCGATGGTAGCGATTTCAAACATCATCAATGAAAACAAATATTGTTCAGATATATTTGTAACTTCTCTGTTGATGTGAATATTTGGATTCAGGTTGTTTTGTATTTTATCAATGCTGAATAACAAACATGTGAATATTCCACAATATTCTGTGTGAAAGGTAACATGAACTCCTGTAATTCAACCATTTTCATGTTGCTGCATGTCTGTGTCAGATGAACGTCACTGATAAAAACTGGTTTTAAATAAAATACATTTAATAATACATCAAACGGACTTTCGGACTTCTTGAACAGTTTTCAGAACTGATTGATGGAGTCTATAGTGGCACACAGTCCAATTCCTGGGCATAAAAACATCAACCTGCATTGCACTTGAATATGCAGAATAACACAATTTACAACATTGATGTCAATATTTTTTGCGTTAAGAAAATAACCGCCTTAATATTTTGTGAGACTTCAAAGATAACACTACTTTTATAATAAATGTACACTCATGTCCACAGATGGAACACTACATTCAGGGAAAGTCTCTAACAGTACATCCCATCACTTCATAGCTCTGTCCGATCCCTTTGCTTAGCCTCATTTTTAAAATTTGGCACTTTGGAGTCACATCAGAGGCGCCCATGTCTGAAAAGGAGTCCGCCCTTGTTCTCTGCACACAAGCCCGGGGCTTCGGATGATTAAGCACCACCACCGGCTGGTTCGGACCTGGCCGCTTGACCAGCTGGTCCTCAGCGGCATGGGGTAGATAACTGTACAGTCATCGAGGCTGCCTGCCGGTAGCTGAGTCTTGTCTCTAGATATTCGAACCTTAAGTCCTTTCTTGCTTTTTTTCCAGATGCCAACCTGAACCCGTTTAAGAGAGATGGTCAAGAACCTGGAGGACTCGTCCTCCTTGCCTTTCCCTGCTTGCTGTACTTTATCCACAGTGTTTGCTTTCTCCACAGGTGAAGCAGGCTTAGAATCTTCACATGCAGAAGGCGTTAAATCAGGACTGTGGCTGCATTTGTTAGTGTCTCCTATCTTTTCTCCATTTTCTTCTTTCTTGATGTGAATGTTGTTTTGTGTCAATGCTGGTGGCTGCAGGTTAACCTCCTTTTTTACTTTCACACACTCAGTTGACTTCTCTGCGAGTAACACATCACAGGTGAAGACCCCGTTTTTTTCAGCCTGCTGGATGCATCGGCCTGACGCTGGCGCCTTAAGCTTTTCATCTGTGCCGTTTCTGATCTGATCTTGACTTGTGCTCTGTTTTTTATGCATCACTATTCCTCTCAGAGCCATTACCAGAGGTTCAATTGGACCTTGGCTTTCCTCTGGCTGCTCGCTTAATGAAAACACAGAGGAGATGACTGGAAAGCTCTGAGGCTCTAACACGTCTCCATCTTTTGCTATGTTTTTAGATCCAACGTCGTGGATACATGTCGATATTGTAGGGGTTGTGTGACTAGATAGGACAGGGGTATTTACTGATGAGGGTTTCATCAAACTGCTTTTTATTGGAAAAGTTTGATTTGCAAGATTGTCCTTATTGACTAAAACAGCAGGAGATCTCACTTCAATGGCTTGAGGAACAGGAGATCTTAAAGACTTTGAAGCTGGTGTGCTTTGGTGATCCAAGCACACTATATCTTTGTCAACTTTAGAAGCAGAGTTGCTCTTGAGGCGGACTTCCCTAGCTCCCAGCTTCACAAGTGCTGACACTTCTTGAACACTATTTGTGTCGGACAACCTCCTGGGTGGAATGCTCTTAGAGAGATCTACAGTTGCATTATTCCACTCATCCACAATCCTCTGAGAAACTTTACCTGCCACAGTGACAGGATGCAGGCCAGTATTCAACCTGATAGGACCTCTGCCAGACAGGACGCCTGAAGACGAGGAGATGTGATTTACAGGTGCTGCCTGTGTAACTCTAATCCCAGTATTTGCTTCCCGCATAGGAGTGAGAATGGTTTTGGAAACTTTGTTTGGGATGACCGCGTCACACTCCAGGTTGATAATTTCCATCGAAGGCCTCTTCAGCACAACCTTCTCTTTAGTTACCACATTTGTTGGAGAGTTCACGCCGACGTTTGCCATTGTTTTTGTTTCGCTTTGCTTCCTGCTGCCTGTGCACATGCTAGTGCTTACTGACCTCATTGTGTTTGGGTGATGTAGTGTGGACGACAACGGCTTCTCCGGACCAGGGTCATGGAGAGTTGCAGGTTTTGTGTTCTTTATCACAGACTCATTTTCTTGTTGTGAGATGAGCCGCAGTTTCAGTTCCTTAGTCCCATTAACAGTTTTCACCTCAACAAGTTCAACCAAGCAGCCAGCAGGGATGTTCACCTCCTCTGGTAAAGAGACTGTAAGGGCCCTGTTGAGTCCATTTAAATGAGGCAAGCGTTCTGTGTTGCCATTAGTGGTGTTGGTTAAGTTTGTGTCCAGTGTTTTCCCCAGTTTGGCAGCAGGCGCAGTTGGGGTTGGCACAGCCACCCGGACGACAGGTCGAGGAGGAGGCGGCAGCAGCGAATCAGCAGTGGGAGCACTTCTTAAGGCACTGGAGACGGGCGGAGCTTTTGTCATGCCAGACTTAGCAGGTCCTTGATTTATGCTGTTACTATGCAAACGGTCAATGTGCTTCAACATACACCTCTTCCTCATGTAGCCCTGTCCACAGTGGAGACATTTGAATGGATACTTTGACGTATGCTGCTTCAAGTGCTCGTTCAGCTCCGCCTCACTGAAGTACATGGCGTTGCAATAAAAACAGTAAAACCTCGTCCCATGCTCGATCATGTGCGTCTTGAACACCACAGGGTCTGTGGATGTAAAGCCACATTTCTCACAGTACATCACCTTTGAGGTGCCCAAAAGACGCTCCAGCGCCATGTTTGGATGGATACCATTCATAGATGACGGTATGCTTTGATAGGTCACAGGTTTCATGGTGGACTCCACTGGTCATTTGGTCTCGCAGATAATAACCGAAGTTCTTCACTCCATAAAGTTGATTGATGTCCACCTGACATCCAGGGTTTGGTCCACAGGAAGGTTCACACTGCTGCAGTCAAGTAGAAGTCAGTGAGGTGTACCTGCCTGTATGGAGCAGATGAAAAGAGAGAGCTTGAACACCTACAGCACTCAGTGAATCTTACAGACAAGACTGCCTCTTTGATGAGGAGGCCCATAAAGCCCCTCCCCCTCACATACAGCTATTGCAGCATTTTATCCAGCTATCTATCCACAAAATTATAAATCATTACATCCTTGCAGTGATCGGGACGTTAATCAGACTGAAAGCATGTATTCCTATTAGCATTCTCTATCTGCAGTCAGGAGCTAGCCTGCTTTGAACATAAGGAAAAGGCCCTCCCTAACCAACAGGAGCTTCTCCCGGACGACGCTCCGATTTCCCAATGTTTATGTTTTCAGATGAGTCAAGTGTCTAGCATGCATCTAATTTGACTGTAGTGAAACAGTTTATGGTCTGTCACATAGTTTTAGAGATCGTAAAAACAGTGAAAATACCTTCGATCGGGGAGATTTTAACGCATATCACCGCAGCAAATGGATCCCCCCCAGAGTTAGCTTGTCATTAGCTGTCAAAAGCTAGCAATTGGATACAATTCCGGAAATAATTGTCTTCTTTTCAAATTAAAAGCAAGGAACGTTAACTTTATATTTGAAGTTTTTGTCTCAGAAGTGAGAAGCGTTTTTTTTTAAATGTAGTGCTACATTTTTAATCAAGTAAATATACAAAGCAAATAAATAAAAGTAGAACAATATTTTATTTTACGAGATTTAATAACTAAGTAACTGATCATCACTGATTTGATATTTAGAACTGAGGTAGTTAAATAAAAAAAAACTCCAAAGACGTGCAAGTTCTGGTATTTTAAAAACTAAAACAACAATTTTACATTTAATCTCCTTTGTGGATTTTTTGAATTACATGTTTTTCAATTGCAAAGTGACTTAAAATGCATAACTGAGAACATTTAATATTTATGGTTGAGATCATAAATGTTTATAAAGTTAACAGAAATCACATTTATTGTGAGTTTAGCGACAAACATTTCAGCGTATTTGCGGGAAGAGTCTTTTATTTTGACGGTTCTCTTTTGTCCGAATTGTGTCGCCTTGACAACGGGCTGACTTGCGCTAGTGCGATTCCTAAAGATTGGCACTTCACAAATCAGCGTATAATTTACGTAGGGACCTAAATACGGGACAGAACAACGTGCTGTTAAGGAGGAACGCATTACTGTCGGCATCTTCCACCGAAATTAACGCGAATAGACCGTTATCTATGAGCTTGTAAAGATTTATAGAGGCAGACAGTCACCTTACTGTGTGCGGTTTTAGACTTTAACGTTCCCATTGTGACCTTCGCTGACATGGATCGAAATGCTTTGTAAACATATGGGAGCATGCAACGTTTAACAATCCGCAGGTTACTGTGTGTGTCTTTACGAAGGTGAGTTTAGCTACATGTTTCTGATAGTTCATAGGTCTGGTTAATGAATATTCATTGGTTTTAGCACATTTCCACGACAGATGTATTATTTAATCGAAGGGTTGCAGCAGATAATGCCTGCTTTGTTGTAGTAGCCCCCGGACAGTTGCCCATGTGAGGCTCACCGTGTGCATTGTGGAAACTGTTTCTGGGATTTGCACATCATTGTTGCAAGTCACAATGACACAGCAGAGGCTTTCACTTGACCCTCCCATTCTGTCCGTACCTCGTTCCCCGGAAACAGCTTCCTGGTTATGGCAATATTCTTGAGCCAGCTAGCAGTTATCAACGCTTCGACTTGGTTCACTGCCCGAAAGCTAATCTTCTCCACTCCTCGCAGGCACGAACTGATCCGCCGCAGCATGGCATCGGACCGGGCATCGGCAGCGGAGACTACCCGCTTCGACTTCCTGGTGATCGGCGGCGGGTCTGGAGGTTTGGCCGGGGCTCGGAGAGCGGCGGAACTCGGAGCGAACACCGCCGTGATCGAGAGCCACAAACTCGGAGGTACCTGCGTGAGTAAAAATGAAAACCAAACAAACAAACAAACACACACACACACACATACACCAGGGTGAATGTGAACTCTCCGGACTCTTTTTTTGTTGACTGCTGACAATCCAATGTTAGTAGTAATAAGAAGATATTCTGTCTTCTCTTTTACCATTATTATTATCTAGCGTTGTGGCATGCAGCGCGTCTCTCTAAACCACCATAAAATACCATATCTTAATTAACCTGAGGGAATTTGGTTATATTTTCTGCCATTAAATACATTACTATAACAAGTCAACTGTAAGAACTGGAAATGATATAGTGGAAGCTGTTTCTGTCTCTAAGAAAACAAGTTGAACTTTTATTTTAGTCATTATTTTAATATTGTAATTACTAAAATATACTTTTTTTCCTCCCTCTTCTTCTTCAGTTTATTTTATTTCATCACCCCAATCCAACTGCCCAAAACACATTAAGTTTAATTAATTAACATTAATTAATTGTGGCAGTGGATAGAGTAGTCCTTTTTGCAATGTAAAGGTTGTAGGTTAGTCACCATAAGTAAATAGCGTAGCAATTTATTAACTTTAATATTTCATAAGCGATGCCAGTTATTCAGCTGTATGTACATTTATTTAAAATTGAAAAAGTCGAAAAGTCCAGACTCCTGCTCTAAATTATTTGTTTGCTTTGCTTTTAGGTTTAGAAGAGCCTCTGCTAATTTATTGAAAAGCTCTTGAACAACATTCTAATTCTGTAACTAAGAGAGGTTTCATTCACTTCCTTTTTTTTTTTTTTTTTTTTTTTTTTGTATAATTAATGGATGTCACATAATTTTCACTACACTTTTTAAAGTGATTTCCACATTGTTGATAAATTCCTATATTTGCGGGTTTGGTTTTATAGCATGATATAATTCTCTTTTTTTCTGTCCAGTTTTGCTTTAAGCCAACACTGAATCCTTGTTCTTTAAACTCTAAAGTACATTATAGTGTAAATAAATTCACATTGCTTATAGATATTGTCTTTTAAATTTCACATGCATTTAGAAATTGTCTACTCAGATTGCACTACATTTATATGCTTGTTTTAATATTTTCCCAGGTCAACGTTGGATGTGTTCCTAAAAAGGTAGTTACTTTCCCTTACTCATGACATTGGTCATGTTTGGACTATTAGTCCGAAGAATTTTAAATCAGACCGTCTTTTTGTGTTTTCACAGGTTATGTGGAATGCAGCAGTTCATGCTGAGTATCTGCACGATCACAGCGATTATGGCTTTGCAACTGAAAAAGTTCATTTCAGTTGGGAGTAAGTTTCACTGTCTGTTCTGTCTCTGGACCAATTTTTGTGGTCAGCTGCAATGAGCTCTTTTGAAAGCTTGGAGGGAAGTTATTGAAAGAAATCAGTGTTCTTTCACAAGCACAATTCCTCCCTTGAATGCTCTTTTTGGTTTTTTTTTTTTTGTTTCTTTTGCCAACTTCTCTGTTTGCACAGAGCTTAGTTGAGTCATCATGACCGTTAAAGAAAGGTCTATGTAAGGAGTGTTATTATCCGACATGAGCAAACTTAAGGTGTGTTTCCCTATGCTTCCATTTCAACTCCACTGCTGTTTATGTAAATTACATGGAAGAGTGGAGGAAAGTAAAAAAAACTTGAAGGTTTTCCTAAAAAGAAAAAAGAACGATACCATGAGAAATATAAATCAGAAATCTATCACTGATTCTATACTCTGCAACATAAGAAAAGGAAAAGTCAACGTTTGTGCGAAGATGTAATTGCAACAGGTTTTAAAAGAATTTCATGAACACAAACCTCCATCTTTAATCACATTTATGTCTGAGAGATGAACAAGTGCTCAATTTGGATTCTAAGCTACTGTTCTACTGCCTTACAATAAAAATCCTTCCAAGCTCTATGGAAACATGCAACACTAACAGAGGTTTAATAAATTAAACCAGACGTGTTCAGAGAGAATAATACACACCCCTCATTTCTAACTTAATATCTGACAGGTTCCAGGTCAAAGGTTGATTTGTTATATATATTTCTCAGGACAAAGTGTTTTGTATCTTATGCAACTAACTTATTTATTTGTGTTTGCAGGACTCTTAAGGCCAAAAGGGACGCTTACGTTTCTCGCCTGAACCAGATTTATCGCAACAACCTGGACAAAGTGAGTTTATCGTCTGTCAATGTTTAGGCTACAATTTTGTGGCAATTTAGAATTATTTCATCTGTTGTTTATTTTTTTGTTTTGTTTTTTTAATTTTCCCCCATAATAAAAAGATGAATAAATGTGACATGGCCTCATGTTGTACTTCTGTCTGATGTTATCCAGGCTAAAATCGAAACTATACAAGGCTACGCCAGGTTTACAGATGACCCTGAGCCCACCGTGGAGGTCAATGGTAGAAAACTGACTGCGCCTCACATCCTCATAGCCACCGGGGGGCAGCCTTCTGTTCTGAGTGATGAAGAAGTTCCAGGTTGGAATGGTGATGACAATGTGTTTTGAAGATCTGGAACTTCACATTTAAATATTTTTGTGTTCTAATTTCAGGTGCAAGTCTTGGCATTAGTAGTGATGGCTTTTTTGAACTTGAAACCCTTCCAAAGTAAGGTTTTATATGTTTTAAAAAGATTTTAGGCCTCAGTAGTTCTCTGTAAATAAGAATCTTTTTCCTCATTAGGCGCAGTGTGATTGTAGGCGCTGGCTATATTGCTGTAGAAATGGCTGGCATCCTAGCCACCCTGGGATCCAAAACGTCCCTTGTTATTCGACAAACAGGGGTAAGAAACAAGCAAAACGTATAAAACAGTGATGTTTCTACAATCTATAACCGTGCTACAAGTTGTGAATGCTCTCTCTGTAGGTTTTGAGAAACTTTGATGCATTCATAAGCGCAAATTGCACCAAAGAACTCCAAAACAATGGCGTCGACCTGTGGAAGAACTCTCAGGTGAAATCTGTGAGTAAGACCGACAAAGGTCTTGAGGTGACGATTGTTACCAAAGACCCAGAGAAGAAGAACGATGAGAAGATCAGCACCATTGAGGAAGTGGAGTGTCTTTTGTGGGCCATAGGAAGGCAGCCCAACATTTCTGGGCTGAACATCGGCAGCATGGTAACAATTTACACATGCAGTGCTGGCCACATTTACAGGCAGTTCTGGTAAAGATTTCAAGAAGGCCTTACATTTTTTTATTTTATTTGGAAAAGTACAAATTTTACTTAAAGTGCATTTAGTTATTGGGGGAAATATCATGTTAACATTCAGGGAGTTGATAGATTAATGAATAACCGTTGTCATCCCTGGTTATTACAGCACTTATTTCTCTTCTATAACATTTCAGAAGTTTGGAGCGTGCCTATAGCATGATTTTTGCTTGATAGACTATGCTTAAGTGTAGTTTATCAAGGTTCCTCTTCAGCTTATTCCATGTGTCTTAAAAATCAAACAAATGTTTGCTCCTTTTCTTTTTTGTTAACCATTTCAGTGTTGATTTTTGGTTAAGCGACATAATTAGAAGTTCCTAGAAACTCTAATCAACTAAGATGTGCCCATACCTGTTATTTCTATTATTTCTTAATGTGGGATTTTTACTTCACTATATAAATACATTTATTTTCTGCTTTGTAAAGGTGCAAAGTCTAGCTATGTTCCAGTGACCCACATTATTTCAGTTTCTCCATCACTTTTTATTGCCAGTTTTCTTCAAAAAGCAGATCAAATAATTGGAGTTAGCCAAAGAATTTGGCGAGAAAAAGCATAAATTATTCTTTTTTTTTTATTTAAAATTTTTAGTTAAAGATTGCCTCCTGTAAGTGTGCTCTTCCTTTTGTCTCCCAGGGTCTGGACACTGATGAAAGAGGCCACATCATCGTGGATGAATTCCAGAACACCTCCCGGCCAGGAATCTATGCTGTTGGGGATGTTTGTGGCAAAGCTCTTCTCACACCCGGTAGGAGACAACAAAAAACGACAAATGGCTTGGTAGCAGTTATTGAAAGCTCACTGTTATTTTACTTGTGGGGCAGTTGCCATTGCTGCAGGCAGAAAGCTTGCCCATAGATTGTTTGAGGGCAAGAAGGACTCCAAGTTGGACTACTCCAGCATCCCCACAGTGGTATTCAGCCATCCACCCATTGGTACCGTGGGCCTCACAGAAGGTGACTACTCCTGTATCCTAAATGATTTCACTTCCAGCATTCTCTGTTATCTAATATTTTGGTAAATATCCCAGCATTCCTAGATTTACTGAGCAAATCAGAATGACAAACGCTTCCTTGTTCATGTTCTTCTCTCAGAGGAGGCTGTTAAAGCCCATGGAAAGGAGAATGTAAAGATCTATAAGACATCTTTCACGCCGATGTATCACGCCATCACGAGCAGGAGGAGCCCATGCATCATGAAGCTGGTGTGTGTGGGCAAGGAGGAGAAGGTACGACATGTCTGTGTTTGGTGACCCTATTTTTGTTTTTATTGTTTTTCAGGCACAAAATTCTGTTTTTTTGTTTTGTTTTTTGGGGGGTTGGTTGGTTGGTTGTTTTAACTTGAACCATCTTATCTTTGCAGGTGGTGGGCCTGCATATGCAGGGCCTTGGCTGTGATGAAATGCTGCAGGGATTTGCTGTTGCCATCAAAATGGGGGCGACCAAAGCAGACTTTGACAACACTATCGCCATTCACCCCACCTCGTCCGAGGAGTTTGTCACGATGCGTTGATGCAGACATCGTCCCCAAACCATTTTCCAAAAAGTCCAGGACCAGAATATTCTCTCATCAGAGTGATGACTTGTGTCACAAAATTGATTATAATCTTATATTTTTTGCATTTAAGTGACCTTAATTGTAAACAGTGTTTATATTTTTCATAGATTATATATTTTACCTGAACAACCTTAAATTCAGTTTGGATTCTATTGAATTATGTGGTGGGTCTTGACTACTGATTAAACATTCTGAATACAGTACAATTATGGTAAAAGTAATGAATGTGCAAAGATTGTTGTCAAGAAACCGCCTGAATAACCAAACAATAACACCTCCTTGTGTTTGTGTTTGACTTATTGGTCATTTATGTAATTTATAATAAAACCACAGCTGCCCTTTGGAGCACCATTTCAATGCAAAGTCAGGATCTGTATTCTTTGTAGTATTCTACAGATGCAATAAACCTGCATATTTCTTTCTTAAGACTTGAGATTATGTTGTTGCTTGGTGACAACGCCCTTTTCTGTTATTACACTGTTAAGAAGCCCTTCCCTTTTCTATTTGTAACTAATTTGGGTTGGATAATGGCAGAAGCACTCCCTTCAGTACGAAGCTTTAACACATTATGCTTCATGCAGAAGCATAATGTGTTAAAGCACTGTATTAGTGCTTGAAGACATTATTTTTCTTCTGTTATAAGATATGTTAACAGACTTTCTGCAAAAACTTCCTCTTTTTTGTGATGTGTATATTGCTGAAAAACTGTCAAAAAAGTTTGACAGTTTCACTTAAATGTTACATGCATTTACACAGTGTTGTATAAAGTACTGAAATCTCGGAGTCAAGTAAAAGTATAGGTACCGCTCCAAAATATGACTTTGGTAAAAGTCCAAGTCACTGATTGAAATGTTACTTGAGTTAAAGTATTAAAGTATCTGAAATGTCTTGTACTTAAGTATGAAAATTACTGTAAAAATGGATGAACTCAAGTAATGTAATGAAAAGTACAAGTAAAAAGTAAAACAAGGCAAATGCAGTTTGAATGACATTTTTTATATTTTGGTAAATTTGTTAAATACACTTAAAATAATGTAAACAACTGCAGTAGGCAAAATGAAACCTGCTAATAGATAAACCTGCAGGCATCATTTAGTTAAGAAAATTAGGAGCTTTACCTAAACCACAAGGTTAACTTAACCTGCTTTACAACTGAACCAGCGTCTTAGTAAACCCTCCAGGACAGAAAATACAAAGTTTTTGTAAGCCTTAAGTTTTCCCTTTCAGTAAGGTCAGTGCTGAAAATGAGAAAAATAAATAGTACAGAAAATGCGGCCAACATGAAGAAAAAAAGCCGTTACGATTACTCTACTTCACAAACTATAGGCGCACACAACTGGTCATTATGCAAAAGAAAAATAGAATTGGGAGGGAAATGCAGCTTATTTGGCATCTGAAGAGGTAAAGCTTTTTGTTAACTTGGTATTTAATGGGAGAAGCGAAACAGACCTCCGTGATGCTGACACCCACCTACTCAAAAAATCCAGCAAATAGTCTGATTGGTTAGAGCTCCGTTTGTGCATCTTTGGTTTCCGAGATATTAAAAATGATTTTTTTTAGGCCATCCATTACTTACTTAAAGAGTAAGTAAAATGAATTTTGTGTCAGTTTGAAGGCAAGAAATCTATTTCCATTAGTTTCTCAGGAGAGTTTGGATGTAAAATTTGTTGACTCTCCCTGAGTGAACCTCCGACACCTTGAGGAAGGGGAGACCGAGAGAACGGCTGGCCGAAATTAGCGTTCATGAATCGGATCAACCTCGAGTTAGGCGCCGCTCACACCGGATATCAGAATACCCAAAATCCAAATTGAAAACAACTTTGCTGCGTTTGTTTTAACGGCACAAACCTGCACAAACGGAGCACTAACGAACCAGCCCACTTTGGTTTGTTTTGGAGAAAAATGGGGGAATGGTGAACTCTGGATGGGCTAAAAAATCATTTTAATATCTCGGAAACCAAAGCTGCACAAACGAACATTTTAACGGCACAAACCTACACAAACGGAGCTCTAACCAATCAGACTGTTTGCTGGACTTTCTGACGTAGTGGGGAGGTGAAACCTGTGCATCCTATTGGCGGTGATGAACAAGCCCAGGCAAGCAGGCTTTGTTGCAGTCAATCAGTAGGTGGGTCAAAACATTTGCGTTTCTCTCTCGCTTTTTTGTAACGAGTAACTAAACCACACATTGAAAATGTATCGGAGTAAAAGTATGCAATTAAATTCGGAAATGTAGTGAAGTAAAAGTGAAAGTTATCAAAAATTTTCTTACTCGAGGAAAGTATGAAGTACTCCAAAATATACTTAAGTAAAGTAGTGAAGTATTTTTACTTCGTTACTATACAACACTGCATTTACATAATGTATAAATGCTGTGAAGAGCTTTACAATATTTATTTCTTTTTTTTATTTTTACAAATGACACTAAAGGAGAAAAAACAGTTTCTTATGCAAACGTGCTGTAGTTTTTCATTAAAGCAGACTGCATTTAACTGAATCTTATATTCAGTTGCATGCAATAAACATGGCCATGCATGTTCACAAACATGTAATGCTGGAAGATTTAAAATAAATTAACCCCTTATTGTAAAATTATGCTACTGCAAAGAAAGTAGATTAAAAAAAAGCTTTTTGCATCGCATTTTTAAACCTTCTATACTAGGTAAGTATGATATTTTAACCTTTTAAGGGAACTATCTCCATGTTCTGTAAGTTTATAAAAAATATACTTATTTTATATAATGATAAGGGAGGTCATCCTCTTCTGATAGTCGTTTTCTTTTTCTTGTGATACGCAATATGTAAAGTTAATTTGTCTTAAAATTACGGTCAAAAAACCAAAAAAAAAAACGACTTTCCACAGCCTAGTACGAAATATCGCGACATCATCTGATTCCCTAATAAACTCATGGTCACTCGCGCGGGATCTCCTCACTGAAACGTCATAGGTCACGTGATTCGATGTTTGTAGTTTTTTTTCCATCGTATGTCTAAAGCGGCGTTACGATGAATTTGTAAAATGGATTCATACTATGTAGAGCAAACTTCAACGTAAAAAGGTATTTCATTTTTAATACATTATTTTATAAACGCATCCGTTACTCAGTTGCTTCAATTTAGTCTGAAATTTAAATGTTAAAGAGCACCTGTTATTTCCAAGGCTAGTGACGTTAGCTGATCAGGCTAGTTTGCTATGTAGCTCTGTTCCCACCCGGTTTGCTGAACGGAGCAGAACAGAGCTAGCCGACAAGCAGAAGCTGTAATTTTCTGTTAAATGAAAAATATTCAGTTTTACCACAACTATCAGTTTAGTTTAACGTGTTAGTTTGTTTTTAGCCACGCTAACGTTGCTAACTGATGACACTGTCTGAGGATATTTTTCAACGTTAATCTGTTTGAAAGGTGGTTGGGTTAAGTTGGCAGGCTGGTAATACGAACACAACTGTGACTGGGATGTCTGTGAATTTACAAAGCACATTCCTGCACTTCAACAGCAAGCCCCGCTGCAGAGAGGATGTTCCCCAGCCTGGCCCACAGACCATGGCATGTCTTCTGCAGAGTGTCCCTGCAGCACAGGTCCTCGCTGTCCCAGTGGTGTCATAGGTTTCCCCGAGGTAAGCTTCTGAATGAGTTGCTTGTTACTGTTATATCTACTTGAAATCTGTTTTTTTTTTTTTTACTGTCTGTTAAAAAAAAAACATCTGAAGCCTCGCCAGACTTTTTATTGTTATTATTATGTAAACCAACTCATTTAAGATCATTTATGTCACTTGTAGAAGACTTCACCATCACTCTTTCGACTTGCTTTATTGTTGTCAGTTGATCTTGAATCAAGATTTATCCTCCCTAGCAACCAACAAGGCAACTAATCAGTTCTTTTGTGTTAATCTTTTTGTTATTTCTGATTATTTTTCCCTCTCGCATTATGCATGTTTTTAATGAAATTCTAGTAGTTTTCTTCTCTCTTACAAGAAAGAAAAAATATAATTTTTAGACATTTACTGTTGTTGTAATACTCTATAAAGGGCAGAATGACTAAATGAATACCAAGACTATTGTGTGTATATTTAAATGATTTAGCAATAGTCAAAGTATCCAGACTGTAGTACATATGTTTGGGAAATGTGAGATAGCACAGTTATGCAGTCATACTTACACTTTGCATGCTGCTAATACATGGAATCTCACTTCTCACCTGGCATGTTGTTGTGACCAAAATACTTCCAATGACAGTTGGGAGCATTGTTAACAAAGAGAGAAGTGACAAGACTGTGGATCGTATCACAACTGCATTGTTTTCTAAAATAGTGGTTATACTATTATATATTTGTATTATTAATTTTGCTGCAACATAAAAAGTTATTGTTTTTTAAGTAAAAGCACTTCGATTCCTGTCTAAAGTGTTATTTTTTTTGTATAAATTCTTTAACATAAAAACCTGATATTTTTACAGAGGGTTGTCACAATGTTTAAAGCTTCATGTTAGATGTGGTTTGAGCCATATTACATGTTCAGACCAGACTTTGTCTCAGCTCAAAACCTCTTACCCAAAACCTTCAGAAACTGCACCAAAAGCTTATTGTACTTCTTATGTCATTGATTCAAATATACACAAAGCATAATGAGTGTTTACCTCAGTAGGCTTTTTAAACTACATATATATTGTAAAGGCCTGCTGTGGATATCTCTACTTAATTGCCTGTTATTTTTTACTGTCATTGTATTTTTTCATGAAAAGAAAACACACCATTGCATATTATCTTTAATGAGCCACTGTGTTGCACAGGTTGGCAGATTGGAGGCACACACAGCTTATGGCTCAGCCTTCCTGACTGCCGTGTGGCCTCTTTGGGGCTCACATCGGTGCAGTTCTACTCTACCTCTGGTGATAGTAAAGATGGTCCTCCAAAATCAAAATCAACTGATTCCCCTTCAGCAGAGAGAGTGGCGACTGGGGCTGCAAAAGTCACCACAAATTTATCAGGTAAACTTTTGCTTAATTTTTTTATATCTGACTGATTACATGTTCAAGAATTATGAAAGTTTAAGCTTAATTATTATTTCTATTAATATCTTTACTTCCATAGATAAAGCACTTCAAGGACTGACAAAAGTTGAGGCAATTCAAGTCAAAGGTAAGAGGTCACATTTGTGTGTTCCTGTTAAATTTTGAATTGTTTCCCTTGATAGCTGATTCAGACTGAAATCATTTTGTCATTTTATTGCAAATACAGTTCGAGCTGTCCTCAAGAAAAGGGATTATGGAGCCAAATACACTAAGAACAACTTTATCACTGCTGTCAGAGCGATGAATGAGTTCTGTCTCAAACCAAGGTGATTCCTCTGTCTTGTATTTTTATAGAAATATTACGGAAAATCAGAAACTGTTCTAATTCTGTATGCAACACAAAAATAGTTAATAATTGAGCATGCTTTTGCAGTTCACTTGAACAGATTTCTGTAAGTCTGTTTAATTTTTTTTTGCCCTGCTCCTTTTGTACTTGCAGTGATCTGGAGCAGCTCCGGAAGATCAGGAGGCGCAGCCCCCATGACGACACAGAGGCTTTCACTGTGTTTTTGCGGTCAGACGTGGAGGCCAAGTTAGTGCAAAATTCTCCTGTTGCACCTCCAAAACATCTGCAGAGAATGATACCAAATCTCTTCAAACAAGTCATTTATTAAAACAGCATTTACATTTCTCTTATGTTGGTTTATGATTATATTCTTTTTTTCTCACTGTCAGAGCACTAGATGTGTGGGGAAGCAACGAAGCTGTAGACCGAGAGAGGAATCGCAGGAAAAAAGTGGAGAGAGAGTACCAAGAGAGTCGGTTCAACATTTGCTTCTTTGTGAATAAACTAAAAGCACAAAGTTTTCTCTATTCATAGAGGCTGCATAAAAAATACTCAAAATATGTTTATTTTGTAATGTAGGTAGAAAAACAATTCGAAGTCCCAAATGTAAATGGTTTCTATAACTTTTCAGATAGGATGTAAGTGTTTGTTGGAATAGTACTTAAATCTTTAGGTTAACTGCTGGAGCCATACCTGTCATAGCCACACTAATATTCACATCATTTACAGCAGCAAAATTGTCAAAAAAAAAAGCCAGAAATGATTTAAAAAAAAAATTTTTTATTGAAGTTCCCATTTTAGGCTACATGTTTGAAAAATTGGTAAAAATGTTGTTTTCTCATTTACATCATAAATATTACTAACCAGATCATCTCTCAGCTGATATAGTTCTCTATTCCCTCTTTTGCTATGAGGTTGTAAAGAAAGCTTAATTTTGGCTTTTGTTTGACCCGTTGTCTGTTTATTTGCAGATATTTTTCGTAACCAGCAGCTGTTAAAGGAGTACAAAGACTTTTGGGGAAACACTAAGGTAAGAGGTTTTTTTGTCCCATGTTTTTGGGGGTATTTTGTTGTGAATTTCCTGAATTAATTCCCTATCTCATCATCTAAATGCTCCAACCATCCATCCATGTTTCCATTTGTTTGCTCGACTGTTAATTTATCCATCTGTCAATTTGTTTTTCTGCATATCCTTTAATCCATTTTTGTTCATTTGTAATCCATCTATCTGTCATTTGCTTATCACTTCGTTCATTTGTCATCATATGTTCATCCATCCATCTCTCCCTTTGTTTTTCCTGCCATTTGTTTTTCCATCATCTGTTATATTTTGTATTTAAAGCCTGGGTTCTGTAGAAAAACCTGCTGTTAATTCACATTAAACTGCTGTATTTCTACATTGAAAATATAGCTATATTATTATACATTATTATTGATATGGTAAAGTATAGTATTAACATTGAGTAACATTTGTGTCACTGTACCACAGTTAATTACTCATAGTTGTGTTTGAGTGACCTTTGTCCCGATAACTGAGGTCACTGCATCTTTTACACACAGGGACATTCATGTCCCTGTCTTTGCTGTATGGTGTTGATGTTATTTCAGTGACTGCGCTGTACCTGGCTGGTATGTGGTGGCATATTCTACACTCTGCTGGTTTGTTTGGTCAGAGGAGCCATCTAACCCGCTGCCCTTTGAGAGAACAATAGAGACAAAATGACAAAATACTATTTACATTTTCTAATATTGTCATTGTTATTATTGATATTGTTGTTATTATAACAGGCACTCTGATTGCTGAAAATAACTATCAGGCATGTGGAGATCATCCCTTGAAAACCATTTGTATTTTTATTATTTTTCTCTTTCTTAAGCCCCGATCCGGCAAGAGAGCAACATTTCTGCAAGGTCCAGGGAAGGTGGTAATGGTGGCCATCTGCATGTAAGTTTTCTTCTTTTTTTTTTTTTATTTCTCTTGTCTTACCAGATTGCCTTGTTTCTGAATTTTGTGTGGTTTTTATGAAACATTTCTCATATTTACTGAATTGTCTGAGCTGCTGCACACACAGCGGCAGGTGCTGAATTACTGTCTGTGGGGTCACCCAGAATCCTTAGAAAGCATGATGGTAGAATATGGATGCAAAAGTCTGATGTAAATAAATGTTTTAAAATGATGCATAAAAAGGCACCCTGTTGTGCTAAAAGTCTCCGGATATCATTGGTGATTCCTATTATTCACAAATGAATAAGTTTTCCAACCTATTATAAATTATGTAAATCAGAAAGAGTCCTTTGTTGTGACTTCCAAAACATTTTTATGTTAAAGCCCAGACTTTTTGAAAACTTTGTATATAGAATTTAATATTTGTGAAGAGGAAGGAAATGCATAAATCCCTGTTCAATAAGAATAATACATCTGGTTGTTTTTAAACGGGTGGGAACTTGGAAGCTTGGCGTCACATGAGCTTCTGCTGCCTATTGGATTAGTGAGATTGTGTTAGAGGACATGTGAAGTCACATGAAGCCAGACAAAGCACGAGACCTAAAGATTTAATCAGTAAATTCATCAGAGGTCCAGTGATGTGTCAGATTGGCTTCCAAAGCATTCTTCTAAAAAACATGTACATGATTTTTGCTAATATGTCATTTAGCAAAATATATGTAAAATTAGAGTGTTTGGCTTCATGAATCTCTATTTTATGTCCTCAGCAATGGCTTGAACTTCTTCTTCAAGCTTCTGGCCTGGGTCTACACCGGATCAGCCAGTATGTTTTCTGAGGCCATCCACTCTCTGGCCGACACCTGCAACCAGGCTCTGCTCGCCTTGGGAATCAGCCAGTCTGTCCGGAACCCGGACGCCATTCATCCGTAAGCAGTACACCTCTCCAAAAACAAATTAAAAAATGTGGTTCCTTGTCCGCCATTAAAGAATTTTAAGTTACCATGTTAAACACTAAGCATGCTCTGTCTGCACCCTAGAAAAAATATGCTATTTGAATATTTTTTGAATGAGTGTCAGTGAAAAAAAAAACTTTCACAAGAAGTTAGGAGTATTGGACTTTCTGATGGAAATTTGAGCATGTACCTAAAATGCATTATAAACATTACAAATGAGTTTTATTTGTAACTGAGTAGACATTGCTAGTCTAAGTCTCGACTCCATGTTTCAGGTACGGCTTTTCAAACATGCGCTACATCGCCTCCCTCATCAGTGGCGTGGGTATTTTTATGATGGGAGCAGGTCTCTCTTGGTACCATGGCATTATGGGATTGCTACACCCAGAACCAATTGAGTCTTTGCTCTGGGTGAGTGTCTGCTCTGAATACTAATATTAACTTAATACTAACTTAATAAGTGCATTTATACTAACTTAATAAGTGCATTTATTAAGTGCATTTATCAAACCCCTCCACCACGATAAGGTGGCAGCCCTCCTCGGGCTGCCACCTTATCGTGGTGGAGGGGTTTGAGTGCCCCAATGATCCTAAGAGCTATGCTGTCGGGGGCTTCATGCCCCTGGTAGGGTCACCCAAGGCAGACAGGTCTTAGGGGAGGGACCAGACAAAGCGCAGCCCGAAGACCCCTATGATGACCACAAACTTTGGACGTAGTGTTCCCTCGCCCGGACGCGGGTCACCGGGCCCCACTCTGGAGCCAGGCCTGGAGGTGGGGCACGTTGGCGAGCGCCTGGTGGCCGGGCTTTTACCCATGGAGCCCGGCCGGGCTCAGCCCGAAGAGGAAACATGGGTCCCTCTTCCAATGGGCTCACCACCTATGGGAAGGGCCACAGGGGTCGGGTGCATTGTGTGATGGGTGGTGGCCGAGGGAGGGGGTCCTAGCGGTCCGATCCTCAGTTGCAGAAACTGGCTCTTGGGACGTGGAATGTCACCACTCTGGTGGGGAAGGAGCCGGAGCTGGTGTGTGAGGCTGAGAGGTTCCGGCTAGAAATAGTCGGTCTCACCTCGACGCATGGCTCTGGTTCTGGAACCAGTCTCCTTGAGAGGGGCTGGATGTACTTCCTCTCTGGAGTTGCCCACGGTGAGAGGCGTCGAGCAGCGGTGGGCATACTTGTTGCTCCCCATCTTGGCGCCTGTACGTTGGGGTTCACCCCGGTGAACGAGAGGGTAGCCTCCCTCCGCCTACGGGTGGGGGGACGGGTTCTGACTGTTGTTTGTGCTTACGGGCCAAATGACAGTTCAGCTTACCCACCCTTTTTGGAGTCCCTAGAGGGGTGACTGGAGAGTGCCCCCCCTGGGGACTCCCTCGCTCTGCTGGGGGGACTTCAACGCGCACGTGGGCAATGACAGTGAGACCTGGAGGGGCGTGGTTGGGAGGAATGCTCCCTCCGATCTGAACTCGAGTGGTGTTCTGTTGTTGGACTTCTGTGCTCGTCACGGATTGTCCATAACGAACACCATGTTCAGGCATAAGGGTGTCCATATGTGCACTTGGCACCAGGACACCCTAGGCCGCAGTCCGATGATCGATTTTGTCATCGCTTTCGTCGGATCTGAGGCCGTATGTCTTGGACACTCGGGTGAAGAGAGGTGCGGAGCTGTCCACTGACCACTACCTGGTGGTGAGTTGGCTCCGGTGGGGGGGGAGGATGCCGGTCAGACCTGGCAGACCCACACGTGTTGTGAGGGTCTGCTGGGAACGTCTGGCGGAGTCCCCCTGTGAGACGGAGCTTTAACTCCCATCTCCGGCAGAGCTTCGAACACGTCCCGGGGGAGGCGGGGGACATTGAGTCTGAGTGGACCATGTTCCGTGCCTCCATTGTCGAGGCGGCTCATCGGAGCTGTGGTCGCAAGGTTGTCGGTGCCTGTCGTGGTGGCAACCCTCGAACCCGTTGGTGGACACCTTCGGTGAGGGATGCTGTCAGGCTGAAGAAGGAGTCCTATCTGGCCTTTTTGGCCTGTGGGACTCCGGAAGCAGCTGATGGGTACCGGCGGGCGAAGCGACGTGCGGCTCAGGTGGTTGCTGAGGCAAAAACTCGGGCGTGGGAGGAGTTCGGAGAGACCATGGAGAAAGACTTCCGTATGGCTTCGAGGCGATTCTGGTCCACCATCCGGCGTCTCAGGAGGGGGAAGCAGTGTAGCACCAACACTGTTTACTGCTGACCTCGACTCGGGACGTTGTGGGTTGGTGGGCGGAGTACTTCGAAGACCTCCTCAATCCCACCAACATGCCTTCCATTGAGGAAGCTGAGCCTGAGGACTTTGGGTTGGACTCTCCAATCTCTGGGGACGAGGTCGCCGAGGTAGTTAAAAAGCTCCTCGGTGTCCGGGCCCCGGGGGTGGATGAGATTCGCCCGGAGTATCTCAAGGCTCTGGATGTTGTAGGGTTGTGTTGGGGTAACGCGACTCTGCAGTATCGCATGGACATCGGGGGCAGTTCCCCTGGATTGGCAGACTCAGTGGTGGTCCCCCCTGTTTAAAAAAGGGGGATCGGAGAGTGTGCTCCAATTATAGAGGGATCACACTCTTAAGCCTCCCTGGCAAGGTCTATTCGGGGGTACTGGAGAGGAGAGTCCGTCGGATAGTCGAACCTCGGATTTTGGAAGAGCAGTGTGGTTTTCGTCCCTGGTCGTGGAACACTGGACCAGCTCTACACCCTCAGCAGGGTCCTGGAGGGTGCATGGGAGTTCGCCCAACCAATCTACATGTGCTTTGTGGACTTGGAGAAGGCGTTCGACCGTGTCCCTCGGGGTGCCCTGTGGGGGGTTCTCCGGGAGTATGGGGTACCGGGCCCTTTGATACGGGCTGTCAGGTCCCTGTATGACCGGTGTCAGAGTCTGGTCCGCATTGCCGGCAATAAGTCGGGCTCGTTCCCAGTGAGGGTTGGACTCCGCCAGGGCTGCCCTTTGTCATCGATTCTGTTCATTACTTTTATGGACAGAATTTCTACGCGCAGCCAGGGTGTTGAGGGGATCCGTTTTGGTGGCCTTAGGATTGCATCTCTGCTTTTTGCGGATGATGTGGTCCTATTGGCTTCATCGGGACGTGATCTTCAGCTCTCACTGGAGCGGTTCGCAGCCGAGTGTGAAGCGGCCGGGATGAGGATCAGTGCCTCCAAGTCTGAGACCATGGTCCTGAGCCGGAAAAGGGTAGAGTGCCTTCTCCGGGTCGAGGGAGATGTCCTGCCCCAAGTGGAGGAGTTCAAGTATCTCGGGATCTTGTTCACGAATGGGGGAAGAAGGGAGCGTGAGATCGACAGGCGGATTGGTGCAGCGTCCGCCGTGAAACGGGCGCTGTACCGGTCCGTCGTGGTGAAGAGAGAGCTGAGTCAAAAGGCGAAGCTCTCAATTTACCGGTCGATCTACGTTCCTACCCTCATCTATGGTCATGAACTTTGGGTAATGACCGAAAGAACGAGATCGCGAATACAAGCGGCCGAAATTAGTTTTCTCCGTAGGGTGGCTGGGCTCTCCCTTAGAGATAGGGTGAGAAGCTCAGTCATCCGGGAGGGACTCAGAGTAGAGCCGCTGCTCCTCCACATCGAGAGGAGCCAGTTGAGGTGGCTCGGGCATCTGGTTAGGATGCCTCCTGGACGCCTCCCTGGTGAGGTGTTTCGGGCACGTCCCACCGGGAGGAGGCCCCGGGGAAGACCCAGAACACGCTGGAGGGACTATGTCTCTCGGCTGGCTTGGGAACGCCTCGGGATTCCCCCGGAGGAGTTGGAGGAAGTGGCTCGGGAGAGGGAAGTCTGGGCCTCCCTTCTTAAGCTGCTACCCCCGCGACCCGACCCCGGATAAGCGGCAGAAGATGGATGGATGGATGGATACTAACTTAACTCTGTGAAGTCATAATTTATAAACTAACGAAAGCATTTCACATATTCATTTTGCAGGCTTACTGTATTTTAGCGGGCTCTCTGGTGTCTGAAGGAGGTTGGTTGCTTTGTTAAAATGTAAGATTTTATTATTTTTAGCTGAAGTTTTCCAGTTTGAATTGAAACATGTTTGTTTTTTCTTTCTCAGCCACCTTACTGGTTGCAATTAATGAGATAAAGAAGAGTGCCCGCAAGCACGGGACGTCTTTTTATGAATATGGTACGCACATTTTGCATTTAATTATGTGACAAAGAGTTTGTTGTTGTGATTTCTGGTCAGTACAGAAAATACAGCCAACTATCTTCATGAAAGAAAGCGAGTTTCTGTCAGATTCCCCCAATTATCTAAATCTGTTACCGAAACCTTTTATTGGTGAAAACATGATGTGAATTATGAGCTGCTGTGTGAAAACATGTTTTATAAAAATTCTTATGTGTCCTGTGTAAAGTCATGCAGAGTCGAGACCCCAGCACCAATGTGGTGCTGCTGGAAGATGCTGCTGCTGTGTTGGGGGTCATCATCGCTTCTGGCTGTATGGGACTCACCTCACTCACAGGTGAACACAAATATACTATCTTCCAAGTTGTGATTTTCATATCATATATAAAACATCCTCAGCCATTTGGTCATTGTTTGAATTCCTGTAGTCCAAGAAACTTCAGTATGGAACTGTCCTTGTCCTAGGTAACCCGTACTATGACAGCCTGGGCTCCCTCGGCGTGGGAACGTTGCTGGGCGCTGTCTCGGCGTTCCTGATCTACACCAACACCGAGGCCCTGCTGGGCCGCTCCATACAGCCGGAGCAAGTCCAGAAGCTCACAGAGTTCCTGGAGAATGATCCGGCTGTTAGGTAAGAGCAGAGGTGGGTAGAGTACCCAAAAAGTTGTTCTGAAGTAAAAGTCGCACGACTTCAACATATTTTAACTCAAGTAGAAATAAAAAGCAGACATCCAACAAGTTAGTGAAGTAGAACAATATTCCTTAAAAAGCTTTCTCAACTGATCATAACATCTGATTTAAAATTTTATAATGATGTCATAACAGCAAATGTAACTAGCTACTACCCACCTCTGGTCAAAGACATCAAACTGTGGTGTGGAATGTCCACATCACTCCGCAGTCCACTCTTCTGTTTAGAGGAGTGGACATAAAAGGCAGACTTATCAGGGAGTTTCTGTACAATGCCTGAGCCTCAGTTTGTTTGCTGCTTGTCTTTGCTACATGATTCAGCACCTTGTAGCCCTTTGCTTTAGGAAGTAAAGGTTATCAGATATTTTTCTGCCTGTGATTATGATTCGCATGGCAGAAATCCTGCATGTACTGAAGTTTTACAGCCGTATGTTTTGCACACAGAGCCATCCATGACGTGAAGGCCACAGATATGGGACTGAGTAAAGTGCGCTTCAAGGCTGAAGTTGACTTCGATGGCCGAGTGGTGACACGCTCTTATCTGGAGAAACAAGACATTGACCAAATCCTTAACGTAAGCTTTCTCTTTCTCTTTTGTTGTTATTAAAAAAGATCATGCTTTTTCATATTTTTTTTTATTTCACGTTTTGATGGCCTTTTTTTTCTGTCAGTAGCTAGCTAAATATGTTTGGTAAACATTTATGGTGGTTTTTGTCTCCGGCCAGTGGTTGACCAATTGGCTTCACTTGCCATAATAACTGAGATGTCCATTTTAATAAGTCAAGTTAGAAGTGTTTGTATTCAGATGACGATATTTAGATTTAAGTAAGAAAAATTAGAGGGAAGCCCTTATAAAATTTCAAACAAAAAATCCATATTAATCAGAATGTCAGATGAGTCTGAGGGGAAAAAACAAAAAACAAAAAAGACTTCAGTTCAGTCATGAGTTTGAAAGAAGACTCTGTTTCTGTAGGACTCAACATAAAAACTAACAGTGACTTTAGAACGGCTTTTGTTTAACTGCAACTTTTATTTGAGTTTTTCTGTTTTTAAATCTGATCTGTTTAGAGATTATGCTCATGTACAAACCTTAATGCAATTTAAAACAGGATGACAACATTAGTTTGGAGGAAAGCTTCTAACACTTTCGTAAAATAAAGCATAATGTGGTTCTCCATTATCATTACTCTTGATAATGGGGAAAAAACCTTTATATAACTGTCATTCTTAGTTACCGAGCAAAGATCTGTGATTTAGATTCAACCAGCACTTGTCTACCATCGTCCATCATCTGTCCTAACTAGACAGAAGTCTCTGCCATTTTATACCAGTGTCACCACATTGTCTCAGCAAAGATCTGTGAATCTTCAATCTACCTTAGGACTGCCTGATGTCACAATGTTTGCATTGTTTACTGCAGGCATCAGGGTGTGAAATGGATTCCTCAGTCGTGGCATTGTTTATATTCTGTCTCTCCAGGACATTCAGCAGGTGAAAACACCTGAAGAGCTGGAGAACTTCATGCTGAAACATGGCGAGAACATCATTGACACTTTAGGGGCTGAGGTGGATCGCCTGGAGAAGGAGCTGAAGGTAGTGAGGGAGGAAGTTGTTGAAGTTGTTTTTTTTCATTTATTGATGTGTGCATTAGAAAATATATCAGGGGAGATTGCAACTGTCTTCATTTCTTTTTACAGCAACGTAACCCAGAGGTTCGCCACGTAGACTTGGAGATACTATAGCGGGAAACGTCCTGCTGCACAAAGAACTTTAGCAGAAGAAATAGAGAAAGCCAAGCCCACCTCCCACTCTGACCATCTCCACCACAGATAAACCTGAAGTCTTACACCAGTTCACTCCCGGGGGATAAACAGAGCATCTTTGAACAGGAATTGTTAAAGATGCTCAGATCGTCAGCAGACAGCAAGACTGTCAAACATCTTACTGAATCTAAACAGAATCCTTCCATCCAGCCACTGTTTGCTTTGGCTTACATTCCTCTGTGTTTGTGTCTGGATTTTAGCAAGGTCAAAACTCGGAACAGGACCAGTATCAATTACTACGCTTGTGCGTTAATCTTACGTGTGAACCACAGTGATAGTGTTTCCTTCACAAGCGCAAAGGAAACTTGAGCTCTACGTATTTAAACAGGACATATTTAAAGGCTAGTCAGTGTTTTCTTTTTTTCTTTTAATTTGAAGTCTTTTTGAGGATTGCTCAGTGTTGCAGGTTAATGAAAAGTACAAGATTTTAATGCTTGAAGAAAAAAAAAAAATTGGATTAAATGGTGTAAAGTTTCTCATTTGATTTCTAGTGGGAGTGAAAAATGAACCAGAAAGACCAAAAAAATCAGCAGTAATTTATTATGTCTTTGTGATATTTTATTGAAAAAAAAAAAAGAAAAGACAGGTAGAGCTGAAAATGTGAAGATTACAATTTGATCCCAAGAAGTTATTGTATAGGTTTCCTTTTTGCTTTAAACTGATCAGCAGGTGAAAGATGACACCTTAAAAGGGGGTGGAATTATTTTGCCCCTTTCTTGTCTTTTTCAAGAAAAAGCACAAAACCGCTTAATCTTTTCCAGATTTCATCAAAAGCAAACCTCCTGACAGTTCATTTCTGTTTCTACAGTGAATTATCAAAAAAATCAATTCCTTATTTTAGTATTTCTGCTGATTATTCTTAAAAAAGAAAACAATTCAGCATAAATGCACATTTTTTTTTTTTCTTTTTTAAATTCTTTGTCAGCACACAGTTGCACCTGCAGCTCAGAAACACCTGCCACAAGCTTCCTCTCTGCTTCAGGAGGTGGGCCGTAGTCGTATGGCTCTGTTCATGGACGATGGGTTTATATATATATATTTTTTGAAGGTGTCAATAGTTAGATATTTTATTGATATTGCCACTGCTGAAGGACTTAGAATAAATTTGAAATAATTTATTGAATCATGGTGTTTTATTCTTTTACTGTTGGTAACATTTCTCATGCAAGTTGTGTGATTAATCAGCAATTACATAGGGGACCCATATGTGCATTAATTGTCCACAGGATAACATATTTACCTTATGTAAAATGCCAACTTGATTCAAGAACTCTAAGAAAATACAATGGGATGTATGTGACCGGAACGACAGGGCAATTTGCTATTTATATCTATGAAGATTTTGTATGACTGAGTTTGCTGATATGAATTAAATGGGTCTTTAGGTCCACCGAGTCCCCTACCAATGCACATGTTGACTGGTTCTACCTGTGTAAGTCATTGTCAACTTTTTAATGTCATTTTGAACTTTGAAGCAAAGTGTGGTTGAATCTCGTAAGTTGGGCTCTTTTTAATCACCAATAATTTGATTCAGAACAACTCTGGGTACAAGGAGGGAACCGTATGGACCCTATATTGATTGTGTAATTTGAAGTTATGTTGTTTACATAGTACTAAACTGGGATTTCTGATATAAATTATATTCAACCCAAAAGTGAGACTCATAAAAGAAAACCAGGACTATTTAGTGCTTATTAAACCAGAGCGAAATTAATTTTGGGCCCCACATATATGTTTTATATATTAGTAAAAATTTGCAAGACAGTAATTTGCTACATGTGTGAGTCTTTTGGGACTTTGAAACAAACCAAAAAAAAACAACTGATCATGACATTGTCACCACAGGTTGGATGTAGATGGCATCTGGGGCCCATGTGGGCCCTCTCTTAAGGGAATGAAACCTATACAGGCAGTTCAGATGTGGCTCTAATGCAGCCTGTGCAAAACGTCACATAATATGCAAGAATTTATTAAAGACCAGAAAGACACAAATATAAAATTTTGGGTTTAAGTTGTTTATACCTGACTTTAATGTGATTGAGACCCCCATGATGAGTTTTTCATGCTGTAAGGGTCCCAATCGGGTTTACTAAATTCAACCCATATCAGTAATACAAACACAAAACGCAACACCTTTTTAGCCAAGGAGGTTGACACTCGGGTTTTGTTTTTGTTTGTTTTGTTTTGTTTTGGAGCACTCTGCTTTTACCAATATGGGTTGTATTTATGGGACCCTTTCAAGAAGTCCAGACTCATATTGTGCCTAAAGTTTCTGAGAAAAATCAACATGGATTTCCCAAAGTCATGTTAAATCTGCACCTGCACACTATCAATAATATCTCTGGTTGTTGGTGTGACTCTGTGCTCTGCAGATGTTTACATCTTGGGGGCCCTTTAAGTCAAATTTCAAGCCTCTCTTTTAGCAGATCGGGGCCCTGCTTCCTGTTTGAACCCCAGATGGTTGACTGGAATGTAAAGCCATTAGATGGTGCAGTTGTGGGGATGAGAGAGGGGGGCACTAGCCTGTACGCTGACGTCAATAAAAACAGTCATTTCCAACCAGTCTGCGCATTGACCGACCATTCAAAAACATTACGCACAGCACCGCGGCCGGACCACGCTCGATTACTCGACTGAAATAACCTTTTTTTTCCTCGCAGATCCTCGGAGAGCGGACGCAGTGCGGACGATCCCACCATTACAGGTTTTTAACCATTGAATGTTGTATGAACATTTCTGGGTGTTGCGCGCATCATCGGTGTCATGTCTCGTCTTCCCATTCCCAGGTCAGCTCCGCCACTGCCCATCTCGTTTGCGTCCATATCGCCCCATCTTCACACAATACATGCTTGTTCATTGAGAGAAATAAAAACAAAAAAGAAAAAAGAAAATGGCAAGCAGATCACCAGGGACATGATAGATTAGACGAGCGTCGAGTCGTGTCTGCTGGTCGCCTCATACATCATCCCATCTCCGGCAACTGAGCGCTAACAATGACGCTTTTATTATCCCTTATAAATTCATTTTATTTCAGGCTTTTAGAAGTGTGATTGGGGGGGCGGGGGAGGGGGTAAAAAATCCTCGGTGCATCTTGCATTTGTGTTACAACCCCCTCTCCCGTCTTTTCAGCGCAATCACTGAATCTACACAGATTTTCCTCCATCACGTCAAGCCTGTGATCACAAAGCCCAGAATCTCATAACACCTTACAGAACTAAAGCTGAGAGCTTCCCGTAATAATCTTTGCTTGTCAGCGATGAGAACCAGCCTTCAGTGATTAAACTGCTCCAATAATGGTCGCTTGTTTTGGGTTGAATCGCAGGTGGAAGAGGAGCATCCTGAAGGAGAATCATTTCTGCTGATCACCATCACCCTGCTCTACGCTTTTAGCCTCTTTACGGTGCTGCCTTGTCTAATAATGTTCAAGCAGCATTGTACAGGGCTATGACAGCATAGAGAGCTGCGCTGCGCTGCGCTTCCTCAATAGACCCAACTCCAGAGCCGGCCCGGAGCAGAAGCGAAATCAGCCGCTGCTGCCCCCAAAACCGTTTTACTTTTTGGGGGCAGCAAAAAGATCACAGATACACAGATCATAAGAATCAGTGTATTTGTACAAAAAAATTAAATTAAAAATAAGTGAGTCTGCTTGAAATTCAGGCGATAGTTGTCCTTTTGTAAATGAAGCATAGTTAATGTCTGTAAACCTTCTTTAATGACCAAAACTGTATTTTGTATGTTCAGCAAAAATATAAAAGAGTTAATAAAATTAAACATAATGCAATTAAATTTTCTTTCTTTATTTTTGCTTGTCATTCATTCTTCCGCGTCTTCAAATAATACCTGGATCAAGAATTCAGGTCAAGAGAGGAAAGATACAGTCATTCACAAAAGACACAAGATCTTGAAAAAACAAGTTAGAGAAAATAAATTTTTTAAAAGTATTCTTATTTTTGGCATTTAAATGCACAAACATTGAACCTAAACATTATTAGAATGATTTTAGACTGAGTTTTCTTTTTTGTCTGTGATAAATAAAGACTAAATTTCTACAGGGATTTGTATGAAATATGAGCTTCATATTTTAACTGAATTGCCTCAGTCTGCCCAAGCACAACCTGGGCAACAGAGTTTATATCAGCAAAATCCAGGACTCATATATTGTTTTTGATGGTTAAGCATTGCATCGACAAGTATCTTTTTGAAGAGGTTTTAATGTTCCTGTTTGAATTCATTTCTGTGCTTCCCTGTGAGCAAAGTTCCAGTTTGCTGCCTTCGACTGTCTGAAAACAGCCCGTGACTTTCACTGTTTGTCCCGAGTGTCTGTTATCCAACCGTGTCTGATGTAAGATTAGTGATGAGAGATTTGTTAATTACGACGCCCCCTCACTAACAAGCTTATGTTTCCCAGAGGGCAAGCTAGTTCACAACCCTTCAGTGGATGCTTTTTTTTTTTTTTTTTTTTTAACAAATCAAATATGCTTCAGGGAAATCTAACTGTGCCCTGCGACAGACTAGCGACCTGTCCAGGGTGAACCCCGCCTCTCGCCCGGAACGCAGCTGGAGATAGGCACCAGCAACTCCCGACCCCGTTAGGGAGAAGGGTGACGGAAAATGGATGGATGGATGGATGGATGGATGGATGGATGGATGGATGGATGGATGGATGGATGGATGGATGGATGGATGGATGGATGGATGGATGGATGGAAATCTAACTGACCCAGAGACAATCAGAAAGTTTGCAGATTTTATTAGAAATTCCAGCTTTCACAATGATAATGGCCATGGAGAGAAAAAAAATAAATCCTGCTGCGTTGTGTTTTACTGGCAGTGTTGCTGTCCATTTCAGGTTCTTGTTTTTGGTCCTGAAGTGGGATGTTTGGTCCAGGCATCACACCATCCTCACTAGCTGCAGTTAGCACAGGGCTGCAGGCCGTTCTCGTTGCAGGAAGTGCACTTCAGGGCTTTGAAGGAGTCCGTGAAGCAGTTGCGGAACACGGACATCTTGCTGCCATGGCACATTGAGCACGGGATGAAGGCGAAGCCTCCGCAGGTCTGGCACGTCTGGGGATGCTGAACCCTCTGAGAGACAGAGAAAATATAGTTTTAGTTTCGGGACAAAGGCTTCAAATGCCTGCAGTGCTTTTTAACGAGGCAATCAAACCTGTGAAAAAAAATCTTAAAAATGATCATGTAACTATTTCAAAGGCAAGTTTTATATCTTTTTGCAGGCCAGTGATTTCTTTCAATGCTCATTGTTTATAAATTCAGGCAGATTTTGCAAACTGGACTGTCAAATTGTTTGGCTTTCATTTGTAGTTGCTCAAAAGTATTCACACTATAATTTTCTTCACATTTTGTTAAGTCACATACTCTAACTTCAAAGACTACTTTATTGGGATGTCATTTGATAGAACAACACAAAGGTTGAAGGGAAGAGGTAGGACTTGTTCTCATTGTCCATTTGTAATTTGTTTTTCATTTGAATTGAACAAATAAATTCTTTTTAAACAGAGGTGTGTAGACTTTTCTATCCACTCAATGTGGTCACAAAGCAGCACTTTGCCTTGCTTTGAACATACTGTCCCCACTGTAACTAAGGTTAGCGGCTGTATCATCATGTGGGGAATGATTTTCTTTAACAGTAACAGGTAATCAAAATGCACTCAGAAGATGGAATACAAAATTACACCTTCTTCAGAGTATTTTCAAAACAATTGAAAACAAAGTATCCCTTTCCTCCATTTCACAATTATGAACTACTTAAGTTTGTCAAACATGTAAATGTGACAAAATGAAAAAAGTTGAAAGGAGTTTATTATTTTCAAGGCCCTCGAAGTATTGTTGTTTCATCTCTTCTCAGTTTAACATTTAAAAGACAGAGTACACTGTAATCCTCTCCTCATCCACTACACAGAAAACGAGTGCATTTCCCAAAATGCCAGTCTCCTATTGTTTCGCAGAATTAACATTCAAAATAGTTTGGTGTTCATGCTTGTAAACACACAATCACCAATGTTTTTGGACTGTTTCAGGCTAATTTTTGCATGCATGACCTTTCAGGGTGGCACCCTTCTAATTGCCCTCGGGGCTAAAAAAAAAAAACAAAAAACTATGACTTAAATGTCATTGTAGTTTTGGATCTCGTTTTAGTTTCTTGTTGGAGAGAACCTGAATTCAAAATTAAAGCAAGGGATGAGAAAGGCCAACCACAGCTGAGGGGGAAGCTGAAATATTTATTTTTGGGGATTATAGTTGACACTATGGAGCCAATCGCGTTGTGTAAAATCAATAAATAACAGCCCCTGTATTACAGATGCCTGGCTATTGATGTGCATGAAATTTTTAGCTCCTTTCCACATGCTTTATTGATGACACAGTGAGAGAGAAGAGGTGTTTGTTCCTGTTTGCACTCAATTCACCTCAGTGCTTTGGGACATGAAAATTTTGCTGGTATAACGATTATGCCAATAAATCTCAAAGCAAACAACTAAATTATTTATTGTTTGTCTGCATCAAACTGAAACTGGGGGAAACACACTTCTGGCTAGTTCATCTATTTGGCCACAATCTGTATTTAATAATATCATTTTCAAATCTAGCTGCAGGGGAAACCTAACCTCGATTTTTGTCAGTAGATCTTGCAGCTCTCCTGATTCGTTCATGCCAAGTATTTTCTCAGCACCCTGCAAAACAAGTACCAAACCATGAGAATGGAACTGACGCCTGGAGCTGCTAAGAAGCAGTGTGCGGGACTGACCCCAAGGTAGTGTCCGTCAATGAACACGACTGGCAGCGAGGGGGCTTCACCGACACGTCTGCACCGCTCCTCCAGCTCCTTCCCGTACTCGCTGTCCAGAGCGATGTTCTTCTCCACAAACTTCACCCTGTGGTTTTGGAAGATCTTCCTGACCAGCTCGCAGCGCTCAAAAGTGGTCCTTACCACACGGAAACTTGTGGTGAAAATCACTATGCGTCCAAACTCGAGTGGTAAATGCACCTGAGAAAAGTCAAAAATGAAAGGTGAGAATGTTAAAGTTGAAATTTTGCTTCTTTGCTGCACTGCATTGCGGAATGTGTTACTGTCGTCCTTCTCCCTTCCCCCCAGCTAATTAAAATACAAGTAAACATGTTTTCTCCCATTTAGTATTGATTTTATCCAAGAGCTGTTTTAGATATTGAGACATTTTTTAAAGAGGGAACCAAATTAGGTTTTTAAAATCTGAAGCATTCAATATCACATCAAAACCAAACTGAGTAGTTTGAACCCATAGAATGCCTCCTCTGGGTATTCTAAAAGCATACATACTTTTTTCATTTCAGAAAAATGAAAAAAAAAAAAAAAAAATTGTAAACAGAGTGTCTCTAAACATAAAACACCCTTCAGAAATAAAATCCTTCTTTTCCTGAATCTAGTCATGATTGCCGCTTTAGGTTACTTAGAATGAATGAAATTATTTATATCTGCTTGAAGAGTGAACAACATGCTTTTCTTTTGGAGAATTGTTTTAAACCTCAGAACTCCGTAGCTCTGTCTCAAATACATGTATAAGTTGTGAATTGACCTGTCAGAGGTTTATAAAGCTACATCGTCATCATCTGGCTTTATCAATTTGTTAAAATGTATAATAATCTTCATATGAGTAAGTTTTTGAATTTAAAATAAGTACATAAAAGAACACTGTGTCACAGTATAAATGCACCTCAATCCAACACAGCAGCATGTCTAATCTGTACACCCTTCACCTCCACTGTCACCTTCATTAAATCTTAGTCCTGCAGCAGAAGGAAATAGAGCTTTGCCTGATTTACATAGAAAAACTCCCTCAACTCTTGTCAAAGATCTTTAGAGTTCATCCCCTTTTCTCCTTGTCAACAGAGGAGGTAAACAACGTCTCGATGGACCTCCAGCAACTTGTTTCCTGTTACTTTTTTATCTTGATTTTAAAAAATAATACAATATTTAATTTCATCCCCAAAGAAAACTTGCGCAATAGTGTAGTTCTTTCCCTCCTTAGCCAAGTAAAATACTTCTGACATTGTGTTTGGTTAAAACTGCAGGATATAAATTGTATTTAAAAAAAATTTTTTTTTTAATATATTGGTTAAAATGATCATTATATGGTGATAAGACATATAATCTGCGGAAAAGAACTGAGCTCCTCTAATGATCCCAATATTAACTCCAGAAATACACCACTGAGTCAAAATCAAGCAAACAGAAGCAGGAGGAGGGTCTTACCACTGTCAATCACTCTAGTGTATGACCCAAATGAACTGATTTTCTAACTGGGTTTATGATAACTACATATCTACCATCTTTTTTGTAAATATGTGTTTTAAGTAAATGATTTGCATTGGCTGCTTCAGACTTAGCTGAAGAGTTTCAAAACCCTGAATAACTTGTACAGTCTTATGACATCATGCAGTTAGTAAGCACACAAGCTCAGTGTTGCACTGGGGTGACATGCAGCAGACGGTGCTGTGACACTAGAAAGCAGTGCTGAATTCATTAACCTGATTAGTTTCTCCTGAAACACTTAATGAAATGGATCATTAATTTTTAATTGTTGTATGAGCTCAACCTCGCTGGGGAGCTTTTATTCTGGTTCTGCTCAAAAAGCGCTTTTTAAAAGTGTTTATACAGCTACGACTTCAAATTTGTGACTTTACAACCACAAACATCAATACTTTTATTGGAATTTTTTTGCGACAGATAAATAGAGTTACCTGTATTATGACAAAAAAAAATGTAAATAATACTTGTTTTAAACACGACTAAGTCAAAGTATTGTAGCAAAGCTCAAATCAGAGAGATTTCATAAAGACCATCTGTTTACAGCATCTTTTAATTTTCACTATATATTCTAAATCAGACTTGATCTGGCCACTCTAACATTATTACTTTTGTTTTTTTGATTTCATTGCAGTGTCTAAACATAAACCTCCACCTGGATCTCAAACATTTTTCAACCTCTACTACAATTTCTTCCAAGAATGAAATCCTCCCCACAGCATCATGGTGCCTCCGCTATGTTTCACCATGGGGATGGCGTGTTCAGAGTGATACCTGTTTTCCAATACACATCGAATTTTTCCAGAAGTGTTTAAAGGTCAATCTTTCTCTCACCTGATCAGCACTTTTATTTAGGAGCATCAGAGTAATAGGCGCCAAATATATTGGTTTCCCCATTATTTTTTATTTCTAAAAAAGTTCGAAAGGCACTGCTTTCTATTACTACTACTTTCAGTCCATTATTAAAATAAATGAAACATCATTAATTTTTGAGGTTGTAATTTAGCAACATTTGAGTGGTTTTTCCAAGGCACTGCAGCTTCTATATGGAACTCAGAAAGAAAATAGTCTTAAGACCAGTAAGGCAATAATGTGATTATAGCCAACAGGTACTTACACCGTCAGGAAGGTTCTCAAAGAGCGCCTGACCTGCGCTGACTTTGTGTTTGACCCCTCGAACTGTCCCGTTTTTGCTGAGAATGTTGACCCTCTTGGTGGTGAACATCCAGTCCTTGGTGGCCCCGGCGTACATGAGCAGCTCATCAGGCTCACTCTCGCCGTCGTCCAGCTCCGAGCCTAGGAATCCGTGCAGGTTTCCCTGGACGTCTCCAGCTGTAGAAGGGGTGCTGGCCCGCTCGGCGTCTGAGCTGCTGGTGCAATCTGAATCCAGGGAGTCTGAGGGCCCCTCATCTTTGAACATCTCCTTCAGGACCCGGCCACTGTTCCCTGAAGCCACACGGAACCTCACCCGCCTCTGTGGCTTCTCCGGTCCTGCCGTCACTACTGTCCCCTCCATCACAACCTCTCTGCCACGTTACATTGTCCAGCACACTGCAGTTCAGCTCCTTCCCTCTCATTCGGAGGTAAACATTCAGCCCAGACAAGGTATTTTGTTTGCCATGGATTAATACCACGTTTAATCCTCGCTGTGTGAAGGGATCTAAACACGACTGGGAGCCAGTAAGCTGCCTTGCAGTCACATTGACTCAGCCAGTAAATAATATATGCATTCCTACCATGGTAACCCAGCAGGTTTATCTCAAGTAAAGTGATAGTGTTCATTGAATTATTCATCACATTTTACGGAGTTTTCACTGAAGCTTTGACTGAAACTTTATGTTCTTAAATCAACAGAACAAATAATTAGCTGTCTTGAAAGAAGATTATAAAACGATCTTAGATAATTTTGTGGTGTGAATGCGGCAGTTTTAAATATTTTACCAACATGAAGCCAACTTATGTTTCCTGCTGCATGATAGACATCTTTAATTTGTCATTTTAATAAAAGTTATTTATCAAACTTATTGCAAATATTTACTTGTTGAATTTGAGCAGAGTTTTGTTGCAAAGTGGTTACCATATAACATGTTTAAACTGAAAGTTTATTAGAATTCATCCATCTATTGTCTATACCCACATATGCATGCAGGGTCGTGGGGGTGCTGGTGTTTGTCTCCAAAGGTCATCGGGTGAGAGGCTCGACCTTGGACAGGTCGCCACAAGACAAACAACCATGCACAAACACACTGCTGGTGTAGATCGGTGTATGTAAGGTAAGGTTGGAAGGTTACATCATCAGTATATATATATTTATGTATGTATATATTTGATGATCCCCAAAACTTTTGCCAAATGTTTCTGTTCCATCACATCTGGTGTAAAACTAACAACATTTTAGAAAAATAACATGATACTAACATTGAAACATGGCAGTGGTCGTGGGATGGTGTGGGCCTGTTTGAGTGTTCAGGAGCTGGAACCAATGATGTAATGTTCCCTATTTTTCTGACTGTAATTAACAATGGTTGCTTGTGACGGTAACAATTTTTCAAAAACAATTACATTTGGTTTGCTGATGATGTATAGCTCATTATCTTTTGTTTGAAAAAATATGTTTTACTACTTTTTGTGAATTTTTACATTTAAAAGAGGAAGTTTCCATTTTTATGTGAAAACTAAAGTGAAGGAAGCTTTTCCTTGTGTCTGAACTTGTAACTCACAGTAAGGTGATATTCCTCAATAGAATCTAACCAAAGGGAGAGTGCAGCTGTTCACTGAGGTTACTGGGGGAGAGCAAACAGGACCAGGCCATATAAGGTGTCACACAAGCACAATACAGGAGAGCATCTGCATGACAGCCCATGCTTTGCTCAACAGGTGATGAAGCGACTCCCAGGAGATGTGACATATCATCTTAGAGCGGTGACAGCTCCTCCTCTTTGTGGCAGCTGATGATTGGACAGTGAGATTTCAGCATTATGGACCCAAACAGAAGGACAAACTCTACAGAGAGTCATATTCTTCACTGGGAATGTGTTTTGAGCCTCTTTATGCTTCATTCTTTGAGACTGATTGGTTGCTGTTGTCTCTGAAATGAGTCAACATTTAATGTAAGTGTGACTCTGGGTCGCCACCAGTTCACTGCTATTACAATATCACTCTAATGACGTTTCCTTGTTAACGTGGAAGTTATTTACTTATTTATCAGTGTAGATAATGTTTAGATAAAAATAATTATGGACTTTCTATAAAGAATGTTTTCTCTTCATGACATGTTTCAGAAGCAGTCAAGCCACCGTGCAGCTATGTGTAGACATAAAAACACTGAGGCAGGCTCACTATCTCGTTTAGCCTCCTGCAGACAGAAAGAGTTTCTTATCTGGAGTTCAGGGAAATGTACCAGGTCCACATTGCATCCAGCAGCCATTTTATCTTGCTTTAACACATTTGGACAAGACAGCAACCTGAAGAGCTTATCCTCCTGGCCTTCCCATTAGTGAGACTAATGTGGCCTCTGAGGCAACCGCAGCTGTGCTTTAAGAAGTAATTTAGAGGACAGGGGTTAATGCAGCAACGCTCTTTAATTTTAGTGCTGATTGACAGCTTGACTGTAAAGGATTTGGATTTGGACCCATCAGAAGGAAAATTATAATTATCTCAATATAAGTTGCAATAAATTAGATCTTAAAAATAAATGAAATGCCCTTAAACTGAACCATAACTTAATCAAATGCATAACATGTGATCTAATGACTCTAAGGTGACTTCGTGTTTATAAGTAAGCTGCCCATTAAGCCTCTTCAACCCTCCCCTGACATCAGGCCAGCGTCCACAAGGGGGCAGAATACAATTCAATCAAAGCCGAACATTACACCAGCGGCCACTCCCTGCAAAGCTGTAGGAAACGAGAGCAAGATGCAGCTGCAGGCCAGAAGGCTGGATCATTTTAGTTTAATCAGGCTTGAGGGAAACTGTAATTCATGGCAAAATGGACGGCAAGGTTATTCAAGAGAACAACATGGATCCACAAAAACGAAAAGAAAAAAAAAAAATCTGTTTCAAGACGTAGATAGAATATTTAGGATAATCAACCTATTAAAAAAAAAAAGAAAAGAAATTGAAATAACTATCTGACAAGTTGTCAACAACGAATTAATAACTAAAATGAGTGATTCATCAATAATCAGTAAATAAAAACATTCCCAGTATTTTATATAGCACCTGATAAATATATTTATACCTACTCAAACTAGTCAAAATCACCAAGTAAAATCTAGTTTATTTCCATGACACATTTTTGCATTTCAAAGTGCCTAAAACGTAAAACAAAAGAAACACTACATTACAAAATAAAGAGAAGTAATAAGAAAAATGTAATTCACAATTAAATTAATTTATGTTTATTTATCATTAACTGAAGGAAACTCTAGACAAATGTGTTTTTAGCATGATTTAGAGGAACTCAGTATTTCAACAGTTTCACAGTTTTCTGAAAGTTTGTTCCAAATTAGAGAAGCACACGAACTGAAAGCTGCTTTTCTGTATTTGGTTCTGATTCTGGGGATGCAGAGACTTGAACCAGAAGACCTGAGTGGTCTGGAAGGTTTTTTCAGTGACAACAGAATGTAATTGTACTGTGGTGCCATGCCATTCACTGATCTATAAACCATGAAGACAAAACTGCTCCTTTGAAGGCACATACATAATAAAACTGAATAAATAATGAAAAAAAAAGGAGGACCTGCAGACACCCACAGACATGTTTTTGGAGAAGGTGTTGACTGGACAATTATCTGTTTTTCTTGTAAAACTGCCTGAATGAAAGCCATTGTTGAAAGACAGCTATAAAAAGCCTCTTTTGCTGTTGCCCCTGGTTACATAGGAGAAATACCAAACACGTGGAAGAAGATGTTCAGGTTAGATGAAGCTAAAATGAAGAATTTCACTGCATAAAATACTGTGTGCACTTATGATTGCACATCACCCTGAAAACACAATCCATAAAATACAAAATAGTTTGTTATTTGACCAACAATGTGAAATAGTTCAAGTGGCATGAAGGTGCTGTAGCTCAAGTTTAAGCCAAAAGCTGTGGCATAATTTGAACTGTTGAATACACCAGTTACATGGTCTATCTGTTAGTTTGTTTTTACAAAGAAAACATCCCAAATGGTCCCTTGCAAAATAAGTCTATTTGTAAGGGGCTGCATATCCTCTCTCTGCACCATAGAAGAATCTTTCAGTTTAAAAACACTCTCAGAAGCAAAAGGGAAAAGAGAAATGATGACATGTCATGTACATTTTTAGAAGCTGAGTTTCATCCCTGTGACTGGTTGAAAAAATGTTTGGTCTTTACTTTAAATAAGCTCTCAGTTCTATTTCATGCCACCACGGAAAAAAAAAAACAAAAAAAAACCTTGTGCATAATTCTCTGAAAGCAGATTGAAAATCCATCTAAGTATTGATCCGGTAAATTTGTTGCAGGTTTTATTCTACTGTCTTCTCCTGATGCTGTATCTCTAAACAGCAGTACAGTGGCTCTGGTGGTGTACTACAGAGACAAAAGAAAGGCTAAAAGAAGGAGGAGACACAGCATCAATTAGAAGCAGGGTTTTCTTAGGGACATTAAAAATATATCGCTGTTTGATGCAGGGATTTAAAAGGGAGGTTAAAAGAGAGTGGTGAAATATTCTCAGACAGTTCTCAGATACTCAGACAATGAAATTCATTTTTCTGCATAATTCGGATTTATTTATTGATGGAAGAATTTCAGTCTCCTTAAACATTTCTTTGACCTATTGAGAATGTACACCTCACCACCACTTGTCTGTTTCAGGATTTGATCGGTTTATTTTCTTCTTTAAAACTAAAGCACATAAAAATGAATACAGATACTCAAAAGTTCAATGGCCATCACTATAGCTACGTGTAGTATGTTTGCAGTCAAGGTGTCAAGCATGGTAATGGTAGCATCATGCCGTCGGTGATCAAAATACACATTAAAACAGATTTAATAATGGATGAAGCACAATGATATTAAGCTTCTCAAATGTGAACCATGTTTTTAAAAAGTGAATATGCGCCACTAGACTTACACATTTCAACAATCTCGGCTCAGAAAAGTGTCTCGTTAATAGCTACAAAAATGGTTTGCTTCAGAGGAAACATATCCAAATAATTGTGAGAGGTGTATATTTGAACCTGGATATATAATGTAAAAACTGCTAGGATTAGAAAAACACAACCTACACTAAAACTTCTGAAAACGTCTGGAGAAAATCTGAAAATCCCTAACCATGAATCTAAATGTGGCATTTATCAATAGATTTACAGCTGATTTATTTTCTTCTGACAGCTTAAAATGGGACAAAATAGGTTTGAATTTGAATTCACTTTCAGCAATAATGTCTATTTAGTTACTCTATCGAAATAAATAATTTTCAGGAAGCGGACTCATAAAAGGTCCAGTAAAGCTGTAAAACAAGCAGATGAAATCACTCCTGCTGTTTACAGCTGACACAGATATTAGCAGCAGTAGGAATCTGGATAGCTGGCTGAATGCGTCATTGTTTGGGCTGGGAATGCTATAAGACAGAAAAGCAGAGCAACTCGCGCATAGTCGACAAGGCAGGCTTCCTGTCACTGTTTCTTAGCAACGGTGGGAGCTAAAGAGCCAAATCCCCGTGGTGGTGGGCTGATGTTGAATTAGGTGGAGGGGAGGGAAAGAAAGGAAATCTCCAGAGGAGATGTTTCTGTAGCAGGCAAATGGAAAACCATGGATGTTTTGGTGTTTGCTGATTATTTTTAGATGGGATGAAGCTTGACCTTCTGTTAGAAAACACGGCTGCTTTGAATTTTCTGGATTTTTTGTGCAAATCTTTAACATTTCTAAGAGCATTTCAAGAAAGGAAGTAGAATGTCTTAAATGTTTTCCAAAAATAGATGTTGAACATCTTAAATTCAGAGTTTTACAATGCTTAAGATAAGAATTTTTTTTTTACAATACTTAGGAAAAGCATTGAAAAAAACCCATAAATAAATAAATAAAAACAATCCATCTGTAGTGTATCTGCAGTTCTCTCATGCAACAGCAGTGGAGCTGCTGCTGCACAAATGGCGTCAGAGCTGTGATTAACATTTTCACCGCAATGTGAACGAGTACACAAAGCAATGCACAGCAGATAGGCAGCAGAGATGGGGTGGTTGCTGCTCACTCCCTCTGTTTTTGCATGCAGATCTTTTAAGTGTCTAGTTTCAGATAGCATCCAGCCGATTCATGACAAGAGCGTGACACATTGACGGGGGATATAAAGGAAACTGTGGGCCAGAGTAAATCACCTGTGGATTACATCTTCTGCTGAGCTCATCTCCAGACACTAATCACATAATAACACAATGACTGATAGCAGTGTCTGCTTACAGCTGCTTAGTGCTGCTGCTGTGGTCTGTATCCAGGTCTGGATCCACAGTTATGCACTACTTTGTGAGTTATGTCATGGAAAAGATAGTTCAACTGGTTTATTTATGGGTTTTGCATCATCATCCGTAAAAGGAGTTGTCTAAGCAACATTTTCTCCAAAAATTCATGTTTAACGTATAAGCAACAAACTTCACCTGCCTGAGTCAGGTAAAAAATAGATACTTGTTGCTAGGAAAAGGAAAACGTGAAGTAGAGAGGATACAAATCACAGAGATTTGTCAGAACCTTGTTAGTAGAGCAGTTCTTTATTTTTGCTTTAAAGCATCTTTAACTCACTCATATGGAAAAAAACCAGCAACTCCTACTAGGCCTCATGTCCTAGTTGAAACAAAGCTTAACCCACAGTTTTATTCATTAAAGATTAATGGGAGCTCATAGAAACGTGGGCAGTCCAAGATTACTTTGTTAGCTTACTTATCTTCATTAGAGATTAGATAACAAACACGGGCCTAAGTGCAAATCACTAGAGAGACCTCTAAAGCACAGATAAACTTAGAAGTTTAAGTGAGTACATATTTTAAGACATAATGAAATATACATGCTTTATTTGTATATATTTTCATTAGAACTTGGATCATCATAATATTATATAATGCATAAATGAATTATGACACTACGGTGTAATGTTTTTCCTTTGTTTCCTCTGGTTTGTCTTATATTGTCTTATCTAGTTCACCACACAGGTTTTCTGCAGAAATTAGGTCTGGAGAATGAGATGGTTGTAGAAGAAGATTGATTTTGTCTTTGATGAACAGTCAGAAAAGAAAAAGCTAGTTTCCGACATCAGTCCCAAACAATTGATTGGTATTGAGATAGTGTAATATGGATATTATTCAGACTTGATGACCTTAAGGTGAAATTTTTGCTGCAGTACTCCATAAGTGAACTTTGTTTTTGCATTTGCTCCTCAGACATACTGCTCTCTATGCGCGGAAGATGAACTTGGAGTCTCTTGTAGATTAGTGACTACTGTCAAAAAGAAATTGACCTATGTGCAATGTCCAAGTTATATACAGGAAATAAATAAACAAACAAAAATCACAAATTACTTAAAAGTCTGGTTAACTCTTAAAAAGTAGATTATCAAAGAATATAAAAACAATAAATAAAAATAACTTTTTGAGAGATTGTTACACTAACAAAAACTGTGCAAACAGTGAGTTAATTAATAATAATAAGTTGAAAAAAACTATTATTTTTAATGTCTTCAGCTTTACTTCAAGGCTTGGTCTACAGTCTTTACCATCGGTGCGATGTAAATCCATCAATCAATTTTATTTCCGGCTTTATTCCCAATAAAACAACTAAATTAATAACCAGTGACTCGCCAACTCCCCTTTTGTAAACAACATCTACTGCAGAGGGGGGAGGTCTTCACTCCGACCGGCTGACTTTTAAAGAAAAAAAAACATTTTCACGTCAAACTTTATGAGCCATAATGATTAATCAAACGCCGGATATATTTTATATTCATTGATTAACTGGATTATTTAACTAATAGACGCAGAGAACTGGCAGTTATTTTGGTTCGACCTTCTCTATCCCCCCCCCCCGCGGTGAGCTCATGTGGTACGGTCCATATTGTGAAGCGGCACCGTCTTCCCTCGCTTCAGTTTGGGTTAGATCCGCGTCCACTCCCTAGGAAATGAAGGCGTGTAACGGTTTATTAATTCCGGCCGTGTGACACTGGGATGCTGGAGGGCTTGTGAACCGCTGGGCTGCTCGACCATGTTCCCTTCAGCTACGGCGAAATTCAACGGAGGCTGCTTTCAATTCGCCCGCCTCTCTCGTTAGCACACAGAAAGTGCAGTCCGCATGAGAGAGGCTCCTCCGCTGCATTTCAGACGGGGTTTCGACATTCCTTGACGGTCGAGCAGCAGCCGCACCAGCCGCCGCCGCAGGGTGCAGAGCCCACGAGCTCCGGCCGCTTGACAGGTGCCGTCGCTCGGCTGTGCTTGGAGAGATGCCGCCCGTCCAGAGAACAATGTCCGATCTTCGCACTCGAGCGGAGGGTATGTAAATGCAGTTGTAATCAGCTTTATATCTCCGAGAAGCCGCTGGAGAGCAAATGTAGCAGTTTATGAATATTTATTTCATGTAGCTGCAAGAAGGCCGTTTGGTATGAGGTGAGGGGAAGGAAGTGCAGAAACTTCTTAGTTAAAGCTGTGCAAACTGGCATCAGGACTTTATAAGTTTCAGAATCGAGGCAAATATCTGGAAACCTGAATGTGTCAAAACAAATCCAAAAATGAAAGTAAAAACCATCCTTTAAATAAGTGGTTTTTGACTCTTGAAATCTTGTAAGATTATCCATACTAATGTAACTCTTTGACTTATAACTTATTTTTAATTGATTGTTATGACTGACTGAGATATTTCAGTGCATGTTTGTAAAGTAAAGGGAACTAAATTGCTTTCAGAATATTTTGTTCCATCTGGCGATCAAGATTTTTATTCATTCTTCCTTTTAAAACTAGTTCAAGCTCAGTCAGATTTAATGGAGACGGTCAGTGAACATTAGTGGAGGGTTCGGCCTTTATTACACACAGGCAGCAAACTAAATTAGTAACTGGTCACATATGTAAACATGGAACCTTGGGATCCTCTTGAGAAAATAACCTAAATACCAAAAATAGTAATGAGAAAGCATATCCATTTTATAAATAGAGGAAACAATATTAAAACCGGGATTGAATAAATAAAAGCAGCATAATGGTGACTATTGGCTAAATGTGTTGCCAGTGGACCACTTTTAATTTGACTCAGTAAAATGCTTGCATGCTAAACCAAGACTTAGGGACAAAAGCTATTTTCATTTTGCAGATCAGGAAGCTGGATGAATGTGCAGCCTGTATGTTGCTGCTGGAAGGCAAACCTCCCTCCAGAGTCAAATCTTTTACAAAATACTTTCCTCTTAGTCTGCTCTGGCTTTCGCTCCATCAATCTTTCCATCAACTATGACCAGCTTCCCTGTCCCACAGCACGATGCCATCTCCACAAAGCGTCACGGTGGATTGTTTGTGCTATGTTTGTCTTCCACCATTCATAGCGTTTTTGCACATATGGTGTCATTTGACCAGAGTACCTTCACCCACACACTGTTCACTATATGACAAACTTTAAACAGGACTTCTTATGGTTTCTCCAGATGTATGGTTCTAATGAAAATTACATTCAGTTGGGATTTATCAGTAGGTTTTCACTACAGGTCTTTTGTTTGCAAGTGAAGTACATCAACTCTTCAAGATTTTATAATTATGAGAAAATTTGTTTACCTTTTGTCTGTGAAAGTTGCTCAGAAGATTTGAGTTTTTGGGTGCTCTTTGTTCAGGAGCTTACCATATAGCTCAGCACATCCATGCTCACCACAGGGTGCAGGTGCAGTCAGTTTTGAAGCCTTCGACCCTTCACATTCCTGATTTGATACAGGCGCTGACCTCAGACCTCTTAGGACAGGGGCTGAATATATCTGCAGTGATCAATATTATACCTTGTGATTTATGACCCTTCCTGCAGTTTGTTTTTCTTTGCACCAAATGTAGAGTCTGTGCTGATGTGATTTGATTAAGCCCAAGTTTGATATATAGACTGGCTAATTCCCCATTCTGAATTATGGCTGTCTACTATATTATTTGGCTGCAAAGCAACTGTAGAGCTTGCCCTGTAGAAGTGAAATGAGACTAATTCACTGAGGGTTTTCTGTTTGGTTATTTACTTCCTAAAATGTTGTACATGAACATAAAAACATGGACAACTGATAGTTATTGATTAACAATGAATTGGTATCTTGTGACTTTGTTGTAGAACTAGCTGCCAGCAGTATTTGATATTGGTGTTGAAGTCTGTTCACCTGCCGATCAACAGATAATTCAGAAGAGAAACAGTTTGCAGCTTGACAATTGCCAGGCGCATATCAAGTGGCACTTTCTCACCTCTGTCTATTTCTGTGTTTGAGGTTTGAAAAATCATTTAATAAATACCCTTTGACTGCTTTTTTTCTCCAAAATATTCTTAACTTTGAGTCACTGTTGTCCCAACAGATGGCTACAAAACAACATGAAAAAAACTATTTTCTCAAAGAAGAAATTTAGGTCTTGATGAAAGAAACTGATGAAATAGTATCTTTAGAACTGTTAACATCATTGTACATGGACAGTGAAATTGGAAGATGACACAAAATTGGACAATTTTCAGTTTGTCTCATAGTGATGACCTGCTGTTTGGGGTGGAAAAAAATAGACATTTTTTCCAAGCCACACTGAGCTCTTCCAGGCTGCGATTGCCTTTGGTGTGGCTACGGTTATCGGGGGAATCGGATCAAAAGTTTCCTGTTTTGTTTAAATTGGTGCTAAAAAGGAAGTTGCAGGACGTCCAAGAATGTAACAATCAATTTTAAAGAGGGCACTGTGGGTGCTTGGTGATTCACTCACTCATCATCACTGTTGTTCTGGATTTGATTCCCGGTCTTGGACCATTTGCTGGAAACTTTTTTCATTTTAACCTGACGGAGTAATTTTAGTAGTTAATGGAATGTTAGTAGAATTCTCAGAGGATATATTGTGCTATCGATAATATCAATGCAAACTTTGGTTTTTCGTAGTGCACTAAGCAGGCTAATGCTAAGGTCAGTTTAAAATCTCATGTCCTTGTTCTGAAATAACGAGGACAAACTACGCTGACTGTTGTGGGAGAATTCTGTTTTACAGTGATTTATCTATAAGGCAATACTGTAGTGCTTTCTCAATTTCTTTTCTGTTCCATTTTGTTTTCTCAATTTCTAATATTAGTAATTGATCGCTCATAATAGGTAAAGGAATATTTTGAATGCTGTTCTTGTATCCTTTTATGTTAAAGTATTTGAAGAGAAATTGGAATCAGCTATAACCATCAGGGCAAAACTTTCCAGAAACCATAGATTGGCCCTTAATAAATTTCTGATTGGTGCGTCCTTACTTTGTGCTAACATCTCATCACAGATTATTGCTATTCTATAGCTGGTCTTAAAACAGTTTGCTGGTAGAATCCTAAATAATTTAATAGAAAATATAGATTTTCTGTAAAACTGTTGACAATGTAGATGTTGGAGTCTCAAGAATAAAAACATTAATTATGCAGCAGCTATTGCTTTCATGCTTACACTACTTTTTAGTTTTACAAAGAGGAAAGAGGTGAGCTCTTTCCCCATCTGTGAGCTTGATAAGCTATGAAACAGCCTCCTGGCTTTGGATTTTTCCATTTTAATGGACAGTCCAGTGTATTAGTCTTAATTATTAACATGATAACTCAAAGTGAGCTCGATAACTTCCCTTTTGATACATTTCTTTTAATGGAACATTTTGTCTACAGAGACACCATAATCCATTTTATTTATTGGTTTTGGTTGTTGTGGCTTATTTGGAATATTTAAAATATTTTCCAGTTCCAGTGTCAAGTGATCTTTACAAAATGAAAGTTTATGGGTGTTTGAGAAGACATTCTGACATTATTATGCCATATCAATATACTCCTTGAAAATGATCTCAACAAAACAATATTATCATTTATCACAATAATTATTTCCAGCAATTTATCTTCCAACAAAATTTGCTATTGTGACAGGCCCACCAGTGTCACATAATTATTTTGGGTGTTTTTATGAGTCAGACCAAACTCCCCAACCAGTTTTTTATTTTTTATTTTAATCACCCCAGCAAACGGGGCAGACATCCATCTAGCAAGGGCAACCCTCTGCCAGGCTTACCACCTAATCCATCAGCGGCCCGTCCGTCAGCTCTGCATGCTGTGCACACTCCTCGGTCTTGGCCTCCACGTGTTACTTCACTCCGTGTCACTCTTCTTTACTGTGTGGTGGAAATATCGAGCATCTCTGCCAATCTGATGAAATGCGTTGCCAAAATAACCCTATCAAACTTGGCACACATGTGACACACGAAGCGATCTGCACATTTAATGTGTAAATCAGCAATGAAAGGCAGACACCTTTAGATTCTGATCTCTTGAACACAAATTTCCATGGACAATTGAAAGTGATTTATAACTTCTTCCTTGGTCTAGACTGAGACGCTGACTAATCCCACCAACAGTTAAAATGATAGGCATCTAGTTTGGCATCTTAGCTTGCATGCTTTCTGCAGATGGGTAAAATCCCCTCGTGTAGTTTACTCTGAAGATGAGAACAAGCTGGTAAAACCTGTCCTGACAGGAAGCTGTTGCTTAGTTTCTACTGTCAACATGCTTTTTCTGTGAGACACAAAATAATCTGCTGTTTCTTTAAGCCCTATACCTCTCTCTCTGCCTGCCTGTCTGTCTTAAAGTTTTATTCCCAAGTGTAAGTGAAGCGGGATGTTCTCCCTGTAGCATTTCAATAACACCAGCTAAATCTCAGTCTGTCTGAATTGTGGTATCAGCATGAAGGGAGAGACTGGAGGGGGACAGACTTCTCTCTTCTGAAGGGATCCAGAGCTACCTGTGTGCCCTGCGGATCACTGGCTGATAATAATGTGGCACAGAAGCCCAACACACCACTAAATCCCTCGTCTTGAGCTGCCAATGTGATATATCAAGTCCCCTCAGGCTCTCCTTCTCTATGCACATGGCATGGGACGTCTCCTCTTCTCTGCATTCTGTTTAACGTCTTGCCTTCATCAGTTACCTGCAGCCAGTCTAACCTTGTTACTCTTCAGATGCTCGACTGCGCTCACTTCAATGACTCTTCTTTGTGCATCGCAAACTGCTGCATTAGGTATAAGAACTATTGTGCAAGTGCAGACAAAAAGGAGCTACAGTTTCTAAAATGTGGAGAAAGCAAAGGCAACTCCAGACCAGTATGTTTTTAACCAATGTTTATTTTAATCCCAATTTTCCCTACAATGCCCTTTTTGAACTTACTGATTGCCAATTTTACAGTGTTCTAGTTTGGAAATTTCTTTTGTTGTGAAAGCCAAAAGTAAGTCAATAGAATTATTATTAAATACTAGCGAGGTAAATGATCAACTGTGTATCATTTATGCAGTTAAACTTTTGCACAACATCGTATGACCAGTCTTAGTTGTATTTGCTCTGTTAGATATTTCAGTGTTTTCTTATAAAAGCAATAAAGTAGCATATTTGTGTTTGGTTGAAATCAGTGTTTTGGCTTGAGATTATATCTGAATGGTCCAAAGATGCAATGTTTAGTGAGCGCTATGCATTCGCGCAAAAATGTTTGGGCAGCTGCATTAACATTTTCAGCCCTGGATGTCCTCTCAGATTTTAGGTTTGGTGACGCTAAAGCTCATGGAAAGTGATGGGAAAGTCTTGGTGATTGAAAAGAAATAAGAGTGAGAAAAACAATAACTGTTGTCAATGCAAAATTCAACATAAAACGGCATAGATGCATGCTTTCCTGATCCAAGAAACCAGATTCATCTTGATTGGACCTGACTGATCAGCCAGTTGGAAACTCAAAAATGATTCTTCTTTTCCTAGTCAGTGAGCACACCGTGCAAAGCGCTACCAGGTCATGCTGACAACAATAATCTTTGGTCTGGGCGCTGACACTTGGTGAAGTGTATTTTCATTTTAGTTAAGATGTTTGAGGGTGTATTCACACCAGCCCTGTTAAGTCCACTTCAATCAAACTCTATTTTTTTTTTTTTTTACTTTTTTGTACTTTATGATGTGCTCAGGTGGTCAGGTGCTTCAGTCTATAAATTGAGAAATATTAGTAATTGTATTTTCTAAGCTTTTTTATATTGCAATTTTTAAAGAAAAAATTGTATTTTGGTGAAATTAGTATTGCTAGGCCTGAGTTGTGCAAAATCTGGATACTGGAAATTGGACATATAATTCAGATTTATGCCTCTCAAGTGTTATGATTTGTTTAATGGATTGGGCACATTTTCCATCTGCCATCTGTGTGAATTTAACTACTTAAAAGACGTCTAATGTGGGACGCTCTGTGGTTCAAAACAATTGTCACCTGATAGACTTTGTGATCACAATTTGAATCTCTGGAATCTTGCAATCTCTCAACATAAATTCAGTGATTCGCAGATCAAATCTTCTTTCCATTAATACCTGCAAAATAATGTCTACATTGATGGTAGAAAGGAAGCTTAAACCTCCAGATGTGTCACTAACTAGTATTTTATGGTGTAAAAGATGACTAGAATTAATTTGATGAACTCGACATTTCCAAACAATCCTAGCAGTTGCCGGTTGTTTTTCTGATCTGGGTGTGTCTCTGTGACACAGCAAGAAAATGCAATAAGGTTATGTGCAAGAATGCTGCCAGTGAGGCTGTGGGATGATGAGGTCGGATGAAGAAGTGTTGGCAGGCTCTCCACAGGAAAGCAGCCCCATCAGTGGTGGGTAAGATGAAACTCCTGCTGTCCTTCACCTCCCTGTGCACCTCCATCCTCCCAGAGCTTGTGGATTTTATGAGCCTGATTGTGTCTAATTTAGATTTTGGCTTAACAAGGTCATAGGACCTCTTCTAAACATGGAGAACTCTGACTTTCCATGTATATTCTATACTATCTATGTGTAGCAAAATAGATAGATATTATACTATAATTGGATTCAAACTATTTATCTATAAATGGATAGTTTGAACTATTCATGTATAGAAGCGTTTTTCTTTTTAATATCTTATCACTTATGTCTATGTGCATTTGTGATACTGGCTCATAGTTCTTCTGAGTAAGTGATCTTTTACCAGTTCAGATATCTAAGGCAATAGCTGGGTTAAAAGAAACTGTAGCCTAATCTACATTTTCTTTTAATTTATAGTCCTGCAATATTTGACAAATATAGGTCATGTTCTGTAGATGGTGATGTTCATGGCACATGAAGTGATCGTCTTCATGAGAGTCTGTGCTCCTGCAATAGAAGCGCCATAACTAATATTAACAGATGACCTATTCTAAAGATTTAGGCCTGAATCAATTAGACAAGTATGAGGTCCACATAAATGTTTCCTCAATGCACTAAAGAAAAGGGCATGTTCTCTGCAGACGTGCAATACAATTGCAGATGTTTCTGGCAAATGGTCCCATCAGATGCGACACAGCAGGACAGTTGACATAATTTAAAACACTGGATGGGATTAATTGTTATCTTGCATTTCATTATTGCAGCTATCTATAGATCTTATTTGATGGAAATGAATCTGGTTGTCTGTCACTTTTATCCTTTTTTTCATCTCAGTCTTTTTCTAATAAAAATGTAATTTTTCTGTTGGTTTTTGGTAAATGCCAAGTAACATTTTTTTTAAATCACAATTTTAATTGTAATTTAAAAACAGATATGTTGTATATTCATCCCTTTCACCTGATCTCTGAGCTATGGTAGATTGCACAGGTTATCTTCTGTTTAGGCAGCATGAGTGAACCGATATAGTGTTTGTCTTCAAGTTTGAATCCTACTAAACCGGTCAGTCAGACAGCATCCTGGTTGTCATGCTTAAAGCCTAACCCTGAAATAGTAACATGAAAACAGGTTTGGTCTGTTGTAGGCATAGGGTAGTGTGAGGTTTCTGTTGAGTCTAGTTAAAACAACCATTCTGATGCATGATGCTATTGTTTTTAAAAAAATAATTATTTCTTGTTATGCAAAATAGTAATTGATTTATACTACTAAATCTAAAATGTATTTAGTATTAATTTTGATACATATAAACAAGAAAATTGATCAAATAGGTTTTAATTTAGCATCAACATGAATAAATTCCAATTTTACTTAAGGAAAAGTAGGTTTGGTAAATGTTAGGGTGAACTTTAGCTCTTTATTCCATTCTGCTTTTTGTAGAGTAACATGAAGAGTATTAGCTGGTCTGTTAGTCAGGTGACTGCATTTGAGCCTGCAGTCACTTTTCGAAGCTTTTAGAAGCACAGTATTAAAAGGACGTTATTAGCTTAATTCGGTTTTCACAAATATTTTGAATCAGACATTTATTCTTTTTACAAAAAGGAAACGTTCATTCATCCTGCTGACAGGCAGTTTGCAGCAAAAGGCGTGAGTGAGGAAAGTTACAGCTTGGGTTCTTTTTCTGGCATCTCGTTAATAGCACTTTTAAACAAAAGAACAATGTGACGTTAAATTTTAGTTTGGAAGTGAAAATTCCTTAAAACCTATGTCTTGATAGCAATATCTGTCCTTTTTTGATTGAAAGTATTTCCTAAATTATTTCTGTGATTATTCCTAATTTTTGTTTTCTAATTGTACTTTAGAACATAAAAATTTGAAATTGACTCATCGCGATTAAAGCTGATTCCTATTGCTCTATTTTAAACAAAAGCAGATAAGTGTGCTGTATTTTCTAATAGATTTTAATAAAAAATATGTTTGTACATGTTTAAAGAAACATTTTTAAAGTAGGGTTTCTTTTCAATTTTCAGTGTATGTGTTATCTCTGATCCAGGGAAGATGTGTCTAATTAGCTTTGGCCTGATTAACTTTTCATGAATCTGTGCCAACAGAGTAGCAATTATTTATTTATTTATTTATTTATTTTTAACATCACATCGTTGTCTTTTGTTTATAGCTGAACATTAACAGAGCACATAATGGTCTTCGGTTCCTGCAATGTTTTTTTTTTTTTTTTTTTTTTTTTTTTTTTCCGGTGCTAATTGGCCTTTATTAGTATTCTAACAAGCTATGCTAAGATTTGCATAACATCAGCATTTTAGCATGATTTTATTTAGGATGCTGGAAGCAGCCGTTTTAACCCTAAGAAATCCTTGAGGACCCTCATTTGAAACCGTTTTGATGCCTAATATATCAATGTTGCTGACATTCGAAGCGTTTGCAGGGATCTGCAGAGAGTATAGCATATGCTCTTGTGTTTGATCATTCATAAAGTCGCTCTGAGTGGAAAGGCTTGTCTCTCGGCAGATCCCTCACTAAGCTCAGCCAGGCCATCCCTGTGATGTCACAGCTAGACGCAGCTGCCTGCGTTGTCCCCGGACTTTCCGTCCCGTTACAGTCTGCCTGAGCCTATGAGGAGCCAGATGGAGCCAACAGGGCGGAGGGATTAATTCTGCAGCTGCCCTGTTGTTGTTGTGGGTGCTGGTTACAGCATCGAGGTCTGATAAGAGACTTATGGATGTAGCATAGATTGAGGCAGTACCTATAGTCTCCAACAGCCGTTCCTTCCATTCGCAAACAGTGAAAAGAGAAGAAAAGGATGATTTTATCTTTGAGACTGGTGGCTATGAATAGACTGCAGCCTTGAATAGGCTGCTCTGTCCACTAAAATATTTATCTGGGTTGAATGCATCATGTAGAGAGCTTTAGTTGGTGCCGCTATACAGATATAAAGGGATGGGGTATATTAGGCCAACTTTGCAAACCCATTAAGAGATCACAAATTACATCACTTCTGAGGTAATTTGAACTCTTAATGATTGTAAGAAGCTTCTGTTTAAGTGCCATTCAACAATGACAATGCTAAGCTCAACTGTTTCAGCAGTTTTGGCTGGTGTTCACTTCCTGGTGTTAGATTAGTGTTGCTATCTCCCTGCTTCCTACCCCATTTCCTTTAGTATTGAATGAGCTTTGAGTGAGCCAGATTCTGTCCAGTCACAGTAAAGTGTGATTGGTTTCAATCACACTTTACTGACCTCTCAGGCTTATCGGTTCTAGCTTTGTGTCTGAGGGAAACTGGACAGGATGTGCTGTATTCTGAGAAATTTGTAGCTGCGCCTATTTGGAAAATTAAGTTTTAAATGTAGTACTTACTTTACTACATACTTTTAAAATTACAAACCTAAGAGATAAGTGGTTGTGACAAACAAAAACCAACTGAGATATTTTACTAAAACAGCAGAATGCAAAGACATCAAGTATGTCGTCCTACACAGTTTAGTGTTGGTACATTTGAAATAAAAGAAAAGTCTAGTAAACAATAACTTGCCTTTGAAGTTCAAATACATATTTGAGACAACACTGTTGATGAAATAGTTAAATCCAAGTAGGCTGACTGATTTTTTAAATTTTAATAAAACAAAATGGATGGATTGAGGTTTTGTTGAAAATTGTAAGTTTTTATGGCTAACTTTAGATTTTTGCTGGAATAAAATGAAAGGTATTCATAACAATGCACATTATTGTAAAGTTCACAGTTTCATACTTGTGTTGTTTAAATATTCTACCATATTTGACTTGATGTTTGGAAGTTTGGGGATGCACGTATGTGACTAACTGTAAACCTTTAATCTACAAAAAAGAGAAAAAAATGATATAAAGGCAAGGCAACATACCAAGTCTGCTTAAAAATGTAAAGGTTTGGTTAATTTATTTACATATAAATCTTGAAAGAAATTGTGGCCAGAGCTTATGAATGAGAGATGATCATAAATGGGAAAAACTATTCTAATAATGTGTGCATAAACTATATGCAATAATAATCAAACAAATGAAGCATCTTTGTATTGGACAGAATTAGTTTTTTTTAATAGGAATTTGTCTTGCTTGACATTTTCTCTGTTACATACAACAGTCGCCCAGCCTTTCTAGACTGACGGGGGAAGACCAGCATGTCATAGTTGAGTCTTCTGGACAGTTTTTCCCACTGGGCGCCCTGTCCAAAATATGTCCTTTCTCGTGACTGTTGTTCCACCAGTCCGCATCTTGGCTGACACAAGCAATAATCCTGACATCTGGCCTGCATCCAAACATATTACAACTCTCCGTGGCATTGATCCTTCCCCAAGAGGCTTTCCCTTCAGAGCTGTCTGCCACGCCACGCTGCTCCAACTGAGCTTTATTTAGCCTTGTCGAGCGTCTGTGGAGTTCTAACTTGCTTAATATAGTACAGGTTGATAATAATAAAGCTCACAGGAAGTTTTTGTCTGGTGTCCCTTCTTGTTTTCAGTATTGTGAGTGGGATTGACGTCATGACGCACACTGGAGTTAATGTAGCTATTGGAGATAAAAAGCATAACTTCCATTAAGACGTTAATAGCAGTGGCCTCGATATGTTTACACAGGCTGTTGTAGAACCAAGGGGACTTGAACTTAACAAAGAAGATTTCAGAAAAGCTCTTTAAAAGGGTTCTGTGAAAACTTAATTTATTGGAACTATCAACTCTTTCATGTCATCAGTTTTTGTTGATGATGAGATGAATAATTACACAGATATTTATATTATAGGATTAATGTTGAATGTTAGATCAGTATTTGGAGTATTAGACCACTTTCCGGCTTCCACCCTGTTTCTCCTCCCAATCCAATTAAAGTGTTCAATTCAAAGCCTTAAATTGGATCAGATGTGTTAGAATAGTAGCTGCAACAGAAACCTGACGAGGGTCTTAGGCACATAGGTGGCATAAAACAACCCGATAGAGGTAGACATCATGTTGGGAAGTTATTAAGGCATTGGAATTTAAGTTATACTTGGGGAAACTATATTGTGCTTTGTGATGAATCCCTAAGCTGAATGTTTTGCTGTTTAGACCATTAGTCCAGCCTTCCTGCAGATTGACTCCACCTCCACGGTATTGACTCCACCTTCACAGTATTGCACAGTGGTTTGCTGAACTTAGTCCTTGTTCTGCCTCACAACCTCAGACTGCTTGTTATAGTGGCACTTGAATTAGTTATACTCTTATCGCTGCCGATTAGAGGCCCTCCACCTCACAGGAGATGCTCCAGAAGTAAGATCAGTGTGGGATTAATTTCTATTTTGTATTTTTTTTCTTCTCAGTTTTAAGTTCATCACCCTTAATTTTCAATAGTTTGTTCTTCTTACTAATCTTCCATAGATAAATCTCAGTTTGTTGTGCTGTTATACACAGGATTTTTCAATCCTCAGCTACTTTGGACATAAAATCAGCCAATATTTATTTGTGCCAGTAGATAGCAGTAGTGATTTAGCTTTGAGCGTGACTGACTGTCGCTTCTCTGCATTTTAGAGCAGAAGTAGTAAGTTAACGGTCAAAAAAAATAAAAAAGGTCAATGGTCACAAGCCCAGTCAGAAATGTTTTTGTGTACCTTTATTTATCACTAGTTCTGTTTTGTGTGACAGGTGAGGTTAAGCATACAAACTGTGCATAATAGGTTAAGTGATGTTTGATGATGCATTGTTTCATTTTATAAAGTTCTCACAAAGTGACAGTACTAGTTATGTGTATTAGCTGAGTTCGGTTAGCCTTGGAAGCCAAGTCTCTACTTCCCCCTACGTCCTTAGTAGGACGGTTACCCATTAGACTACATACTGTGGTGTGTGTTGTTCTGTCTTTGATTGTTAAAATACATTTTTGTCTTTGGTGTCAGACATTGTGCTATAAAGCAGTATTTCAGTGTAGCTAGACAATATATGTTCTTCTTATCATGTCTTCTTGTATCGGGCATTTTACAGCAGTCAGTAAGTAAACAGTCAGAAATATGTATTCATATACTTCTATCTAAAGGTCTTTGTTTTGTGTTGCAGACAAAAATAAACACTTGTGACACCGGAATTAAAGTTGTCCAGTCTGTGTGTAACAGAAGCAACGTTAGGGAATCTGAAGTTGTGTTTCTGTTATGAGATGAATGTGGAAAGACATACAATAGAAATTGTTGTCCGTCGGACTTCGTTGGTAAAGACGCCAGAGGAAACCTCAAGTAATGTTCAGAAACAAGGTAGGGATCTAAAACAATCATGTAGTTGTTAGTGATGCACACACAAGTAGGAATAATAATAATAATAATAATAATAATAAGAAAATCTTTTTCTGCTTTAAATTATGAAATTTATGAAAGCAATAAAATATGTATTTTATGTTTTACAGTGCCATACTAATGGTCAGGAGAAAATGTTTCCTTTTATAAAACATGACATCAGTAAACCAAGGAGCTAGTTTATTATTATAAGTCAAGTAGGACCAAGCCTGAGACATTATTTTGTTTTTTCAAAATAATGAAAAAACATTTATTTTTGCTAGTTTTCTCCAGCAAAAATAAAACTCACATTTACTGTTATCTACTTTCTTGCTGGTCCACTTTATCTTTCTATTGTAACTCCCTTTTACAACTTTGGGATTACGTCTCGGCTTTTGTTCATTTTGGCAAGATCAGAATTTTGTGATCAGTTTCTCATCTTTATTTATTTATTTTTTTATTTTATTTTGTAAAGCTGTGACCTGCTGATACAAACCCTTAATGTCTCCGTCTCTTAGCCCGAATGAGCAGCAGACATGTGGCAGAAAATGTATATATTTTTAATAACTTTGTGCATTTCTGGGCTTCCTTTGCTTTAATTTTGAAACACAGAAATGCTTTTGAGAAGAAATATTTAAAATCACCAGAAAATGTTATTTATTATAATTTTTTTTTTACTTTTCAGTTAGCTGAAAAGTAAGGCATACTTCCTTCAAATTTGTAAAGCAATTCATGCCTCCTATCTGACTCCTATTAAATTCCTGTCCAGTTTATTATGTATGTGTCATTTAGAACATGAAAATATTAAGGTCAAAGTAGCTGACAGTAGCATACAAATACAAGTCAGTGTTTCATAGAGATCAATGACACATTTACGTACTTAACAGATTTACTCAAATTGAGTTCTCATCTCGTTTCGTAGCTGCTAAAAGGGGGGGAGGCTAAGTTAAATAAGAGCACAACCAGCAACTGGTGCATTGCAGCACCTGGCCTGCCCCAGTGGCCTACTCCTGCTGCGAAGGCTCATTCAGAACACAGAGGTGCAGCATCAATCACTCCTCAGCCACATGGCCTGCTTCTTCACAATGGCCTCATGCTGCAGTGATAGTTGCTATCTTTTTATGTCCTCAAGTGCTACAAACAATATTTTTCAGTTAATTCTTGCATTATAGATTAAAGACTACCTCAGACTAAAACAGATTTGTTTTTGAAATCTGTTCTGTTTGTACAATGTGTGTCCCTAAATGAGCAAAAGACAAAGACACAACACTTGACTCTGCTGTTGCTGTGCTGACACTACCCCTCATCCCCCCCCCCCAAACTAATCCAATAAACCACCTTTCCTGATCTGACATCTTGCGTAACGAGGTCGGGATAACCACCCAATGTTTTCCCTGGTGACCAAATGACTACAACAGGTCGTTTATTTTTAGCCATCGAACACATCCTGAGTAGAGAAAGTTTCCAGATAAGATTTGTTGGGTACTTCGTGGTATACGCTAAGTAGACTGTTAAAATAACAAGGACTGGAATTTGAGATTTGGGGTTCACGTAACATGAGTTGGAAAGTAATAAAGGGTAAGGTGAGAAAGCGAAAGAAAGCACAGAGCAGTGAAAGTGGAAAGCTTGACTTTAAAGGCGGTGTCAGTCTTCCACCTTGTTTCCTTGACGTGACTGCAGAGCAAGCTAGGGTTACAACTAGGGCATATCATTTAGTGTCTCTGGTTACAGCATCTCACCACTCTGCAGTTTGTTGTCGTTGAAGCCATTTTTCCGCACTCACATGACTTTCTTTCCTGCTTGCTATTTTTGTCGTCGTAAAAGCTATTATTTAACGTCAACCCATATTTTCCAACACAACAAGTAGCATGTGATCAGAATCAACCTGGTAATTTTATAGTCGGGGAATACACTCTGTACCTGAAAGTTTCAGTGATGCTTTCCTGAGTCTGCTCTTGACAATTTTTCTCAGAATGTATATTTTTCAGTTTTCTAGGCTATCTTTCAGTTCCAGCGCTTATACGTTGGAGTTCAGTTACAACTTACCTACTGTAACTATAAAGACGCATAAAAAACAAGTTTAAATATTACACATCAGTTGATCCAAGCTCTTCATCATCTGGTAATTAGCTTATTTTTATTAATAAGTCACACATGTGGAAAGAAAAGAATGGCAACTATGGAGACCTAAATTACTGAAGGACTTGAATGTTGATATTATAACCTCACAGTTTAATATATTTTATTGGTATTCAGACAAATGCAATTAATATAAAACAATTTTCAATTCCAAATATTAAATGTAGAGCACGAATATTTATTGAGTCCTCCTGAGTGAATACTGTGTAGAATCATCTTTCACTGACGTAGACAAACTTAAAACTTTTTGTCTTTACAAAATAATTTAAGTTCAGTCAGACTGGATAGAAGTTGACTGGATCATGGATTTGTTCCTGAACTTTGACTGGGTCTTTCTGACATGACGGTGATTTGAAGATAGACCTTCACCCCAGTTTCTAATCTTTTGCAGCCACTAACATTTTTTCTTCCCGGATTTCTCAGTATTTCACCCATTGCGTCTTCCATTTAGCTCTCCATCTTTCCTTTGCCTGCTGGAAAGTATTCCCGTAACATTTTGCTGCCCCCTGTGCCATTTCATCTTGGGGAAGGTATGCAAAAGGTGATGAAAAGTTCAGTTTCTATCTCATCTTACCACAACAGCATCTTCCACATGTCACTGTGCCCCACATGGTTTGTGGCAAACTCCAAACACAATTTCTTGTGTCATTGTCTATTAACAATGATTTCTTCCTGCCATTTTTTCCTTCAGGACAAGGTTTAAGTTTTCTTATGATTTTCATAGTTGTGCTTCTCTGCAGCTCCTCCAGAGTTACTGTAGGCCTTTTGGCTGCTTTGTTGATAAATACTCTCCCTCCACAGCCTGTCAGTTTAGGTGGCCAGCCATGTCCTGGTATCTTTGCAGATGTTTTATACTCTTTCTATTGCATGAGAGATGGTGTGAACTGGACTTTTTGAGATTCTCAAAGCTTGGAATATAGTTTCATAACTTAACTTGATTTAAATCTCCTCCTCCCCCTATTTATTCCTGAACCTCTTTGCTGTATTCCAAGCTTCACAATGTTATTTCATCACCAGTGTTTTCTAACACAGCTGAATTTACACTGAGTAAAACCTTAGTAGGTTATAGGAGACACTGGATTTTAATTTAGGACTGTTGGAATGAAGGGGGTTGAAAAGAAAATATATTTATTACTTTTGTTTTTTTATCTTTAAAACATTTAGTAAACAAGGACATTTTCTTTCACCTTCACAATTATGCTGTGCTTTGTCTTTGTGTACCACATTAAGTTCCTTCAGAACTACAGTAACGTTTTTGGTTGTAACATGGCAACAATTTGTTTTGCTTTAAAAATAAGTATCAGACCTCACGAGTTCATACTGAGCTTGCTTTTTATAAATTTCTTAGACCATCCTGTTCTGCACCAAGTAGTAGTTTTTATGATGCACCTGCAGCCTGCAGAACAGAGCCTGCTCATCTTGTGTTAGCCTTGCTTACAAAGTGAGACCCTTGCCAGTTTTGGATTGGCTCCTTGCCAATAAAAAAATTGCTTCACACTACCTTCATGAGCGTCTCTGCAACCCACATGCAGCCCCCGTTGCGCCTCAGTAGTGTTGTCCTTGCAGCCCACTTTGTTGACCTCAGTGGGAGGCTGGGAGCAGACCAGCGCCTTGTGATTTTAGATATGGAAAGAAAATTTTATCCAATCAACGAGAGGCTTTTCAAGGACATAATAGTTGCTTCCATATTTTAAAATTGCTGTATTTGGAAGAAAGAAAGTGTTGGTGGGTGAAAACAATAACATCAATATTTTTCTCTACAGGATTAAAACAGAGTATTTTTGAAACTTTAGCCTCAAAACCAATTTTCAGTAAAATAGTTCAACTATACATTGATAAAGGGACTTTGGTGTTGTTTCAAATCATCAGACTGCATCAGCTCATCTTCTCACAAAAGAGCTGTGCAGTCTCTGCAGCAGTATGTCACACTGGACATCACACATATCCAGCAACAAAACAGCCCCCTGACTATAAATTAGTAATTGAAATGTAGACTTTATTAACATGTTTTCAGTAATTAGACCACAATTATCTACTTTCACATACTTTTCTTTAATCTATTGGTTTAATGAGTGGGTGGTCGGTGCTCAAACTTCCTGTAGAGGAAAGGAATGATCATCGAGACAGACGACATCCTCTTCCCACTTCTTTGACGTTTTAAACTTTTTACTGCTGTCAAATTATTGCTCCAAAGTTTAGATGAGTGTTTTGTGAATTTCACTCTAATTCATTGTCTGCTTCATAACCAATTCACTTGGTTTATTCACACCCACTCTTTCAGACAATAGATTGATAGAAAATGTTGCAAATAATTCAAGACTAGAATTATCATGGTATTTAGTATCATCTACGAAATTACTATATAAACAACATAGTAATATAACGCATGTTGCCATCTGAAGCAGTAACGTATCTAAAGTCTCCATAGACTTCCCCTTACTGTGGCTCCTGTTCTCCTACCAAGGTCTTTGGTGTTATTCACACTGGACAACTCAAAGACTCAAAGGTTCTTTTGATGTTTTATTTGTTCTTTAGACTAAAACCTCCTTTCTTGCCTGATGCAGGATATGAAAAGACAGAGGACACATCAGAGAAGACGTCACTGGCTGACCAAGAAGATGCCCGGCTTATATATCTCAATCAGCCGCAGTTCACAAAGTTTTGCAGCAATCGTGTCAGGTAAGAGGGTTATTCATTATGTGCATTATATCTAGTGACAGATCTGTGAGGTACAATGGAGTCTCTATATTTAAGAGTTCACTGGTCAGTTTAAGCTTAAGTGGGGCTCTTTGCTGCTCTTTTTTGTCAGACATGCTCAGTGCTGTTACAATGCAATGGTGGCCAAGAAATGATCACAAAAACAATTTTACAAACACAGATTTGTTGTTCACTAAACTCAGGACCCAGCAGCAATGACCTCTCAGGAACACTGGCTATATTTACTTATTTATTTTTTATTTTATAACAGAAACTGAAGAGTTGGTTTTTATGCATGGTTTCAGTCCCAAAATTTTACTCTTCTAATAACTTTTACTTAAATTGCTACTTTCCTGCTTTCTGTGATTGATACAGGAAGATAATTTTTATTTTCAGACTTTGTTCCTACATCCATCAATCCAGTAATATTTCCATCTATTTCTCATTTATTTGTTTTTGTTCTTCTACTTTATGGAAGGTAAAAGGGGATAAATTAAATAAAAGCATCATTAAATCATGAATTAAATGTACTATGAAATGAATAGCAATGAGTTGACCACTTGAATAATATGGCCATCTGTTAAGGCTTTCCCAGTTGCAAATAAATTCATTCATAATATTACCTTTTGTAGTTGATAGGGAGCCTCTTTACTGATATATTATGAGCTGCTCAGGTAGCATTAAGTGTTGTTTGCACTAAAAATGGATTAGAGCAGATGTTTCAGCCTGACCTTTCTACTGTGTTGCTCTTCCTTCTCCAGGGAGTACAGGGTTTTTGCCTTGAAGGTCAGAATTGTTCGGAAAATGCCGTCAGCTAGCATTCCTGCGTGAGAAACTTGATATGTACAGTATATGCACACGCAGAGATGACTGTAAGCCGAACAGGTGTAGTAACAGGAGACTTTGAATGGAAACATGCACAAGCTCTTGCCATTTGATTTAGATCATTCTCTTCTCCAGTACAAGTTATGTAGATTCTCGCTGATTTCATTGTTTAATTGGCAACTCTGAAGAAGTGATAATGCATTTGTAGTGGATCTAAGATGTGTAAAACATTACCTACAGAGGCTTGCTGGCGTCTGCTGTAGGTTCTGTTTCACTCCAGCCCAGTTAAGCCTCCTGGACTCAGGTGCCAGTGTGCCTCAGGGATCAGGATTAGAAAGCACTAATTAGGATGGCATGGTGAGATACTGTAATCAGTTATTCTGTGCTTTTAATGTTTCTATATTACATTATTTTATATTAGCTTAGTCATCAAAATCCTTGTAGTCTGCATCCTGATGGTCATTTAGGATCTTTATTCCGCTGGGTTAAGAAATTTACATATTAACAAAGCAAAAAAGAACTAAAGGAGACTCAAATTAGGAATTTAAAGGGGGCCAGTATTTTGTATACTCCAGGTACATAGTGCCATTTCATAGCACAGTCAAATAACTGTTACCTTCAGATGTTATACAAATGTTCCATATATTCAGGCTGCAGACTTTTCCTAACATTTCTTCAACAGTTTAGGTTCCCAAATCAGTGTTACTATAGTGAAATTAATTTTACTAACATAAAAGCATCTTGTTCTCAGTCTCCACCTGGATTAAATCCAAAGTGAAGGAGCTGTAGCTCATGTTATTGTGGATTGTTTACACACCTGCACTCGGTACTGTCTAATGTTGACAGTTTGTCTTGTGAAAAGATGAGAGTGCCTTTTTCCTTGTTGACCATCTATTGTGTGAAATGCATGGTACAGTTGATATGAAAGCACTAAATAGCCAGTCAAAGTGGAAAATATTTTTTTAATCATCATGACTTTCCAAAGCAAATCAGCAATGCATTTCACTGATTTTATAAGCATCCATGTGAGCTTCTGTGTATAAAACTAAGTTCCATGTCACCATAACAAAGACACTACTGTCAAGTTAATGAGAAACATTAACTTTAATGTTAAATGTTGTATATGCGATGGGGCTGTACCGTGTAAATTATGCTTATGTTGGTATTGTATCACCAGTCTTGGCAATTGTGCTACTGTACACAGTGTATGTCCTGTGAATACCATTGCAAATATTAGTGTGACATATGTTTGTTTTTTATCACATAAGTTATATAATTGTGCTTATATTTGCCATCTGATTTAGATCATTTTCATCTCCAGTACAAGTTATGCAGATTCTCACTCATTGTTTAATTGGCAACTTCCACCTAATCTTGGTCAGGTAGAAGGCAATAACATTAAAGGGAATGTTGCTTTGTGGTCAAATATGTGCTAAAATGTATGCCTTTAGCTGGGCCTGCACAATTCTTAGAAATTCATTAATTACAAAAATAGCATTGTATTTATTAAAAGCTATTAATCATCATTTTTATGCTACTCTACATAGTTTCCATGCTACCAACTGCAATTCCAGTCTGGCATATACATGACTAGTTTTGCCTTTTGCTGTAGCAGTTTGCAATTTATACCAACTTGGCACATGTTTGAAATGCAATTTTTTTGTTACTAAAGAGATACTTACTGAAGGACAGGTTGCCATTTACCAAACGGCCTGAAAATGGCCCCAGTTTGCATCATTAAACTAATTTGTTTCAAAGAATTTATTGGAAAGCTCCCCTGACCTGTGGGAGGCTTGCAGGTAAACCTCCCACAGGTCAGGGAAGCTTTCCAATAGGTACAAGCAGGTCGTGTACCTAAGCAGGTACATGACCTGCTTGGATCAGGTTTGAAAGTTCACTCCCAATACTGGTATAATTCCAATACCATGTTGCAAAATGAACACTGTCAAATAATGATTATAGATGCAGGTGAGTAATGCCTTTTAAAGGAAGTACACAAGTACTTGCCTTGAGTTTTGCTTTTAAATCTATTTAACAGTAACGGTCATCTGTCAAAGGTTATTTAACCTTTGTTACCTCCAACAGCTTAACATTGCTGTAAACAGCATAGTGTGCTGTCACTGCTAATAACAATTATGACTCTTCAGCTTTGTGTTTTGTTAGCAGAACAGTGCCAGCTAAGCAATGTGTGTGTGAGTTATGTCCTGAAAAAACAAAACAAACAAACAAAAAAAATATATATATACATATATATATATATATATATGTATACCATTATTTGTTCCTGAGGCTATATTTTTATTTCAACTAGTAGGCTGTTGAAACTGCCCACTTTAGTTTACTCTAATATTGAAATCAATGTGTCATAGATGTATTTTTAAGCACAACAATTAAAGTGAATGAAAACAATGGACCCATTTTTTTGGGCATCAAAACTTTCTAGCCACTGTTGTGTGCTTTTACTTCCCACTGGGATCTCATGTGAGTTTAGGCTAAACATTGAATAAAATTCTGATCTGATCACAATATCAATTACTGTACTTGTGTGTAAAAGTCACTTTCATGGTGAAACTTCCTCTTATTTGCATGTCTCACTCCGCCTGTTGGTTTGCTTGATCACTTGACTCAGCATCATGGTCACTTTGATAATGCTGAGTTTCCTCTTATGATCATGACTCATGTGACTTCTACAAAACATCAGTTATATCTGTGTAAGAACATGTAAGGTTTTAGATCAGGGGTCATTTGCATACATGTTCTCAATTTTGTTCAATAAATCTTGTCAGACTTGCAAAAAAGAAACTGCATAGTTTCTTTTTGTCTATGTAGTCTTGTGATTGGTTTTTTTGTTTTTATTTTTTGCTCTATTAAAACAACCACAAACATCAGTATATTTTATTAGGACTTCAGGTGCCAGAGTTGCACAAATAGTTGTGCATCATTAAGTTTAAAGTAAAGAATACATGGGTTAAATAATTTCTAAACCGCAACTAAAGTTGGGGGTTGCAGGATCATGCTGTGTGATTCTTCTCTTTAAAAGGAATAGAGAAACTGATTGAAAGTTTTGGAAGTTGCTAGACTTCTAAAACTGGGATGGAGATTGACTTTCCATTTGGAGATTGATTAGAAATCTACAACCAGAGTTGCAACAGAATTATATTAATCAAAGAATATACAAGTATTTGAACCATGTAGTCAAAGTCCAGACCTAAATTCAAATGAGAACCTTAACAGACATACTTCAAAAAGTTACAGTTGCAGTGAAAGTTGTTTCTGTCTAGTATTGACTCAAAGGAATACAAACATGTGCCACAGTTTACATAGTTTTATTTGTAAAAAATATACATATTGTATTTCTGGTAGGTATAAAATGGCAATATCATTGTTGAATTGCATTCTTTTGATCACCTTTGCGAGTTAGAGACACTATACTTGGTTTGTATTTGTCTGTCTGCAGGGGTATGCAAAGCATTGCTACTGGCTTGGCTTGCAGCAGTATATACATCTTCTCCTAAAGTGGCCCCTCTGACTGCCCCCTTTAACTCAGCCGTAAATCAGCCTGCTGGAGGCTCGGCTGTGGGAGTGCTGAAAGCGCCTCTAGTTTCAATATTCCACCATGATGACCAACCATCCCCACATCCCTCATCTCTGCCAGGATGTCTTTATGCCCCCTCTGCCACCTCCTAACCTCTAATTATTCTTTATTATTAGTGCACCAGTGTTTGCCGTTTGTCATTGAATGACACAAATAAATACGTTTCTGTAAAACTAACTCTGGAGGCTGTTATTAGAATGCTAAAATTAAAGAGTCATCTGAATGACTCTTGTTTCAGAAATGTTTCCACTGTAGATTACACTTTGCAAACTAACCTATTTTGTTTTCTCCCTTTCTTGTCTCAACTTGCTCCCCACCATCACCTCATTGCATCCTGCCTGACTCGGCTCTTCAGCACGGCCAAATATAACGTTCTCACCTTTCTCCCTCGGTTCCTCTACTCGCAGTTCAGGAGGGCAGCCAATGCCTTCTTTCTCTTCATTGCACTCCTGCAGGTAAGATTTAGCAGTTTTATATTTCTGCGATGCAAAAATATAAATAAAACAGCTACATTTTTCAGTACTGAGATAAAATTTTAGCTATTTGGTTAATTACTTTTTTTTCCCCCAACCACACTTTGCGCTGACATAGACACCACTTCCTGGAAGGTCATGTCTGTAATTTTATATGTACTCACAACCACACACGCGCACACACACGCACACACGCATACACGCACACACACACACGCACGCACACACGCACGCACACACACACAAACACACACACTCAGACACAGTATTTTATATAACTTGATTAAAAAATACACGCAATTCTACATCTACTAACTCAGCATGCATCAAATTACATGAAATACGTACAGGTAGCTGCTTTACGGTATTACACTGCAGTGCAGAGACTGCTGCAAAATGAGTTTAAGGTGTTTGGAGCTCACCAGCAAACAGCAGAAAGTAGAGAAGGGAACAGCACAAAAACTTGAGTTTTTGTCTTTATATTTGAGCTGACAGACTCTCCCACTTAGAGAAAGCTGTACGGTTAGAAAACCTCCATTGAACTTTTGAAAAGCACCCAGTGTGAATTCTCGTTTCCTGCCGTGTCGATATGTCGACCTTGAATAAAACAGCCATGCAGATGAACGAGACATGAAATCAATTTCCAAGTTTCTTTCCAGCAGTATAATAGTGATTTTTCACTATGTGTTTGCTGTTGTTTACATGGAAAGGTCCTAAGCATTAGGGCTGCAAATAACAATTATTTTAATAATGGATTAATCTAGGGATTATTCTAATAATTAATTAGATTTAAAAAATTGGCACTTTCTACTACTTTTATTTAAATTAAGCCTATTTTACACAGTATTAGAAATACATTAAAGGGTGCAATACATTAATTAGAAATTAAATGAAAAACATATACTGGATTAAACTACTTCATCAAAGAACCTGTATCACTTTTTGCATTGTGAAATGCTTCTGAAGAAAATCAATCACTTGTCAGACCTTTAAGAAACTTGGAAATCTGTTTTTCTAATAGGTGGAAACATTTATAAAACCTGATGAAAATTTGCTTTCAAATGTTTGTTGCTTGTGCATACTGTTTATAAAATGAAGGACTGCACTTAGTGATGTAAATTTTTAGTATAACCAAGAGAAGCTGTTGAGAAGAGAAAGAAAGCATTAAAATGTTCTCTGTTGCGTCGGTTGTAATATATAACAATTTTACGGGTGGGAATTTATGATCCCACGTCAAAATAAAATGCTTTTTTTTTTTAAGGGTAAAAGCTTCAGAAAAAATAATCACTAAAATCCAACCTAACATTGTGACATTGTGTTTTATTTAGCAAATCCCAGATGTGTCCCCCACTGGTCGCTGGACCACCCTGGTGCCGCTGATCTTTATTCTTGTGGTCGCTGCTGTCAAGGAAATAATTGAAGATCTGGTAAGACATATATCAGTCAGAATGGGGCTTTAGCTTCTTCAGTCTTTTTACAGTTTAATTTTAGACCACGTGTCCCTTTTCATAAAGACAGTTTGGTAGGTATGTTCCAGTCTTATACTTAATTCAAATTTGTTGATATGAAACAAATATGTTTGATTAAAAACGCGGAAGAAATCTGAAAGGAGGGACAATACTGTCCCACAGCTCTGTGTATTCTGAGTGAACTGTGGCCTGTTGGCAGAAAGCAGGTTATAGTGATTATGACCACACCACACACACAGCCTTGCCATCAAAAACACGCATGCAAACATGGACACTCATTTCTGGAGCCCCAGCTGTGCCAACTGGACCCAAAAACACATTTATTCAATTAACCTAGATACTGAGTGCTCACACACAAAGACAGTTTGTGCAAAACAAAACAAATTGACTGCCCTGAGCTGTTGAGCAGATGCTTGAAGATCCTTTAAATTTATGTGAGTTTGGTTGTTTGTTTGATTGTTAATCTTTTGAATAAAACTAAACTAAAAACCAGCTGGGGAGAAAAGGTTATTGTACCTCAGGCCCTCTGATCCAGTCCCCATGTGAGCAGCAGATAATCGTCGGATGTGGTGTTAGTCATATTGTACTTTGGGTGGGTTAATAATGTTGAAGTCAAACTAAAAATATGTGCATTCTGCAGTTGGTGTGTAATCCACTCAAGCCTATCTTAGCGAAGTGAGAGAATGTTGCATTCCACTGTATTGCAGTGACACTGCAATGCGATCCCTCGCGCAGGTCCCGGTGGGCAGTTACTCTATACTACACTGTAGCGTCTATCGCGTGCTGAAGGGACCAGCGCAGCATTTTTTGTCTCCTGGTCTGTTGTGGAAAACATGGGAACAGAGTGGATGATGACTCCATCTTTATCGCTGAAGGTCACCTGCACACACGTCTATTCTCTGTACTGCGCTGTCCCTCACAAGTTGACCTGACAGGCCAGCATCGACCCCTAACTTCATGAATCATGCACACACTGTACAGCACACGCCTTACTTTGTTGCTGGCTGTCTCTTCTGCAACAGCCTCAGGCTGTTTGTTCAGAGCAGTTCTGCCATCATTCAGATTTAAATGTCTCCAAAGGGGAACAAAATAATGTGACGTTGTAGTAGCTTCATTTTAACAGCATCGGTTGCATTTTACTGTCATGCTTGACCTGAAAATGAAGACTAAAACAAATATATGGCAAATGCTGCTTTCATCTTTGCTTATTTTTTGACTGTGTTGGAAGTCTGTAGAGGCCTGATGATGGAGCACTTGTGCATAACCTCCACACTTGGCTCACCTTTTGCTGCACTGTGAGCTTACACACATTATTTAAATATAGTGCATCTAATTTTCTCTGTGCCTAGGGACCAAAGCAGTGAATATGAGGACAAGTGAAAAGCAGCCAAACCTATGGAGTTGCTCCTTTAAACGTATTTCTGCTCTCCCAACATGTCTTGCCTCCAAATAAGTGCAGGTCTATCTGTGGCGCCACACCTAGTAGTGTGGATGAATGAAAACGGGCTGACAGCTCGAGTACAGGGCATGATGAATGGCCTTCGGAAAAGCAAACTTTTTCTGGGAACAGTGTAACCAGAAAAAGACCGAAGTCATGCACCACAGACAGGTCCATTCATTAAAAAGTACAGAATGATGATTGGGATATTAAATACAATTTCATTTAGCCAGCTGAGTGTGGAAGGGAAGACAAGTTGTCACAGAAAAAAAGAGTTTACTATCGGAGATGTCACTGTCATTCACCTGCTATACTTCAGGATTCCTATGGCTCACTTCTGTTTCCAACCCATATGGTGTAAAGTGCACTTGTGCAAAAAACCTTGCCATTGCTGCCATATAAAATGTGTAATTTTCTTTTGCACAGTTCTGTCACAATATTAACCTAAAATTTAATTCATAATGGTCTTAAAAAGGTCTTTAAAAACCTTAAATTTGAGTTAATGAAACCTGTAGAGAGTCTGCCCTTTCTTCCTAAGTGTTTCTTGTTGATTTGATAAATTATGCCTGTCATCTGAAATGTTAACAGCCGAGGTTTGTATTATCTGATGGCGGCTGTTTAATAAAAGAAATGTTTTGAGTGACAGTCTTGAGGGGCTGAATTTGTTGCTGATCAAATTAGATTACCTTGGTGCAGTTCTCTTTTCTTGTAAACAGGTAGTTAGCGGTAGTAGGTAGTAGGTGGATGTGTCCTCTCCTTGTTAATCAACTAGAGCACACATTGCTCTCAGGAGCTCAGTTTTAATGCACAGTAATCATTTTAATGAGATGGGTGCAGCAACTCGTTATTACTCAGTGTGATGCTGGTTGACAAGCTGTCCCTTGGAATCAGTTGCAGAAATCACAGCTGATTGTGTGATTGTTGAGCAAACAAGCGTCACAAAGGGAAGATGTGTTGCTCATTGTCCTGGTCACAGATCTCTTCAAACCCCTTCAACTTTTTCACATTTTACGTAACTACCATAAACTTCACCTTCACTACCTGCCAAAACATAACTGTCCACCTCGGCTTGACAGTGACGGAGATAAAAACATTAATCAGACTCTGAAGGAGCTGCAGAGATTCATGTAGCTCAGGTGGGGGGAATTTGTTGGCAGGACAACTAAAATACACAACATAGTAGAAAACCAATCACATGGTAATGAGCAAATGTTTAAATTCTCCTTAATAAATTGAAAAATTAATCCACTCTTTTTAAGTAAAGCAAACATGACTGAGATGCAAATGCTTCTGCTAAACCCATTATGTGACAGTTTTTAGATCAACACTTTAATCCCTCCTGACTTTTCTCCATCTGTCAGGTGACCCTGCAGGGATAACTGAGGAAAGTTAAGCTGTAGATTTAGAACCCCTATTGGGATCACAAAGGAGAAAAACGTTGCAGTGGTTTTATCCACCACTATACTGGTGGATAAAATGCTGAATGATGTAGCTGTTGAAAAGGTTACACAGGCTTGGTGGGAAAATCACTCTGGATTATCAGCGGTGGTCTAAACTTACTTCAGCTCTATGATGCTAATTTATGGATCTGCAGCTCTGTCTTTCAGTGTAAAAAGTAACTTCTTGCACTGAAAGATGTTTTATTTATTTAATAAAATAACATATTTGGAATACAGTTTTTGTAATTTGATTTATTTTCTGTCCCAACATAAAGTGTGCTCAAGGTAAATGTTTGTTCTTTACAGAAACGCCACAAAGCCGACAATGTTGTTAACAAAAAGGAATGTCAAGGTACTGAAAACACTCTCCTGCTTTGTTGAAAACTATAGAATTTGTTTTGCTGCATATATATACAGAACATCAGTGTCAGTATTGTTTTCTACAAACAATTCTCTTTGCCTCTATTTTATTCCTGTTCTAACTTCCTCTTTTGTCTGTGGCTCCAACTTCCTCACCGTAATTCATGAATCACCGCAGTCTTAAGGAATGGGGCCTGGGAGATTGTGCACTGGGAGAAGGTATGTGCCCACAGTTTGTCACCATTTCTCATTTCACTAATAGGAGTTGAGACACCTTTATACGCCGATTCCCTTTAGTATGCATTTTAAAATAATTATACAGCATCCCCGTATGGGGGTGGCCTTTGGAAAGTGAGACCAGAGGACAAAAAGGAAATTTTCCCTCATGATCCAATTCTTTAATTTCTATTGCAAAATCAGGCCAGCTGTAGGCAGAGTGTCTTTAGGTAAATGATAACCGCTTGGCTACTCTGCTCAGCTTTTAGTAACAGAATTTTGGCTCATGTTTTTGAACATTTTTCAGGCAATACTGCTGTGTTTTATTTCATGGTGCATTTGTGGATTACTTCTGAAGCACCAGCAGACTCAATGTAATCATGCTGCAGTCTTTCTCATTGTTACTCTGCAGTAAAACTTGTGTATGTAGATTTGTGTGAAAAGCAGAACGATGCACATAACCCCTGTAAGGAGAGTGTCATCCCAGGTTGTCTCAGGGTTCAAATGCAATCTGAAAAAGTCTATGTAGCAATAACTGAAAGAGGAGGGAGCATCAACGCAATCTAAGCTCTTTGCCACTTAAGAAAACTCCAAAAAGACATTTTAATGGCTTTTGAAACCATGGTAACTAGTTCATGGCCTATGTCAGAATTACTTCATTTTCCTCCTTCAGCCCTACTGATGCAATTTGAGAGTACGTTGAAATTATTGCAAGCAAATCTTCCCAAAGTAGGAGATTGTGCAAAGTTTACAAGAAGCGTTGATCATGTGTGCTTTAACTTTAGTTTCTGTTGGATGGGAATCTGTGCCTCTTCCCTTTGGTCCCATGCTAATGTCTCATCCAGTTATAGACTTGGGATTCTCTAAAAAGCCAAAGTTTAAATAATTGATGAGTTTTTCTTCCTCAGCATGCATTTTACAAAAGCATGCTCTGTTCCAAAGTTTTGCCCAGTGGTGTTTGTTCCTCTTTAGAGCATCTTGAATGAAGCCAAAGAGGCAAACTTGTATTTATTTATTTATTTTTTTAATTTTAAGTTCCTGTCACTTCTTGTCATTTTTATGTGCAGAAGAGAATTGCATATAATGCATTTATATAATTCCTTGTTTTTTTTTTCATAAGAAAAGAACATAATTCTATGAATGTTGGATACTTTAGCTCATGCTCCCATGCAGATACTTGTCTGATCCTGGTTTCTCGCAGCAAAAATGTTAATTAGAAACTATATAAATATCTCTGTTTTTGTTGCTGCCTGATGAACTGTGTGCAGGGTTCAGTGGTAATGGAAGACGACTTCAGCTGTTCCATCAGTGTCGTCTCATTACTATTAGATGTTTCTGTGGTTTAATGTTCTCCCTGTTTTTAATCATCCAGCTGTGAATTTCTATTCCCACTGCTGATTTTACGTATTCTATGCTGTTTTATAGGCAGCACGCAGCAGTAACCAGTTTATTTTTCACAGGTCGAAGTGGGTGATATTATTAAAGTAAAGGGCAGTGATTTCGTTCCTGCGGATGCTGTCATTTTATCATCCAGGTATAGGAATCAGCCCCGATGCAAGACTTTTTAGGAATCTCTTTCCCCGATTCCCTTTTTCTTCTGACACTCTCAGCTCACGTTAAGGAAGTGATGGTTTATTAACCCTCTGAGTCAAGACTTTCAATGATTAATCTGATGCACAATTAGAAATACATAAGCTTTAGTGTGAGGTAATGACCATCATTTCCTTTGGTGGGTTGTAAGTAATGTGATTTTTGAACTAGATTTGAGCAATCATGTCTTCATAAGCCTACTGATCTCCTTCTCCTCTTCAGAAACTGTTTGGATTTGTTCTGGATTTGACTTTTTAAAGCATAATTTGACTCCCATGTAATATGTAAAGCTATGATCCTGCTCTGGTGAAGCAGTTTCACTGTTCAGCATTGTTTTTCTAGATGGTTTTGTGAAAAGGAGAAAACATGGAGAAAGCATATCTGTGGTCACACAGGACTGATCATTGTGCTCTTCCCTAAAACTGAACCAGTTGTCTCTCTCCCCTTCAATGTTTTTTTTTCTTTTCTTCTACCATCCTTCCTCTTTTTTTTTTGAACTCTCCTTCATCCTTTCTTGCCTCCTGTGCAAACTACTGCCACGCTGCCTCCGTCTCGCCCCCTGCTGGTGTGTGGTTGGTAATAACAGGTGGCTGTTGGGGAAGTAGTCAGAGCTGCAAATGGAGATCATCTCCCGGCTGACCTCGTCATTCTGTCGTCCAGGTCAGCAAACCAGCAACATAACCAACTGAAACAGCGGTGGGAGAGATGGGGGTGGGGCTTTGTTACAACTGGGATCAGACTTTATTGCCACTCTTAAGGAAGGAAAGGACCTGTGACTTTTTTTCGTCATCGAAAACTTTTCAGTTAAATTGATTGCACTGCCTTTGTAAAGTCTTCCATTTCACTTTAATTTTCCACATTTTGTCACATCACAACCATAAACCTTGAGAATAATTTGAGATTTTATGTCACACAGAAACACAAAGGAGTGCAAAACTGCTCTACTTTGTGTTGGTTTTGTGGTTGTAACTTGACAAAATGTGGTTTGAGTACTTTTAAAAGGCACTGTAAAAAAAATCTTTCAAAAAACTTTCAAATTGTGATTTTGCTTTAAAATTCACTAACTGTTAACTCTTACTATGATTTTGTAATGTCCTTTAAACCTAACACTACTAACTGCTCAAAAGGAGACTCCCTCTATATCGTGCTCTCTTTTGGGTGTTAATGTATTTCTTTTTGTATTCATATCCTTGCACGGCTTGCATTGCATGTATCGGCTTTATTTGAACAGTTTGCATGCAGTCACTTTTCAAAATGAAATCCAGAAATCTTGGATTTCTATTTTGTGCTAGTTTACTGCTGCACATTATTTCTTTTTCATTTCAGTTTTAATTCACTTTGTCATTGCTGGAATGTCCTCTTGCTCATTTTTTTTCAATCAAGCCTTATGTGTGAGAAGACTAATCTGTTAGCAAGATTAGTCTTGCTAACCCAACTCAACATTTAACCTCAGGCATGCACTAACCCGCTGTCACTTTGCCAAGAGTCTGTCTGAGACCCATTTGTTTGCATTGTTTGTTCTTGGTATGCCTGCTTGCTCCTGTCACCCGGCTCTGATGTTTCCTCTCTCTATTCCTTTTGGACTTTATTCTTGCTGCTCTGGAAAGACAGTTTAAGTCATGGGAAACAGCAGCCCCAAACAAAAATGATGTCTGACCTCTAGATGTTTGCAGTATATTAAACAGACAGCGTCAGTCAAACATTGGTGGCGGTTTTTGCTGGCTTCAACATCTTTGTTTGGTGCACTTTAGTCTTGCTGTTTCTCTGCTGTAGCCTCTTGATCTGTTAGTGTAGCTTTTTACTCATTAATTTCCTGTTAATGGTTTGGTGTGGAGACATTCTAAGCAAATCAAAGTTTAATTCACGCTGATATAGAACATCCTTGAATACAAATTGCTGTTACTTTACTGCTCCAAGATTCTGTATCCTCTTCCTCCATCACAGTGAACCACAGGGTATGTGCTACATTGAAACATCTAATTTGGATGGAGAAACAAACCTTAAAATCCGACAGGTTGGTGTATATATATTTTTTTTTACTTGCGGCAATTAGGTTTACAGCATTGAAGGAAGTAAAGCTGTGTTTTACTCACAACTACAGGGTCTCCAAGTGACTGCAGAAATAAAGGACATTGACAACCTGATGCGGCTGTCGGGGCGGATGGAATGTGAAAGCCCAAACCGGCACCTGTATGAGTTTGTTGGAAACATTCGCTTGGTTGGGCACAGGTGAGCTCAGCCCTGCGTATCAAATTATATGCCTCACTTTCCATCTCAGGAGCTCATTTGTCAGGAAGTCTTGCATGTTATGGTGTGAGGGAATAAATAAAAGTTTCCAGCTGCAGTCATATTCATTTCTTTTGGATGCTTTTACATTTAAGCGCTTTGGTCTTTTTAGGACATGATAGAATGATTTCAAATGTCTTGCTCACCCTTATTAGTATTGCTTTAAAAAAATTATATTCTTAACAGCATTCACGCTGCTCATGTTTGCTAAAGGTGATTTTGGAGGGGGAAAAAAATCACTTTTGATAAAAAAATAACTATTATTGTAGGGTCTGTGCCAGCTTATTTATGTCTGATTAAGTTTCTCCTGCTCTCTCTGGTCATATAAATTGTATTTTAATAAGGGCAAGTTCTCTGTAAACTTTTGTAAATCCACATACTTCAATGCATCTGTTTGTCAAACACATAATGAATCTGCACTTTTCTAAAAATGTTTCTCTGGAGGTATTAAGTTTTTAATAGTGGCCACCCTCAAAACTGGTGTTTCTCTTTAACAAACTGCTACGTCTGTCAAATGTGTCACTTGTATAATTTAAAGACATTTGGGATTTTTCAGCTGCAGCCATCTCTGCCAAGGTCAAAAAAAGAAAGTTAGAATCAGCAGATTCTAACTTTCTAACTGCCTGCAGCAGGCTCTCACACAATGACAGAATCAAAGTGGAGAGAAAAAATCAGAATAAATTTAAATGAATTAGACGTTCATTTAAATTAAGTTTATGTGGAGTTTAAAGTGAGGGAAAAATTGGCAACGGGTCCCTGCAGACACAAGTACTTATGATTTTTCGTTTCAGCCCTAATTTTTTTGATCATTTTGTGGAATGATTTCTGAGGGAAACGGGGGTGAAGTTTGAAAGCCCTAACAGTTGTGGTGCTCTTTACCTCAGCACCGTTCCTCTGGGTCCAGACCAAATCTTACTGAGAGGAGCCCAGCTGAGGAACACACAGTGGATCCATGGAGTGGTTGTCTATACAGGACACGACACCAAACTCATGCAGGTAAAACCGTTTTTTGCAATTTTTCATTTATTGCACTGTGCACCAACATTTGTTCCAGAGAGAAATATTTTTGTGAATTTGTAGAGGATATTGTAGCTGATCAAAGGCTAAAAGGGTTGAACTGGCCACTACTGTTTTAGCTTCAGTGCAGTTAATTCTCTGAAGATATTTTGTAACAAAGACACCCGTATACAAAATGTTCTTACTCCCACTTGGTAGCGAAGGGACACCACAGTTTTATTGGACATTTTTTTGTTTTTGTTTCCCATCTGCTCACACGTTGGTCAGAATTCCACCCGGCCTCCTCTGAAGCTCTCCAATGTGGAGCGGATCACCAACTTTCAGATCCTGGTGCTTTTCGGCTGTCTTCTGGCCATCTCTCTCATCTGCTCCGTTGGCCAAACCATCTGGAAGTACCAGTACGGTGATGACGCCTGGTACATGGATCTCAACTGTAAGAATCCGGGCAGCCGCGGCTGCGCATCTTATTTCCACATATTGTGTCTCACTTGTTCATATCGGCTTTTTTCCTTTTGCCATTTTAAGTTCCTTAACAGCTAGTACGCGTTGTGTTTTTCTGTTGCTTTAGTTAATTTACATTTTGTACAACAAGTGAAATATGTGGCAATGTGGGAATAAGTAAAGTCAAAAACATTGTTTGTGATGTGGATGAATGTCATTGAAACAGAAATGGTTGAATATCACTGCGCTGCTGTAATTTTTGGTTCTTTTCTAATGTTCTGTTTGATTTTTGTTTTCTTTGTTGTCGTTTTTTAACAGCTCCAGGTAACAACCATTTAAAAGCCTTGGCCATCCGTGAATGACCCTCCCTTACTAACCCCTTACTGAAGCTCTGCCTTTGCTAAGCAAATGAAGCCCCCTACCCTCGCCCCTATATCGTTGCCCCACTTTGTATGGGCCCATCCCATGGACAAGCACAGACCAGGGATCCAACAATAGGTTTCTCCCCTCCAGCTCTCTTATACCTTCTTCCAGTTATTTTCAGTGCCTGATGCAAACTGTTTCACTTCTCTTCCTTGTTTTTTGATTTGTCACGTTAAACTCTTTGCAGTTTCCAGCTTCAGACCTTTTTTTTTTACTTTTTTTTTTTTTTTTCACGCTCTAATTTTTCCTACAAGAAGAGAAAGGCAGATGAGATTGTGCTCGGGGTTTTGTTTTTATCATGGCAGGAAGCTTATGTGTTTGCAGCTTGAACATAACGTGTTGCAACCCAAGGGGCAAGGGCTGACATTTTCTAAATGCCTCTGCTGCCCTCTCACTCACATTGGAGTTTTTCCAAGATGGATAAAAGAGGAAGGATGGTTGGTGGAAGGCAGCTTAGTTCAGTGCACTGCAGAAGTATCCACACTCCTTGAACTTTCCCACTTTTTGTCACATTACAACCACAATCTTCCACTAATTATATTATACGTTAGCAGATATTGCCTAAAATCATAATCAGGCTTTACATGTAGCTCTACATCTTAAAGGGATAAGAGCATAGTCTACCAATGCACAGCCAAAAAAGTCCTTTTTATTTTAAAATACAGAAATGGGCAAAATTATGTTGGTCATTGTCACATATTTTGGTGTTGGTTAATTTTTAGTTAATTTATGTGCAGTTTTGAAGAAGGGATATCAGATGTGGCTTACAAATATATACATTTTAACTGCTCGGTTATATGAAAATAAAAAGGTTCAATATAAATCTCAATATTATTTGATTTGATATAGTTATTTTAAGATCATTTAAAAAGAGTAAACTTCCTTGAAAGATAAAATTAACCTGAAAAGGTGAAGGATGGTAAAACTTGAAGAGAAGCAGACGAGTGATGCCAGATTACCCTGGATGAGCTGCAGAGATCGAAAGCTCAGGTAGGAGCATCTCTCCACAGGACAACTATTGTTCATGTGTTCTACAAATCTGTCATGAAAAAAATAAAAATAGTCATTTAATTATAGTTGCACAACGTTGTTACCCATATTGATAGTCTATCAATATGCTGCTTTATTTTTGTTTCAGTACAACACAGTGAAGTTTGTGGTTGTAATGTTACCAAATATTAAAATGCTCGATGGTTATGAATACTTATGCAGAGCTCTGTATGTAGTTGTATGTGTTTTTTATTTTTTAATGAGTTGTTGGTCTATCTTGATGAAGCTCTGAACCTGGTATGCAAAGTGCTTATCGTGACTTCTGCCATTTCTCTCTACCTTGATAGGCCTTTTTAGGACAGGTTGTTCCTCTGGCCAATTCAAGCTTGCATTACAACTTACATGGTCCCCTTTTATTCCTCTATAAAGTTAGTTTAGTTTCTGTCGGCTCAAAAAAGGTTTTAACACTGTCCCCACCAACATTAAAACCTTCATCTAAAGGCTCGTATGTCAAAGGTCAAGGAAGTGTGAGTTGTAAAGCAAGTATCCATGTTGAAATACTTTTACTTCCATAAGGAGCTGTTGAGGCTCTGTCCAGGGCATATTATCCAACCTGTGATAAAAGAGAGGTGCAGAGATTGTCATTGATTATGTTGAGACTTTTTATATAAATCCATCAGTTAATCAACATCGCTCTAATAAAGGCAGACAAAAATAGTCAATGTAGTGCTGACTCTAATCCCAGCTTATGCATTCTGATTTGAATGAATGGATAAATTTGACTTTGACATGTTCAAAAGTGCTGACACTGGTGATTGCATTTGATTGGGTTAATGCATTGTAACAACTTGTGCAGCTTCCCAGTATAAATATGTGTAACCTTTCTTTCTGCCTTGGGTAGTTAACATGGAAGATGGTGTAATTTATAATCATAAAATTTATACAATCAATAGATCTTGATCCCTAAAATAGAAAAAAATAAACCTTATTCAATTTATTATAATTTAAAGTTGCAAGTGTAATTGAAAATAATAAAATTTAAAAATAAAATTACACATTTTACGACTTAAAATTGCTGTAATTATTTCTTTAGTGGATAACAGCTGAAAGACTATGCTTTCCAACGGGAACTGTACCTCAAATCTCAAGACACAGTTCTACTACAGTTTCCTAAAAGTTTACTTTGTGTAACTTTTACACTACCTAGGTTTCTTTTTTGTGTATTTTAGCTGTTGGGACTGGAATCTGGGCTTTTCATGTGATTCAGAGCAGTAACTCCTTGTTGCATCTCAGTCTGGCATTCAATAAAAAAAAAAAGAAAAAATCAGTGTTTTATAGTAATTATACTGTAAAGCCACACTCTGCCTCTCCAAGCTTTGTGATGATGTGAAGTTAGACTGGATTTCAAGTTAACTGCCGATTTTGTAGGAAGAATAACCATTGATACGTAGGAACACTGCAGCAGCAAGTCTGCTCTGTTCAAGCTCTAGATATGTGAAAGACCAGCAATCCTGGGGAGCTTTTATCATTTGAATTTGTATCTTGGAACATATTAACTGAAAAATAATGTATCTTTATGAATGAAATCTCTCTTAAAAAAAAAAAAAAAAAAAGCTTAGCAATTTCTACTATAGCTGCTGGATTTTATCAACGTGCTTGAAAGTAAAGTCTATAAAACATTGGTTTTTCAGCATAGGCAATTAGGGTTGTTCACATGCAAAAATACACAACTCCAGTTATGAAGTTCAAAGTTAACAGAAATTATCACCGGCAGAGGATTAGATTCCTGAAATAAATTGCTGGAGATGTTCAACCAAAGAATGATGTTTGTCCTTGTACTATGAAGCTCCACCTTTTAAAAAAAAAAAAAAAAACCTTCCTCTTTATGAGGGCCATTATTGGGGAAGATTTTGACCCAGAACACGTACAGAGTCTCAGAAATGGTCCCTGCAATGGAAACACTTTCATACACAGTGGTTGCAGTGTCTGGGTCTTTTTTGTCTTTCCATTGCATGTTTTTAAACAGGTTGAATCCTTGCAAATATAAAAATTGCCTGCATTGTTTCACACACTTTCAGACAATTAGTTTCACATTTGGTTAGCATAAATGTTAGTTCTGTTTTAAGGAAAAACTATTGTTGGATAATAGATAGGTGTACAAATATATTTGGCCCAGCTTTGCTTTCAACATGATTTGAATCAGTTGAATATTAAATTTTTTCCTATTTTAATATTTGACATCCCAATGATATTCAAAAACTTAAAATATCAGAAAAAGCAATTTCCTTTTTCTATATTTACATAAATCTTCAAATCTATTGCATTATATTAATCTAACCACACTCTGATGACCCAAAGAAAATGGGAATCAACAGTATTTTTGCATCTTTTAACTTTGACTTTGCCTGTCCTGAATTGCTTTCAGTAATACTGGACTGAAAGTTGATCTATCAACTTTCAGTCCAGTATTACTTTTTCTAATACCAACTTATTGCCAACATTCCTCTGTATCGTACTGAGCCTGCTACTTGAAATAACTGAAATGATGATCACATTTACACTTTTACTGATACAATCCACCCTCTCTTTTCCACTTTTTGCCAGTTGAGAATGTGCTGTGGACTGAATCTCCCTCCTTTGTCTTGAGAGCATCTGAAATGTCTGTCTTCCTCCTCACTTCTTCAAAAAACAAAGCATTATTCCCTTGTTTTTGTGTTGTAGCTGTAGCTTTCCATTGTGCCACTTCCTTTGTGTTGTGTAGTTTTCTTTGCTTATGAAATCATTCTGTCATGGGGAAGGGCTGGCCCTCTCAATCGCAAAGCTAAACTCAAGGCTTGGGTTGAGGAAGGTAACATTTGCATCTCCTGCAAGCTGAGGAAAGGTAAATCACATCCCTCCTGTTTTCATATTTCGTGTCAGTGGGGTTACATGTTGGTCATTACCAGTTGTTTGGGGGCTTTTTGCTGGAACCAATATCATTTCTTGCATAGTGCTTTGTAGAATTCATTGCCTGGATCATGCTGGATGCCAAGGCTTAAATCTTTGGGACTTTGAATTGGATTGCTAATCGGTTGAGAAAAAAAACAATTATGAGGTTGGGTGGAAGAAAAGACCACTTCCAGCTAATGCTCAACATTGGTCCAAAAACACTTTGTGGATTGGCTGAATGTTGACCCTCAGCTTGAAGTAGCCTTTTGGCATTTGATTTGACTAACTGGTATTACCAAGCAAAGACTGATGAGTTTTCTCCTGTTTCATTGCTTTTTGTCCAAAAACATTTCCCCTGACAGATGGCGGGGCTGCCAACTTCGGCCTCAACTTCCTCACCTTCATTATCCTCTTCAACAACCTGATACCAATAAGTCTCCTGGTCACACTGGAGGTTATCAAATTCATCCAAGCCTTTTTCATCAACTGGGTGAGTCAATACTGTTAATTTTTATTTTGTAGTCAAGTCAACATCACTAATTGACATGACTAGAAAATCAAATCATTGAAGGCTCTCACTTAAATATTGAAAACACATTTCAACTCAACTTTTCCTATGATTTCTTTGGTTTTTTGTTGAAAGGAAATTTAGAAATTTAATCTTGTAAGTTGTTCAATGGTAAAAAACAACCTATGGTTCAATTCAACAGGATAATCAGTAAGCAGATGGTAAACAGAGTGAACTTAAATGAATTTGTCAGACTACCATCATTCATGGAAATGTTTTTCTCAGCAAGAAGATTTTCAGGTTTATGCTTGTTATGCACACTGAGGAAAAAATGCTCAGTATATGTGCATCTCAATCCTACATGATCTGAAGATGTAAAATGGTCTTATGCTAATCTTCCTAACTAGGTCAACCCACCAAATATTCCCCCTGTGGAAGCACTTTTTTAAGCTTACCGACAAATACTTGGTCAGTTTTCACATTCTTAATAAGACTCCAGCAAATAAGTTCTGGGAACTTTTTTTTTTTTTTCCTTTCTCCCTTGCAGGTCAGAGTTATCTTTCAGATGCATTTTAAGTTTTCGGTTTAATGGCTGCCTTTGATCCCTTTTAGGACACCGACATGCTGTATGAGGCCACAAACACACCGGCTATGGCCCGCACATCCAATCTGAATGAGGAACTAGGCCAGGTAAATAACTGTTCAAATTATTTTCTCTTACGGAAGACTTCAGGAGTTTTGCGTGTGAATTTTGGAATCCACTGTGCACCCACAAACGTTTTCTCTACCCATACAGGTAAAATACATTTTCTCTGACAAGACGGGAACACTGACCTGTAATGTGATGCAGTTTAAGAAGTGCACCATCGCCGGTGTGGCCTATGGGTATGTCCTGCTTTTTCTTTTCCTGCTTTCCGCCCCACATCCCATACCTTTGCCTCCCCCATGGACTTCATTAAATGCTGGGTGTGCATCAGTGTGCATCTGGCATTTCTCTGTTCTTCCTCACCTTCTCATTAGCAGCTGTGTCGGTGCTCTTCTTCCTCTGAAAGTTAACTATAAATAAAACCTGGACAGAAATTTGCAAGCCAAGGCTCTTCACACAATCGTCTTCGCAGCCCTTTGGTGTTTGCAAAAACTAGATTTTTTTATTTTTCCTGTTTGTACTGTATCCTGTTATAGATGCTTACGTAAAAGCTAATTATCCTCATTTAATTTTTTTTTTTTTTTTGTTTCACCAGACATTAAATATTTCTAGCAACATTTTAACATTTCATTAAATCAGTTCTTGGATTTTTTTTTCTACTCTTATTTCAATTCTATGCCTCAATGATTATCTTCAACAAATGCAAAACAAGTGGGCGAGCTGAGTGTCTTCAGAGAAGCAAAGCAAGTGCAGGCGTGACAGTACATGATTAATCCCATTAGGATTCAATTAAAACGTGATTGATGAAGTTTACACTGAAGGACAAAAGACATTATTTTATCTGGTTGTCTCTGTTCCCATTAGGCTCTGATTAGAACCACTGTAAAGACGCCTCGCTCATTCCCAGTGTTGGAATGAGCTCAACAATATCACTCTAGAGTTACAGTAGAAAAGATGTTGACGTGCTGCCACCCAAAAATTTATGCTCGTATTTCAGTTTAAAAACTGTAGATGCAGAGGAAAGACGGATATAGACTTTTTTCTTCTTTTTTGTGGGATTTTGTAGTGTTTTGATTGAAACTTTCTTTTATCCTTAAATATTTCATCTTAGGCAGCACTGAAAAGATGCACCGATTTAAAATTTAGTCATAAAAGGTAAAAAATTATGGCTAATAAGCGAAAACAAAAAGTTTGTAGAACCTCGGACAGACACATGTATGTTTGATTTATGTAATGTTGGGGAGGCTGGTTGACCTTGGATAATAGATAGATTGGTTTAAAAAAAACAATAATTTTCCTGATCAAACTAGCACAATTGTCTAACTCCATTTTTCTTGGATTGTGGAGGTGGAGTGGCAGGGCTTTCACTGAGGTCTTCACATGTCGAAAATACAATTAATTTCTCTTAAAGTAGCTTTTTCCATTTCTATATCGCCTCGGTCGTCATTTTAAACTGCTCAGTAATGTTGACAGTACTTAACTTTCAGCCCTCTTCCCTAAGTGACAGCTCGTGCACCACGGAGAGTGCACGAGCTGTGATTGGTTGGTTATGTGATTGGTTATTTGAGTTTCTAACCAGTAGGTCTCAGCAGGTCAAGCTGAAAATAGGCCAGTTTCATCAACTGGCTGTTTTTCTTCGCCTTTCCTCCTTATTTTTTTTTAATGGCTGAAATAGGTATGTCTTAAGTAAGGACTCATTTGTGCATCTATGAACAACTGAGGATCAGTGGGAACAACTGCTGACATTTGGTTCTATTCTTTAGGCTCTCAATCTAAAACAGAATGATAAAAAAATGTTGAATCGTTGTAGTTTGCAAAACAAAGAAAGCCACACAGTAGCTCCTTTGTGTTCTCATAATAGATTTAACATAAATATAAAATCTATGGATTAGCATACTAGCAAGTATTAAGCATTTGACTCCACCTTAGAGTGTTGCACTAAATTAAGGGAAAACGGGAAAACGTTTTAGGAAATGCAAAGTCAAAAAAAAATGCATACTTAATCAAAAATAAATGTGAAATCATGTGCTTAGCTCCTACTGAGTAGCGTGACTTGTAATTTTTGTCTCAGCGCACATGCAAAACCCCCACTGACACCGCCGCCTGCGTGTGCGTCTCACCACAAATTAAGTACTGCTGTAATTAATAAAGCCATGCCCAAGGGTGTAAACATTAATTAATTCCACTGGATTGGAGTTCAAGTCTGAAGGAGAAATGATGTTAGTTTGAAAGAAAATGTCTCTCTGAACCCTTTGGGGTGTCTGGACTTTAGTGAAAGCATATATAAGAGTTAAAATTCCAACTCACCAAACATAAGGTTGAAATTATCTTTCTATTTTTTTTGATAAAAAACATTTAATGCCAAAAAGGTTCAGACAGATTTATTTGTTGTTAATACGGTCGCTTTAGCAAAGACTAATGAAGCAAATGAAGACAGAGCAAATGAAGACCTGCAGTGTTGAGCTCTATTATCAAAAAGAAATGATTTAATATAGTGGCACATCAATAATCTCTGTAATTTTGAACGTATTCAGTTTTAGTTTACATTATTCTTAATCACTGTAGAAATTAATTTATGATGCGCAAATGCTACACATCAATATTACAGAATATTCTCCTTTCTTTTGTAACAAGAGGCAATTCAGATATTCATTACTTTTGCTAATTATTGATACGCAACTCAGTACATCACTGATGTCTAAACCTTTTGTCAACTTGAACAATCAAAAGCTAAATTTTATTTTATATTAATGTAAAAAGTGCTGTTGTACTAGTGGCATTCATGGGGCCTCACAACATGTTTTCTCAACGAGTTCGGACTGTTTCAGCAGCAAAAGTGGGACAAGGACACTTTTAGGTAGTTGATCATAATTTAATGCCTGATTGGTGTACTGTTATAGTTTCAAGGAGCTGTAACATTGAATACATAGTATGAGCTGAATACTAATGCTTTGTTGTCAGAGAAAACATGCATGTGTAAAGGATGGTAATTAGATGCTTTGAGGCCAGGGCGGTTTGAGGCATAGAGAAGATTCCTTGTTTATAGAACAACCTCTAAAACAGCTACCATCCACCAGGCCATTCCTGCATTTCTTCCTGCTGTTTAAATGTAGCGCTGCTTGTATGTAGCCCCTTGCAGTAAAATCAATGTGTTGCATCTGAATACTTAATTTGAGAGCATAGTAAGTTATCTGACCTCTGATACTTTAAGAGCCTCATTTTAACTCCAGTCCTGGCGCCTGAACATTCACACACATTAACCAAACACTTTGTCATCAAGATGCTTTTTTTTTTCCACCTTCGCTCCAGCAGCCATGTCCCTGAAGCTGAGGAGGGTATTTTTGCAGAAGAAGACTGGTAAGATGATTGGTGTAAGAAAGAAAGAGAAAAAAAACCTTTAAAAAATGGCTGTTCTCCCTGCCTTTGTGATGTATTAGTGCTGCATTGCCTTGTTGAAATGGTGACTTTGAAAACTATACCTCAGTGTGTGATTCCTCTCTGGGCCGTGCAGTGCTCTCTGGATGTGTTTTGTGTGACTGTGGCTCTTAACACCATGTATATCTGTTGTGATACAGATGATTATGGTTTATATTCGTGCCGATTCTTTATGAACAGATTGTGTAATTTTGTTTAATGCATGAATACATCTGCAGGTCTGATTTGATCAAAATAATTATCAGAAAAAACATTCACTGGTAGCTATCGAGGCTGAAACTGATTTTTATTTGGCATATTAACATTTGCAATGGCTGCCTCTTATATGTATGGACTCCTCTCTTACACATTTGTGCAGCATGGGTTTGCCTTATCCATTCTAAGGAGGATTTAAATCCGTTAAATAAATTTTCTGCAGGCTTCCTCCAAAGACAATTTCTTGACCGATCTTTTTCTTAAAATTGAAACATTCAAAAAAGCAAGTGAGTCAGTAGGCTCGCTTATAAGTATTTCCCTCTCATAGCTGAAAAAGCACAGCAGGGTGTGTGAAAGTTGCGATCTATATCGGATTCCTGATTATTGACCATGAACTGCTTTCACCCTTGTTCCCATAGCGACAGGACCTGAGCGTTCTGGCGGATAATCAATATGTCGATCTGTTCTCACCCAGTCTAGCTTCTAGCAAATTTCATTGAGACAAAAGACATGGCAAGCTGCTCTATTTACATCATATAATGATAGAAAACATGTGAGGAAAGAAATGCCACATTTTGGCTTTTTTATAAAGTAAACCTTTATTCAGTGACCTGAACATCGATAGCTTTCCCAAACACTAGTTTATGATACATAAGGAGTTTCACTTTTTCATATATCATTATCCTTTCCCTAAATTGGTCTCCTACGGTCATTTTTAAGCTGGCTATCAGGTTGATTTTCATGGTTCTATACTCCTCATTATGTTGGATTAGAAAGCGTAACAGCAGTCTCTGTAAACTGTCAAACTCAGTGCCTTGGGCAGCACTGCTGTCTGTCTGATCTATAGGACTCTCATTTATCCTAGAGTCAGATTGATCCCTCCTGGACGCCTAGTGGCGTCTAGTGGCTATTTATAAATTTACTTCCCTTATGTTACAAAGATGAAAAAAAATACATTTTGTTTCTAATAAAAGTATGAAATCAGCAACCCTTGATTTGCAATTTTCTTTAGAAAACGTATATCTCAATAAATTGCAATGATAATGTATATCAATAACTTATTGCCATTAAAACTCATCATCAGTGTCCCCAAACTCAGTTTCTCAGATGAGTAGAATATTACATTGATTTAAAGATCAACTTGTCACAAGTTCATCTCAAGTCTTTCCATAAACATATTTATCCAAGCCTCAAGTTCTTTTAAATCCTAAACAAGTAAATTAACCCGCGACATATAATTTAATTTCTGTAAAAAATTACCAAGTCTCTTTGTAGATTTTTAAATTTTCTTGGCAAAATGAGGAGGACATGTGACTATTTTCTGTTCAAATATTGAAAATAACCTTAACAAATATGATTGCTGGAGTGCCAGCTCTACCTTACAGAAATCATACATGTATTTTTATTCTCAGTGCCAGAAGAAAAGCAAAAAAATATTTACAAAACAGACTAAAAACTATCTTCTCAACAGGCTACTGTAAGAACTGACTTTTGTTCATCAGTAATTCTGACGGTTACCAATGAGTTCTCATACACACAGAGCTCATAAGCACAACTGAATTAAAGAATTAACATAAACCAAAAGTTCAATTATGAGAAGACTTCAGAAACCAGATTTCAGTTTAGCTCAAGAAATAAAATCCTTGTTGCTTGTACACAGACCAAACATTCTTCTTCCACTCAACTTCCCAGAAATATTCTTGAATGCACCACTCTGAGCAACCAGCTACTTAATATAACTGCAACAGCAATCCTTCGCTTGACTGTCAACAATCATGTAAAACTTCGATATTAAAATCCTTCTTTTGGTCTCATTTAATCCGCATTAGCCTTGTAAGCGCTAATCATCTAAGTTAATTGGAATAAGTGGTTGAAATGTATAACTGTGTGTAATTAATCTATAAAATGAGCTTGACTTGAATTACAGAAATCATTTAAGTTTTCTCATATTTCAATTTATCTAATGCACCAGAATAAGCCAACGTATTCTGTAAGTAATGAGCAATTTACACAAAAACAGAGATTATTGTTTGAGGGTGGACCCTTTATAAAATAATAATCTTTCATATCATGTCTTTGTTTTCAGAATTATCCGTTTCTGGCAAAGAGGAAACAATCCCAAATATTCATTCTAAACATTGCTTTTTTTTTAAGCCCAAGAACCCGACATTTGCATTCTGTCTGCAACGTAGTTGATCCAATTCATGTCAATACTGCTGGCACACAGCACTGACTGTGCCATTAACTCTCAGAGATCTGTCAGCACTTAGGTAATAAATCAAGTGTAGAAGCAGGATAATTTTTCTCTTAGAATTGTGGAGAAGATGTTTCTTTTGCAACCACAGGTGTCATATGGTGCTGCCTTTACATATGTTATTCTTTAGAAGTACTCTTTAGTTTTTAAATCAAAGACACTGTGTAGGTTCTGGGAAACTAAAAAAAATGTGGACAAGAGTTTGATATGGCATTAAAATAATTTTTTCTGACTGTGCAATAGCAGGAAATAAAATAATTTTTTGTTGCTAATGTTTTTATTTTTTTTTCGTCATCTCCATTGCTGTGAAATTGCACCTTGGTTGTAATGTATATCGCTTATCTGTTATTTATGAGCCAAGTCTATTGTTTGGTAACTTTCTAGTCTGCTTTTAGTGTTATTCAGTTGCTCTATCAAAATCTGTTTTAGTGAGCTGACATTTCCCCTTTGCCTCTCTCCAGGCACAGCACACACTCATCTGAGGAGGCTGGATTTAATGACCAGAGCTTACTGGAAAACCTCCAAAACAATCACGTAAGTAATGCCAGGGATTCCCGTCGCCTGCCTCCACTGACTGCTGCTGCTTAGGACAAATTAAAAGGGATTTTGAGTCCAACGCTTAGATGTTGTGTAATTTGTTCCTTGCCTTTTTGAGTAGGCTATTCTGGCATGTGTGTTTGTGTAATTTACTAATTCATTCCATATGGTTGCATGCTTGTTTTTCGCTCTTATACATAGTTTGTTTGGTTGCTTGAGATCCTTGAAAATTTCAATAAGATGTTTTTGAGGTTTAGAAAGTGCTTGATTTTTGTAGAAAGTCTTTGAAAGTGCCAAATATTCAAACTGCAAAGTTTTGTTTTAAAGTGCAATTTAACATTTGATTAAAAGCCTAATTTTAATTGAAAGTTAGTCTAATTTTAATTAAAAGCCTAACTTTACAAACTAATCTTTTCTTTTTTTAAGGCAGTTAGAATTGTCAAAAGTTTTTGGATTTGCTAAATGCCAGAAAACGTATGTTGTGTTTAACAATATGTTAAACACAATGTTACACAATATATTGCTTAATTTATTTTTAAAAAATTGTTTCAATGTAATGAGTCTTTATTACTCATAGATTCTCAATGATCTATTGATTTGTTTTTATTGATTAGTTTGATTTTTTTTTTTCTTTTTTTTAAATTTTTTAGATATTTAGGATGTGTATAAGAGACACATTTCAAATATAAAATTTTGTTATGTTTTAGTTTTTCTTATCCTTGCTCTAGAATGTAGAATACTGGCACAAGAATTTCATAATAGTAATAAAATATATTACAGTAAACTAATACTGCCTGTTTCGTATCATGTATTATCTCCTTGGTGTGCTGCTGACCTTAGACATGCTGTGGGAGAAATGTACAAACCCTGCTTACAGTTTTATTTGGAACAAAACTATTTAATATTAGTATAATTACACTTTTTTAGACTATTACTGTAGTTACTATAAATATTCAACATCACCCAGGAGATAAGCAAAAGAAAAATGTATCCTGAAATAATGTATCCCTTATTTCACTCTAGATGTGAAATAAGGGAAGCCTTCATGACCATGTGCAGACATACAGTAGGTTGGGTGAAGACTGTGGTTGTGTTGCTTGTGAGTCACTCAGCTGCAGAGCAGAGTTGAGGAGGCAGAATGTCAGATCTAATTATGTACAGTATCTCTGCTCAGGGAAAATGGTAATCCCACTGTGATGTTTGCTTTGTTATGACAGCAGAATCTGTTCACACATTGGGTTTGTCTAAGGTCTGCTCCGGCTCCGTGTTGATAGGCCCTCGCCCACTGCTAATTACCCACCGCTGTTTTAAAACCACAATCTCTCTGCGGCTTCGGTATTAATTCTGCTCATGATTACTCTGTTGTGCTGAAGCAGGAATTCTTATTAGGTGATTAACTGTGAATGGTGTTTAACATCGTAGCACTTTTGAGGTCCATTATTTTCACACCTAATATTTATTTGTTAAATACAAGTCCAAAACTCACCACTTGATTTATTAGATACACCTGCTCTACTGCCTTTGAGCACCAATGGCAAATGAGCCAATCAGATGGTAGCAGCTCAAGCATAAGAAGTGGTGAAGTTAACATTTTATGGTGCAAATTGAGCTTCAGAATGAAAAAACTCTCTCAGCTCTACAGAGAGTGGTCCCAAATAGAAAAGAAGATTGAGGAATTTCCCAAATTGAGGAAAAAAAAACAAAACAAAAAAACATTTTTTTTCCTAGTTTAATTAGTTTCTAACTGAACACTTACTGATCAGGGGTGATTCAACTGAAAATTGTTGATTTCTGGGTGTGCCTTTAGTAAATATGGCTGTTTCTGATTGGTCTTTACTCTAAGATGTAATGATTCCTTGTCTTTACTGACTTTTACACATATTTATAAGTCACAAAAATGTAAACTTTTATTTTAAATATATTTTGATACTAAAGCTCATTGCCAGTGATACTAAAATATCACTGGCACTTGCACGGCGGTGCTGAATTCATTTCACGCCTAGAACTTTCACTCTGCAAACACTTATAGGCTGTGATGAGGATTGTTGCTAGGACATTGCTCACAGTTTTACATGTCTGGAGGCTGTTTGGAGTCATAATGTTAACACTGTGGTGAGGAGGCTAGGAGAAGAGGAGAGTTAACAGTTCTGATAAAATAAAACGCCTTGTAGCAATATTTATGTTGGACTTGCTGTCTGCCGGGTTTCACCATCTTGGGTGTTTATTCACAAGTTCTCTTCACTTTCTCCTGACCCTTCAGCCTCTTTGCACATTGGTCAAGTCTGAAGTGATGAGTCTTTCACTACTGCTGTGGCACAAGTTACCCAGAATTCAGTTTGAGAGCTGATCAAATCTAATGCTTAGATGTGTTGGGATGTTTTGTCACCATTTGTCCATGTATTAATAAGCATAACCAACAATTTTGTGTAAATTAATGTTTTTACCGTTAAATAATACAGATTCTTAAATAAAGACCTTATTTTTCCTTGTTTTTTAAATTATGACTGAGTTCCAGGATGGATTTCTACACTCATCATCCTTGAGCTTTTAAACTAGTACAAATAAATTCTCTCTCTCTCCTGCACACACACATCCACACCCACATGTCCTTCAGAGGATACCTGTCAACACAGACCAGATTAGCATGCTGCCAGGAGACAGAGGGGACTCTCAGTGCCACCTGGACTGTAATAGACTGTGTGTATTTTCACTCACAAGTGGCCCTTTGATTTGCCCTTTGTGTCCCTATCATTTATTTTCTCCTTTGCTCCTTTCATCATAGTTCTCAAGGCCAGTAGAACAAATCTACTAACAATGTCAAGTACACAGCTTTGTGTTTAAGTAGGAGAGTGAAAGAAGCACTTTTTAAAATAATTGCTTCACAGATTCATACACTTTAAAAGCATAATTAAAGGTTAGTGATTAGTGCATGTTTAACAGCGGCTTTGTATTCCGTTACAGCAGCCTTATGAAAGCTGCATTCATTTCTCATGGAGATGGTAAAGCAGCAGGGTGAGCTAATATTAGTCCATTGTTAAGAAATATATATATTTTTTATTGTTTTACCCCTGCTGTAATAGGAAGGCCTTCTGCGGCCCTGGAGGCTGCTAATATCCCTGGCTCAGTTGTAGTCACTGACTCCACGCTGGTAGTCCTTCGGCATTAGTTGGAGCCTCAGCAGATGCCTGTCTGAGTCCACCCCACGGCAGCTTAGTCATACTGGTCTTCTCATTAATGTAAATGCCCTGAGTATGTAGGTTAGGATCTTTTTTTTCCCCCATGAACAGAGACAAGTTTATATTGGTTGGAAAAGCATGACTAAATGTGTGTCAGTAGCTTGAATCCGGCAGGCAAGTTCTGTGAGCCTATTGGCTTCTCACCAGCTGTCGTCTGTCCGATCAGATCTGACACTTCAGATCTTACACTACATATTTTTAAGATGGTAATGCACACCTTAGGCTGGCTTTTCAAAGGAACAAGGGAAATGATGACATTCTAGAAAATTGGAGCGGTTTTATTTCTAATATATTAAAAAATGAAAGAGTGTAATGTAAAAGAAATACTAGATAATTTTAGGGTTTTGACAAACTGAAAACTGGTTCTAGGTTTGATTTGAGATGGATAGATTTATTAAGATGAAAAGATTTTCTTGGTTAAATCTGCAAAACAGAGAAAGGTGTTGCATTGTTTTGCAAAAGTATTCATACTACAACTTGGAAGTAACTGAAACTTTTTTAAATTATGTCAAAGAAAAATATGAAACACTTTGTTTTACTGGGTTTTTTGTGAGACCAACATAACATACTTTATGATTTTGAAGTGAAATAATTTGAGTAAGATCTCAAATTTTGGCATTTATTTATAGTTGCATACACTGGAATATTGTCTTTAGTAGGCTCAATGCAAACACAAGGCACTGTAAATAGTATTTTTGAACTTCAGTTATTTTCTGGTTCAGATTTTCAGTAACATATCTGTTTCTTCTTTGACATTGTTTAAATGTCGAAATGTCAACTTGCAGTTCATCCTGATCTACAGCAAATAATTAATAAAAACCCTTTTTTCCATGTCTTGCTCTTACGGCTTTTGCTGGATTTTACGGTTAAGAATCAGCTAGATGTCTAAAATGTCTCCTTCATATCGATGTGTCTCTGCCTCTCTTCCACCTCAGAACAAGGTCGTTTGGCTTCTTTTAACATGTTTTATTTAAGAACATTAAAAGTCAAAGCGGTCTTTTCTTCTGTCTTTAGCCTACAGCTGCTGTTATTCTGGAGTTCATGACCATGATGGCCATCTGTCACACTGCAGTCCCTGAGCGCGTGGACGGAAAAATCATCTACCAAGCCGCTTCTCCAGGTATTACAGCTTACTGTTCTCTTCTGGTGTATTATCCCAGCATGTTGTGTGTGCCAAATGGCTCTGTCCTGTTGTTAAATTGACTGATAAACTCAGGATTGAGCTTTGTTGTAAACAGTCAAGAATTTTTCCTGCAACATTTTACAAGTTTATTATAAAAAAAAAACAAAAAACATGTCCACGTTCAAAACACTGTTTGGGACACATTTTATCTATTTATAATCCCAAACTGCTTCTGTATGCACTCTCTGAAACTACATAACAAACAATACTGAACCTGCTTTTAGGTGGTTTGAATAAAAATAATGTCCTTGAAGCGTTTCTCTGATGTTTAATTTGATGTGTAGCAACCTGCGAGCCTGGGCAACGGGAACGCTCTGCTGCAGCCTTCTGGCCCCAGTATCTCATATGAATGTAATGGTGCATTTATATAATCCTAAGAGCACAAGATCACGCTATAAAATGCAGTCTCCTGTTTACAAAAAGCATGGTGTATGTCACTTTTGATTCCTTTAGCCTTAGCATGATCCCTCAGTCTCACACATTCACAGTTCAGTCTAATGAATAGAGACAGCTGTCAGTCAGGAAAGCATGCCCTTCAGCGCTTCTTTTAACTCCACAGAACTGCTACCGTGACGAACACTAGAGAAAGAGGAAAACCTTAAAGTATTTACAATAAAATAGACAAGCAAAACAAGCCTACATCTACATTATTTGTCAGTGTAACAGTATTATGTCTCTACAGTTGAAAGTAAATGTCAGGAAATGAGTGACTCATGAAGACCTCTGGATGCTTAAACCTGCAAACAGAGATATGTTAAGTATAGTTAAACTTTGACAACAAAAATACAATTCCTTTAAATGTTTTTACATTTTGGACCAACAATCAAGTTTAGCACAACTACAAATCTATCAACACATGAATCTCTAGCGAAACTGGAATATTGATGGAGCGGGGCTGAATATCAATACACAAAAATTGACTTTAATTTGTAAAAAGTTTCTATTTCCCTCCCACGAGTCCACAATTCTGCACCGCTTTGTATTGTTCTGCCACATAGAATCCATTAAAATACATTGATGTTTATGGATTTGTGTGACAAAACATGAACATCAAGTAATAATATTTGTTCACCGTATTATTATCTTTTTATATATAATGTATTTTTTGTGCTTTTTGATATTTTGTGTGAATAAAGGCTGTTTCTATTCTTCTCTTCTACTCTGTTTTTGGTGAAAATGGCAGCAATGACCTCAGTTGGGATAGATCCACATTTTCCTGTTTTTCTGATTTGTTAATGTGATGCTTCAACCTCTCTCTGTGACCTTTAAACCCCCTGGGTGCCATTATCTATGTCAGATGTCAGCAATAATTGCAGCAAGACATCCAACTGAGAAAATATAACATTGTTTTGTTTTAATTCACTACCCTTGGAATATAATAATCAACAATGAATGCATTCTAAGTGTCTTTGCAACTGTGTTATTGAACACTATCAATGCGTTTATATGTTGTGCAACATTAATTCAAACACTTCTATTATGGACTGTATTACACTGCAGTTTCTAAAGCATTAATTACCTTTTCCTTATATTAAGTTTCTGTCTATATTGTCATTTTTTTCACAGGGGAGGACATTTATGTTTAAGCTGTTAGTTCTTTAGAGTTTCAAGCTCCAATTCCAAGTTATCTAAGGGCAACAATGTGTCAACAGGCCTGTTCATGGCACGTTTTTCTCTTTATTTTCTTTTAAGATGAAGGCGCTCTGGTGAGAGCCGCTCGAAACCTCGGCTTTGTGTTTTCTGGACGAACCCCTGACAGTGTGATTGTGGAAATCGTAAGTTGAGACTGAACTGAGGAAAGTAAAGCAGGCTGTTGTGTTGATAGATGGAAGATGGAATATATATAACACCGTTTTCATGATTCGCTGTGATGATAAACATGAACATCAAGCTGTGGGGACTCAGGAGATAATCAGCACAGTTTATGTTAAATGCTAAATAGGAAACGTGACACATTTGGAGCATGTCTTTTGTTGAAAGCCAGTGGTGGCGTAATGTGACCCTTAATAAGCCCCATAAACACTCACCCTGCCGATAAACGCCCATCTGCAAATATCAATAACTTTTGCTATTTAAAATATAAATATTAAGGATATGTTCAATGCTAGTCTTGTCCTTTACAAAAGTAATTTCATGGATGACCAGACCATACCTGTGCTTTTCATGTTTGTCTCTAAAGAGTGGTCCAAACGTGAGAAAAACATTGTTTCTATCGGTTTTAAATCGTTTCAAGAATATTTAGCAAGTGTAAAACCGTCCAGTTTGTTTTATCGTGATTAATACAGTGGATTTGGAACTGTTAGCTTAAGTGACAAACATGATAATTGCACTAGCGGGTCCTGAGGCTCAAAAGCCAGAACAGTTTTCTTTTTTTTTTTATCCTCTTGGGGCGTATGTGTTTGTTCCATTTCCTAATCGTCATTAGAGCTTTTAAAGGTCTCATGATATTTCACCTCGCAGTCTTCCCAATTAAGGAGGTTAATTGAATTTTACCTTGTTCTTCTGCAATCAGAAGGCAACTGATAAACAGTTTTAAACTGCAGTTACGGCTTATTTAAATGAAGACAAAGGGTTGGCTTGTGCTATTTAATGAAAGCGCAGACAGAAAATGAAGATAGAGGAGTCTCCATTGAATTGAGTTGCTAAACTTGCATTTCGCTTACATTTTTTTCTTTTTTTTCCATTTTATTTTGTTTTTTTTAGCCTGGAAGTGAAGAAAAGTATGAACTGCTTCATGTGCTGGAGTTTACAAGGTATTTCTTTTCTTTTAAATGCTACTGTTATTTCATATTGAGATTTTTTTCCCCCTGTTTTTTTCACTTTCACCATCCTGTTTGGGCTTTTTGTTGTGCAGCACAAGGAAGAGGATGTCTGTCATCATGCGCACCCCATCTGGCAAGATTCGCCTCTACTGCAAAGGAGCTGTGAGTCTGTCTCTCTCCATGGCAACACATGACAGCTCAACACCACCACCACTCTCCCCACTCAGCCTCTCCCTCACATTAGGAAGTCTTTCTTTGCGCAGCAGGATAAAGGCTGCTTCATATTACACATGTACAGTGTGACAGACAGAAATGTTTGGTTTTATCTGCAGTGGTTCAAGTCAGCAGAACCTCCAAAATGTTTTGGTGCATTACACTGGGAATAAAATATTTGAAGTTCTGTATTTTGAATTTAGTTGTGAAAACTGGAACACATAATCAAGAAGATCACGAAAATCCACGCATATGATAAGAAATGGAAACGGATTCCATTTAACAATGCAAACAATTTCAGCCAGTCACTGTTTCTACCCTCTAGTTGTTGGTAACCAGTGAGTTTTTATTTCCCTTCAGGACACTGTGATCTACGACCGTCTGGCCGACAGCTCAAGGTACAAAGAGATCACATTAAAGCACCTGGAGCAGTTTGCCACTGAGGGTGAGTGGAGAAATACTGCCCTCTGTCTCAGCTAACCTGCAATGCACAGAAGACGGCGCTTATGTCTTCCTGGCCACGATCAGATGTTTTATTCTCGCAGCCCACTGAGGGTTTTTTTCCTCCCCAAGTGGTTTCACTCCCACTAATATTTTTTTGGATAATTGATTTAGATGAGATGAGTAACAAAATAAAACTGGAAACTGGTTGGAAACTGCAGTAGAAGGAGCCCCTCGTGTGCCATGTTCATACTGCCCCCTTGTGAAACAGCAGCAAAATTATCTTACTGGGAATATTTGACGTAGGCTAAATATGGCATTCTGGCTGGATTGTGAAGGTCCTTGATCTGTCAATTAGAAAGAGCTGGAAATGGCTAAAAACAAATGTCAGTGACTGAATTGTTTTGGTGGATACTATATGTAAACATGGTGCCATTACATCCATTTCGGTTTGAATTAACAGTCTAAACTCCGTACACATCCATCTCTTCTGTGATGGCCTGTTAGAGAACATTAGTGAACGTGGAGATTCAAGAGACTCAACAGCATTTAGACATCAGTAAATGTCTTTACGTGTTTTCACTTTTCAACAAGTTTCCATATTGTTCAAACAAAAAGTGTTGTCTTTGCCATCTCCATTCTACAGAAATGTACCTGTTTGTCTGAAGCTTGTAAGGAGTTATTTGCGGTATCAGTTATTCAAAAAAAAAAGATAAAAAGGTGATTTTTCTACAGATTAACACAAATCTGGGCACCGTATGGGGGAGATTCAGTTCACTGTATAAAATGACAATTTATTTACTTTTCTTACTTTAAATGGGTCCAACATTTTGCTGCTTTAAGTCATTTGTCTCCCTAAATGGTTTCTTTTTAGTAAATGCCAGAATGAAGGGTTCTCAGGTTAATTGACAACCTGTGCCATTCAATGTGAGTGGAATGGCACACTTTGAGTTGTTTTCTAACCTGTTTCAAACAGTTGTTTGCCAGGAGAAAAAATCTGAATGAGTATTAGACCTTGCTTCTGACTGGATCTCTGTTTAAGAAGTTATGATGTTTGACGTTTGAAGTTATTATCGTGTTCACTCCTCCAGGCCTGCGCACTCTGTGCTTTGCGGTAGCAGATATCAGCGAGTCGTCCTATCAGCACTGGCAGGAGCTGCACCAGCGAGCCTGCACCGCCATCCAGAACAGAGCCCTGAAACTGGAGGAGAGCTACGAACTCATAGAGAAGGTTTGTGATGCTATGATTTGTGACGCTATGATTTCCTGTTGATAATACCCATTCAATTCAATTTAATTTGAGTTCATCACAAACCCAACTACGCTACAGTTATTGGCGTCCCTATTTGGTGAGAGTACAGTGGCCAGTCATCTTTCAACATTTTGCCATGCTGGATGAACCCATGATGTTTCGTTTTTAGTTTTTTGGCAGAGGCCACCAAAGTTTTATTTAAACATGTTAAGGAATAGGGAAGCAGGCCCACAGCTTAATCGGCCATTCAATATGCTGAACAGTGAACATAAGGAGATTGAAAACACATTTATACTTTGTTTCAGACCAATCACACCACAGATGATTGTCAGAGAGCTGTAATTTGACTCATCTGACCAGAGCTCACAGATCAGGATAACAGGTTACATTTTTACATTTTTGTTTGTGTAAGATTATGTTTCTCCAGTAAAAGATACATTTATCATAAGGCTTTTCACTCATTTCTACTTGTGGTGCTGATAAATTGGGAGATTATTTTAAGTGTAACTAGAAAGGCAAGTGTAGCTATATGTACAGAGATTCAGATGTCCTGAAATGTGTCTTTTGGTTTGAATCTAAGTGTTTCTGCAGCAGGTAGTGTTGGTTTTCTATGTGGCTGGTGTGTGTGAAAGAGCTTCTCAAACACAGGAAGCCGCAGTTGTAAATCAGCCTTTTGGCTCGTCTTCATGGCTGCTTGGGGCCGCCCAAAACAAATGGAGGCAATCAATCATGAGCTAAACATAAAAGCTTTCAAAAAGGAAAATGTAATGCGGGCTGCCTAATGAGCCGAGTGTGGCACTGCGGCTGCCCACGGTTTGGGGTTCACTGCTGCTCTGGGCCACCCACACCTCAACTTTACACAAATCAGCTCCACAAGGGGGCAGAATAGAGCCACAGTCAAATTTTATAGATCACAAGAGTTCCACATTTAGTGTATAGACTTTTACAGAGATCTGCTTTAAAACAAAGTCAATTAGAATGTCGTTAAAAAGTTATTTAATTTCAGGAAAAAAATGTTTTACTTCACTGAAAAAAAGTCGAGCACATATAGATTGACTAAATGAGTTTAGTTCTTTCCCCCTGAACTTAGGTAAGATGCTTCTCCCATCTTTGTGATGCATAAAATAAGGAATGCAACAGTTATACCGCATTTCATGTACGTCTTTGTGGTGGTGACTTTTACTTCATCTCGCTCTGACTTCATCTGCACCTCACATCTTCTGAATCTGCCCCGAACTCTTCCGTGGTCTTTGCTGCACAATCCACTAACAGCAACGCCTGGACTCGGCTAAACTGCATCTGACCCTGAAGTTTGTTTTAGACCTTGCAGTTTGATTTATGCCAAAAAGCATAATGCCATTATTTTGGACCATTTTCTTACAGTTATGCTAAATAAAGTACCAGTTAAGTGGAGGTTCTTTGTAGGTAGAATATCAGTAGACTGGTCCCTCAGGTAGGAGATCAGTTTGTTCATTTACAATCTGCAGTTTTTTTTATACAGAAAAGGAGCACATGAAGGCATCATCTTATTGCCTCAGTGCTTCACTGCAAATGCAACTTTTTACCTAAACAACAGACTACTTTTAACCAATTAATGAAGTACATGCCTTAATTCTTCTTTTCCATAAATTGAGGTAAAAAGTAAATATTTCAGATACAAAAAGTTCATTATGTCAGAGCACATAAGTATAAGGTTCTTCCTCAGGCTTCCTGTTCCCAGCAAAGAAGCAAGCTAGAGCTACACACAAACTGGCATTAGGGCTCAGGTCTCAATTTAAAGAGCTTCTCTGGTTTTTCCTCGCCTGCTGGCTTCTGTCTCCCCACTGCCACTGGCTCTTGTCAAGTTCTTGGTCTTGTGATGAGCCCTTACAAGTCCATGACCAACCCTAAAGAGCCCCAGTTTCCTGAGAAACTGACCCAAAGTGTTTATGGGCCTACTTGTGTGTGCATGGGGTGAAATCATGTGAAGAAATGTTCTCTTAGAGGAGCTTAAAAATTGATCCAAAACCTTCTAAGAATCCCTTGGTGTTTTTTTTTTCTGGGTGGTAAACAAAAGCAGCTGGTAGATTTCTTTTTTGATCCACGTTAGCACTTACTCATATATATTCTGAACTTCTCTGTGGTAGAACCTGCAGCTCCTGGGGGCCACAGCCATAGAAGACAAGCTCCAAGATAAAGTCCCCGAAACGATTGAGACGTTAATGAAGGCTGACATTAAGATCTGGATCCTAACGGGGGACAAACAGGAAACAGCCATCAACATCGGTGAGCAACAACAGCGAACTTATCATTAGATATTTGCACCAGAAACAATACCAAACATACTTGGTAAAGCTTTGTGTTTCATGTGAATGCTGCTCTCTGTTCTCTGTCATGTAGTCTGGCATACTGTCTACCTCTAAAATCATCAGTGGTGTCGTTTGTAAACATTCTTTGCAGCAGAGTTTGTTTTAATTCTCCCTTTCACTGAAAACAACTACATGTACGCAGTGGGAAGCCGCTACTTAAGCTTCATACAAACTAAGCTCTGCTACCAGCTGCATAATGACTAACTGCTGCTTGAATTGTTAACACATGTACAGTAAAAGCACCAACAGTGCCCTGCAAAAGAATTCCTTCCTTTTGAATGTTTCTTAACTTGTTTTAATGTATTTTATTGGGATTTTAACAAGTGGACCAAAACACTGTAGTAAGTCTTTGCATTAGAGCAGCTTAACACATCTAGAGACTGAAATGTTAGCCTACTTTTTACTACGCTCTGTCAGATTGGATGGAGAGTATCTGTGAAAATCAATTTTTAAGTCTTGGCATTTATGCCTGGACTCTGATTATGCCATTCCAATACATAAAAATGGTCAGTCTTTCCATTGTAGCACTTGCATTATGCTTAGGATTTTCTTCCAGAATTGAGCAGCAGTTTTTCATTTTGTCATTTGCACTACATTGTTCTGATTCGATGCTTAAAATTTTAATAAAACACATTGCTTGTTTGTGGTTGTACCATGAGCAAAGGTGAAAAAGGCATAAATTGTGCAAGACTCTGTAAAGCTCTTTGGAGTACAGATGCTTTCTTTTCTCTTGATGTTCCTGTATCAGGACACTTTTCGCTGTGTTTTTGCACCTCCCTGGTACAGATACTCCAGTCGGCCCTGCAGTCATTCCTCACACAGCATGATAAACTCTGGATAAGCTCAGTGTTGTTGTGTCACACACATTTAATGAAAGCATCTGTTGCAGGATGATGTATGACCTCCCTGCGTTGACGTGAAATAAATGCCATGCATATGTACTCAAGCAGGCCCCTCTTCTACATCCCACTTCCTCAGAGATTTTACTGTTGCAGATGTTATCTGGAAGGTAAACAGCCCAACGCTGCCTGGCCGTTTCAGTTTGTAGTTCACGTCCTTGTTTGCCCTGGGATCACAGAAGTGGATGACCACCAAAAGTGGATCAACCTTGAATACAGCCAATTCGGTAGCATAAAGTTTAGAAAAATAGGTTTTAAAAGTGGGTTCGTTTCTGCGGCTGCACCTACCACTGAGGCCTGACTGAATCAGCCTTTTGTGCCCACTGTGCCCAGATGTGAGGGGGCTCAGCTGAGGCTAACGCTCACTGGAAGTATTTTCACAGCTCCACCTTTTGGCTGAGCTGCTCTGTAAAAATTCTACTCAGTATTTATGTTATTTTTTACTGTTTCCCTCACTGAAACATTATTCCCTTTGCCAGTGAAATGGCACTCTGTACAATATTCCAAATTAAACTGATGATGCAGCTCAAGATTTGAGTTAACAGTTGGATGAAGCCTGCTTTACCAAAGTGGCTGATTTATTACATATAACTCCTGCAGTGTTCATGTATCTGGACATAACGTAAGAGAGCTTTTCTGTGAATCTGGCCCAGTTCTATAAAAGAGCAATGTTTCTTTCTCCAGAAATACAGCCTTTTTCTGCTTTCTCTGTAAATACGTTGCAGGTTTAACTCTTGATTTGACCAGTCACATCAGCAGAGAAACACAAAATGAAACGCCTTTCTGGGTGCATTCATATCAACCCTGTTTAATCCGCTTTGATCAAACTCTCGTTTGACTGATTAGAAAGTCTGGTTCGATTGGGGAGATGTCCAGGTTTTGTATTCTTTCCACTTTACAATGATAATTATATAATGGTGAATAGGTTTGTGTTGGTCTGTCACATAAAATACCAATGAAGTACATGAAGGTTTGAGGTTGCTACCTAATGAAATGTGAAAAAGTTCAAAGGATATTATTTTGTTAAGGTTCTGTGTGAAGAATTAAATCTTGCTTCCTTTGTGCAGCTGAGATTGCTGTGACATGAGTGTTGTTATGCATTCCTCGAGGCCTGCCGGAACGGTCTTTAGTTCCTCCTGGAATTGAAAAGGCTCAAGAATTTAACAAAAAAAATGAGTGAAATGAGTTAAAAGGTAAGCACATTAGACGGAAGGGTTGTGTCAAGAATTGACAAGTGGGGAAGGGAACAGAGACTGTTGAGACGGGGAGACATTTTCCACACTGGCAAATTTTTGGACGTTTGCACCTTTGCACTTAAGAAAACAATCTGCTAGACCCGAGCCTGTTTGAGCTTAACTCTGAAACATGTTCATTTCCTCTGTGTGTGCGCGCACTGTTGTTTATTCATATGCTTATTTCATTTTCACTCTCAGAAAATGCCACCCATGTGTTCACAAGACAGGTTATGTGGTAATTTCTTTAAAAAAAATTATTGAAATCTCTTTCCAGACAGAAGCAAAATGTTGAAGCCCTCAAATATGTATGTGGGTATGCCACAGATGGCAGCTTTCTCATACAGCCCCAGCGCTAAAGTGAAGGCTTTAGTCCTGGTTCATGAAATATTTCTGTTTTCCCCCCAATGAGAGGCTCCATCCACCACTTGCTGGTGACCCTGGGTGTGTGTCCCGGCCAAGCACTGTGGAGATCGTTCCCCAGAGAGCCATGTTGGGTAACCCAGAGTTGTAACTGCCTGTTAAAACAGGAAACTGACAAACTCTTGTAAACCAAACTCATTAGTCATGTCTTAAGACGGGAGTTTTCAGCTAGCTGTAACATTTAGATTTTTACTGCCTGTTTAATTTTCTCCTTTTTTTTTTGTAGTTTTATGCCTTTAATGTACTGCATGACCTAAGCAATGATTTTGCTTCCGTCTTTTGTAATATATCAAAAAGCTTCAGTACATGTTTTGTTTTTTTTCTTTTTTCTTTCTGTGATCCGACAGGACATTCCTGCAAACTTCTTACAAAGAACATGGGCATGCTGGTGATTAATGAAGACAGTCTGAATGTAAGTGTTTTTGGATTTCTTTGATCATAATTAAAAATTCTCCATATAAAACTAATGATGTAAAAACATGCAAAAATAAATGTAAAATATTTACTTTTCTTTTAATTTGTATATCTGTACATATCTGCTTTTTAAACTACATTTCCAGTCTCAGGTTTTTGTAAAATTCGATCACATGATCTCTCTTTAACAACTACTATATGGTGCATATTTAATACTGCACTGTAAAACATTTTACTATTATTTTAAAGAATATGTAGAGTTATTGGGTCAAACCATAGGCCTCCAATTCCTTTTCTCGAGAGCTTTTGTTCTACACCTTTAAGATGTATTTCTGTTCAAACACATACATTAAGTAGTTAAATTATAACCTCACTTTGGCATCTGGTTCTGCAGAGAATTAGACATTCATTGACTTGGAGACCAGAAATTCAAACCATCTAATTTTAGCAATTTGCACAGTCAACCCAGCTAGTATAACTTTAATGCTAAGATTTTGAAGACCCTATCAAGATTTCCAAACCCAGTGTTGTTGCATGACAGAACGTAAAAGATAGAAATGTTATTGTACCATGTTCAGCATTCCTGTTACCTGCAAATCTTGCTCTAGCTCACCTGAATGAACTGCATACATGTTTAAACATGTAAGAGAAAACAGTTTCCTCTAAATATCTTTTTACATTGTTGTCATCCTCCTAACATTTACCTTACTAATACTGATTCAACTTTTTAAACTAAGTTAGTTTTCTTAACTCAGTAACTACATCCACACTAAAGAGTGTTGTTAAAGTTGATTGAACTAAAACTTTGCTAATTTTGGGGACACCAGCCAATTCCTCTGTGCATATGTAGTTTCTGCAGAATTTACATCTGTGGTTTCTACATCTGCTCTGAAGAACTATTATTGCAAGATGTTAAAGAAACTTAAGATTCTACTTTTTATGGGAACTTCTTGCTGTGGCCATGTACTTCTATATGTCTAATTGGAAAATCTAAATAAGGCTACACACATTTTATGTTGATTAATAACAATTCATCCCTTGCTTTGGAAGTAACTCTTAACTGTCCTCACTTTGTCTTTGTGGCAAATCTTTCTTTGCCAGAAAGATTGGCCTATATTAAAGGATGAGGCCACAGGGTGCCTTCCATAAAAACCCAGCCCACATCCTGAAATCCGCATTTAACATGACGACACCCAACAGGGAAGTCTGTTAACCCCCTTGCAAGAGAGCCATGTCTGTTGTTCCTGCGTTTGAAAAGGGCAAGTCCCTGCAGTTTCAGCAGGGGAAAAGCTACATATGTCGACTGAAGCCAAGACATCGGCTTTGTCAGACAGAAAGACAGGAAAAAGACGAAAAGCTGTGAATGAAGCGGCTGGATGAGGTGGTTCTCTGTGATGACGGACGGCCTTCACTCTGTCAGACGTTTGTTAAACGTGATAAATGGAGCCGAGGTAGAATGTTAGGTTGGTGCATTCATACAGCCCACAGGCCAGTGCTTTGAAATGTCAGCTCCCATTCTGCTGTGGTTGAGCAGATGCTTACATAAGGCAGTTTGTTAAAACTCAGAAACAGAAAGCTGTCCACCAAGCCAGAGAGCCGGGCTGTGGGGTCAGCAGATATGAGAGCACTTATTCAAACATGGATCTCTTTTTGCCTGTTTTCAGACCCAAATATGCCTGAACTAGCACTAGTTTCTCATTTAAAGGGGACCTATTATGCTAAATTTACTACATTTTTATGCTTTCCTTTACATCTCGACTTCTTTTAAAAAAAAAAAAAAAAAAAAAGATCAAGCACTTAAAAAACCCACCCAGGGTTTTCTTGGTAATAAGTAAATGTTTTTTGGTATCTGGAAAGCAAGCCATTTCAAAAACCTTCCAGTGAGTCATATTTGAAGACCACCACCGAGGAACCCCTGCTGAGCCCAGCTAAATGCCAAGTATCCCAAGCAGAGCTCCAGGAAGCTTGGTGGCATGTTTACTGCTACATGCACTGTACAATCGCTGCTAGAAAACACAAGTGTTTCTTTATTGACTTACCATCCAGTGACATTTTTCTGCATTCTTCTTTGTTGTATAGGAGGCTCTAATTCTACTTTTCAAAAACTCACAGTTGTGTAATTGTGCATCCATTTGCAGGGATTTTCAAGTGTGAGGGTAAATGTTGAGTTGGGGGCCTGGCCAGCAGCAGCTAATGTTGATTCAAATAGAGGCTCCAAAGCAGATCATTTTGAAAACATATCCAAATATGCAGAACTGAGCAGACTAAAATCTAAAGCTAGTCTTTTTTTTTTTCTTCAAAAAATGTAAAGCATTGTTTTGTATAGGCCTAGCCTCACCTCTACAAATAAATGTGTAAACCCATCTCTGTGCTTTTTTTTATGAAGTTTGAGTGTCCCCTTGTTGTAGGCCTCTGAGTATGAGCAGATGATGACATTTGATCCATACAAATGTCCAGATTCCACATCTTGATGGTCACGTCCTTTTGGTTGCATCAGTCAAGAACTATATCAACAATGGAGCTCAGTCTAAATGGGAAGCTCCCGTGGACTTCTGAATGGCCACCACATACCCGTTCCAAAACCAAACACTAGCTCGTCACATAGGCTCAACTGGTGATTATAGCCATAACAAAGAGGCTTTAGCCGGAGACAAGTAGCATTAGCGCTAAAATTCCTCAGTGGAAATAAGGGGGGAAATGAGCAAAGTACTTGAGGAAATTGTAAACTTTGCCTATCAGACTTTGTGATGAATTGCTGATGTCCCAAATAAAGTGGACTTTTTTCTCATTCCAGTGGTCTGTACAGAGAGCATTTCATGCATTGCTAATGCACTGAGATGTAATCTAAAACGACCCAGGGCAACTCAGATCTAACTGTTGTACTTAAATTTAGATATTGTGGGTACCCTGACCTTAACACATTCATGGATACACATGCGCTTGTCCACTGTTCACCATCTCAAGCTGTTTTATAGATCCCATCAGGATGGTAAAGTCCTCCCAGCTGCTCTCAGCTTGTATCCTCTTGCTCAGCTTCTCTGCTGTTAATCCATCATCTCTCTCCGTGCGTGTCTCTCAGTCTGCATTGCTCACTTTGTGAAACGTAAAGCCTCCCTCTCCAAATATTTCCCTTAAGCTGAGGTTTCAGAGTTCTGTTATGCCAGGCGAAAATTGCGCGGTCCCCATGGTGCAATCTGAATGCTTTGACATATCTGACCTCCACACCAGGCCAGGCACCTTCAGTTCTGAAAATGGTCTCCATTATTTCTTTATATGAGTTCAGCTGTTTGTGCATCTGCTTGGCACCACATATTCAACACTTTCCCTTTTTATTCTATTTTCTAAGTTGAAGCTCGTTTATAAATGAACAATTTTCACTACGACACACAAATCCAAAGATATTGTTTGGTTTAAGTTAAATAAAGAGGCTTCCTACCTGTCTGATAATAAGAAATTCTCTTCATCTGTGGAGAAGACAGAAGATAAAAACAGTGATCTCACCGCTCCGTCCTTTCAGACATGCCTGTATTGCAAGACAGTTGATCCTCTTGTCAGAATCGTTTATTTTTTTCCATCATCTCTTATCAGTCATCGTTGGGTCTACTGTAAAGATATCAGAATCAGTCTTCAATTTATCAAAGGTATTGCCTCATAGCCTGAGTTTAAGTGTAATAAATATGAAAGATGATAATAAACATCCAGGATGAGAAGCAGATGTTTCTCTGCAGTTTGGTGTAAGAAACTGGAGTTAAGATGTAAGCTGATCAGACCTAGCAGTATGACCACCTGCCTGAAGGAGAGTTGCCACTAAACCATCCCTGATTTGCCATACCCAAATCAGGGATGCACCAATAGGTGTGCTGCAGTGTCTGACATGCTTTGGTAGATAGTACATGTCAAAATAACCTCCACATGTGAAAATTTATCATAACAAAAACTTTCCATTTTAAAATTGAAAAAAGAAACCTTGAAATTTAGATCCCAGAGTGAAGAACATTGTGTTATTTACATTGTACATTTGTTCAAGCTTTCTCTGAACAAATGTTTCAAACAAAGCTTGTGGACTTTTGTTCAAATTTATACCAAAGGTGCTTTTACTTCATTGTTCTTCCACATGTGCATTTTCTAAAAAATTGTATCAAAGCAAAAATAATAGAGGTTATATTATTGCTTCTACGTACATAAATCTAGCTGGATACAACTAATGCGATTTTCATATTTTTTATCTTTCAGGCAACAAGAGAAACACTTAGTCACCACTGTGGACTTCTGGGAGAAGCCATCTACAAGGAAAATGACTTTGCTCTCATTATTGACGGAAAGACTCTTAAATACGCTCTAACGTTCGGAGTGCGTCAGTACTTCCTGGATCTGGCCTTGTCCTGTAAAGCAGTCATTTGTTGCAGGTAAAATTTACTCCTGAGGGAATAAAATAAACCTGAAATGCAAGTGAACATTTGAAACTTTCCAACAAGAAATCAGTTGTGATTGATTCTGACACAAGATATTAAAGTATTTGTCTAAATGAAATCAATTCCCAAATTGATGACAGCAGAACCTGCAAACATAAAGACAAATTAAATTTGGAGAACTAATAATTCTACTTCTCCATTATTATCAAAACTGTTTAACACTAGTAAATAAAACTGGCAATGAAAGGATACTCCAGTGACCTCCTTTGCCACATAAACTGTAGGAAGTACTTATGTGCTTAAGCGGCTGTGACGGGCTACCAGGCCAGAAATCACCAGCATGTTCTCAGAGTACCTTATTACCTTTGCACTGTGTACATGATCTCAATTTTTTATTTTTCTTCCCCCTCCAACTGTGTTTGCGTTGGGTACACACAAAGATACACCAGGGAAGGAAAAATTCTTCATAAACCTCAGAAAATAAGCTTTCACATCAACCCTTTCAAGACAGATACAACATTTATTTGCTCTACGATTTATTCACAAAGAAGGATCTTCCATGTTTTACCGTTTTAGGCATGCAGATGTAAAATGTTTCAGATGTGAGCAGTTTGTATCTTTTTTTTATTTATTTAGTTTGCTTTTATGACCTAGTTATTAACTAACTGAAAAAAATATGAAATGACATCTAGAGAATGATCTAAGTTGCTGGTAAATACAAAATATGTGTGAAATATTTCAAAGTTGGCTGTGCTGATCATGATTTTAATGGGTTGAAGGAAACTGCACAGTCTTGTATTGGATAGATTTTTACTAGAGGTCAGGTGTCAACACAGCAACAGTAAATATATGCTGACTCCTTATACTTGGACTCCAGTCAAATAACATAAAAATCTCTTATGGGTGGAGTTTATTACTTCATACGGAGCTGTGGACAGATCTTTGCTTCCCTCAATACATGAAGTGTCAGCAGCCGGCTCGCCCGGCACGGTGGGGCTCAAATGGAAAAATACGCTTGCAGGTTTGCTCCCTTATGTCCTCGCGTTCTTCACACTAAACATGCAACAGGTAATAACTGTCTGAGCACCAAGTCAATAAATAACATTCCCCACTGACTTTAACTGTTAGAAAGGCATGTGCTATTTGATTTCTTGATATAATGTGAATTCTTTGAACTTGTACTTTTCACTTTGCAGAAATTGCTCTTTATCACTAAATGTCTTTTTCCTTTTCTGTGTCTGCAGAAGAGATTTATTGCCCGAGTTTGGTTTTTAACTCTTTTCTCATGCAAATGTATCAAACTGATTGGATATAACTTGAAAATATCACAATTTGCAATGCTGCACCCAACCAAGACAAATTTTTAGTTAATTCCAGTTCCTCCACAAAAGCTATGAAGTTACAAGTGCGTTTCTCTCAAATTTTACTCCCTTAATAGCTTTAATGTGGTAAAATAAAACGTTAAATCTTTCCAAAAAAGCTTTAAGTTACAAACCTATTTCTTTCACTGAAAATCTGAAATTACTTCCTGATCAAACACAGGATGCCATTTAGTCTTTTACCCAAACATATATGGCTTTTTTTTTGTCTTGCACTGCTCAAAATGTAGAAGTCCCCCTCAAAATAAAAAGCAACTGTGTATAACTTGAAATAGAAAAATCAGATTCCTGAACTCAGTGATTTATTGTGACTATAAAGGAATATTAAATATAGTTTCTTGGGCTGCAATGAATATTATCTGTTATATAAGTACAGTGCATCCAGATTCTTTACACCAGTACTATATTTGATGTTTGTTTAATGCAACTGTTTTAGCAGGACATCAAGACGACAGGTTAAAAACTACGACCTATTGAGCTATTTTTTTTGTTTTCATTTTTATGCAAAATTGTTATTGACATAATAAATGGTTCATTTATTTAACAGAAATACAAGAAAAAAATTATTTACTCAAGTTGAATGTTGTATAATTAAAAGCATTACTTCTTTTGAACTTGCCAAATCATGTTTTGCGTAATACAAACGCCGCTGGTTTCTTTCAGAGTTTCTCCTCTTCAGAAGTCGGAGGTGGTTGAAATGGTGAAGAAACAGGTGAAGGTGATCACTTTGGCCATCGGGGACGGAGCCAACGACGTAGGAATGATCCAATCAGCTCATGTCGGAGTGGGAATCTCTGGCAACGAAGGTTTGCAGGCAGCAAACTCTTCTGACTACTCTATTGCCCAGGTGAGTGCAATAGCATGGACTATCATAAGGAAAGAGGAAATATTTTCAAGTTTTCTTCATATAAAAAGTGGATAAACTGAAGGATAAGACGCTTTTAAGACCTGAATAATGTGACACAGACAGTAATACTAAATCTTTAAAATGTTTTTGTACCTGAATGGCAAACAACACTTAGGAATACACCGGAGCAAAAAGAAACATAAACATCTACTTTGTTTTCTTAGTTTATCAGCAGGATATAGTGATACATTTTTGTTGTTCCTGCCACTGCCTTCTCATGTGTTTTGTGTAAGTAATAGGATTGCACATTGTTCTGAATAACAATATGTGATCTATCTGAATGAGCTGGGGCTTAAAATTGAAGTAGAAACACCTGTAAAACAGGCGCCTCGTGACATCTAATTTCAAACAAAGCTCCATGAAAACGGATTCTGGCAAAATGTTGCGTAAATACCTGCTTGCATCCTGGTAACCAGCTCGCCTGGAACACTTCTTCGATATCCGATATGTGTAAGCGACAAAAGCCGGAGAGCTCCTGATTCACCGCCTCGATGTACGGCGCATCGTGTTTCTATTAACGCTAAGAGGCCTTCGAGGATGAGAAACCAACAGTACATCCTCTGTACTTTAGTCTTCAATTACATTTCAAGAGACTTGAAGGCCTTTGATCCACATGACATGTGGAGAGTTTGTGTCCTTCAAAATCCAGTGGTCTAATAATCCATTTAGGTTTTGCCCCCGCTTTAAATTAAATTGCACCTCCAGACCTCAACTGGTATTTTACTGCTAGAGTGCATTAACTGTAATTTGCTGAGTTCAAACCAGAATCAGTCTTAGAAAATTACACAGCTTGTTTTTTTTTGTTTTTTTTATCCCTCTACATGAATTAATTGATCATGCAGAGAATTGGATGAGCTCCTTTCTGCTGGAGATTCAATTTCTTGCTCCTATAGAAGTCAGGTTTGCTTTCCGAGTCAGTTTCAGGATTAAAAAATATTTGGGTTATGGCACAAACCCAAATATGTGCCATATTTGGGTTTGTGTGAGGGTAAATTAATCAAGTTATACGCTCAGGTAGCCTTCTTTCAGCCATCTTACCAACAGTGGGCAGCAACAGGTACATTATAACTTATTTCATCTCATTTTCTTTATTTGCATTGCATTTTTTTATTTAGACTATTGTTTATCTTTGATTTGCCACATCACAATCGAACTTTACAAATTTGTGAAGTTGAACACAGGAATTTTGGCCGCCAGTATTTTGTGGATTCAACTCTTTTTTTTAATGACTATGTCCAACATGAGGGTTGGTCACGCTAACTGGAGCCCACTAGTATTTTACAGATAGTTCTTTGATGATGCAAAAAAAAGAGGTCAGCAGACCCACAGAGAAATAATATGTTTGGGAACCTTGAGTAAAACAACCACAAATTTTCCATATAAAAAAACTTTAATCAAAAACATTACATGATGTAATTGCATTCATTTTAAACAGAAAACAGTGATTTCTTCCTCATGGTAAAAGCTCCACATATGGATTCGCATAGTAATCATTTAAGCACGAAACAATAAATTTAGTAGTGCTTTTGAGCAGAATATCACTTTTTTATGTTGTTCTGCTCTTTTTAGAGTAACTGAAGTACAATAAGTATATAGAAGTGGGTAAGGTAATCAAGTTATATGCTCAGGTAGCCTTCTTTCAGCCAGCTTACCAACAGTGGGCAGCAACAGGTAAGGAAGGAAGTAATTCACATTTTTTATTTTTTTTTCCAGAGAAAAAAAATATCCTGAGGCCATATTTATGCCTCAGGATACATAAATATGGCAAAGAGAAATAGATCTGGCGCCATACATTATAACTTATTTCATCTCATTTCCTTTATTTGCATTGCATTTTTTATTTAGACTATTTATCTTTGATTTGCCACATCACAATCTAACTTTACAATTTTGTGAAGTTAGACACTGGAATTTTGGCCACCAGTATTTTGGTATTCTGGTCTCTGCCTAATGAAAAATGAACGTTTCTAAGCCCTTTTAACTTCTTGTCCACTTTAACCAGGATTTACTGGACCTGTGGTCCTGACAATAAGCAAGTTCTAAGATGGTTCAGATACAGAACAAAGTATTGGAAAAGCCTTCAACAGGGAGATAGTATAAAGTTCACAAATTGTAGAATTTGTCCTGATTTCAGAAAATCTAAGGTTCAAATATATATTTTTATATATTTTTATTGGGACTGATATAATTTGGTATAGATGCCTAAAAGGTTATCATGCAGTCAACTTAAAAGCTATTATTTCCTAATTTGTAAAAGATGCAGAGAAGAAAACGTGTCAATTGCACAAGCACTTTCAGGGATTTTTTATTTATTTATTTATTTATTTTTTGGGGTAAATTGTAAATTGTCTCAAATGTTAAATCTGTTTAAAAAAATCACAAGTTTTAGGTCTGGAACAAATAAAATTCTTAAATGGAAAGTACACAGCAATCACAATTTAAAGTTCGGCTCTCCCTACAGTTTCTGGTGTTGATGCAGTTGCTCTGTAAATCAATGCTACTTTATATCTGGATTAAGGCCTACTCTCTATCTAATCATTTTAATTTACGTCTAGTCCAGCTTTCACTGGGTTTTTATCAGTTTTTGCCTTCCATTATTCACTTGTTTTATTGTGAAGATAAGTCCATAATTTGAAAATTTTACATAAGCTCTAAATAATAGCATAACCACAAAGCCACTGAAGTATAATGCACAGCTTTTGGAGACCAATACCCCTTATACGAACCTCGCTAATTGCTGCAATTTAAAGCTTGGCCCTGCAGCCTGTGACTGGTCTTTTCTGGAATGTGTTAGTGAGGGATTTGGCCAAAATCTTAAACTGGTCCTTCAGATTTCTGCAGGGAAAAAAAAGATTAAACACTTGCTTTAATCTTAAAGTACATTTAGCTGCTTCAGTGTTCCAGCTATGATCTCTAATTATGAAGAACGATTAGAGCAGTGCTGCGCTCAGGCTTCCGCTCTTCATTCATCATGTCGTTGCCCTCCATTTACTCCCTCCCACACAGTTCAAATACTTGAAGAATCTGCTGCTCGTCCATGGAGCCTGGAATTACAACCGTGTAGCCAAATGCATCCTGTACTGCTTCTACAAGAACATTGTACTCTACATTATTGAGGTAAGTAGAACAAAGTCTCTCCATACTAAAAATAATTCAAATAATCAGATGGATATAAAAAAATATTGACCAAATAACATAAAAGAAAATGTTCCCTGTTATTTTCAGTGATAAATTGATATCCTGAGCTAAGCGAATGCATATACTTTTCAAAATATCACTGATGGCACCTACTGTAGTTTTATCTGGTGTTCAAGTTCGACCCGAGTTACTACAATCAACAACCAGTTTGTGAACCTGCTCACTTCATCAGGAGCTACGACAGGCTGACCTGTTGTCAGTAGACGGGCTTTAGACAGATTTTCATGTTAGTCCCTGCCTCTGTTATTCTGTGTATTATGGGTTTGATTGCATTTGACAGAAACCAGACTCGGTGCAGATCGCTGCTTTAGAGCTATCACTAAGAATGACCAGACTGGCTAAGTAGCTGCTATCAGCAGTAGCAGTCCTTATCGCAACCAGTGTTCAGATGTTCTTATCCATCTTTTTATGCATTGTCTCTTTTCAGAGATTCAAACATGGACACTACTGAGAGTTTCATCACACAGTCTCTACTATTTTGAATGTTGCAAAATAGTAGATCCCTTTAATTATCCTTTAACCTATATAACACTAAGAGGTTGACTGAATTCTTCTATTTTTACACTTGTATTGCTCATTAATGCCCAATGTAGTCCAGTTCCATTCATGAATTCTGCAGGACGATAAATTGAAATTATTTCAATAAACAGTATTCCATGTACTTGCATATTAATGCAAGCACATCCTCTCAAAGTGCAAAAAGCATTTTGTGAAGAATGTGTAACTCTGGAACTTAAACACTTTTAATATTTTAAGTAAACAAACAAAATAGCCAACACAGTAATAATTAAAATGGATTATGAGGTCTTGGTAAACAAAATGTCATAAAAAAATAATAGTCATTCAGCTTAGATGGAGAAAACAGACAAAAGTGGCAGGTAGGTCAAACTAACTACTTTGCACTGTGTGTCAAATGCTTGCAGCGTTTCTCCAAAAGGCAGTTTTCTAGCAATATTAAATGAGAAAATATCTTAATCACTGTTGCCCAAACGGAAATCTGGCTTATTTTAATTTATCTTGCAGTTAATTGATTTATTGCTTGTTACTTACAGATTTAGCCAAATGGTTACCAATGTTAATGCTATTGTTTACTGTTCTTATTGGAGCACTACACTCATTGCAGATGTTTTGATAACCTTCCAAAATAAATAGATATAAATATAACCATCCTTGAACTTAAAACGTGACAGTTTTGGCATACTTTATTTTTTATTTCCTATATAAAAAACACCCCCAAAAAACGTAGTTTTACCAGATGCAGAAAATCAGTCCTAAAACAAAACCTGAGCCGCCTCCATGATTCCACATTTGAGGGTCTTTGAAAGCTTTATTTTAGTTTCTATAAACATATTGCAGCGTTGATGTAGCTGGCCAAAATAAATCAGTCCAAGGGATTTTCTCCCAGAAACTTTGGCACCTGTCAGCGTTCGTTTTTGTGAGATTCCAGTTTGGCCCTTTATGGAGGGCAGTTGTCTATAATGGAATCCCCGAGGTCTTGTCCGATGGAGTTCATGATGCTTCACACTTGCACAAAAGTACAACCAGAAGATTAGGGCACATTGATGACGTTGGGGTTCAGCTTGACAGGTTGGACTGGTCATCGGCACTCTTTTCCTACCAACCTCAGATTGCATTTCCTCTTGTATCTACATCATAGCATGTTGGGCACGTTCCTAAAAAACATATTGTTTTTGGATAACAGTGGAAAGTGCTCCTCAGATATCTCTTGCCTTGGCTTTCTCTAATCTGTGTTTCAGTGTGACTGACGCACAAAATAACAATCTATCTAGCTGCATCTCTGTTCCCTTTAAACCGCCTGGCTGGCACCTGAAAAGTAAGATGCCATATATGAGGAAATGTATTTAACTTCCAGTTCAGAGCCAAAAAGTGATTATTATCCATTTGAAATATAGTCAGTGGAAAACATATGCAAGATTAACAAACACCAAATAAAACAAGAAGGTATGTTGCAACGTTTTCTGCTGTCATTGTGGATGAAAAGCAGACATTGAACACAGTGTTTAGAATATGAGCACTGCTTTTCTTTCGTTGACATTTTATGAGACAGTTTGACCTCGGATGGCTTTCAAGTTTATTTGCCATGAAAAATCAGTCAGCTACCTCAGACATTCCAGTGCGTGTGTTCTTTATAGTCAATGTGACATGAAGAAAGAGACTACAAGTGCATTTTTGTTTCCATTACATCTGCTCAACCACACTGCCCTTTTCAGGATCAGGCTAAGTTGATCCAAGCGAAACTTTAATTTTAGACAAACTTGATTATATGGCATTTCATTCTTTCCTGAAAATTGAATTACTTTCATATGTTGCTTTTTATCTTCAAGTGTTTCACATTCTATTGTAAGGGACGAAAAATAGGATTCTTTCCAGAAGTGAAGGATATATAATCAAGACAATATCTTAGTTCTTTTTTGTATTTGCTGTTTGAAATTCACCAGGCTGCATGTTAGTGATTTTACCAAAACTTGACTCTATCATCTAGAGTTTGAGCACATCTTTTGTGGCCCTCTAGCTTCTTCATTATCTGCTTCTCATTATCTGTAGCAGATAATGAGACATTTATCCAGGCTTTCACTGGTTCAGTATTTGCTCTGTCCGGACATAAAACCCACCTTCAGCTCCAGGGTATGTATGATTAAAAGCTAAGTTGCACTAGTAGGTTTACGTTTGAGTACTCATCTTTTTTCTGTTCAACCTTAAGGTTGGTTTGCAAGAAGAGAATTGGCTCTTAATATAAATTTTGACATTCTTTTCTCCACATTATTGTCCTACACACTGATAAGTACAATAAGAATACTAGAGACTAAATGGTTAGGTCTCTTTCATCTGCCTCTCTATCCCCAAACTCTTTGATTCTTTAGAAAAGCCCTTCTGTTGCTTCATGGGCTATTGTGAGAGACTTGATCATGGGTGCAAACGCTTGGAGCAGTTAATGATTTTGTCAATCATTATGGGATTCATTATAAGTGCATAAGACTGTCTTATAACTGCATGGTTGACCAGTGCAACTACCTCAAAGTTTCTTTTGGCTTTAATGATTTTGTTGCATGGAAGTCCAAACATCAATTTTTTATTTTTTATTTTTGTAATCTTAAAAGGCAATTTTTATTTCCTCAACTGAGTCTACATAGAAGCACCATTCAATACACTTACAAGTCTTTGTGGGTAGGTCTCTTAGCTTTGCTGATCTGGACGCTGAAATATTTCTCCATTCTTTTTTTGCTTAACAGCTTAAGCTTCTTCAGACTGGATGGATGGGTTATTTTTGAGTCTTGCTATAAATTCTTAGTTAAAGTCTTGGGTAAATAGTGGGTCAGGGTTAACCTTAAACATCTGAACCGCATTCTCCCTGACCTGTCTGGGATGTTCCTTAGCCTCCTTGATGTAATTTCTCCACTAATGTTCTCTAACAAACCTCACAGATCATCTGTAATGAGATTAAAATAAACACAAGTAAATTCTATTTCCTGTGACAATTGGTTTTTTATTTGGTGTGTCAAAGTAAAATGGGTAGAACAGAAGTGCAAACCTCAGTAATTGGATTTTTGTTTGTGAAATAATCTTTAAAAACACATTTTCTTTCCGCCTTATAATTAAGCATTACTTGGTTGCGCTTACACATAAAATCCTGAGAGATCACATTAAAGTCTATTGTTGTAAGATGACAAAAAAGTTCATTGAATCTGAATATCTTTGTACAAAGCCTTGCTTTTCTTAAACAAAATGATTTCAAGAAACCTTGAGTTTCATTCCCTAGTTTGACTTTGGAACAAGTTACAATTGGATAAAAAGACTTGAATTTATTCACTTTAAGCCTGGGAAGCCTTTGTGAAAGAATCCATAGCAACTCTATTGAAATGCACAATCTTTGTAGCTTTGTAGGCCAAATGTTTGATTGACATAACGTTGGGCGCTACTTGGGGACCTGAGGGACGAGTGATACATATGTGGCAATTATAAAACTCGCATTAGATCATGCTCACTGTGGTTCAGGAATGCTCAGAGTAGAAGAGTAAAATCTTACCGACCATTTGGACTGAATTAATACTTGAAGGCCGAGCTTGGCATTGCAATACGACCTCTGTTTGGAGCTTCACATATTTCCCATATTTATCAGCTCCCTTTTTGTCATCGGCTTTATACTTTATTTGCTTTGTGAATGAATTCAATTAGAAATCCCGCAGAGCCAAACTTAAGAGTATCCAGACTCGGACTGTTGGGGACAAATGTCACTCCCACCCAGCCTCTTCCTGACCGAGGCTCTTATACAACTCTGCAGCGCTGTGGAGCAACCTTGGAATCAGTGATTTTTCATTTGCTGATGAATATGCAAGTCTCTTTAGTCTCTCGTCTACCCCCTTTTTTTGTTTCCCCTCCAGCTCCCGCTTTGCTCCAACAATGTTTTCATGATGTGCAGTGAGGGAGAGAGGCCAGCCACACCCCTTCACTGAGTGGCACTCAATGAGGGGAAGAAAAAAGGGAAGTAAAATCCTGCCTGGTACTTTCCCTAATGAGCAAATCAATGCATCTGTCCCTCAAGAGATGGGGAGAGTGAGAAAGAGAGCGAAACCATTGGAACCTGGAGGACGAGGCCAAAACACTCACACAGAAGCAGCAACCCCACCATGTGAATAGGAGGCTTTTTTAACTTAGCACAACAATGTATCGGCCCAGAGGCTCTTATTGAGCAGATCTGTAATTAATTCAGCAGTTTGACCTACCCACAAGCCGCTCCGTACCAACCCTTGAGCCTTCCTAATAGCTGAACCTGCCTCATGACTTGAGCTTCATCCATACCCTGCATAACTCCTAGCAACGGCATCTGAATGCAATTCTAAACAAGCCGAGATCCAAAACATCTGAGGTTGTGGTTCTATTGTCTTTGCATTCAGAGCCATCTGGTTCCATTTTCATCTGAACATACCACGTGATTTAACAGGCTGCTCATGTAAAAATCATCATGATAGATTGGACCTGACAGAGGATCGGTCATTGGTGGGTGTGACTGTAGCTGAAAGGTGAGGGGCAGGATGTGGGCACACAGGGAAAGTTGGGATTTTTCGGCTGGACTCCCATTATTTGTTGTCATGCATATGCTGACCCGATGTAATGGGGAAAAACCAGCGGGCAGACTGGTATTGGTCGTATAGACACTGGCAGCAGCGGCGGGCGGGGCCGTCAAACAAGCTTTGTCCCGATGTGAGAATTTGTAGCAGTTCATGCCTTCATAATGATGTTAAATGAAGCGAGGAAATTCCTGGTAGGCCATGGCCAAAACACAGCTTCCCTTATGTTCTCTTGACAGTTTTGGCAGCAGCTAAAGCCTGTCCTGGATCATCAATTGTCAAACTTCAACACTGTGAGGTGCAGTTTCTGATCATAGCTTCCATGGGTTGTCAGTTTCACTTCACGGTGTTTCTGATACATCAACTTTGTACCGATAGATTTATATTCAGAATACATAATTTTTGTCCTACACCTTATTTTTTAACATTTTTAGAGGTTATCATGAGTCTTATTTCCGCACAACAGATGGCTTGCATTACATTTGTCTGCTTCATTCAGATTATCTAAGTGGCTTAAGCAGCACAGCAAACCTCATCTGTCACCCACATGTTGTCAGGTAGAGCAGCGAGTTTTGAGGTAAACCTGCGGTGAATAAAGTGAACCGTTTCCATTGAAGGGATGAAGGTTTTTTTTTTTCTCTCTCATTGGCCCCATTTTACCTAATTAAGAAATTTGGCAGTTCCAACTAATATGCTGATCCCAGGTCAGCAGTTCAAACTACCCCACCTTAACGTACTTATTTATTCAGATTTTGCCAGGTTTAATTCCTAAAGTGAAAGTCATTACAAGAAGTTTGGCATGCACCGTTATTTATGCAATTTTTAGTTCACAACAGTCCATCTCTCCACACTGTATTTTCTTGTAAATTTGTTTTTGTTTGATTTTTGTTTTATTTGCTTGTGATCTAACTCATTTTTATTAACTCCGGTATGCTTGAATCCACCTTTTAGAGTGTTATTTCCCTTTTGGTGCTAACAGTGAGCACTGTCAGAAAATCGCATCGCATCACATAGGCAGGCTTCACAGTTGAGCAGACAGTAGACCCGACCTAAGGTATAAATTGTGGTTTCTTCTGTTACTAATGGAAAACATTAATTTATAATCTTGTTCATAAATTAAAGACAGCACCAATAGAGAGTTTTTGTGAATGTTTTTGGACAACAGAACATACATTTCATCTATTATTTAACTTTCCTGCCTTTTGATGTAAATATATATATTTAATTATTATTATTTTTTACCTTTTACACAGATCTGGTTTGCATTCGTCAATGGCTTCTCTGGACAGATTCTCTTTGAACGCTGGTGTATCGGCTTGTATAACGTGGTGAGTGTTGGGAATATTTATTCTCTGAAGAGACCACTTTGCACCTCCACCCGATTCCCACTTTGACACCAAACAGTTTAGCTCTGGTACCCCAGAAGTGATTCTTTTTTTGCCAGAGTGTGGCATTTACATCCTGAAAAATGTCTTTGTTATTTATGACCAGATGTCAAGTCTATACTCCCTCTGTGCCCCAAGCTATGCACTGAATGTGAAAGAATAACAGCTTTGCTTGCGCCACAGAGGGTAGTTATTTGGAGTGGCCACGTTTGAATGATAAAAAGAATAGGAAGAGTGGAGCGGCAAGTGAGCTGATTTTGGGAATCCCACAGGGCCCAATAACAGGACCACTCCTAATGAGCTCATATTTCATATCTGTCATAAATTAAGCAGAGGGAAAAAAAGTGTGCCTGTTAACTCTTCAATAAAACTCCATCTTAGCTCCATTCAAAATGAAAAATATTCCTCAAATATGGAAACAATTTGCAGCATGAACTGTCAGTTGACGAAGACAGCTCAACAGTGCTGCCTCTTTAATCAGTTATATAATAAACCACCATTCCATATTACCAGCGGTGTTTGAACGAGTGGGGCTATAGTTAAGTTTCTTCATTCTTAAAGACTTGGAGAATTCTTTTGGCTGTGTGGGAGTCTGTTGGAGGCAGTGGTCTGAATCCACCCTTCAATAGAGAAGTCCTTTAGGGCTTGGCTGTGAATAAGAAAGAGAACCCAATGGAGCATGTCCTGTGTCCTGCCAGTCCAGCTAACTCCTGCTCCAGATGGGCCTGCAGGGATTGCACACCAACTGGCCACTGAGCCACACACAATACCAGCGCTTCTCTCTCAGCAGCTGCTACATGCAACATTACAACATCTCTAAGAAATTACACTTAAGCCAGACTTAAATACCTGCCTCCTGGTCCAGAACCTGGCAGATGTTTATTGGGAGATGAGTTTTGCATGTGAACGCACTGAAAGTGTGACCAATCAAAACAAACCCCAAAAGGGTTCAAGGTCAGTGGTCCTCAATAATCAGACTTAAGTGTAGCGCAATTGGAGAACAGACTGAAACAAATTTCCAGCAAATTAAAGCATATGGAGGCATTGGGAATGATGAGAAAAGGCATCTGTGATTAGTTAAAAACAGACATGAGATTTATAGCAGAAATGCTCCAATCAGAACTTTGTGCAGTGACCTGAACTGCAAAAACTTATAAAGAAACAGCACTGAGGATATTTTTTTTAATGAAATTTTGACATTAGGAGCAGAGGCAGTTTCGTGCCACGTGTGAGAGAAATCACAGTACATCAAACATCAAATTATTAATTTGTTGTTTTTGTCTTTTTAACATTTTATGTCAGATGTTTCATCACTTTGGTTAATGTTCTATGTTGGTGTGGCTGAAACTTGATACTTTTGTGTGTATGTTGCTATTTTTCTTGATGTAGCTCTTTACTGCCTTACCCCCTCTTACCTTGGGAATATTTGAGCGCTCCTGCAGGAAAGAGAATATGCTAAAATATCCAGAGCTCTACAAAACCTCCCAGAATGCAATGGGCTTCAACACCAAGGTAAGACAAAACTCTGACAAAGTATTTGCTTGTGAATGTTTATAGACTTTGCATTATGTTTTATGTCCATCATTCTTTTTCCCACTTTTTCACAACCTGCCTACTTGGTAGGAAATTACCACATCTCCCCAGATGTTAGAGGATGTTTATTTGTAATATTCTTTGAAACCAAACTTATGCTGAGAAAAAAAAACACATTTCATTTGCCAAGGTTGAAAACAAATGTTCTGTTACGCTCATGCAAAGGCCAAACGTTCCTGATCTTAAAACCAGCTGTCATCACATTAATGAAAGGCGATGTTTCTGTTGTTGCTCTGAAGGATTTATCGCCTCTCTCAGTGACCTGGCAGCTGTAGCTCGTGGATCTCCACTCAGTGTCTGGTTTGGCGAGGCTTGACCTATTCTGTCTGGTTGTGGGCGGTATGGGGGGGCCTGTCCGTTAGCTTTCCCCTGCTGGGTAATAAAGTTGTCTCCTCTTTTCTTCATGCCCAGCCACAGACCGCTGGACCTTCCTCACAGGCGTGGTGACCTGGTTAGCTGCACATGGAGGTGGATTAAAAGGAGGATTGGCAATGGTGGTCTGGGGCAGGGAAGGTCAGATGAGTTTTGGGATGGAACTGAAAGGGAGAGCAAGTAAGAAAATTGGGAGCATGTTGTCATTATATAACAAGAATTTGTTGCGGAAAATTAAGCAATTTGTTTAAGGAAAAGAGTCGTATGTTTGGAGGCCAGGCCTATTAGATCACATTTAAACCAGACAGGAGCAAACAATATGCATCAGTTTCTGTCCAAAACTCCTCTTTCATTGGAAGGACTAAAGTAAATCATTTAATTAGTTATTTATAAACATTTTAATCATATTTTAGCAGTTTTCTTGTCAGACTTGTTTGACCCTTTCTGTATGGCCAGGAATTGTTATATAAATGTGTTCCTAACATGGGTATTTGTTAATCTGCTTATTGTTTATTCATTTATAAAAACTATTACGTTTTAGTTAATTTAATTCATTTTTTGAGGTATATATATTGTTTTAGATTTTGCCTATTTTGATTTTTTTATGTATTTACCATTTAAGTTTTCATCAAGTTTTATTCTATTTAGTTTGAGTTTTTAAATTAAATTTTATGATAAATTTTTCTCATTATTAAATGCCATGTGTGGGTTTTTATTTTATATTTACTCATGCATTTAAAGAAACCTAAACTGTTAACAATATAAAATGTTACAGTAAAAAAAAAAAGACATGGGTCAATAAAGCTCCCTTAAAATAATCAGTTTGTGACCATGTGGAATGAAAGCACACATGCTGAATACAACAAATTTCATATGCTCTCAGATGGATTTTCCCTTCATTAAACCTTTTGGGATGTTTCATGAAGTTTTATTATGCCAGAAAAGAATCCCAGAAGTATTCCTCTTGATACTCTGAGGCAAACAAACCTAAATTTTGTTTGGGCCACATTTTCCAAGACCCATAAACGATGACTCGGTCAGGTCAGCAAGTTGTTTTTGCTGGCTTGTCCACTCTCTTCCAGAGATATTTTCCTTGCAGCTGGCCCGAGGCGAGAAAATCCATCAGGAATTTGGCCCCTCCGAAACCTGTCTTTCTGCGGGCCCCGGCTCTTTTGTACACAACAGATACTGTCTCTGTGAATTAAAGCTGTTTGTGTTGAGGTGTGAGCAGGGAGAGGTTCACGCTGGGGGTTTCAACTTTGTCACTCATTTACTTTTAAGGACGTAGTAGGTTCCCATGCAAACTATTAAATCACTTTGCAGCCCTAATAACCACTACAACTACTACCACCTCATTTACAGAGCTTTTCTTTCTCTCTTGCCTCCTTACCTCATTTGTTCATAAAGAAACGGAAAAGAGAAGGCTGCTCTGGAAATATTTGGCTCCATATTAATTACTGCCTTTCATGTGTTTTGCGTTTTTTGGCCATTAAGGCTTCCACAAAGGGCCAAATTTTCCCAAGACAGAGCAGCCATTCATTCAGAGTGGATCCTAACCAACTCAAAGAGAAAACAAGAGCAAAGAGATATCCAGGTGGATTGATGGCTTAAAGGAAAGGATCCCACTGTGACAAATGATTATGAGAATTTATTGATTCATTAGCATTCTTTATTATAGATGGAAGCTCATCCTCCCTCCTGCAGTGACCATGATGGGATAACTGAGGGGGAACCTGATGGAGAGCTGGGCTTGTCAGTGGGAGGCTAATTGAGTAAAACGTGATTGTAACATTAGTGATAATTTAATACGCGTTTCAGCGAGGAACCATGGGGATGTGGGGGGGGGGTTTGCTTTTGGCCACCCTCGCTCTGTGGATTGGGTTTTGTGTACACAGTGGGAGCGTGAGCTAATCCAGTGTGGGGGTAGCTGTCATGAGACTTTGTTTGGCTGGCGGGAAGGTGATGAGGTTGTGCCACTGAGGTCACAGTATATTAACAAAGATCATATTAAGTGTAAGACCATTAAATATATCCAGAAAACCATAAAATACTCACTTTTCAGGATGACATAAAAATGTCATGTTAAGTTTTCAAGACATATTTGCAAATGTTTTCTTGATGTTTTCAACTGTTCTTTTAGTAAGAGATAATTGATTAGTCAGGTAAGAAATGTAGGCTTTTTTCACTTTGCAAGAATAATACTTGTCAAACTTCTTCACATGCAAAAACTTAAGTTGCTTTTGTTTTCATTTGGCTTTTAGTATTACATCATCATAAGGTACCGTAATGCAGAATTTTGACTTAGAAGTACAAGACAAAATTGAGAAATTAAAAAGAATGAAAATTAGAAAAGTGTGGCATGCATTTGTACATGCATGTGTAATAGAATCACCTTTCACTCAGTCATTGCAGTAAGTCTTTGTAGCTCACAGAAAGCCAATGTTTCTATTAGCTTTGTGCATCTTGAAGCTGAAATTGTTCCCTGTTGTTTCTTTAAGAAATAATTCCAACTCAGTTTAGATGTACAGTTTCAAGTCTTGCCAAAAATTCTTATCTATATTTAACTCAAAGCCATTCCAACATATGGCATTAAAACATCTAAGTATGCTTTGATTTAAAACTGTTCCATTGTAGCTCTATCTGTGTGTTCCTTGGTGTTCATGAACCTCTATGTTCTCATTTTCTCATATAGAATAAGGAAAGTCAACATGGCTTCTGTAGTTACACTGAGAATAAATTACACACAGGTGGACTCTGTTTACTGCTTAGGCAACTACTTTTATCTAAATACATGGGTGTGCAAAATCTTTTGCTGTTATGTGTTATTCTGATTTCTCCTGTGTCATAAAGTCCTTTAAGATATGGTGGTGATGTCAATCCAAGTTGGAAGTTTTAAAGGGGATAAATACAGGCACTGCACTTTCTTTGCCATTGCACTTGAAGATGAGGCTAACATCTAGCCTCCATAAGGATAAATCAACGACATGGTGTTTTCTGAAATTGCTATTATGTTTGGCTTTAGAAATCGCTGTACTTATACCAGATTAACTAAAAACATTTCACCTTTTCCGTTCTTGGTATGTGTTTAATGCAGGGAAATCAAGTTTGGCACATGACCTCCCATCTCCATGTCCTGTGTGAACCTACTAAAACAAAAACCATAGTTTAAAGTTTCATAGAGTGCCATCCAAATGTCTGTTTTTGATATTGGAGAAATGATAGAAAACGATAAATTAAGGTGCCAAGAAAGTTTTCTGACAGGTGAGACAGTAACTGCTTAGAAACGTTTACCAGAACCTCAATTGAAAAATCCTAAACAGTTTCTCTAATTTCTAAGCATGAGCAATTTTTATGTCTCAGAACAAACACCGGTGTCTGGGTGAGGAGGGAGAAAGAGGGCACAAGTGAGGAGATTTTTTTTTCTTCTTCTTTTTGGCCTCACAGATTTCACGGCTGTTTCATGCTACATGGCCCATTAGTGTTTTGTTTGGCCGAGTGGCTGCATTAATATAAATTTTAAAACAAGGTGGTTTTGGAGTGGGTGTATTGGTTTAGCCAGCTCTTCCAAGGTGTATACGTCTGCGCAGACGGTGTTCCATACCTCGATTTTCCAGGCTCTTGATAATTACCCAGAAAACAGTTTAATCTCTGTCCAGCCTGTCGGACTCTGTGTGTGTTTCTAGACTGATTTGTTTTACTTATTTAAACTCTCCTGTAATGTATTGCTACTCCGGTTTAAATTCTCTCATGAATGAGCTCAGATCTAACGACATTAATGAGTGGAAACCTTTCCTCTGTACCTCTTTGTATAATGTTGTTTAATGTTCTTAGAGCCAGTGCAAGTATTTCAATTTTACTATTTTTAAGGTCAATTCCTTTGTGCTAATTGGTTGTAATGGGAGAAAATGATTAAAACCCGAACATTGATGTCATCCACTTGCTTTTCACTGCTAATACATATCCTGAGTAGCCTCGCTCTCCCCCCATAACATTCGGAGGATATACAACGTGTCTGTCAGCGGGGTGGCCATTCACTGAGGAGGCCCCGACAAAACCGCCACTTAGCCCATTGCTGGGATGGCACAAAGAGCTCAGGTCAGGGGTCACCTGGAGCTCCCCACACCCTTTTCACATGCTTTTTTTCCCCTTTTCTCTCACTCTTTCTGTTTCTCACTCAACGTCCCCTCCACCCTTCAACCTCCCTCCTTCCTCCTCCTCCACTCCTCTTGCCTCTGTTTTGCAGGTCTTCTGGGCCCATTGTCTGAACGGCCTCTTCCACTCCGTCATCCTCTTCTGGTTCCCCCTGAAAGCCTTCCAGCATGGTTAGTGGCTCCCAGCGACTCCTCCATGGCTCTCAATGGACTGGATGAAAAGAGAAAACAGTCAAGCTCACATACTTTGTCTTAATTACTTCTCTCTCTGGCCGTTCCAGTCATGAATTGCAAACATGTGGCATCTTTGGTCTAAGGGACATGCAGCAACAAGCATGTCTTCATATTTGCATCACTAAGCGAAAGCTGATAGTTTTTCTGTGCAGTCGTAGTCAAAAACATATCACGCTGATCAATTTATTCAGAAAACTAACATTTTATATAAGTTGAGCAAATATCTTCAGTTGGATTTTGTAAAAAAACTTTAAAAATGTGTTTTTTAAAACAGAATTTTTTTGTGTACAAAGAAAATGGCAATCCTTAAGCCTTTAAGTCTTGGCTGACCGGAGCTGAGGACCACACAAGCTTGGGCCTGCTTTCCACACAAAGGCGCCAAGCAGCCTCACTCTGACTGACAGGCTGTCAGCACAGGGCATGTTACCAGCCGGAAGTAAAGAGAACCTCTCCTGCTTTTTCCTCTGGCAATCACGTATCATTGATATTTTAACTTTGGCTACGTCCCAAACTCACTTGTATTTTGAAGCAGACTAATCGGTGTGACTCTGTTTCTTTAAACTTATTTGGAAATACAGGTCACATATAATAATTAAATGACTATCTTGCCTTAGAAACCAGTCATTTAAATCTGATTTAGTAATGAGTAACGAGGAAAGTTTGATGTTTCACCACTATGAAGGCACGTAGCCTGTAGTTCAGCCTAATGGAGTGTAATGTCAATCGCATTTCCACAAAGCTGAAAATACATAATTATTATTTGAGCCTCAAAGTTTAATGAGAAAATGAGTTTAGGGGTCCACCACACAGTTTCCAGGTAGTGTTTACTAGGAACTATGTCTGCACAATGTACCCACCACTAAATATACATCCAGTGTCGACATAAACGGCAGGAAAATCCATCACACCGACCAAATATGTAATGGGTGTGCAGAATTTTCATTCCTTGCAGTTGAAATAAAAAACTGCAGTCCTTTATGATCACAAAATTACACACATTTCATTGCAATGATGATTGCAGTTAAATATATTGTGTTGCTCTACTTGGCACTTGTCTTTGTTTGGCCGTCTGCTGTAAGATTTGCGTCTCTAATAGCGAATTATACTGTGAGAACAATTCCTTTTTCTCCTGAGTTTAGCTTTATCTATCTATTTAACACTAGAAATGTCAGATTACCACTGGAAAACACCACCTCATTGTCTTTTATCTACTTTTTTTTTTTATGTTTCCTGTCGTGCAGTTTATATAAATCAGGAACTGCATTTGCTAAATTTTCTGCAGAATCCACAAATGGCCTATCTGACTCTTTTGATACGAGTGCTGCCAGTACTGGACAGATCAGGAATCGGTTGATTAGGATAGTTAAGCATTCATTAAATCCCCCCTGTTTGAAACAGCATACATAAATTAAGCTGATGATATCAAGATATCAGTTTGCAGAGATAGAGTTCAATAATACTAACAGTGTAGTTAAAATGTCTCCCTATCCTGGAGTCAATAGATATTCAGATGAGGATTTACTGGATGAGACTTTAAGTGAGGTAATGACATAGAACCAAATGAATTTGTTTTTTAGAACCAGTTAAGTGACTCCAGCACCAGCTCTTACTGATGCTTTTAAAAGGACATGTAGTGTATATGGAGTTTGAAACCCTGAGAAGAAATGTGATGTTCCTGAAAGTTTCTCTTGTCTCGACTTATTTCACAGATACAGTGCTTGGTACCGGAAAAACTACAGATTATCTCCTCTTAGGAAATATGGTCTACACAGTAAGTGCATCAGTCTGATTGACTCAAAGTTTTCTGTCCTATGTCAATAATAAACATCACGAACATTTTGTTGTTTCTGTTTTTGTTATTGATCATTAACATAAGACTAATAATGGGAGTGGTTGTTAATTAGTTCTGGGTTGATTAGATCCCCATTTAGTTAACCTACGTGTTTCTGTACATTTCATTTTCCTTTTATTTTGTTTTACACTTGAACCAGTCCATATTATATCAGTCTATTTTTTTTTTTGTAGTTGACTATTTCTAGTATTCATTTACATGTATATTTTCTCCTGATGATGCTGTGTCTCACTATTCAGTATTGTGGAAGAATAAAAATGTGGATTTGGTCAAAATATGTTAAAATGTTCAATATGGTTTTTTTTTTGTCTGTTCCTTAACAGTTTGTCGTCATCACAGTCTGTCTTAAAGCTGGTCTGGAGACTTCATCCTGGACTATGGTAGGTCAAAGGCTCTCTGGCTGTTTTATATCACCTCAGGTACTTGTGACACATTTTACATGCACCTCTCTTATCCTAAAGTCTCTTTACAGTTTGTTCTTTGTGGGCTTGTAACTGTAACCAGTGAAATGACTGGAAGTTCACTATGAGTGCACTTTCTACGAACTCTTAAACACTGAAGAAAAAAAACAGAAACATTACTGTAAATTTTTATAAGCAAGTCAGAGAAACTCAACTGCAGTAAATAATTCCTGCATTGAAGACAAAGTCTTAATTATTTGGCCGTGTTCCCATTTTCTCACAGTTCAGTCACATTGCCATCTGGGGAAGCATCGGCCTGTGGGTTGTGTTTTTCATCATCTACTCCTCCCTGTGGCCCATTATTACCCTGGCACCCGACATGTCCGGACAGGTAAGCGTGGAAATCCACACGCTGTATTCATGTGAGCCGCGCAGATGCTGAGCACCTTCTGCTTCATTTTCCATAGAAGAACACTGGTGGGAAAGTTCTGACTAAAACTGAGCCCTGATCTTTAGAAACGGAGCCAGAGGGATGCAAACTGTCAGACTTCTGGCTTGTGTTGCATAATGACTTAATTGAGCCAATTAGCAGACTGTTTGTGTTACTTTTCTTTCCCTCGGCTCCGAGTAGCCACAGGTGATGCTGGAGTAGTAAAACAGTGTGCTAGCTAAGCTAAGAAACTGATGTCCTAAAAAACAAAAATCTACAATCACCACAACAAAAACGTTTAACTTGATCTTTTGAGTTCACCCAACACAACAATCATTAAAGATTTAGTTTTCTCTTACAAGCTATGATTTACATGTGAATGTAGCTAATTCTCTGACTCACCCCTGGTGTTTAATGGGAAGCTAATAAACATTTGACATTTCCTAGTGCATTCTGGGAGAGGGGTGCTGGGGCGTCCTTTCATCAGAGAACAAGAACTCAGGAGGAGGTTATTTTAGGGAAAAAGGCTGGTATTCCACAGTCTGTAGCAGAGGAAAACAACCGCCTGCCGTGAAAATACATCATGGTTTCAGTAAGTTTCCCTGTGGGAATAAACCTTTAGCATTTTTTTTGAAGACTTTTGCCTTGATATTCCTCAGTCATGAAGGCACAATCTTACTTTTAATCATTCATACTTTTTCATTACTTGGTTTTGTGCCGCCTCATTTGTTTAGGAGGCAAAGAGAAGATTTTTGACGCAAATAGAGAAAGCAGTTTTGCAGCAACAAAGCAATTCAAAGTGTTTTGTGGGATTAGAGGTAAATTTAACAAGCACAAAAGAAAAAAGCATACGGAAAACAAAGACGTTTAAAAATATATTTTTGTTCTTAATTTTGGGTGTAAGAAAATAGGTTTTAGCTTAGATTTAAAGGAGCCTGTTATTTCCCCCTTCTAATCTGCAGTGATTCTGGTGAGCAAAGAAAAAGAGCATTATCCTACAATTTAAAAGGTTTTGTTAAGAATAATATTTCTTAACAAAACCTGTAAGCTAAGAAACTGACTGTACATCCTGGTTATGTACAGTCTTTGTACATTTCCAAAGTGTATCCAATTTTCTGGGATCCCAGCTATTCATCCTTCTTTTCGTTATTCACTGATCTGTCAGTTAACACATTAATCTGTTTTTGTTTGCTTGTTCCTTTCTCTTTTTAGCTGCAATTGGAACGTAAACTATTGATAATGGAGTCCTACATTTATAGTTTAAGAGTTGGCAGAGAAGAACTAAGAAATTTTGAAGTTTGTCTGTCGAACCTTTCATGTAAAAATGTGAGATAATCTTGTGAAGAACTCCAGTTTCATATCAGATATGTTCCTTTTTTAGTAGAAAGATTGATGGACAGATAGTCTTTGTTACTTTACTTCATTAGTTTTTAGGTTTGTTTTTTCTGTTAAATTTCAACTTGTCATACCTCTCACACACACACAAACTAACATTAGGAATGCAAACTTCACCCCATCTTCTGTCTGTGACTCCAGCTGCTTTCATCCATGCCCCACAGCAGTTGACTGAAGATTGTAATGGTGTCCTGTGGGCAGATGGTAACTCTATGCCCAGAACTAACTGGGGATACCACTATATCATCAAACAATGACACATCCCTGTGAAAACTGAGAGGACATCAGAGACGTGAGCTTTAGTTTCCTTTTAGCCTCTGAGGAGCAGAACACACCAACCGCATACTTCACCAGAACCTCCGCAGTGTTTACATGAATCTTCTTTGCCCTCTGTTCTGTCTGTTTTCCTTTCCCCCCCTGAAACTTCTTCCTCTTTCTCTTATTTGCTCCTCTTCACCTCTGCTGATTGAACTAGGACCTCAGGGCGAACTGTATAACATACACCAGAACTCATTCTCCTCCTGTTTTTTTCTTTCTCACGCTGCCCACAATAAGAGATGCTAAGCAGCGCTCTGAACCTTGCAGTCGCATTAATCAGCTTTAGGCAAAACATACTTTGGACAGCGAGCAGGACAGGTGCAGGATCCATTCATGAAGCACGTCACTTGGGCTACCGTACTGGCTCCATCTCGGAGCTCGTATCTCACCGTGTCTTCTCCTGACAAGCGTCTGACAGAGGGATGAAGGGAAAAACATCTCTCATCATTATGTCCAGGCAGGGCAAAATGCTTCACCAAGAGGCTTGGGCTCTAGAGACGTCTGTTACACTGACCTGCTGCAATGACGGATATCGATACATCTGTTTCTAATACAAGTCTTCCGTCTTTTTTCTTGCCCATAATTTTTCCATTTATCAATGCTATTGCAAAATACCTCTCACACTAGGCCAAAGTATTTCTTTAGCTGATGAATTGTACAGTCTGTTAGTAGAAGAAGGATTTTCTTTGGAAGCAATCATGGTAGTCAGAATTTATTTATATATGCACACTCTTCTGCAAATTGACAATAATAAAGACCTAAAACTAATCTCTGAATGAGGTCAGACAAGCAAAATGACATTCTGCAGTTTTAATGTTGTTTCACAGTGTGTTACAGAAGTATTTACTATTTTTATGTCTTAAGTAATTTTCATTTAAATTTCATTATAGACCATAAATTATTACATAATTGTGGAGAGGAGAGAATTAGAATTTTTTTTGTGTGTCATGGATTTGTATTCAACCTAATAGCCTATAAACACCTAAAAAAACTCATATGAATGTTCTGAGAAGCTCTGAGGATTGTTTGAGAGTTTCGGTGAACAAACGACATCATGCAAATCAAGAAACACTGCAAACAAGTCAGAGATTTAAAGGAGATTCAGGTTTTAAAACGGTTTCCCAAATTTTGAGCATTTTACAATGCACTTGATGTGCTCACAAGCCCATAGCCACTATGAACTGTAAAGGGCTATATGGGGTTATGGAACAAATTTGAGAAAGAAGAAAGCAAAGACACTGGCTTTCCAGTCTTTGGGTTCACGCAGACTAAAGACATTCTAGTCTGTCTAATCAAAGAAATACTTTGATGAGTCGACCGAAGATAACATGCCAAAGGTGGTGCATGCGACTTTGTATATAGAGACCTCAATGCATTTGGACAGTAGCATGAGGCCCATGACACTAAGAGATCTCCCTCTTAGTGAATGTTGAATTCTTCGAGTTGCAAGCCACGCCTCACCTCCCTTTAGTTTCAGTTATAATCAGCAGTATCCACTATAGTGAAGTAAAGTTAACCATTCAGTGTGCAACAAATAAAACCAAGGTTATTTTTCCAACAATCTGAAGCTGCTTCTAAAAGCACAGCTTTGCCATTCATTTTTTATGAAGAGCGGTGCTAGGAATTTGCATGTTTTATTTATTTAGTTAATTGTTTTCCAAAGTGCATCAACATTTTTGGTTTTATTTACATTTCCTTCTCATTTCTCCATATTTATCCTCTTATTTACTTGGAGAAGGTTGAATCTTGCTTTGGACAGGTTATCCATCTTGTGTCCCTTCTGGGTTTTCTGTTAAGTGTTTATTGGTGTGTTCAAGATAACTGGAAGGCCATTTGAGGAAAGCTTGAGAGAAAGCTGCCAAGATTCCCAGATCAGCAAAACAGTCTTCACAGTGATGAATGCAGTTGTCTGTCATGTTTAAGAGTCGTGAATGCAAATGCGATAAATTTCCCCTTTTTGTCAATTTTTCTTGGAGCAGGCTGAGCAATTCTTCACAAATACAATTTCCAAACAGCCGACAGACGAGGAGCGATGACATGTTTGATTAATCGCGGACTCTGTTTGCAAAGACTGTTCAAAGACTGGTGGCATGTTTTTGTGTGTAATGTTAGACGTTGAGAAATCTCTTTCTTATTTGTTCAGACTAAAATGGCCCTATTTAAATCCTTTCATCACCAGTGGACTTTCCCCTCATGTTGTATTTAAAGGTTTTATCTTCTCCCTCAATACTCCTGATTGATTTTTTTTTTTTTGTTTTCTAGCTGTTTATTTTACATTTTTCCTTCCCTGACTAATGATTGACAAACACCACAACACAAAGTTAGTGGAACAATCTGGGTGAAGTAAATACACCACATATTTGTATTCAGCAACAGAGTGTTTAAATTGAGTTTTTTATGACCGCTTTTGTAAAACCAAAAAGACGAAAGCAATTTCAGATGAGAAAAAACATTCCTACCTAAAACGGCTAAAATTACCCACAGGCGTACCACATCAGGTGCACATAATTAGAACATCAATACTCAGCATTTTGAAAGAACTCTGCCATGTTTGGTGGTTTTCTGATTGTTGACGTGATAATGCACACTGTGATGAGATGAAAAGAGGTGCCTGAGGTGACTAGAAAGAAGATGGCAGTAGCTAATGAGTTTGCAAAGAGACTTGGGGAGGTCTTAAAAGAATTTGAAATCAGTCGCTCTTCTGTAAGGAAGCATCTATATTCTGTAATTTCAGGACATTCAAAACTATTGCTTTCATTTCACCCTTTAGGCAAATTCACACTTTAAGATCACAGGATGTTTCCTAAAACCCTAAAATCTTTTTAGGTGTTCTATGACATTCTTATTGGACCTTGCTTGTCCACTTTCTCTAATTAGCTACTTTCTAAATCTGCCTGTTTCAGTTTTATCAAAATTGGTGATGATAAAAATTAGATCCCTGCTTTGTCAAATACACCTGCAGAGTCAATTTTCAGATTAGTCCAGGTTCACAAATGCTGTCAATTTAATTTGAAGACATTGATAACCAATTAAACATAGCTGTGATTAGTTAAATATGCATTTTCATTACCTACTAAAGGAAGTAATGTTAAATAGTGATTAATTCTGAATTTTTGTGCTTTATTTTTTTCAATCTAAAACTTGTGTTAAGCTTGTAAAGACTACATTGGAGCAATCAAACTTTTTTGGCCACTGATTCAAATTTTTATTGTTATGCATTCAATCCATCTTTTGGGGTTCTCTGTTTTGAGAACACGTGTGTGTGTGTGTGGGTGCGTGTGTGTGTGTGTATGTGAGGGGGAGTTTTGAATTGAACTCGGTGTGTCTGTGACTTTCTACAGACATGAGAGGGTGGGACGGAAGAGGTTGTCAAAACACCCCCCTCACTGCTAGAAGACACTACTGTCTGTCCGGCCAGACAAGTTTATTAGTTTGTCCTAAAAATACAACTCAGCTCCAAGAACCCCATGCCCCTCCAGTACCCAGGGGCCCCCATGATATGAGACATACTTGCATGCACCGCCACTGCTGGACCCGCTCAAAGCCATGGAGCCTTTCCAGATGCCTGCAGACAAACATTTGTTGTTTGTAACTGCTCCAATTTGTTTGGATTTTAAAACTGACGTCAAAATGAAAAATACCCTCTATTAGCTCGATTTTCTTACATGCAGTTTAGCTTTCTGAGTTGTATAATTAGACTTTGTTACCTAATTAGCTTTATGTCTGATGTATAAAGCTTATGTACACATAATTTGTAGCTGAATCACATGGTTGCCTAAATAAATATGGGTCGTATATTGAACTGGTCAACAACATAATTTATTTTTCATTCTGCTTTTCTATGATTTGCCAAATATACACTGCGTTTATTTTGAAAAGTGCTCTGTAGACAGTTTAAACACCCCCTTGAAAACTTTTAATAAAATTAAAATAATTAAACTCACAAAAGCTGTAAAAATAGTAATAAAAAACGCATTGGTAAATGACCCCATTGGGCCTGCAAAATTTCAAAACCGTTGCAAAAATAGCTTGTGCTTCAACTCAATTTTCTCTCATGTTTTTAGCCTCTGGGTGTCACAGAAAAACTTTTATTCATCCCTGTAGGAGAAAGTCTTTTTTTTTTTTATTCCCTGCCATTTCAGGGGGCTTCCTCTCCTTTGGTTTTATGTCAGATATCAAAGTCAGTTTGAAAATAGAGTAGGTAATTTAGGCTAACCTGACTGCTTTGATAGTTTTGACACCGATCCATGTGTGTGTGCATCCCACGGGTCACGCTGTCACGTTTCGGGAAAGGTACTGTCAAGGGGCCGCGGCAGTTTAAACAAGTGGCATATTACAATGCAAGGAACACGAGTCGTAACTCAGACGTCTAATGACGGATAGTTTCAGTACATTGGGCCAAAGAAAACAGGACAATCTTGAAGTTTTGTACCCCCACCATAGCGGTTCACAACCTCACTGAAGCTAAAACTAATAAGTCATAAAGTAAATATATGTTACTTGGAGTTCTTAAATGATACACTACTTTATTACTAAAGATCTGAGCGACCCTAGGGAGCTGTTTGAAAGGCGATTAGATCTGAAAACAAGGGTGGGAAATTCCATTATGGTGTTTTTTTTTCAAAAGTTCTACCTGCTGACCTTTTCATATTTTTTTTTCACTTTATGACCACAATTGTTGATGTATTTCATTTGGACTTTATGTGCTAAACCAACAAAAATAGAGAAGTGGAGGGAAAATGACACATGGTTTTTATTATTTTAGAACAAATAAGAGTATAAACTGTGATATGCATTTATATTTAGTTCACCGAGTTAATATACTGCTCAAAAAAATAAAGGGAACACTCAAACTACACAATATAACTCCAAGTACAACAAACTTCTGTGAAATCAAACTGTCCACTTAGGAAGCAACACTGATTGACAATCAACAATGATTTTGTTGTCAGCACATTCAACTTTGTGCAGGACAAAGTATTCAATGAGAATATTTCATTCATTCAGATCTAGGACGTGTTATTTGAGTGTTCCCTTTATTTTTTTGAGCAGTGTACTTTGTAGAACTTTCTTTTGGCATCAGTTCCAGTTTAAGTCAATAGATATTGATTCTCCAGGTATTATTTTCCTTTTACTTCAATTCAAATCCCAATAACATGCACTGAAGTTTGAGACAAACTGACAAATATAAAAATAAATGGTTTAAATATCTCTAGAAGGCTCTATAATTGTTTACGCAGAAAATATTTAAGAAATGACTATTAGAATTGGTTTTGATTGGTGCAGGAGAAGGCAAGTTTACACCTGTAAATGGAAAATAAACAATTAGAAGCTGAGTTATCTTGACTAAATGAGTATATTTATGCTGCTTTCAGAGAAACGCTCCACACAACGGATTGCATCGTTGTTTTTCTTTGAAAAAGATTAAACTATCTCAATACGACAAAGGTACTTCCTCCTCCCACAGGGGCACAGAGGTGAAGGGGCTCCAAACAAAAACAAAACAATGGGATCCTTCAGTCATGGTTGATCAACCCGCCTTGAGCAAGTTATCTGAACCAATATTCTCCATTTCAGCACAAAAACAGTTTGTTTTGGGCTGTTTGTTGTGTGGTACTGCAGAGGATGGGGATTGTTCCGGTTTTTAAAGTGTCTCTCCTCTTTAACATCTCCCAGCTGTTGAACTCTGCATTGTCCGCAGTGACCTGAGATTAAATATGTGTGTGTGTGTTTGTTCCCTGCAGGCGAGAATGATGTTCAGCTCAGGGGTCTTCTGGATGGGCCTGTTCTTCATCCCGGTCACTTCGCTGATATTTGACGTAACCTACAAAGTGTGAGTTTTCTCTCTGCTCTCTCTCTCTCTCCCACATGCTTGCAGTTCAGGAAATTCCTCCAGTATCTCTCCTATCGCCAGCAGAAATTCCTACCAAGGAACTCTGGCGTTTCCGTTTTGTGAATTCTCAGCAGGAGGTTGACATCAACCATCAGTAGATTCACTGCGTCTGGAGCAATTTACCAACTTAAAAGCTTCATTTTCCTTTTCTGCATTTTATATCATCAGTCTCCAAACACCTTGTCATTGTAAACTATGTTCAACACGCTGTTTACTGCATGTTTGATTTACAGTGTGAAGAAAGCGTGCTTCAAAACCCTGGTGGATGAGGTGCAGGAGCTGGAGGCTTTATCTAAGGACCCTGGAGCAGTAGTGCAAGGAAAGAGGTACGGCTACACACCAGTCCACTATTCCTGTGTGTTCACTGTTTGATCTTGATCTGCGAGGTTTTAGTGACATCACTGGGCGTATCTACAGAAGATTATTGAACATGTTAAAAAATGAGCCTGATTTTTCATTTTTATTCTCAGAACACCTCCTATGCTCTTAAACTATGAAGTCGTTTCAAGTTTTAAAAAAAAAAAGCACTTTTTTGCACCAGTTTCCTCGAGGTGTCACTCTACATACATTGCAAAGTTCACAACATATTTCAGTGGTACAAAAGCAAACAGTTTGAGTTTCTTTTTACTTTTTTAGATAAACGTACTGTTAAAAATCTGAAATTTTCACATAGTTTGAGTTGCACAGGTTCTTCAACAACCATATTTAAAATAAATAATATTTGGGCAAAAAAGTAATTCTACCTTGTTTAACATAAAATATCTTCAAAGAAAAGGATATAAAAATTCTAAAGTACTTCACTCATGAAAAGGTACATCTAAAGAAATTTGTTCTCATCATTTTATTGAATTTTATTTACGTCGTCTCAGGGTGCGACTTCTCTCTTGACCTTTTCACGACCACACGATTGAGAGTTTAGCTGTTATTCTCGCCTTTTTGACAAAATATGAATCATTTCTTCCAACGTCAATTAGGAGGAAGAATCATCTTTTTGTCACGAAAATGTCACGAACACTCACAGCTACTCTGCCAGCAACCAGTCCTGTGTGGAGGAAAGAAATCTCAAAATTTCCGCTAAATTGCAGGAGTCTGACTGTAATATCAGTAATCATGCCGTAATGATGGTTTTCTCCCATTTTTTTGTTCTTTCCCATAAAAAATATGGAGCATAGGATTTTTGAGCAAAAGCTCTTTGGCTAATTAAAGCCATACAGTGCTGTAGTGTTTTAGCTGAGGCAGGTCTCCTCTGCTGTTTGGGGTCTGAGGTCTGCTGCACACATCAACATGCAGCACATCAGTGTGAGATCTCCTGCAGGCTGAAAGTGATCCTCCTGACTGGCTGCTGTCCAAGAGCCAGCAGGAGCACACACACGCAACAAATACACATACAGCTCTCTTCCGACACACGTGCACGCACACGCAGATATGTCCTGTCCCACCCGTGTACATGAATTCCTCCTGGTCGCCCCACTGTTTCCCATCCTTCCCCACGCTCTCGTTTGGCCCTTCCTCTAGCCCCTCCACAGTTTAGTCTCCATGCTCGATGTTTGAACCAGCAGGTAGAGCGTCTGGCAGGTCGAGGCTGATGTATGGGTCATTAAGTCTGGCCGTGATGCTCTGCAGGCTGCCAACACTCTCAATGTTTCTGTGTGTGCAGTTTGACGGAGAGGGCCCAGCTCCTGAAGAACGTCTTCAAGAAGAGCACAGTCAGTCTGTACCGCTCCGAGTCCATGCAGCAGAACCTGCTCCGTAAGTTGCTCACACATCCTTCTCCTCGCTCTGGTTTCTTTGTGTTTTCTGTTCAGGTAGCGTCTGTAACTGTTTGGGAAAAATAGACAGCGTAGCTCTATGAATTTTAAATGGATATTAAAACTCCAATGAGAAGCGTGGAGTGGAAAAAAACCTCTGGATCACAGTTTTTCACCATTTACCAACTTTTTCTTTATTTTTTTCCATCATGTTTTCCTTTTTATTTACTTGTTCAAGGCAGATGTTTCCTTGAAGCAGCTATGTACAGATTAGGCATCCATTAATTCATTTTATCCATAACTAATTTGTAGTAAAATGGCTTAAAATTACCTAAAATCCTCCAGGTTATCAGGGTATGTCATTCAGTCTTTTGTAAGACAGATCTACGCTCACCAACTTATTTTGTGCACAACTAATAATGTAGATGTTTGCTTCAATACAAGTTATTCATTTTATTTTACAAAATTAATTCAAACTGTAAACGGTCAGCTTTGCTAACTGTAAAAATCAGTCTCAGCGAACCTGCCAACATTTTTTACACCTGTGATCTGTGACACAGAGATTGGACTCTTCTAAAGGATAAAAAAGAGCTGATTAAATTTGATAATTATGAAACTTTGAAACATTTCACCAAAACTAAGCAACAGCTAACTTTTCAGTTTTCTTCGCTCAGTAACAACCTTCACACCAAACTGTGTTTTCATCAGGACCACCAGATTGTGGAAAACTTGTTAAACTTGTAATTTCTGGACTGATTCTACCTAATGAATAGTTCAATATTCTTCATTTGGTCTGTGTGAAAAGAATCCATCTTCACTCAGACAGAAGAGCTAAATGATTGATATATATTCATGTTGGCGACGTCAGACAGCATCATTAATGCTGTGTATTATCTTACAAGGCTTTCTCAGCCCTGTCTTGTCACATGGCTAACTGCTGATATATACAGTAATCAGCTCAAACTGTGTTCAATTCCCAGCGGGCTTAATAAGTTTGCTAAAAGAAAAGCCAATGTTCCCTTTTGTGTTTGTTTTTAATAATAATCTCAGATTATTACATGTTGTTGAAACATTTCTTCTCTCAAACCAGGCAGAAATCTGATCCCAGTTGAGCCTGAAATCAATCAAAATGAAGAACTTCTATGTTTAATATTTAAAAGTTCAGGCTTAACTGTCTTAACTACCCAATATCCTCTCAGGCATGGGTTTTATTTTCTGTTTTGTGTGTTTCTTTCTTTTGTGTCTTTTGTCTGATCAGCTTGTTTTTTGTTTGTCCTTTAGGTGGGGATGAAATCGTTGTTGTGTGATTCCTTTTTGATTCATTATTCACACCTCATCCCTATTTAAGTCTCAGCCCTTTGTAGCTCCCAGATAGATGCCTCTGTCTCTCCTTGTAGCTTTATTTCTCGCTCCTTCCTTGCCGTGTGCCTCAGTGTGTCCTGAGATAAGCTCAGTAGAGCCAGATAATGATGAAATGTTGCGCTGTTATTCCCTCACATTGCACTCGAACTCAGCGGGCTCCTTTGAACTGCCCTGCTGGCCGCCAGGCACTGAGCGAGTCATTTGACACCTGAAGGTGAGTCAGGGGCCAAAGGTTGAGTGAGACCCTGTTAGGAGAGTGAAAGTGTAGATTATGGTGCATCTGCACAGTACAGATGTACCTTGTGGGTGGGGGAATTGTGTGTTTTTCAGACTCATCACATTATTTCATTTAACAGAAATGTTTGTTTGAAATATATATTAATTTATTCTTTTTTATGTGAAGAAAACCAATAATACTTTCATCTAGCATCATTGTTGTACTCCGACTAAGAAAACAAAGAAAACTGAGTATTTGTCACTGCCAGAAATGTATGTTTCTCCTCTGGTTATAGAATTACATTAAGAGTTAGAAAAAAATAACTAAGAGCAACTGTTGTTGTGTTCATACTACCTTGTCCTTTTAAAATCTCCTTTAGGTCAGCATCATTAAGCTAAAAAAAAATTTTAAAGTACAGGTACTCACTAATCCAGAAAAATCATTGAAAAGTTATTTTATTTCAGTTTTTAATTAAAGAATGGATCCTTTTGTGCCTGTTATAGTCATATTTGCTTGAGCTGAACAACATATATCAAAATCATCATTTCAATATCAATTTGTACAATAACTCAATTGCAGTGAGCCACATTTAAGGCTATGTTAAAACTATGTTAAAACTATTATGTCATTGCTTTGTAAACTTCTAATAGGTTAATTCACAATATTTTAGTTAATTTTAGGATCGGCTGTGAATATGTTTAGGGTAGCACCTTAAACACACTGGTGCCTTATTATGGAAAAATAAATAATAATAAAAAAAAACAAACAGAAGAAGAGATTTGTGGACCTTAACATTTTCCAGATTCCTGAAGGTTCCACATTCATCAGCAATGCGGAACGTGGTTTTGGTGGGAAATCTGTCTCAGCTCAGCGATGAGAGTAGAAAGCCGTCTGAAGATGCTGGCTGAAGTTGGTGAAACCCAAACAATTCCTGTGGAAAATTGTCCAGAGATAAAGAATCCATCACCCCCAAAATCAACAGAAAATACAGATTACAATCTTTAATAAAGCGCTTGCTTTCAACAAACACATCTAGTGGTTTGATGGAACTGAGACTGAAGTGTTTGGCCATGATGACCATTGCTAAATTTGCAGGAAAAATGGAGAAGCTTGCAACTCTGAGAACCAAACACTTGCAGTATGGTGGTGGCAGCATCATGTTCTATGGGTATTTGGCTGCAAGGGGGGGGCTAGTGCACTTGAAAATAGATTTCATCATGAGGTAAGATACCATTATATGGTAATATTAAAGCAACAGCTCAAGACATCAACTAAGAACTTTAAACTTGAGCACAGGTGGGACGAGGAATGACCCCAACTTCATTATAGAGTAACTTAAAGGTAGAAATGTTGTTTTTGGAGCAGAGATTAAATGTTTTATGGAGAATGTGTGTGTCATTCAGACTCATTTATACGTGATCTGTCAGGAGGAATGGACCAAAACTCCAGCAAACTACTGGAGTTTCATCAAATTCATGCAGTTTAAAGTCAAATTGTTTAACTGCATGAAAAGAATCTGGTATTTATTAAAGAATAAAAATTTTGGAAGGTCAAAGTGGCCTAAAACAGAAAAGGCTTAGTCTGATTTAATGTCCGATAGTGAGAGAGGTAAAAAGAGGTTTACGTTTTTTAAACTGAATATAAAATCTGGTTTCAATCAAGATGCTAAACCTCACAATGAATGTTGTCAAAATATTCAACAGCAATGTCACAATATCACAGCAGCTCTAGTATTTCCCGGATAGTTACTTTGAATTTTTGTTTATTTCGTATCCTCGATGTTTTACGTTGTTTGGGCTTCGTTTTAACCGAGTCACTTTGTTTTCAGACGGCTACGCCTTTTCTCAAGATGAGAACGGAGTGGTGTCTCAGTCCGAGGTCATCAGAGCGTATGACACCACCAAACAGAGAAGCAACTAGAGGTGCGCCATCATCCTTCTTGTTCCCGGTCGGACCACCTGGAGCCATCGCTGCTGACTCCGCCGGGGTTATTTAATGGGCAGAAAAGCGTTGGTGAGAGCGTAAACTTCCAGCACACAAAGGAAGCTACGGACAAATAGATGGACTGAGAAACAATGAAAAGTCTTTAAAAATCATGGACGTAAAAAGAAGACAACAAAAAACACCAGGATGGAAACAAACCATGTTCACTATCGGCTGTGTTTGTGTGTCCAGCAGAATTGATGAGCACTGTGCGTTTTTTGGCATTCTGTGGTCTGAAGTTCTTCACTGTTCGCGCTCAGTTTTGTCCAAGCGAACCTCTCCTTCCTGTTGAATGACAGCTTTTTAGCACTGAGCCACAAAGCCTAAAATCATTCTATTAAACCACTCCTAAAACACTGTTAGTACTGAGGTAAACACCACTGGAGAAGAGCTAGTTCAGAGGAATCAAACTTGTGAAAGATTGCCAAAGAGCAGTCGTCTATACAATCGTCCAAGTACTAGTGAATTCGGACAATTTTCTACCAAATGCAGGTAAATGTTCTCCAGACCACTTCAGAGCAAATGTTTGTAATGTTTTAGTTTGTTTTTGCACTTAAGTGAGCATCTCTTGTGTGACGCCTTACATCTGCTCTTGCCTTCGTCCCCGTTTGTTCTTTTACCTCGCGTTAATTTAGGTTTTTAGTTGCAGCTTTTAAACATGTAGATGCCGTGCCTGGTTAATCCTTTTTATAGCTTTGTTTGTTTTTTTCTTTTAGAGGTGACAGTAGTCCCGTTTCCTCTTGTTTTTAACAGCCAGAGCTCGGCTCTTGACCTAGAATCGCATTCCACACATCACTCCTCTCTCAACAATCACAGCAGTGCCTACCTGAAACTTTTCCCTCTGAGAAGAAAAAGATTGCCAAGAATAATTTAGTGCTACTTGGAAGCTCTCTCCCTTTCTCTTTCTTTCTCTCTCTCACACACACCTGAAGACAACAGCACTGTCTGAACTCCACAGTATCGCACTCCTGCAGTGTTTAAAACTACAGATCTGCTCCTGCAGAGCTGACCTGAAGACAAGCTCACAGTAGCGGTAGCGTTTCCCCTAAAACTGGAGATTTTATCCCTTCAAACATAAGTGCCATTAGCTTAAGGGAGAGAAATATTAGCCAGGAAACTCCACGACGGTATCAAAACCACTTTCTCTCTGTAGTTCTTTGTGAATTTGTATTTTTATATTGGAGATATGTGACTTTTGCATTGATTGGCTTTGTAATGAATTGTCTATAGCTTTTCATTTTTGGCAAGATAGAATAGATCCAATGTGGAAACTGAGCTTTCTTAAATGTCTCGTAATGATTAATATGAATATTATTGTTCCGGCTTGTTTTATTTATATTTGACTGGTCAGTGTCTGTGTGATTGCTTTTTTTTCTCCCTATGGGAGATCAGATTTCTGACTGTGTGTGTGTCACCTCATAGCCTGCATGTGCATGTGCTGTATGTGTGTGTGTGTGTGGACTGCATGTGTGTGACTGGGAGTGTCTCTTTTATTATCTATATGTGTGTGTGTGTGCGTGCGTGTGTGTGTGTTGATGCTCGTTCCAGTTGTCCATCTGCACGACTTCAGGTATAGCTCTAATTTATCTGTGTGTGCTGCTGCATGGCCCGTACAGGGGAGTGCGTGCGTGCGTGTGTGTGTGCGTGTACAGGATGACTGCGTGCGTGTGTGTGTGTTTAGCTTGCTTTTACACAAAGTGTTGCACAATGCACTCAATGTACCTTTCCAGTTAATATCTGGTATGATATAGTTTATCATTTCTAAAGAGTGTATATGTTTGTAACTTGTTTTACTTCATACAATGTACCTCTGCTCTACAGGAATGTTTTCTTTTGTGTTTTAGGTTTTAGATACTTTTCTTGCTTTTTGCTCGTTAATAGCGTTGAAAAAAATTAAAATGAATTGGTTGTCAGAATTTTCCAAGCAGCTGAATGTGAATGTCGTCGTGGAAGGCTTGGACTGTCGCTTTTTTTTTTTTTTCTGCAGAGAACATAAAACTTTGTCGTCTGTGAATGTCGTGGGCTGCATGAATGGATAACACAAATTGTTCTCCGACGTGTTAACTGTACTACTCTGAATCTCCCTGGAGTGTTGATCACTTTGCAAAAGTTGGAAAAAATGCACCTTTTAACAATTTCTTTTTAATGTCCGATTCTGTTCTCTTCTTTTGTTCAATGATTGTTCTGCATGTTGGGACTGAAAACCTAATAAGTGTTGTCTTTTACTGCCATGAAGGACTACTGAAATAAACTTTACAACCATGAAGGAACAGTTTAAACACACTGGCTGATTTTTGTGCATGTGTAGACAGCAACCAGTGATGCTCAGACTAGGATCTTCCTAACCTAATCCCAATTTTTGGGGGTTTTTTTTAGGCAGAACCTGCCAATTCATTTTTTTTCTGCAATACATAAAAGAAGAAAAAAATGTGATCTGTGTTTGTAGAAATGTCCCCAGCCTTCATCTCATTTTCACTAAAGTTAATGAGAGTTTAAGTTCAATTTAATGGATTTAATTACTAAAATATGATTAGAAACTAATCATATTTTGCAGGATCTGAGCAAAATCAAGTAAAAAGTGGCTGACTTGGATCTTTGTTTGATTTTGTGTGTTTCTAAAAGCAACATCATCAGGGAAACAGGGAAAGAGAGGACAAAAACATCGCCAGGAAATTTGAGATCATAGGCCAAATACAGATTTTTGATTAATCTGTGTGCGGTTTTTGCTATAGTCTTAATTGTCTGACTGTAACAGACAAGACTCCAGACTAATTTCCTTGTTTCACACTAGGGGCCCCTGTGTTGGCCTCTGCAGCATTCGCTGTAAAAACAAAACGGACGCCATCTTTTGAAGTGATCCAAAGATAGCAAATTAACAGAAGAGGCTGCTGGGTAATGCACTGACTGAAATGGATGTAGCATTCATCGAGTTATATTTATGTTCCTGGAAATGTAAAGTGTGGAGGAGAATAGAGTTCAGTACAATTATCCTTCTCAAATTGTGGACAGGTGTGGAAAAGGCTAAAATTAAGAATGGAAAAATGTCTGCAGTATGATACTTAATCTTTTACTCTAAAAAGAAAACTTCAGAAAATGTCAAACTTCATTGCGATTTACAGTATATGTTTGTGTCAACATCACAGTTAAGTTTTTCTTACTCATTGAACATTTTGTTGTTTAAGTTATGAAAGAGGTAATTTCACTGCTTCTCTAGAACCATCATCAGGATGTTTTAATTGGTTCTGTGCTCCATAGACTGGGTTGTGGTTAATGCTGTCTGGACTTTTTGGCACCTCTGTGTGTGAAGATGTGTTTAAAAAAAAACAACCTTAAATGATGAATAATAAATGACCTCAGAGGACCGGTGGAAGCAGAGTATATTGATTAAACTCCCTATTAAAAAATTGCCAAAATATTTTTTCGCACTCAATTAGTACTTTTAAAAATAAATATCCTTTCACACTGAAGAAATTTAATAATTCCCGATGAATGTTTTTCAGGGTGTTTGAAAGAAAAACAAGCCCATAGTGACCCAGTTCCTCTTCTAGTGCTCTACTTTGTGAGACCTGAAGCACTCGGTTCCTGTTAAAAATCCACCTGTTTGTGACTATAGAAAAGAAGAGACGTTTATTTCTGCCAAGCCCCACAAACAACCAGTTGGCATCTAGTGGTTATTATAGAGAAAAATGGCTCTACACCCAGCAATGAGGTTGTCTGATTAACCCACAATCAGAATTCTCAGATTAAAGTCAGATTTTTATTTGTTTTTTCAGAGTCACTAATCCATTTTTGTAGATTTCATATTTATTTTTCGGAAGGGAGGCTGATGTACGTTTTCAACAAACTTGTTTTTAAAACAGCCAGATTTTCAGAAAGGAATTAAAGCTCTCCTAATGTTTCTGATTGTATCTGATGTTTAAAGTTGACCCAAACAAAGAGACATTAAGCTGCTTCTTTTTTTACTTGACATAACTTAGATGATTTAGATTGTGGCTGCTCTTAATCATGGTGGTGAATACATTGTTTCGCTAGGAAAAATGACCGCAAATCCCAACAACAGGGTTTGATTATATGAAAATCTAAAGAATCCTAACTGATGTGTTCTTGTTATTGTGGCAAACAGAGGTTGTGTGGTTTTTCTGAAATGTTTTCAAGAGCTTACAACTGAGAACATAGGCAAACTTCATAAAACACTTTTAACAAAAAAAAGTCTGAGTGCTCCTGTAAGGAGGGCATCTTCATTTAACTTTCCAAATGCATTAAAGTATCTCTCCAGAGACATTCTAAATCTGTTGCCAACTTGTACTTTCCTTTGAGAGGACAGACGTTGAATGTGTTGCAGATGTTCACCCTGAAACTCATCCTGTAAGATCCTTTTTTGTGATAAAAGCTGTAATTTTGTGTATCCTCTCCACGCAGCAGCAAACATCCGCGGCAGGTTTCAGGAGATGCTGATCACCAGATCAGTTTCACAGTCAGGTAACCGGTGAACAGAAAGGTCTTTGTGGAGGCTCCCCTATAGCCCCTTGCTGCAACATAAACCTGTTTCTGGAGGCAGTTGTTTTTAACACTGCGACCATGCCATGCTCATTGAGCACTGACAATGACGGATCTCAGCTCTGCATTCCTGCCGCGAAGTCTGACGCAAGAAGAAGCTACAGGTAGGGAGCTACCGTGTTGGTCCGACCAGTCCACCATTAAGTACTCACTTATTTAGCTGTTTTAATAGGCCACCCTCACACATTAGTGTCTAATGTATTTGTTAGACAGTCTGGAAGCTGGAAATAGAAGATCTTAAAGCTAACTACACTTTTGGAAGCCATCATTCAGTCACTGAGATGTTTGGGGTGTTTTTCCATGCATCGCTCTCAAAACAATATGAATGTTTGGGCTTCGACTCTCCCCAACGGCATTTCATTTCTTTATTCTTGGCCACTTCCTGCTGATTTTCTGGTGTTTTGTGAGGGAGCAAGATCCAGTTGCTGCCTCCTAAGTTATTCTCTTATACACAATGATGATTTAAAATTCTTTTGAGACCTCCATGAATCCTTTACCAGACTTGTAAATCGCACCAATCTTCTTCTGCAAGGTCTCAAAGGTTAGTGGGACATCAAGCTGGATATGAGGTCTAAACGTCCATCATAACGCAGAGTGAAGATGTTCTTATCTTTATCTGATGAGATCATGTTTAATTTTAGTTGATGTAAACATGGAGGTGCCCTTTTTCTATTACCTTTAGGGAAGCTGCAGTGTTTTTTTACGTTTTACAAAAAAGCTAGAAATGTATTTTCTTCATTTTTAGTATTTCTATATAATACTTGTGTTTTTAGGTATTGTTAGATTGTTTTAAATATCCAAATGTCAAAAAGTCACAAAATCATACAAGCTGCTGAAGGGTTTTCTCATTATTTCCCATGACCGAATGTCTGACCCAAAGGGACTCGAGTTGTTTTTGTGTAGATCTCAGATATGCTTCACAGAACTGTCAATAAGCAGTTTTTAATCAGCGTACATAAGGGAATGATTTCACAAAAGCCCACATTTCCACACAAAGAAAGCATATCTTCACTTTTTACATTTAAAACTTCCTACATTCTCTGTATAATATACTTCTATAAAAAAAAAAACAAAATTTTGAGACATTTAGATGTTTTTTTGGAGGAAGTTGCACAAGACTTTAGTTAGACCACAGGGATCTGCTGGCTTTATAAAAGTGCATAAAATGTAGAAATGGTCCCCAAACAGGCCTGTTGTTGTGTCCAGTTCACTCATTCAGTCCTTAACATCACAACCTGGGCAGCCATGTTTGTTCTCACTGGCTCATGCTCCGACGTCCAGGAGTTCCTGTAAGCCTCTGGTGACGCCTGTCAGCTCTGTCCAAAGTCAGCAAAGCCCTTGGTTGCTGTGAAGGCGTCGGGCTGCAGGGGGAAGAAGTACTGCTGGGGAAGCAGGAAGCTGGTGCTCTGAGCCGGGTGAGAGGGTTGGTGGAGCTGCAGCTGTGGGTGCTGGAGCGCCCTGTCGGGGGTGTTAGGGCGGAGGCGGTGGAGGAGGTAGTAGAGTCTGTGGGGTCTGAGTGGGAGTGGAGGCTGAGGAGGAGATGGTGGCAGTCACAAGGCAGCCGTGAGAAAACCTCCGCGTGGAGCTGCCCCCGCCCGCTGAGCTGGAGCTGGTGGTGGCCGTGCTGGACTGCCGAGACGGGGCGCGCAGGCTGGGCGGGGCCGTGGTCAGGATCATGGGGATGGTCTCTCCTTGGCAGCTGCGCAGAGAGAAGCGGATGGGCTGCTGGGTGGGCTGCTTGGGCCGCAGGCAGGTGCAACAGTAGACCGCCACCAGGGAGCCAACAATGACGAAGGCTATGAAGATGCTTCCCACCATGAGGAAGGGGACATAGATGGGCTCTGAGGGACAGGAGGAGAAGATGCAAATAAGATCTACAGCCATGATGGGAAAGCTTCATATCTGGAAAATATATATAAAAAAATTCTTCTGTCACTTGAAACTTTGTTAGAGGTGCACTGATTGTAGTTTTCTGTCTGAACGCCAATTCAGAGTTTGGCCAAGTCTGATTTTTTTTATATCTGAAATCTTTCTAAATATAGAAAGAAAGTCGCTGAGTAGGTAACAGTGTGGTGACTATTGTTGACTCCAAACGTGCAGACCTGACCTGCTGAGCGGGTCTGCCAGTCAAACCTCTCACAGCAGAGCAGAAATAGGGCAGTGGAGGATTTTTAGACCGTTGTCGAGGTAGATAAGATCTGTGGATAAGTATCTTCCACAAACCTCAATGTACTGTATTTCACAAGAAAATCATCTTCAATATTTTACCAATAAAAATCAGAATATTACATTCATATTCTGCTGCCCACCCCTCACTCTGATTCTCCTAAATAAAGTCCAGTACAACCAAAATACAGTACTTCTTAGGATCTCTGGTTGTTGTGATTAGAGCTGCATGTTGTATTATTTATTTATTCATTTATTTTGCATGTCTCCACCAGCTTCACACAGCAAAAAATTTACATTTCTGTAGCTTTAACCTCGCCGAATAGATCAGCAACGTCTGAGATTCTCAATTATCCAGTCAATTTTAACACTTAAAAACTGATTTGATGCAAACCATTCAGTTAAATCTTTAGCTCTGTAGCTTTGGGTTTGTTTTCCTGCTGGAAAGTGAAACAAACCTTTTGTTCTCCAGATTTTACCCTTTATTTACCTCCTTTGAATTCTGATTACCTTTCCCAACTCTGCAGCATGGTGCTGCTGTCAACATGTTGCATTGTGGGATGGCCATCATATTATTCATCCCCTTATCTAATGACACCCTGGGAAAATGCCCATATCAAAAAAACACCACTGCGTTGGATTTGAGACTACAGAAGACTGAATATGAACACCAGCATTACTTTTCAGATTTTCATGTTAAAAATTCTTAAAACTTTGTGATGTATTGCATCTATTTCAAATAATATGCTACAATGAGCTCTATTGCATTGAATCCGGGAAACATGATTTATGGCTTTGACATGACTGAATATAGAAAATGTCCAAAATGTCCATCCTGATTTTTCAAGGATGTAAACAAAAAAAAACTTTATCCAGACAAATGGATCATTATCAAACACTTTAAATCATGTTTTTGTTTTAAAACTCATGAAATGTTCTGACCAAAACAGGAACGCATTCCTGCTGAACACACAAACATCTCAAGTTGCTCTTCATGAAGCCTGGTTGCGCTCTGGACGGAAATCTGTGAGCATTTATTTATTTTATGAGACACGGTGAAATCAGTTCAAGACTTACCCCCGTTTCCCTTCTGGAAATTGAAAGAAAACAGATAAAACCTCTAAATTTAGGCAGCAGAAGATTAAAACCTACACAGCTTACATTGCATGGTTTGTACAAGCTGTAAAAAAAGCACTTCCGTGCAATAATGATGTAATTAGCTCAGTTTAAAACAAGTTATGTTTGGCAGCAGACCGTTGCCATCTTGTGCAAGAACTGGTTTTGATTCTGGAAAACCTTTAATCTCCACTTCTTCAGGTTTCATCTCTATTTCTTTGGAAAAATATATTAAAACTGTGTGTTTTATGAACATCAGGCGAGAGGCAGAGATGTGCTGCATCATAACTTATCCAGTTTTTCCACAAATAACAATCTGAAGTGTGCTGAGGTAAAAGGAAGCATCTGGAGCTGAGATGAAAGCAGGTGGTTTGGAAACCAGACTCGTTTGCCAAAATAATGCTGAGAATACAACTTTCAAATAGCATGAATTTATTGAATCTGAGCGGCTCTCTAAAAGTTCAAAGCTGGCGAGAAAATACTTCCAAGGAACAAGAAAAGGAGCCTAAAAACTTGGGCTGAGATTCTGCAGCTACATTTTTGTATTATTATTTTGCAATATTGCTATTTTGGTCGTGATTTGAAAAGATTGCACTGCGGTCTTTTCGTTGGAGATTCCCCCCTCCTCTGAAAGACATGAAGTATTTCTGACCACGTCTCTGAAACTTAACCTGTTCTTTCTCGTCCAGATTCTCCAGATGACCTCTGACCTCTTCTGAAAGATCTGCCACAAATATTTGTAAAGAGTACAAGCATCTAAGCAAATTTGGTCATTTTTAAAAACTAGTTACATATTATATAACTAGTTTTAGCAATATAGTCATTGCTGCTGTCCAAAATACTTATTTAAGATAATATCAATAAATAATGACACCCTGGGCAAAAGCCCATATATATAATTAATATTTATTATTAAATATATTTAACATGATATTAGTAATAAAGCCTTTTTTTTAATTAATATTATTTTAAGAACGTATAAAAAGAACTGAGTGAGCTAAAAATGTCTGTTTACTTCCATTAATTTGCTTTGAGTTCTGAACAATAAAAGCCGCCTGAACTTACGGGGAGCAAACTCCGTGTTGTCCACCTCCCTGTCGTTGGTGCAGACCCCCTGGTCCAGACGAGCGTCCGCGGCCGCGCAGCAGTAGCGCAGCGCGCAGGAGCCGCAGCACACGGTCGCGTCCGTGGTGTCAAAGTCTTCCGGACACTGAAAGCCCTCATGGTAGTTCCCGTTAGAGTCCAGCCAGCCGTGGCAGTACTCCCCCTGAGCGTCCGATATGCGCAGGTTCCAGGTCAGATATCCCAGCAACAAGCAGTTCCAGAGGCGCACCATCCCGCCCGGCCGCTCCGGGTTCACGGTTCCCCCTCCTCCCTCCGCCTCGCCTCTTGTTCGGCCTCAGCTGCCTGGACACGGGGTCCGAGCCGGGATGAATGTCCCCACGCGAAACTGGACCCAATGCATGTAAAGTTATGCCATATTTGCTGCATCCGAAGCGCGGTGGGACATCAGCGGTGTTTGAAGTGAACAGGATCCAAATGATGGGTTTAAGTGACTTTTAAAAGTCTCATCTCCGTGGTGAGTTCTGGTCCAGACGGAGACGGGAAAATCCAGCAGAACCAAATTGCTCCGGTTTCTTCTCCGCTTTGGTGTAGCAGGCTGAGAAGGGGTTGTGTGTGTGTGTGTCCACCTCTCTGCAGATCTGCTGCTTTTGTGAATGTGTGCTTTTGGGCGCGCGCACGGCTCACCACTTCATCCGGACGTGCGCGTTCACGTTGTTCAACAACAAATAATCTTTAGCTATAAATATGAGATGGGCTTCACTTCAGCAGCTATAAGTAGGAAAAACAAAACCGGACTACAATTTTTGACCATGTTTGTGTGAATTTGTTAAAATATAGAGGATAAACATCAGTCCATTGTGTTTAAACAAGAATCATATCTTTATTTTCCTTTCTAATTTGGGAAGTTATGTTTGGTGATCAGTTTTTGACTGATCATCCTTTGTGTTTTTATTTTACTTTGTCTAGGCCATTGTTTTGTGATCATATTTGCCTCCTACAGAGTTGTTTTTCCTCTATTGGCTGATATTTTTTATATTTATCCATTTTCTAACTTGAAAATTATCTTTCTTTTCAGATTTTGTTTGACTTTAAATGTTGCTATTTTACTGACAGTATATTAGTCTTCATATTCTTAAATTTTATGTATTTTATTGGCCTCTTTTATGTATTTTGCTTTGCAGCCTTTCAGATGGTTTTCTTGCAGGGTAGCTCAGTTCATCTTCCTATTAACTCTGTTCGCTTTCTTTACCCCTCTAAAAGGAGCTCCTCTGCAGCATGATGCTGCCATCATCACGTTTCGCCTCGGGGATGGATGGTTTGTTCAGTGAAATGTCCTTGAAGGAAGTGTAAGACTTTATGCAAAAGACCTGGTTGAGCTGTCACATAAACCGCAATAAAATACACCAACATCTGTGGCTCTAATGTTATGAAATGTGAACATCTCAAGAGGTATGTCTACATTTGCAAGGCACAATGTCTGACAGGTAATGATCTTGTTGTCTCAGTGATGATTGATGCTACTCACTTGAGGTCATGCTATATCTAGAGATTTTTTGTGCCACTTTTCAATATTTATTGTTTTACATTAATGTTAGATATTTTACTTTATTGTAGAATTTCTGAGATTCAGTTTGCTTTTGAAATGTACATCTTGTTGGTTCCTTTACACCAACAAAAACGCTATTTACATTTATTTTATATGAAAGTTTAAATGTTCTCCTTAATTCTGTCTGAATTCTAATTTAACCAATAACCTATATATGCTGTAAAAATGCTAAATGTCGTAAAACCCTCTGATCTGTTTGATCAGAAAAGACTCTGGTTCTGACCTCTTGGTTGAAATCTATTGAGGCGGCGCCCCCTAGTGGCCCACAAACTTTTCAGCCAGGGGTGTTTCGGGCAGCTGTTAGTTGTCTCTAACAGCAGATGTCAAACATAAACTTACAGCAGTCTAAAGATGTAAACACGTGTCTTTTAGGCGCTCGTCTGTAGGCTGTTACTTAAGATGAAATAAATCAGACCTTGAAGCTGCGGTACATTTTTAAGATTATTTCATTTGTTTATTAAACAATTTTTTCCTTATTATTTTTTAAATCTCTTTTATTTTTATTTCTATTGTAGCAGCAACTTTTGAGCTTTTTTTATAAAATATTTATCTAATTTACATCGATTCTTTTTGTTCTAAACCAAAATGGCCTCTGCTTCCTTTTGGTAGGATTTTTATTTATTTATTTTTTCAGTATAATTTCATGTCGCAACTCCAGCTGCTATAGCGCCCCGCTGCTCTCGGTGGGGATGTTGGCTACACAGAAGTCCCGCCTGTATTTCCCTCTGGAGGAGCCTCAGCCTGCGCTCCCGACTGGGGATTGGAGCGGCCACTTGTCAGTAAGCCAGCTTCGCGCCGTGCATGTGTGCGTGTGTGGAGGGAAACCGAGCCAGACAGTGACGGTCGGATCGCTCACTCATCAGCTGTCTGTCAGGCCAGCACGCCACAAAGAGCAGCTTGACACCCGGCCGGTATGGAGGGAGAGATGCAGCCCGCGGATGAAGGGCCCTGCTCCCCGAAGATGTGCCGACAGCAGCGGGGTCCGTACAGCACCCTGAAGCCCTTCCAGAGCAAGCGCTCCGCGGGGAAGTCGCGCTTTGACCGGTCCGCTGCTTTGGAGCCGCCTGTGTTTGGCGACGGGCATCCCTTCACTTTCCATCCCGAGCAGCCTCATCCTTTCCAGCAGCAGCAGCAGCAGCAGCATCAGCAGCGCCTGCAGCACCTCCACCAAAGCAGCGTCGCTATCAGCAGCAGCCAGCAGCATCACCCGCTGCCTCAGCAGCAGCACCACCGTCTCCCATGTGAGGCCAGGCCCAGCAGCAGGGTCCCGACATCCACCTCAGCGGCCACGGCATCCCTCGGCTCCCAGCGGCGCTCCGGCAGCGGTTCGGAGCCCCGGTTCTCCCCGGACTGCACCTACGGGATCAGCACAGGTGGGAGTGAAACTTGTCCAGAGTGAGCTCAGTTAGTTCCGCTCCTTCTTTTAATAGTGTCTTTTATTTAAATAATGATACTTCACCAGTCTTCGTGTCTTCCTTAAACTAAATATTCTTATGGGAGCGTGAAATATTCCCTTCATATCAACCATATTCAAGTGTTTATGTTTATGCTCTACCAAAAGGCACCTCCAGAAGGTGGCAAAATCGGTGGCCAGATGGTAGTAATTTTGGGGAGGCACATAAAAACCAGAAGCCAGTGGAGGTTTTTGTTATGACGATATGGCTTTCAGCCCAGGGCAATATGAAAGGGGGACACCATGAGGAAAACAAACGTCTGCCAGTTTTCCTGGTATTTTCTTATTGCTTATTTATGTCCATTTGATGGGAGTGGACTCCTCCCTGTGGTGCACACAGTGTTGGACTAAGTGGGTTTTTTTTTTAATAAGAAACCAGGACTACATTTAAAGTTGAATAGTTGCTCTCTCAACAGAGGCTGGTTAAAACTACATTCAAGGCTTATAAATCTGAGTGTGAACACAAGAAAGAGCCTTTTTAGTGTACTTTTAGATTCTGAACCACTTTGAAACACAGTTTGAATGGACTGATAGACTGCCATAGACTGAGTTATTTAGCAGTGTTTACATATGCTTTACAACTGATATTGTGTTTTTCAACACCATATGGGAAAAACATTGGGTTCTCAGTTTTCTCCAAAATGTTATTTAAATATGTCCAATCAATTTCTCTTGATAGTTATGCATTTCAGTTAGCATCACATTGATATATTTTTTAATTAGTTCTTAATGTTTCTATTAAGTAATCTAATAATAAGCTTTTTGGTCAAATGGTCTTCATTAGGGAAGTGTGTTTGGATGTGTGAAAGAGCATCTCACACCAATCAAGAGCTGCGGCTGCCAGAAGCATGTTGTCATGTGGAAACCCAAGGTGTAGATCACACCAAAGAAAAACATTCCTTTCTTAAACAATCTGATGATCTTTTAGTTTCTGCAGTGAAATACATATAGAACCCATACTTGTTTTTTTTTTTTGTTTTTTTTTTCACCAACACATAAAATTGCCCTAAAATTATACAATTCTGTAACAATCCAAATTCATTCACCTAAACAGTAAAATCCTGGTACTTTTTTAAATCCAGGAGTCTGGTGAAGTGACATAAATTCACAAAGTGGTTCTAATGAAGACATAAAATGAAGGTACATGAAACACATAAGTCAAATTTCTTTTCAATTATGTTTGATGTGTGCAGCATTTATCTAACAACAGAAGATAACATGTTTAGTTTATTATGCTATAAAATGGCATTGCATGGCTAGAAAGTAAATAATACCGTCCCTTTACACACGTAAGCCAGTCCAAACTTAACATGTCTTCAGACTCTTGGAGGATGTTTATTAATATAACATTTGGATGCATGTTGTTTTCTGAACAAACAGAAAGACCCCAGGCTGGGATTTGAACCCAGGACCTGCTTGCTACAAGGCAACTAACTGCCCCACAGTGCAGCCTTGAGGGGTTGATTCACTGTGTATGTTTTGTATTTACTTCCAAGATGTACTCTCCTAAACTGTAAGCAGAGTCAATAAGCTGAGAGAAAAAAAACAGCATCTCCTAATCCTCATATTTTCCAATTCTTCCTTTGTTCCTCCTGACAGCAGTGATTGATTTACTTGTGTAATGGGAGCAATCGTGATCGAATCTCCTCTTCATGTGCACAAAATTACACTCTTTGCATCTCTCCCCTTTTCTCTGTGCACCATTACGAGTCCTCGCCATCATCCTGTTGAAACACATTGTTCCCTGCTCATTTTTTCTTTTTTTTGTTTCCCCCTCAGCTGCTGTTCATTAGCAGGCTGCATACAGGCAAGAAATGTGTTCCCCATGTGGAGGGCTGGTCCGTGGGACCCAACATTTAGATGAAAGCGATGAACCTTATCCTGGCAGTTTCAAAATTAAATATTAGACACAGCATCCTTTAATCAGATTTTAATCTGGTTATCTCTGCAGGCAGCAGAGGCTCTTCATGCTGTTGCATTTTTTATTTTTTTTTTTTTTGCAGCTTCACAGTCAAGTTTTCAGACATAAACGGCTGCATATTAAATCGTTTTATTGCAAATATGTGATAGCATGTCGAAAGATCAGTTTATGCCGGTTCTATTGTTTGCATATGTTTCGACAAGCACTTTTCATGCCAAATTGAATCTACACACGCCATGCAGGATGCGCCACTCCTCAGGTGATAATGGTACATCAAAGTGGTTTTATCTGCACAAATGAGACAGGTTATTGTCTTTCTCCTTCCTGTACGGGAGAAACTGGGTGTCCCTTTTTCTGTGAAGTGCAGCAGCAGAGACCCTGGAACCTGCAATCAGTTCAACACACAATAACCCAAATTGCATAGAAAAGCCTTTCCCAAAGAGTCGTGATTAAAACAAATGGGCCTCATAAATTTGCTTCTGCCGACCGTGTTGTTTTTAATGAAATTTTATGAGGCTCTCAGCTCAGTGCCACAGACCGGGAGAGGAGGGGGAGGTGGGAGCAGGGGTGAGGGTGAATGATATCAGACACATCTCCACGGGTAAACAGAGACAGCACGCATATTAATAAATGCGACACATCTGCGCCAGGCTGATAGACACGTCCGAGCGAGTGGCACCGTCGCCGCAGCGGCCGCCCAGAACTCATCGCATCTGTTTGTGTGTTGTGTTTGCAGCTACAGTAGACTCATAATCATTACGTGGAGGTGTGTGGGATCGTTTCACCGAGACGTGTCCAGACTATCGGGGGAAATATGCGCTCTGAGGCCTGAATCTGGACTATAACTATGTGCTGATTGTCTTGGTCACAGCAGATACGGCGACCTTAGAGTTTATTGACATCTGAATAAATCACCATAATAAAGCTGACATTTCTATGAACAAAGCAGCTCTCACAAGGCTTTTTGTGGAGCACTTTAGCTCAAAAACAGAAGAGAAAGTAGGTAGCATCTTATTTAGTATGTGAGCAGGTTTTCCCTTTCTGTTGCCTTTATTTGAAGATCAAATAATTGCAAGCTTGAGTAATTATTAAGTTTTCAAATGAGTACTTGCAGCCTAAGAACATCAGCACAATGAATTGTAAGGAAAAAAGATGCTTATAGTTCATCTAAATTTCTGCTCTGCAAAACTATTCACACTCAAGGTTATGTCATAGCCTCAAACGTCCAATTACTTGAATGGAGTTTTATGTCATAAATCAACACAAAATAGTGCATACAGTTAAAAGGAAGGGACATTTTACGCCGTTATTTTCAAAGTGTGGTGAGCCTTTGTACGTCAGAGTGGATGGGTGAAATCTCTGAACAGCAGTTTTCAGGTCTTGCCACTGATTCTCTTTTGGATTTAGAGCTGGACTTTGAGACATTCTGACAGCTGATTGTGCTTTGATCTGAAGTATTCATTGTGTTATTATAGCATAATATTATGTTATTACGTCTGTGGTTGCTGTTTTGCGGGAAGGCAAACCTCTACCACAGTTTGAAGTTGGTTTTTCAGCTTTCAGGATTTCTGACAGGACCAGCCTCTATTCATCTTACCATAAACTCTGTTGACCTTCCCTTTCCCTGCTGAAGAAAATCTTTCCCTCAGCATTATACCACCATCATTATATTTTACTGTGGATGTTGTGCTTAGGACTGATGCGCAGTCTTTTCCTCCACACATAGTGATTTAAACATTGCCAGAAATTTAGATTTTCTTTTCTTTTTTATGTTACCAGAGCACTCATTTTCCAAACTGTAAACTGAACTCCTAATTATAGTTATATCCAGATTCTCCTACCTGAGTTGTGGAACACTGCAGCTCCTCCAAAGGCCTTTTGACCTAAGATTTCTAATCCTAATAGAGTACATACAATACTCTTTCTATTTTAAAATAACAGATTAAAAAATGCAGTGTGACACGTCCAAAGCCTGGACTACTGTTATCTAACTCTGCTTTACGCGTCTCCATAACTTTATTTTTTACGGCTCTGCTGTGTTCGAACTCAATTATTGACCTGCAAAGCAAGTTGTACTGAAAATGTTGAACTCCATCCAGAAGTCACGGTTTGCACCCGTCGAGATTAAATTTATAATTTGATCCTTCAGATACTCAGATAAGAACTGACCAAAACAACAAACACCAGTTCTTCTCTGACTTCCCGTCCTCCTCCTGTGCCACAGAGAACCGTCTCATCCTAGATGCCTTCGCCCAGCAATGCAGCCGAGTCCTCAACCTTCTGAACAATGGCCGTCTCCTGGAGCCTCTGTCTTCCTCCCTCAGCTCTAACATCAAGCTGGAAGACGGGCGAGGCGACACTCAGGGTCTCCACTGCTCCTCTCAGGGGAAGCTGAAACCGCCAGAGAGCTCCTCCACCACCGACCCCGAGGATGAGGCCCAGCAAAGCCATTCCAACCAGCACCAGACCTCTGCGGTCCTCCGCATCTTCACGGACTCCCTGCAGAGCTACCTGCTCTCTGGGCCTCAGCAACACCTGGCTGCAGGTCTCGAAGGGGAGCAGTGTGCTCCCGCCGAGCGTGGTTCAGACGTGGGAGGATGGGGGTCCCCGGCTCCGTCAGAGTCGTACGGACACCCGTCGTCCACGCTGCCAGAGGAGGAAGAGGAGGAGGAGAGCTGCTGCCCCCGCTGCCTGGAGCTGGAGCAGGAGGTGCTGTGTCTGCAGCAGGAGAACGAGGAGCTGCGTAACAAACTGGAGAACATTCCAGGTGCAGTAATCCAAGACCACAACCTCAGTTTGTTGTTAAATCTTGTTGTTCCCATTTCTTTCACTGTTTGTATGTGTTTTGCTTACTCTCGTTTGTTTTTGCTTTCTTTGTGACATTTTGGATTAATTTGGGGAAAGGTTCACAGAGCAGTTTTTTTTATTTTTGGATTTTAAATGACAAAAGAGAGAAGGAAATAGCACCATTGTTGAAATTCTGTCTTGGTCAGGCAAAGTTGGAAATTTGTTTCAACAGAAAATGTAAGACTAATAATGGATAAGATACTGATTTTGCTAAGCTTTTTAAGAGTATGGTTAGAGCAAGAATTAAACATTATTTCCAAATGAATGAGCTGGATGTTTTTCAGAATATCTGGTATCATAGGTATTCTATTTGCTTTAAATCATTTAGAATTTTATAAATAAGTTTAGCTGATTGTCTCTATGGATCATTGATGAGAATCTTTTACTTTTCTTCTTTCTATCCATCCTTTAATGCATTTTCATTAAAGACAAAGCATAAAAATTAAACCTGGTTTAAAATATTTAATTAAATATTAGAGAGCCATAAGCTCTCACATTTAAAGCGATAGTAAGTAGAAGTATGTTTAAGTACGAATGGCCCTTGTGGGTCCAGATTGGGCCCGAGGGTCCAGGCAGACGGTGACATTCGTATGTTAGCAGTGAAGAAAAACAAGCTTCTAAAGTAACCATAATTGAAAATTACATTTGGAGTGAAACAATATTACATGTGCTATAATTTCCATTGATATGAAAGTCACTACCAATTCTTCTAGTAAACCTTTGGAAAAGTCACATGTGAATCAGATTATAGATCTTGATACAGCATTGGACTTTACACGACGGGCAGAAATGTCATCATAAAGTTAATTTAATTGAGTAATTCAATTTAAAAAGAGAAGTGTCTTATGAATTCATTGGGGAAGGATGTAATTTGATTCTTATAATGTGCGTCAAATGAAATTCCCCAAAATATTCCTAATACAGATATGTTCTGTGATGTTATGATTCTGCGAATGAGTTTCTGTTACTTGAAAGAAATGTGTTTTTAGATTACATTCGAAAATAAATTAAAATTCACCTCTGCAAACAGAAATTGTAGCAACAAGCAAAATGTTTACATATTTTCACATAAAATATACTTTTGCTAAATTGCTTTAAATAGTAATATGTTGCAATTGTGAGTAAGTTAAGAATAAAATAAAGATATGTTGAACGCTCTTTCCTCGATTTAGAAGAAAGGTAAAGAAAGTAATCTAAGAATATGGTTGTAGGTTTACAAAATCAGTTCTTTTTGCTTCAGTGATTTTTTTTCTACTACTGTTCACTTTAACACCAGCTCACTTTTTCCCCCCAGTTCCCTGCCAAAATACTCTGGACTACTTCAAGGCTGTTCTTGAATTTCACAACCAGCTGGCCCAGCAAATGCCAGAGGAGCAGCTCACCGAGGTGAGAGACAGGCTTGTGTTTTGCTTTATAAAGGATTATCAACATGATAAAGAGAAAAATATAACATCACATCCTTCTTCAAGCAGTGTGACAATATGGAATTAAAAGATGTATCTCTGCAGGAGGAAGAACAAACCGTCTTTGAGGTTTGTCGTTTAATCATTGGATCATGCATACAAATGTTGTTTCTTTGTTTCACCCAAACTCCTAAGTTTAGCTCCTCTTCCCTTCAGGGGAGTAAACAGCTGCTGGAGAACTACCCGCTCTTCATCACCAACAAGCAGTGGGACGAAGCCGTCAACTCCTCCAAGAAAGATGGCCGACGGCTCCTGCGATACCTGATTCGCTACATCTTCACCACGGATGAGCTCAAGTTCTCGTGCGGTTTGGGGAAGAGGAAGCGCTCGGTGCACTCAGGAGACCCGGGCCTGGAGAGACGCCCACTCAACCCGGTCAAAGTCAGCTGCCTCAGAGGTGCGTCGCCTCGGTCTCCGTTGATTTAGGAGACTACGCATTCACCATCATATTTAAAGCACTGACGGGTGACGTGTGATTTTAAGACTGTTAATCAAACAGGTTTATCTGCTTTTACATCAATGTTTCATTCAATGGTTCACCATTAAGCTTTAAGAGACTACTTTTATCTTAAGGACTAATATGTCAGAGTTATTAAACTTTCACTTGCCAGTGATAATAGTGATCTTGATTTCTTGTAAATATACCTTCTTTGAAGTAAGAGTAAGAATCTTGCAGTAAATATTTTTAAATCCTTTGGTGTCTTTTATGCATGACAACAAGCAGATAAAATAAGCAATCCACACTCTATGCACCTGATTATTGTGCTCCCAGCTGCAGAGAAGCACACACAACGAGAATTTGTGCATTAGGCAGTTTGTTATCGGGACACGTATAAGTTCTCAAATGAAAGATGCATAAAAAAGCTTCAGAATCTACCCAACAACGCCTAAGAGCAATTGTTTTAATTCAACATTATTCTCAACTTTTACGTTGGACTTTGGTGTTTTTGGTCATTTTGTTCTCATCTTCCATCTCACTTTCAAATCCGGACTCAAATATTAACTGTGCTTTGATTTTCCAGTAAAGAGAATAACTTTGATTTACCTTTCAGAGTTTATCCGGATGCACTGTGCCTCAAACCCAGACTGGTGGATGCCCTCAGAGGAGCAGATCAACAAAGTGTTCAGCGACGCTGTAGGCCACGCCCGCCAGGGCCGGGCGGTGGGTACGTTCCTGGGGAGCAGCGGCAGCAGCACCAGCAGCCTCTACATGGACGGCTTCGACGGACATCTGTCGCAGGATGAGCTGTTTCTGAAAGGCTGCCAGAACGGCCAGTCGGACTGACGCTATACAAAAAGTGATGAACCTTAATATGTAGCTGTACAACAAAATATCCAGAAACACCAACCTTTATCTAAAAACATTCCAGAGAAAGCGTGTTATACAGAATACAATTCCAGCCCTTGCTTTAAATAATTTTATAACCTTTTTGGTTGTTTTATACTTGCATTTTTTGAGTCAAAATTTGACTTTTGCTAGTTTTCAATTTTAAAAGAATTTGAGTCTTCCTTTTTGCTACTTTAAATATAACTTGAGTTTATTTCACTGTCAGTGAGTTATGTTTTGGGCTAAGTTAGTTTCAGAGAATATTTTGTGTTAAATTTATAGCATAGTTGTGTTAGAATTTCCCTATATCTACACAAGCTGCACCTTCATAATATTCAAAGCTAAAAGTAGCACTTAATCTGTTTGCATCTGTATGTAGTGAAAGCACCTTTACCTGAAATTTTTAACAGGAGTGCCTCTGACATCGAAACATTCGCTTGTTCTCTCTGCTGCGCTTTGACTTTGATTCAATCTTCATTTAATTTAAACAAAAATATGTGGGTCAACACTAGACATTAGTTCCAAGTCACAACCAAACTTAAAAGTTACCTTGTTATATTTTGGAGGTAGTTACATGTAGTTGAATCTACGTATTTATTTTTTAAAAAGCCTCCAGTCCCTTCTGCAACACACCACACACAAAACATGATGCTGCAGCCACCGCCGTACTTTATAGTTGGGATCCTTATTCACGATTTTGCAAGCTTCACATTTTACCTCCGAAAATAACAGTTGTGATCATGGTTCAATTTTAGGATCCTCAGACCACAGGAGAGACACAAATGTTTTTCCATGATTGCATCAGCAAATAAAATGGACTTTTGGCAGTTTTAAAGGAGATTCTCTTTTAATTCATTGGAGTGCTTCTAAGTTACACAGTAGGTGCTAGGTATAAAACACAATAAAGTCAAGATTACTAAAAACATTTAAATTTAAAGCAACAAAACAAAAATTTCATTCTTGAAATTTGTTTTTAGAAAACACTGCAATTAAGACAAACATAAATTCCGAAGTCACTTTGAAAAGAAATAGTTAAATTAAATATCAAAGACTTTTTTGGGGGGGAGGGTGTTCAATTGTTTTGGACTTCAGGGCAACCTTACAGCACAACTTTAACCAAAGTTTTCTGTGTCTTTAACCTGTTTACAGTCCAGTAATTAGTCCTGCTGAATTGAAATAAGACTTTAGTTTGCGTTTTTGTCTGAATTTGCAACAATACCGCTACTTTTTGCTCAAACACACTGTTGCCTACCAGGTTTGAATAATTCTCTTTTTACACACTTCCTCTTTTTGTTGTTAGTTTCATTTTTACTATGCTATTTTTGACAAAGGTTGATCAAAGCAGCATGTCATAAATAGATCACACTGTCAGAATAATTGTATTAAAATTTGTAGAAAATACACTATTTTGCCAAATTTATTGGATCACCCATGGAAGTGATTAAATTCAGGTGTTCCAATTTCTTCCTTATTTACAGGTGCATACAATTTAGAACATAGGGCTGCAGACTTCTTCCTCTCTTATAAATATGCCTTCTCGTCCAACATTAGTATCTGACCTTACAAATCCACTATTGGAAGAATAAGAAACAAAAATGCACATAAACACACTTCTTAGCCTGGTGGGAGGTTTTACCAGAAGATTTCTACCTGTCATACCTGCAATGGAAGAGCCAACATCCTACTAAATATTATTTATTAAGTGAGACAAATGAAACCTTGATGTTTATTGTAATCTATCCAACTTCATAGGCAGCAGTTAGGAGCAAATCACAGGCAACAGTAAATATCTTTAGTTTAAGGCAGTTGCCACTTTATGAAGCCTTAAATGAGTAAGAAGGCGTTCACATAGTACAATGTTAAAGCTTTGTGTCATCATGTGATGTGTGTTGTTCCCTGACAATGACTGAAAGCGTCAACCTCCTCTGAGAGAGAAAGCGTGAAGCACTTGTTTATTTCTAAAGCTGTTATTTGCACTTTTCATGGTCTCACTTGGGACAAACAAATGTAAAGAGCTAAATACTCACCTCAAAAAAGACTTCATACTGAACAACTTTCTTTGAGTTATTATGTAACACTGTTTTCTTCATCTGAATGTAGCTGATCGTGAGGCCAAGTCACCCATAAAACGTGCTGTGTAAATTGTGTAAAATAAAGTATGGTTATTGTTAAGGTTTTTTTTTTCTTTCAGAAAATACAATGTCTCCCTCTTTAAAAAGCCAAGTAGATAAGTGCCAGAGAAACCTTAAAACTGTTGGATTGTGCTGTTGTGTTGCTGTTCTGAATGTGTGCATTTGTTCCCATGTACTTCTTTACTCAAAGTGGCTGTAATCAACACTGTGAAACATTCAATTTTTACAAATATTCAGTAAAAGTTGTTTTTTTTTATTTCCAATGAATAAACTAAAAGATGAAGTTGAAAAATGCTCTCTACTCAAAATGTCTTTATAAATGGATCATTAATCATAACCTTGAACTGTGACTTTTTCTCATCACATTTCACTGATTTTTGATGCACAGTATCATTGACCAAGATTTTTTTTTAAAGGGTGAAAATATTAGTGATGAGTTTTAGTTGAATATTTTTCCATAGTTGTACAGTGGAGAAATGTTGCTGCTTCATTTTATTCATAACTCAGTCAAAACTCCTAAATAATTTGTAGAAATTCCCCTGAAAGCGTCCATGTCGGTGTTAGAGTCAAGATGAGATTACAGCTCCTCCGTCTGGAGGTTTTCAGGAGGTGATTGTGAAGTTTTTTCAGTCCGATCTGCAAAACTCCACACGGTGGCTCTGCAGTTTCAGGAAAGATGTAACTTACTAGTAAACATATTGTCATGAAGGCGTCTGTGCAGATGATTATTGGAAAGATTGCTCTCTCCACAACAGACTCATGGAAAATCTGCAGCGTTTTGCTCCAAACAGTGAGCTGTCCTTTAATTTTTATTTATGCTCCTGCATAAATGCAGTTAGGTGTGAAATCCAGAAGGCTGAATGCTGAAAATAAATCAGAGCTTTCTTCAAAATAGTATTACTCTAAGCGTGTGCATTTCCCACTAATAGATTTGCTTGTTGTTCAGGTATTTATTTTATTTACTTTTCAAAAACATGAAACTTTTGAGAGACATTTTGCATCCATTCATTGCCGATGTAACCAATTTACCTCACAGTGATGTTATTGAACCAACGACCTCCTTGCTGCAAGACAATAATGACATTTAATCATAAACATTACTGTCATGTTCTTGGTAAGATTTTGTGCAAAAACACAAAATCTTTCCAAGTATTTTAGGTCTAGTTTCTAGTACTGACATCTTGAGACAAGACAATCTAACTTACAAGATGATGTCCTTCAGCAAGATATATGAGCTTGTTTTAAGTCAGTAACAGTATTGCTGAAAAAGTATTTGTTCAATTGGCAGATTGTGACAAAATTAAGGGATTAATTTACTTACAGCCAGCCTTGTCTTTTTTTCAAGTATTCTAACATATTTATACCTACAATACTTTGCAAGAAATGAATTGAACAGTTATTAAATTGACTATTGCACTTATTGCCTATCAAAACTCCGCGCAGGCAGGCTGCTTTCTTTGTACCTTCACGCAGCTTTTCTGTCTCTCTGGATCAGACGCAGCTTTGGGTGTTTCTCTTTAATTCTGCGGAATCTCTCTCCTCTCTATGCGGGCCTGCTGTGGTGGAGGAGGGCGGGCCGTGGACACACAATGAGCAGATTCCGGACCGTTAACTCGTTGATGATGCGACATGAACGGGAGCAGATGATTTCTGCTCCACTATAACGTGATTTGCATTGACTGAGTTCAAGCAGCAAGAAGCGGCTGAAACTGAAGACTGAAAACTGAGGCTCGTCGGAATTTTGGGTGATTTTTTTCACTCCCCCCTGCAGCGGTATTTTTTTGCGCAGCACTAAGAAAAAAAAGGGGGTATGACCTCTCGATCAGCTGATCAGACACATCAGTGAGTGAAACTGCGTGTGTTGAGTGAAGGGGGGGCAGCGGTACAAGATGATGTCCTTGATAGACCTGGACGATGATCAGCGGTGGGTTCCTACTCATGTTAATGTCACCGTGCTGCGCGCCAGGGGGCTGCGAACCAAGGGCAAGCACGGCAGCCGCTATCTCTACACCATCATCCAGGTGGGGAAGGAGAAGTACACCACAGGGCTGGTGGAGAAGGCGGAGGTGCCCGTGTGGAACGAGGAGTGCTGCTTCGAGCTGCTGCCCGGGATCCTGGAGGAGGGCGGCCGCAGCGCGTTCCCCCCGGGCAGCGGAGACCTGGTCCTCACCGTCATGCACCGGGTCCTCATCGGGCTGGACGTGTTTCTGGGTCAGACTATCATCCCCCTGGATAAGATATTCCAGGACGGAATGTGTCCCAGAGATGAGTAAGTTCACATTTTCGTTTACTATCTTCTCACTTTTAGAGTGTTTTTTTTTTTTTTTATTGTCGAGGAAGACTCTGGTATTTTTAGTTTGTGGTGATCAGTCATGTGCATCAGCTGAGCTAACAGATTATCCTCAGTGAGTTAGTTTAAGAAGGAACCAGAACTGTTCTGCAGAGAGGTCAGGGATGCAAGCTGCAGAAGCAACATCCTCAGAAAGACCTGACCTATGGACTGATGTAGCAGAGGTTCCCACAATGCACCGCAAGTAAACAAGATGAGTTGCACTTTTCACTGTTGCACAAGTCTTCATCGTGACCATGAAGGAATTGTACAAGATTTCCCTACAATCTTTCAGAGAAAACATGTCTGACAACAGCAGCCATTGTGTCCGTAATTTTCTATTAATAGCCATCACATAAAATGTTAATCATTATGCATGTGGCTGCTGAGATTGAAACACATCTAACTTTCTTATGATATTGTTATATAACTAGGCCAAGGCTGTGACAGAAAAATACAGTTAGTTGTTGGGAATAAATTTCAAAAGGTGATTATGTGAGAGTCAAATGGCTTTAGAGAACATATTGCATTAAATAGCCTTTAAGCCCTGTGATTGAACTGAGCATCTGCTGAATATTAGGACATAAAAACTAATATTTCTGCAAATGAATGAGTTTACTTTCTTAATAGAAGGTGAGCCTCAAGGCTTTGCAGCCTCCATCATGTTTTCTTCCAGAATTTCACTGTCCTTCCATGTTCAACTTTGATTCCACCACCAGCATGTTTTACTCTGGGGATGGTTTGACCTCTCATGACCTGAACACTGCCTTGCCGATTAAACAGTTTAACACATTGTGTTAGACTGCTAATATAACTTTATTTTAAAAATACCTTTCCTGCTTCACTCCTCCATTGAAACTATAATTGTGAGGTGTATAACTAACATTTATGGTGTCAACGGTTCCTGGCTGTTGTAGTTTAGGCTGACAGTCATGTATCGATATGTTTACAACTGTGCCAAAAATATTTCTGTTTATGTAGAAAGGATTAAACAGTGCTTCGTGAAATGTCAAAGCATGTGATATTGTTCATAAACTAACCCTTCTACATTCTCCACAACAGCTGTTTTGCTTGGTCTTTTGATAAACTAGTTCTGGTTACATTGGATTTTGTTAAAGGGTATCAAGGTAAAGGGGGATGAAAACAAACATGTGGCTCAATTTTCTATTTTTTTTTTTAGAAGAGAAAAACAAATAAATTATTGATACTTTTCTTCCTCTTTGCATCTATTTATTACCTATAAAAACACAGAATGAAAAGAATAAAAGTATTTCTGGAAAATTGATGACGAACATTACCCAACTGACAGGTTGTATAAGAGCCTGTGGATACGGTCAGTTTCTTTTTATTGGAGTTCTGCTTTAGATTACTTACTGGCTGTCAAGTCTTGGAAAGATTCAACATCATTCCTTTATAATGGTTTTTGCAGAGTGTTAAATGTGCCTGACTCTCCAGTTCAATCAAAACACCAGTAGTGGTCATTTTCCCTCCAAACTCATGTCTTCACTTGTTACCTTTTTGGCTCACAAGTCAAGAGGTGCAGTTAGGCAGAAGTAAGTATCCACTTTTCTGGAAAGAAACCTTTTTCCTATCATGCAGGTCTTCTGTGATGTCTTCATCGTTTACATTCAATGAAGAAAAGGAAAGTATCATTTTCAGGTAGCATGAAAATGATCACTTTCAATGGAATGTCAATATAAATAATATCAATTTTTGGTTATTATCAGTCTAAATGATTAACTGTGAATGAACGACGCGTGTTTAATACAACAACAGGTGACGTAACTGACCTTTCTGTTATTTGAAACACTGCAATAGAGTAAAACAGAAACATCTGGCTTTAATTGAGGATCCTGCTCCCTCTATGCTCACTGAATTCCTGCTGTTCATTGTGGCTATGTAGCATTTTCTGGGGTTCGCTCAGTGGACCTGAGAGGGAGGAACAGAGCATGGACTGAATTCATTGGTTGACCCAGTTTATCTGTTAATGCTTTTTTTCAGCTGACCTTTTTTGTGCACTTTGAGGAATATGAGTTTCCATTTGTAGCTTGTGAGGCCTTCAAGTAATTTTGCCAAATGTAGAACTAAAACAGATACCGCTGACCTTTATCTAAAAGTTTTGTAATAACTGGGCCACTTTTACTCAGAGAAACTATTATTTTTATTGCATAAGTTCTTATTTAAGCTCTCAAAGGGCAGTATTATGTAAAGTCTACTTTCTTGAACTTTATATTATAATTTTATTCCCTCATCAAAAACATACCTGAAGTATTGTTTTTTATCATACATCTTTGAGGAATCACTGAGACTCACAAAGCAGTCATTTAGGGGTGTCTAAAAGCTTGCTCATACAAAGCCTATTTACCCAAAGCTCCTCCTCGGAGCTGCAGACTCAAGTTGAGCTTCCACAGATAACTTCACGCATTCCCCACAAAACTCCTCCAGACTAGTGGCTGCAGCAGTTAGAAAACTCCTGGTAAAACTGTCATAATTGTGGAGCATTGTTATGACCTGCTGAAGGTGGAGGGTTGGAAAGAGTAGAAGCCTTTTAAAGAGACAGAGGTCAAGTGGTCAAATTACAAAGTCTCACTGCTTTTAAGTTGTTAGTGATATGTTGAGCTGTTTTATGACAACTTAAGGTAACATAGTTACTTGACTGCGCTGTGAAATGGTGCTATATGCTTGGAAAATACAGAATAATACCCCTTTAAAACAAAGATGCATTGGACATTATCTTTTTTTTTCTGTAGATGGTTCAAGCTGAACTCCAAGGCAGGTAGAAAAGAAAAGGAACGTGGTGAACTTCAGGTGACGGTCCAGTTCACCCGCAACAACATGACAGCCAGCATGTTCGACCTCACCATGAAGGACAAGCCCCGGTCTGCATTCGGCAAGCTCAAGGACCGTGTCACTGGGAGGAAAAGGGGTGATGTGGAGTCTTCCTCAGCCATTGTGCCGGGCCGCTACGCTGCGTTGTCAGGGTCCCTGGGGCAACCATTTGGAGAGGATGGAGGGGTCAGGGTGGAGTCAAAAGAGGTGGAGATAACAGAGGAGAAGAGGAGCAAGATGAAAGATTTCTTCAAGGGAAGACTGCGAAAGTCATCTGACACGAGGTCGTGCTCATCTCTGGCCTCAGAGAGCAGCTTGTCTTCCATGGCCAGTGACAACCTTGGCCCTCCGCCCAGCCTGGATCTGCTGTCAGACCCTCCCAGCTCCCCCATTTACACAAGCAAAGTGAGAATTGATGCACACTATGGAGAAGCAGAACTAGCGAAAAAAGGTAGGTCTGAAATTATTTGCAGAATTATTAAATTAATCAATGTTTTTCGTTAAACTGCAGATGTTTGCTGCTTCTCAAAGAAATGTTAGTCTCAACAGCAACAAAATGACACAAATTTTACAATAATGTTAAATAAAAGAAATTTATTTAGATCTTCTTTATGTGGTAGAAACAGTATATATGTATGTATAGAGATGTCAATCTCATAGATACAAAAGTATCTTTAAAGTTTGAAAAGTTATGGTGAACCTGATCACATAAATACATTTCAAAGAAAATAGACAAATGTAAATTGTACTCATTGTACTGCAGGATAAAGCTTCTGTTTTTGCTTGCTGCTTTGAATGTTGTCTCTTCAGGTCCATTGGTTGCTACAAGGAATTCAACAGTTTCCCTGTTTTTGAAAAGTAAATACATTCCTTGGTAATTGCTTTTGGAAACATGTTATTTTGGACTGTTGGTTATGTTTCCATGCCTAAAGCAAAGAAACTAAACCCAGCCAAGCTCCATTTCTGTAAAACAACACAACTGTAGCCTGAGAAAGCTTCTGCACTCAACATTAAGGCTCACTAATGAATTAGTCATATGAGTTAGCAAAAATTAAGAATCAAGAAGCTTTCTCAATTTCTGAAACAGATATTTTGACATATATTGGCAGGCACACAGAAAATGATTCTTCTAAGTTTACGGTTGTCTAGGTAATTAAAAACGTCAGATTATGCTGTATTATCAATACTAGGGTCACTTGCCTTTATGAATCTAACAGACATTTCAATCCCAACCCATAGCATAGGATGTAATAAGATGTTCCTCTTCCATTCACACCTGTATCTGTTTCAAAGGAAGCGAGGCGTGAATTTATTGGAGCTTATCACAATTATTTCATAAGTATGTTTGTGAGGCCAGACACTGATGTGGGATTAGAAGGCAAAGTCTGCTCCAATTAATATAAAATGTATTTTATTAGGTTGAGAGGTGGCAGGTGGAGTTCTTTCACGGTAGCTCATTGGAATTCATTGAATTGTTCAAAGTGATCCATTCTTTCAGAAGTGCCTGTAGGAGTAGTCTGCATGGCTAGGTGCTGGCTACACATATGTCCGAAACACCACAAATTTTTATTTTTTAATGGAAAGACCTAATACTTTTAACAGTACATCTAGATGATACCTTAAGGTTTGGTAAAGAAACTTTGACATATCCAGGAAAAGGATCCTAAGTAGAGAAAAGGTCAAATGTGCACAACTTTCCCTGCAAGAGAGAAGAAGACCTGCATGGAAACTCCATGAGTAAACTTATTCTTTTTAGCTGCTGTTAACATAATCCTTCATATTTTACCATTTAAAAAGTGATTATATCTCTTCTTATTTATTTCTGACAGTGCTCACCACCCAGCACACCACCAAGATTCTTACGCACAAGCGAGCCTTCAGCGATGAAGCTAGTAAGATCACCACAGCCCTCCCTCGATCAAATGTTGCAGTGGAGTCTCTCAAGGGTCAGACCATGACTCAGTCCAAGTCGTCTCTCTGTATAAATGGAAGCCATGTCTACGATTCAGAGCCATTGACTCCAAGAAGCGCTGGAGCACTCCCGTCCAAACTGGTTCTGCTGGAGAAATGTTCACCACTGTCTCGATCTCTGCAGAATCTCACAAAAAGAGGAGAGGAGAAAAGTTCCTTTACCGAGGGACGGCGCTGGTCCTTTGATAAGCTGAAGAAAGAGGAAAAGGAGGAAGACAAAGAAGCATTAGCTCAAGAGGCTCTGACTGGAGATCGCCCTGTTCAGGCAGCAATGCCAATTGTATCTTCAGCAGGTTGTTCACCCGAAAAAGGAAGGAAACTGAGAAAGACGTTGTTCTCTACAGGGAGGAGTGATTCTCTGCCTACTAAGTCAGACCTAAACCAGGCTGGTGCTTCGTCGGAGGGAAGGCTCAGAGGCTGGTTTGGCTCCGGAGACTCCCAGAACAAGCCAAGGTGAGTCAGAAATCATCATAGGCTTTCCACAGTTATGAACATATTTGGTTTCCATTTGGGGCATACTGAATGAAATGAGTGTCAAAATCAAGTATTTGTTCTGCTATTTGCTCATTTAAAAACAGAATTACTTATTTTTGGCACTTTTAGAATCACATGGTATCATCATCACTATCCGTATTTTCATATCTGGCACTTCAGCATTGACATTTTTTTTCAGCGTGTTTTTCTCTCCAAACTGCATCACGTGCACACAGTTGCTCACTAACACTGTACCTGAAAGTGTAGTGGAGCTTGAATTGCTACTGTACATCACTTATTTCTTTCTTTGCTTGATTATTTTGCAAATGGGCTTTGCTTTTTTGTATTTATGTTTCCACAATTCTGCTTTTATGATCTGATATCTTCAAACTGAACTTAGCTGAGGAGGTTTATCCTAGTTAATGAGCTAGTATTTTGTTTTTTGTAAACTGATTTTTCCCAGCTGGTAACCTGGCACATCATTAACCAAGAGGAATATTGTGCCCTATTTTCCTCTACAGGCTGGAAGTTTCTACTATGGTAGAAAGCAGCTCAGATGTACCCCCTTCCCTCTCTCCTTGCTCCCCAGTACCTCATCCATGCTCCCCTCCTTCTGCTTCTCCCTCTGGTCATGTTTCACCCGACAATCACAGTCACATCAACCTCTTCACTCCTTCCTCTTCTCCTTCCTCAAACCCTCTCTCCCCTTCCAACCCTTTTCTGCCATGTATGCAGCGCAACCCCTTTTTTGAGGAGCTTGTGGCAGAAGAGTTAGAGAAGTTGCCTTCTGTTGCACCGTGCTCCTTACCAGACTCACCCCCCTTTCATTACACCACTCTGCCAGCAGGCACTAATCCTGAAGTCAGCAGTAAAACTAGGGTTTCAATAAAACGTGAGCGTCCCCGGCCAGTTGCTAAGCAGGTATCACTGCCTGCTTTAGTGCCCAAAGAAACCACACCTGGATCCCCGATACACTCCCCTACTTACTCCATGTCTGAGCATCCAGGAGAATGGGAGAAATCCTTTGATGCCTTTGCCTGTAGTAGACTCAACTTCCCTAAAGGTAGACTTCCTCCAGAACAACCCAGAACCAGTCCAACCTTATCTTGTAAACGTAGCTTTTCTCCAGTGGAAAACATAGGCTGTAACTATGTACAAGAACCGCAAAGATGCAATGACGAGCCTCCACCTTTACCTCCAAGGAGACTTATAAGGACTTCGGTGAATGAAATTTTCTCAGATGGCTGGCTGCACAGAGGCCAGGAACTAGCAGTCCATAAAGAAGCCTATCTCCTCTCTCAGACTGGTGTGGCATCTTTGCAGCGTGGCAGGGAGGGTGAATCCAAAAAAGAGATCCCTTCTCCCAACAGAAGAGAAGTTCAAGCAGTGGAACGTCAAAGTCTGTAGGCGTCCACACACAGCCATATACAAACAACACCTCATTTGGACTTATATCCGAAAAGAACCCCAAAAGGTTCAAATATGAACCTTTGGAAGATGTAGCTGACTGTTGGGGTGGAACATTGTTTGAGCAAGACTTGTACAGGCGTGCGTGTAGGGGAAATTATGGACAACAAAAACTAAACAGTAATCATTTATCAATGAGCACTGAGGAAAATACAGGGGATAAAATCTCATTCAAGAACTCAGGGTCTGATAGTGACCATTTCAGCATACTGTCCAGTGTTCCCTCTGATATACCAAATACATCATATACTAAAACAGAGGAGACAGAAGAACCTAACCCGTGTGAATCCACATGCCTCAACAATAACATATCTTTTTCACTAACACTCGGAGACCTTAACATGAATGTGAACAATTCAGACTTTGGTTTCATTGACTCAGATGGATCTTCTCAATCTGAAGCAGCCGATAATTGCAAAAGCAATCTGGAAGAGACCTTTTTACCCCAAGGTTCACAATTAGACATTTACCAGAAGGAGACCACATCTGGGGATACATTCACATTGAAGGACACCTACATAACCACTTTGAACTCTTCTTTTGAAGTAACTGCATCTTCTAAGAAACTTTGCAAAGTACCACCTGTTTGCCAAGACAACGGCCATGACTGTCTGTGCGAACTAGCAAATGAAACATTGTGTGGTCCCTGTGTGTCAAAGAGCCAAGTGATTGTTGCTCCATTGCAACAAAATCCTGCATCTAACTCACCTGATGTTGAAGCTGAACTTAGAGGTGAACAAATAAGGTACGATGACAACTCTGAAAAGATAAAGAAAGACTGTGATGATAATGGGAACTCAGAAGACAACTTGGACAAACCTAAGCAGACCGAGTCATTTTCAGGAGTTGTTAGTGCACGAATCAGACCAAAAGGAGTTTCTAGACAGAACAGCAGTGACAGCCCAAGCAGCCAAAGCAAATATGGAGACAGGGAGTTTGTGCAATTTCTGTCCCTCGTCCAGAACATTTCAGAAGTCAGTGAAGGACCACTGTCTTATCAACCAACTAAATCAGTGCTATCTTCCTTACAAGTCCTTGAACACCCCAATAAGTCTAAATTGATCTCTGTCAGTGACCAAACACACCAATTTATGTCTAACACAATATCCCCAATACCTTCATTGGACAAAGAAAAAATGACTCCAATCAGCTTTGAAGATCTTCATGCAAAAGTTGCACCATACTGCAGAACCCCTTCCAATACAAAGATTAGGAAATCTTTGCAAGAACATGAACCCTGTTCTCCCTCCATCCCTTCTATACTCCCCCTGTCAGGGCCTATTGCTAAAGTCGGCACTTCGCTGGCTATTGCCTCCTCCACCCCCTCGCTGTCTGCCACCTTCACCACTGACCCGCCCCTGACTGATGCACGGCACTCACTTTTACCTGAGGAGACACAGCCTGCTGGCAGCCTGCCCCTTCAGGAGAGCAGGTGAGACTCCTCACACTAGGACATGACCTTTTTTAAGATCTAGACAACAAAACATGAAAATGGGATGTCTTTTTGCTTAAATTGTTGTTAATATGGTTTCCTCTGTGATGGATTGTTTGATTTTGATCACATTCATATTAAGATTTGCGTTCACATCCAATTTGATTGGATGGTAGCAGTTGCATTGCTTCTGTTTTTTTGCTTTACATTTATGTAAATCATCTCATGCTTTGATTTTTTTTTTTTTTTTTTTGCTAAACGATATTCTGTTGCTTGCTTAAAACATTGCACTGCATTCATTTTGCTTGTTTTGCTGCTACTTATGCTAGCTAGTAGCTACTATTGAGAATAAATGAGTGTTTCCTAAAAGACTAATGACACCATAGTAGAACCACTGCTGTTGCAGATTCAAGTTTTCTCTACATACAAAAGAAAGAAATGGACACCAATATGTACAAATTAATAAGGATGATACAATTCAGAGTAAATGTTTGGGCTACTAGATGGAGGATTTAAAAGAATAATATTATATATATAACATTTATAAACCATTATTAGATATGAGAGCTGTTAGCACTGCTGGCTTTACAAAAACAAATGTTTTTTTTTGTTTTTTTTTGTCAGGCAAATGTGTTTTGGTATCTGTTGAAAACAGTTTTCTTTTAAAAACTTTTTATATCTTAACGCTTCCTGTGATATTTTAAGCACTTCACTAATACTGAACAATAATAACTTTGAGTCTTTCCTTCAGTAAAAAGTTCCACACTGAAAAGAGACGTTGGCAGTGCAGCATGATAGTAGTTAATAGTGGCATATAATTTTCCCCATTTTTGACATCAATTCTTTCATAAAGACCAGTGCTTTATTTACCGATGGCCTTTATGTATTCTGCTTTTCCTCAATATGTACTTATTAAAACATTCTCTGTCCTAAAGTTTGATTTGCAAAACTGAGTCGTTCAGAAAGCACATACTGTAAAAATGCATTTTGGATTATTGTAAACTTTGCAGCATGTTGGTGTTAGAATGCTAGTCCAAAGTTCTTCCCTTTTTAGGTCTCATCCAGTGAAACCATTGACATCCAGCCAGCCTGAGAAGAAAGAGGGTCGCTCAGTTCTTGAGAAGCTAAAATCTACCATAAATCCAGGACGATCCACCCATCAGGCCACACCTGAACCTGAGAAGAGTCCGGTACAGATAAAAAGATAAATTTGTTCTTAGTCTTTCATACAACAGTTTTAAAGTCTTTCAGATTTTTAAAGAAACGTTTGAGTTCTGATTTCAGAGCTTCAGTTTTGTGATCGAAAATATTGAACCAACTTTGTGTTAACGTAAACATAAAGTTGAGACAGCATGCCTTTTAGTTTTTGGTCATTGACTTGAATGGACATAGGGGACATCTACAAACTACTCAGAGTAGATAATAAATAAACAATGACAATGATTATTTATAAAACCTTTCAAAACAGCTTGGATGGAGACACAGATCCTGAGTTCAGACCAAGTAATGCTCAGATAAAGCTGACAGTAGATTAAATCAAAGAGTTTCGTCTTGGACTTTGCTGACCTTTTATAGACGTTGTGAAATAAGAGAATCTAAAAAGACAGAAAAATGTGTCATTTACAGAACAGAGGGGTTTACAGAAGAAAATCTTTGATAGTTTGGATTTTGATTAGAATAAAAGGCAAAAAGTTGGCGAGTAAACATAATGACATAAATCTGCTCTCTCTGCAGGAGGTTACCGCAGACAGAGTGGCTCAATATCAGCATCTTACCAACATGGAACTGATCTCCCTGCTACTGCAGCAGGAGATGGACATGGAGAAGCAGCAGGCAGCATCTGACCAGCAGGGGGCGCAGCTGCAGAAGGTTGAGGCCGAGCTGAAGAAAGTGAAGGCGCAGGTTCGAGACCTGGAGGACTACATTGATAATCTGTTACTGCGGATCATGGAGCAGACGCCCACACTGCTTCAAGTACGCTCAAGGCACAAGTAACAACTGAGCAAGTATTGTTTTGGAGATTGGCAAAGTTTGCAAAGATTCTTTCATTCAGATAGGAGGTATTATTCTGGAGAAATTCTCCATTAATTTGGACTCAAAATGATCCAGATTGTCTCACTGCTAATACTACTGCCTTGTTGATGTAGACATAATATTAACTTTCATGCATGCTGGTTACTTTTTCCGAGTTTGGCGCAAACAAAAAAACTGAAGACATGCCATAATAAAAGCTTTCATAAAAGCAGACGCAGATGATTATTTCACACAGCTCTCTGTAGTAGAATAACTTAAAATAGTCAGCTTTTGCCACTTTATCTTAAAAATGGCGGCTTTTGCATGCGCTTAAAATAAATGTAGACTGAAAAAAATAATTTTTCTAGTGGTTTGAATTAGCTCTAATAGAATTTACAATTAGACTCAATTTGTCTTTGAAAGAAAAAGTTTGATTTCTGGCAAAACAATCTAATTTCAGATTATTTCATACCATAGAGAGTACGTTAAAGAGTCAAATTAAGCTTATTACTTCTTCTGAATGAAAAATTAAAAGTACAAAAAGGGGGAAAAACTGCTTTGCAAACTCAAATGTCAAAGCAACATTTCGTATGTCTTAAGACTGTTGAGGACAAAGCCTTAGTTTATGCATTTTAAAGAGTTAAAGACTCTTAAAAATGTCTTGTACAAGTTTTCCCTGAACTTGTTTTTCACATTTGAACTGAACCAATGACAATGTTTAAGTTTTTATCATATTATGTACATACAGAAGCAGTAATATTTTACTGTAAACAACTATATAATTGTATTGTAAGTTACTTTACTTTTTTCATGATAATGTATTCTAATGCCACTCTGAAGCACCACTGTAGCTAGCTGCAATGCTTTATATGACCGCAAAACTGTAATAAAATAAAGTGCACATGAACAGAGGTTTATATAGGTAGTTTTTTGTCCCTGATGAAGTCCCATATACAGTGTTTCATCAATGGCATATTGATTTGTTTTGTGGGTTTTTTAATGATGCATTTTTTAAATTTTGCTTATTCAACTTACAAAAGCAATTTTGAAGCAAGAATTAGGTTACCACCTATCTTTTCTGTCTTTCTGCAGGAAGCAGAGCTACCACACTGGTCTCTTTGGCTATTAACAAATGGCGTACCTCTGACTGTATATTCTCGGCTTACATTAGTTGATTTCTTGGCATGAATCTAACATTTAAATATAACAATTTTACAACAAACTTGAAATAAAGAAGAACATATCTTTAGAATGATTCTTCCATCCCCATGCTTGAATTTGATAACAAATGTACTCATCCAAACCAAACCTGCTTCTTATAGACTATAATATTTCTCTTCCGGAACCATTGGTTTGTCAGTACATCCAGCTATAATTTTTAGTCATGCTATAAAGTTTTGGCTTCTTTCTTTATTGTTAAGCCCTCCCTCAGACAACTTAATGCACAACTTGTGGACAGTACCTTTTTTCCAGCATCTTCCAGTTTGAGACTTGTTTATCTCAAGGTTACTTCTGAAAATTACAACTGATTTCCTTTCATCTAATCAACATTTCAGGACAGACGGTTGTAGTTTTTTTGTCTGTTTGTTCTAAATGATGCCAAACTAAATTTTGAGAGTTTTTATTTTAGGTCTTTCCAAATTACTGACCTTAATCTTACTACTGTTTGAATTATGATTAAAATAAGTCTCTATGTCAGCGATCAAACCAATTTGACTGAGTTTTGGCATCACAGATAAAATGTGGTTAGGTGCATTGCCAGAATTATGCCAGAACCTTTCTGGTAACTATGGACAGTGTGTAGCTAAAGGGATGTTTAAATGAAGCTGAATGTATTTATATATGAGTCTATGTACAATAGAGAAAATTATATTTTAATTTAAGTGTCTTATATTCTATTCAGTAAAAGAGTATGATGATCCCACAGTGGTACTGTTTCTTAATAGGTTATCAAAAAATGAACAGTAACATGACATCAACGCTGATGCAGAGACCACACTGTTTGACTGGCTGTACTTTGCAGCAGACCTGGTCACTTTTGTCCACTAGGGGGCGCCCCTGACTGTTTTTTGCAGACTGCAGAGATTCTGGGAAGTACTTCCAACACAGGTTACATAATCTAATAGAAGTCCTGCACAGGGTTTGAAATGTAGCTTCAATGAATTGCATGGTTCTGAAAAAACAGAGAAAGAATAAAATAATTGCTTTATGTGATTGTCACAAAACTATCACACAGATGCTGGTGTTGGGCATGTGGATTTTTGTTTAATTTAAATGGCATCGTATTTACACATCTGCTCTTGCTCTACACTGGGTCAACAGAAGGTCATTGACTTCTTTGACGTGAGATTTGAGACACTGAAATTACCATGGCTCAAATTTCCATTTGAGCACTGTTTTTTCTATGACAATTTTTAAGATACCACATATTTAATTGGACATTTTTACTACAATTCTCCAGATTTTTTTTTTTATTCTTGTGAGCACCCTTTCCTAATTCTAATTGAATGTACATTAGTAATAATTAAGAAAAGGTGCCCTCAAAAATAAAGAAATCTGTATAATTGCAGTAAAATGTAGACTGTTCTACACATACTAAATGGTCTACACATTAAGGCAATTCTGTCTTTATGCAAAACCTTTTAAAGAAATGTTTTGCATTAATCTTTGGATTAAACTTAATGTAAAAATTGAAACTTAATGTAAAAGTTTAACTGATCAGTATAAATCTCAGAAGTTGCTCCTGGAATCTTTAGGAGGATATTTGTGTATTTGTGGGTTTGTATTTGGGCCACACCCTGTTTTTGGATGATGGTTAGAACAGTGCTCTATTAGCTGTTCAGAGTTTGTAATACTATTTTAACATAACATAACAATTTTCACTAATTAGCTCCAATAAACTTCAAAGACTTCAACAAAACAATTAATTGACTTATTAGTTGCACTGCGTCTTATTTATTTTTTCCCATGTCACTACAGTAAGGTTGGTACCATTCAAGTGTTATTATATTTTTTATCACTCCAACACAATTCAATCAACTCTGCGATTGGCTTGACATCAAACTGAATGAAAATGAAAATCCTGGTGATTCATATCACTGAATGGGGTCCAGGTCTAATTATCGCTTCTCCGTGAGGCCACGCCTCCTCACACAGCAACCACAGGACCAACCTGACACCTATCTGGGCGCATCAGTCGTTATTTCTCCCAAGATCAATCCGAACAGTTATGCAATGACTTTCAGCTTATCGATTATTTGGGATGTGTAGTCATGCGCATCAACTTTGCCAGTGTCAAGGCAAAGGAAAAAACTACAACTCCCGGCTGGCGTTGGGGCGCATCGCTGCGCCCGAGTTGCTCACACACACTGACTGTAGTTCGCTCGACTGTAAAAATCCCTTCTAATTATTCAATTCGTAAATAAATAAAAAGAGTTTGGCGTCATGGCGGAATCTGCAGCGTGTCCCGCTTTCCAGCTCGGGAGACCCCGCTACGATCAGGTAGGAGTCCTGCGCTAACCACCCGGTTTCTTGACATTTTGTTATTTAAGGCTTTGGGTTGAGGGGGGAAAAAAAACATCCTGTTCCTCCGCCCTCATCGCTTCGCTCTGGATGTTGACTCTTTGCTGCAAAAGTTGCCGCCGACGTGCATCAGCGATTGTATTCATTCAAAAACTCTAAAACTTCTGAATGCGATCGGATTAGTTAGGAGTTTGTTGCACTAAAGCGAAATATTGCTCTATTGTCTTCAACCACTGTTTAGTCTTAGTCTATCAGGTATCACAATGCAGAGGGTGTGCTTGTGTTTTATTTGAAAATGCAAATAAAACACAAGCATTAATCTTAATGCTTGTTAAATAATGAAAATAATATTTTCATTATTTAATTTATGTTTCATGATAAAAGTTTTTGTATCTATTTTTTTTTTTTGTAGTATATTTATAATCAGAGTTGACATATGAGGAGAAAATTGGTGATTTTGATTTTTCTCCTCATTTCTGCAAGATTTTCAAAATAAGCCCAGACCAGTTCAAACCGAAGTTTTTGTGTAAATAGAAAGTTTACACAGTGCCTGGCATCTGGTCAGCAAGCACCTGCTGACCTGAAGCTTCATGATAATTTACTGTTATGAAATCATTTTATGTCGGTCATCACTAATAATGCAACCTTCACGCCAACTCAGGTCGCTTATTAACCTTAGAAGCTCAGAGCAATTCGTAAAACGGCAACTTTAAGCAAATCATTTAACACATGCATAATGCAAAATTGAGTAAATGGTTATCTAAGGTTATGTTTACATTATATAACTAACTGGTATGTTTATCCACAAAACTTCTGCAATGCCATTTTGGCTACCTATGGGAAAGTTTGAAGTAGCATTTACAATTGTACTTATTTAAGGCTTAATTGAACAAAAACTCCATGGCCACAATTGATTAATGGGAAAATATTGTTTGTTTCAGAACTTTAGGCTTTTACCTTTACAGGTGACGATATTAAAGAGGCGTTCCTCTTGGCTCATTCTTGAGATCAGTTCTTTTTTCTATTTTTTTGGAACTGATCAACATATCAATTTGGAATTGTATACCAGTAACATTGATATCAATATATAAATTCTTACCATATCATAATTGCTAAGGCATGTGCAGATGCAGTATTTGGTTGCGTATTAGATTTAAGGCTTCTTGCGTTTACACTGTGATTGCCAGAGTTTTACACTCATTGTTACTCCTATTAAAAATGACATAAATGCAGAGACATATTTGTGCTTAATTTATTCATTGTGCCTGCTGTTTTTCATATTTCTGTAACATTTCAATCAAATATTCTACCCCAAAACACTGAAGTTTTATTTTGAATGAGTTGCAAACTGATCACTAAGATTTACAAAACTGCTGTAATAAGATGCAAAAATGATCACATAACCCACAAAAAAGCATAAATTAACAGAGAAGAGCTCTAGAATCTCTGGTTTCACACACAATATAGGTTGAAGTCAAAATCAAGCTCAAAGTTAAGCACAACTAGTAAAAATGATGCACTAATTATTCTGTTTTATTCAGGATGTTTAGATCATATTTGTAAGAACTGGTCTCTGTTCACTTATCTACAGTTAGTTCATTGATCACAAATTTATCTATGATCACAATAATGCTATTTCTTTCATGGTTCACTGCTTTTGTGCTTCTTTCTGCTCCTCTGTGCATTTCTTTGTTCAAAACCAGTTGAAGAACTTTAATACAAAACCGCTTTAATCAGCTACCTTCAGTTTATAACACATTGATAAAGTTGCTGTAACACTTATTGAGTCTTATATCAAAGCGCAGGAAATCAGGCCAGCTCTTGAATCAGCATAAATCTTGCTTGTTTTTGTCTGCGCTTCGAGCCGGATTCCATCTTTGCTAGCCTAGTTGTGTTCTCTCATGGGAGCTGAAGCTCATGCATAATTAAAGTTGGCTCCTCACATGGCTCCGTGCTCTCTCCACCTCTCTTACAAAACAGCACTGCAGCACATATGGCCTGTCAGAACAGGAGATGTGCAGTGACAGAAAGGCAGTGATAGAAAACCCAGAGCAGGGAATGATGGTTGATAGTGAAGACTGAAATAATGTTCCAGTCATTTCAATTTGGATATGCTCCTAAGGAGTTAATTATAAAAAGACACTCTGTTTCCGCTGTGTTTTCTGCTCTTCATAACTAATAAATATCTCAGAGGGAATCTGACTGAATCTTGTGCCTTGTTTTTGTCTAATGAGGTTGCCAAAGAGGCTCCTGGCACAAACTGTTAGTGGGTCTTTTCAAAGAGCTGGCACACAAACTCAGCAATTGGCATGCTGACGCAGATGGAGAAAAACAGAATGCTTGACCACAGCAGTTTAGAGCCTTCCACTGAAGTGTGCTGTTATATTTTGTTCCTGCTTTCCCCAAAGATAAATACTAATAAATATTAGGATGAGTTTCAGTATGTAGCCACTGGACATCAAGAGCAATATTCCAGACATTTCACATACTAATTTTAATTAAATAGCTTGGATGTTGAGCTTTACATCGAAATAACTTTAACTTCACAACTGGATGACGTTTCCTATAGGAAATGGCAGAAACATTTGCACAAAAAGCTGAGTAAAAATTTAACATTTATGACATTGTTTTGACTTTTACACTTTTAGTTTAGACAAATATTTCCAAACATAAAATCTCCTGAAGATACTCATTAATGTTTTCTTTTAAAAGAGACTAAAATTCACCTATGATATGATGTTTTCTCAGAGTTCATTCCTTGGACGTCTGAGACACTTTGTTGACATCATTGATCCCCGCACCCTGTTCGTCTCAGAGGTAAAGATTCCTGTTAAAGTGCTTGTTTTGCAAGTATTTATATGTTTGGCATGTCTATAGTGTGTAAACTTCTGTTATTCTCTTTTATTGAAACAATCTGTCATCTGAATAAAAGGACAACTTTGGTCTCCAATAATATTAAACATTTGGGTTCTCTTTTTATAGTTGAATAATATCATATTTTACTCCTGGATAATAAAGGAAACATATTAAACTTTAGTCAGCTTAATGTATATTTAGAAATGTATCCATCCATCCATCCATTTTCTGTACACCCTTGTCCCCAGGTCAGTGTGTTTATTACTTATTTTATTTCATTTTTTTTTTTTTTTTTTTTCAGAAAAAGTTAAAAGAATGCATCAAACTCCTTGATGACTACAAACACAACACACTTCCTCCGGGAGTGTCTGCAGATCAGGTGAGCGTTTGTCAGAGTTGATGCAAATCGTGTTTCAAAATATGTTCAGAAGGCTTGGAACAATATCAGTAATGCAATGAATCATTCCCCTTTTCTGAAAGATTCAAAGCTGATGAGTTAAATGAAAACACATGCAAAATTCCTAATTAGTTCCTTTATTTCAAAAAGAAGCGCATTTGTCTTTGGAACACTGTGAGAGTTTTTTAAAGCAATTTCTTGAATAATTAATTTATAAAGTCGATTGCATCATAAGATATGATGCAACCTATGGTGCAAAATGTGAAAATGGAAGACAAAGATGACATTCCTACTTTAATGTCAATCTGGTTTTGCTGTGTAGTTGTGGGAAGCCCAGAAGATTAAACAGGTAAGACTATGTTTCTTCATCTTAAAGCCACTTTCATCCATTCATCTCTGAGCTGGTGGCAGCATGAGGAAGCTCTCATGCTTTGTGTAACAGGCCATCATTCACCCTGACACAGGAGAGAAGATCTTCATGCCATTTCGAATGTCAGGTATGTCCTCAGATGAAGATCTTTGTCCAGATTTCCTCAAACCGAATCATTTTTCCCATCGCTTTTATGCTGAAAATCATATTTCCATTATGCAGGTTATGTGCCATTTGGAACACCGATTGTAAGTCAAACATACAACCCATGCATTTTGAATGTAATCATGTTTGGGGACAAAAAAAAAAAAGAAGCTTATTTTTTGTTCAAAAATAAGCTCTTATTTCCTGGTTTCATTTAGGTCATTGGCCTTCTCCTCCCAAATCAGACTGTGATGTCTACCATTATCTGGCAGGTACTGGAAATAACTAACTACTGTGGCGCTTTAAAGTATCCAAAACCTTTACAGTCATTTATATTTGTGTATAAATATGATTTTTTACAATTTAGGGAAGTGGTGAGAGAAGGTGCCCTGATCAAAACTGAATTTCTTGTCCTGCATGTAAATCTTTGAGCCAGAAAACTAATAGTGAACATCTCTAGTGAAACTGAGGAGATTGGAATAAACAAAAGTTTTAGTCTCCAAATCTCCATAAGTGGTAGAGACATATTTTGAAATACTTGCAAATGTAATTGCATTTAATATGTTTTTTTTTTTTTTTTTTTTTTTTACAAAATGTTAACGAAAGAGGGCTCAATGTAATTTAATGTTTTCAGATTTTTATTTGTAAGAGTGAAAACCATGAATATTTCTTTTTCTGGTCTGCAATGAGGCAGATCCATCATATAAAATGACAGTAAAATATAATAAAGTTTGTATGAAGAGTTGCAACGGTCTAAAAGTAGAATTACCTTTGTCTGGACAGTGAAATAAACAATTATAACAATTATAACAAAAATACGATTTGATCCTATTTGTGTTCAAGTAACATGTTTAAAATAAAACATATTATATATATTAAATTCAAACAGAACTCATCCACTCAAGGCAAGTATCACAAGATAAGACATTGCAATCCTTGTTGCATTGCTAAAAATTTATATAATCTGCTTGTTAAAATCTGAGTCACAGTATTACATCGATTGCATCATATTTATGCATATTTATAGGAAATACTTAAAGGCAGAAAAACCACACTTTTTAGCACCATCATATCACAGCATCTATTATCCATTTTGATCATCTGGTCAGCTTTGCCACTGTGAGAAACTTACCTCTTTTCTCGTTGCTTCCTCATAGATTATGGATCATTTGTGTTTTGTATTTTGTTTTCTTTCAGTGGCTGAACCAGAGTCACAATGCCTGCGTGAACTATGCCAACCGGAATGCCACAAAGGTAAAAACAACTTTAGATTCACGTTTTTTGTAGAAATTGAATAACAGCTTTCTTTTTTTTTTTGTCTGCAGCCTACTCCTACATCTAAGTTTCTCGAAGGCTATATCGGAGCTGTGACCAGTGCAGTCTCTATTGCAGTAATTTAGCTTTCTTCTTCACCGAAGCTGATATCATTGCTTGTGATATTCTGTAATTCTTAGAAATCTTGGTGTATTACTAGTTGCAGTTTTTAAGTTAAAATTAATTCGATTAGTACACTGAAAAAAAATGCAAGATTTAGTTTAATGCAACTGCATCAGTTGCAGCTTTTTACTTTTTCTAATTTGGATTTTTTTTCTTTAAAGGTCGGACTGAATGTGCTGATTCAGAAGGCCAACATGCTGAGCCCCGGCACCAGAATGATCATCCAGAGATTTGTCCCCTTCCCAGCTGTGGGTGGGTTTTCAAAAGACCCTCTTTCATAATGAGACTTTTATAAAATAGAACTGCACACTCATAGAAGATACATTCTCTTTATGAGCCAAATAACAATGAAGGTCATAGTGTATCTAATTTAAAATCCTGCTGTTTATTTTTAGCAAAATTTTATTGTATTCTTGTTGGTGTTTTATGTTTTATAAAGCCTCCTTTGCTCCTTTTTAGCAAGTGCAAACATCTGTAACGTAGCCCTGATGAGACACAACGAACTGTCTGAAGGTATCGACGTTCTGGACAACAACGGCAGCGTGGTGGGATCCTCCAAAATCGCTGCTCGACATGTAAGCTGCTTTTTTGTATTGTTTGACTGTGAATTTAATGTTCAATATTATGGTGGCTAACTGGTGACTTCTCATTTCCTGCTTCGCTCGACTCTCTCAGCATCAGATTTAATCACCTGTTCACAATCTTTGTTGTTTATTCCCAGGCAATAATGGAGACCGCCTTCACACGTGTGGTCCTTCCTATGCCAATCTTTGTGCTGCCGCCTATCATTATGTCCTACCTCGAAAGGTTTGTGCAGAAACACACAGGTGAAAAATAATAATAAAAAAAAAAACAAAAAAAAACCAAACATTGCATTTGAGAAATCAAATAAAGCAACTAATATGTTGTGTTCTTGTCAAAGAGAATAATCTTTGCTCAAGCCTATATAACAACCACTTTAATGTATTTACATACAATTTTTGCTGGGAGGTTTTCAAGAAAAATACTTTTTTAAATTTACTTTAAAGCTGCTGTTCACATTTTTACTATGTCTGCCAATAAATATGGCAGGTGCTGTATAAACCTGTAGCAGATGCTGTTTTAAAAAGAAAAAAAAGTAACTCACTGTCCATCCATTTAAAAGTTAAGAACAGAAAAAAAAATTAACTTGCATCAAAGGTTTTCTTTTTAAATATCCCACATATAGGATAATTTATGTTTATTTCATGTTCATTTAACATTAATACAAGATTGTCCTTCTATTGTTATTGCTCTATTTTTATTCATTAGATTTTAATAATTGAGTCACAGAATATATCAAAGCCAACAGAAAAATGACTTCAGGAGAAGATAATCAGAGTTTTGAAATAGCCTGTCTAAAGCCTGGTGCTAAATTTGAAAGAAAAATTGTGGGCTGACATCTGAAGAGGACTCCGGGGAAGAATGTCCTAAATGATTTGGATATTTGACCTTAGATTTTTACTATAATTTATGATTGTCTCACATTTCACCTCACACCTGACATTTTAACAGGGTCTGCAGCTACACTTTTCAGACCCGCTGAATCAAATGGACCTCTTGTAATTTATGAAAAATATTCATCAGTTTTGAAGGTTTGAATCTGGTCCATATAATTGTGCACGTACCGAATGGGAGCCAACATATGTTGTGCCCTGAGGTCACTACAGTGGGGGGAAATTTTACTGAAGAAGACAGAAATGCAGAAAAAGGGAAAAATAAACTTAGGATTTTTATTTAAATAACAGAAGAAATGTGCCATCTGGTTAATTAAAGCTCCGTCCTTCTGAAATTCCCGCCCTCTAATTGTGTGAAACAGCTCCCCTAGATCTGCAAACGATCCTAAAATAACTCCAGGCGTTGCAGTAGTCAGCCTGGATCAATCCACGCTGCAGGCTCATGTTCCCTTTTATCCTTGTCCTGACGAACACAGGCTGCGATTCCTGCAGAGAAACCGCAGACTTCTGCTGCCCATCCACAGCGTTGTATGCCTGGTTACGTTCGGCCTCTCGCTGCCTGTGGCCATCAGCCTCTTCCCTCAGATGTCTCAGGTACGGCATGTTCAGCTGCTCTGAAGGCCAGATGGCTCATGGAGCAGCTGGGAAGATATTCACATTAAACATACTCCACTTAACTCTCACAGCCCCTGCAGGCTTTTGTTCTCCACTCAGCTCTCTAAAAATGACTTTCAAGGTGAAACCCAGAGGTACAGCTTAATCAATTCAGTATAATTTTTTTTCTTGTGGCAGATTGAGGTATCTCGCCTTGAGCCGGATATTGCCATGGCAACGGATTGCAAAGTGTTGACCTACAACAAAGGTTTATGATGAAGATGGGACTCGAGCTCTAAACTGAGACTGCTTTTTGAATGACTGTAACTGCGACCCTGCTGCAGGGTTTTCAGCGTATCTGACACGTAATTATTATTAGAGTTGTGTTTACCCAACATTCCTAGACCTGTTGTCATACAGAAAATGCTGCATTCACTGAGCCACAGTGAATCCTCTGAATAGCCCAGAGATTGTTGCCTTCACTACAGCTGTTCAAGAACTATACTTCTATAACATCCCTTTTTGTCAATAATGTGTTTCTGATATTTACAGATTATTGTTTTCCGGAGTTTCTGTTTCACAATCAACTTAAATGCTGATCCATTAAATTCTGATAATGAGATTGTTTAAATATGCCTTTCCTGGACTATTTTTGAGTCAGATATGTTTTGTGTTTTTCTCATGTTTCTTCATATCTTTTTGTCCTGAAGTGTTGAGCTCTGGAAGCTGATGTTATGTTTGTTTTTCTGTCAGATTTTTGCTGCGAACGAATGGAAGCAGCAGGATGAAAGAGGTTATTGAGTTTTTGTAGAGCAGAGAGCAGCTGCACAGTGTGGGGATTCTTCTCTGTGCATTAATATTACTGAAGGCGGCTCTCAAAATACACTTAATAGACAACCACCTGCACATTTGTAGGCACCCCAGTAGAAATGTAGGAATGCCTCAGATTAAATCTCTTTTATAGCAGCAGCCTATGTTTACACTAAGAAATGTTCCAACCTTTTAATTTGCTAGTTATTCTTTCAGTAATTTATTTTCTCCTTCTTCTTCTTTCCTGCTGTTGATACTTTGAACAACCTGTTTTGGCTTAGAGGACAGGAAAACCTCATTGGTGACCCATTTCATGTTCAGTAGTAAAGTCCAATAGGTATTTCTTTAAAACTGGACCACAGCATTGTAGAGCCTCCATCATTGCTACCTGTAGACATGATTTAGAGATTTCTCCTCCAGTGTTTTTTTACTAGTCCTACATGTAGGGTTTGTTGCCAAAAACACAGTTTTATGCTGATTTAGTTTCATCCCTCGACCCTCATACTTTGTCATTATTTCTGTGGCGTGAGGGGAAAGTAGGGAAATTAAAACATTTCTTTTTCAGAAACATACTTGGAGCAAAGGGCAGAAAAATGTACAAAGAAATTTAGTTTATGTTATTTGTAACCGTACAGAAATATATAAATTATTTCTAATTAGTTAAAAATTAAAATGTTTTACTGTCACAAACATACAAAATTAGATTTAGTGTTTGGCTTGTTTGTCCAAAGCACAAAATACCAATTAATTGATCGTTACTAATGGTGGATGTGTTGAAATAAAATATTTTGTTGATCTAAACTATTTGTGCTAATAAAGGTGAATGGTACCATGACTACCTTTATTCAGTCACAAGGTTGTTTTGTTGTATCATAAGCTAGAGTTGTGATATAAAACAGTAGTTTCTGAAGGGTATTATCTAAAAACCATTGAAATGAGTCAGACTTTGTGTTGTACATCTATATGTTGGAGCACTCTGTAAAAATCTAAACTGGTCACATATTACTAGACCAGTTTGGATTTGTTTTAGCTGTCATATTGGTCCCTTTTTACTGGGGCTTAATGAACCTCTGCTGCAGATATTTGCTGATTTATAAACGGATAAATATGAACAGAGCACCTTTTTTTTAATCCACGTAATGTGAATTAGCATTCAAAATTTCTGACATTGTCTAAACTTTTTGTCTTAATATTTTTATACTACTGACTGTTATTCAATTTTAACTTCAGTTACATTAGATTTGTTTTCCGTTATTTTAATTGTATGTGTAACATATATGAGATAAAATGTATTGTTTATAAATTCATTCTTATTAAATGTTTGCTTGTCAAAAATGTAATATCTGTGCTTGTATTATTTTACTATACATATGTATATATATATATATAAACATATATATATATATTTCAGTCAGTTTGTAAGGTATGTGCTCTTGGGAAGAAACTTTTATGTTTTTGTTTTACTTTTTTGTTTAACTTACTCAAAAATTGTATTAAAATTATCCCATTTCTTAATTTGTTTATAATTTCATTGTTTCCAAAGGAATTCACAGACATTCTTATTATATCCTTTGAATTTAGGGGGTTTTTTATATCTGAAGGACTCATATAACATATTTGATTGCTTTTATAATTTCAGTTTAGATTTGGAATGGAAATAAAGAAAAGAAGGAAGAAAGAATCCAATAAAGAAGGGAGAAAAAGAAAGAAAGGGTGCTATTCATCATCCCACCAGGAGGAGGCGCTGCCTATTTTTCTGCATGGTTATCTCAAAGGGTTGAAAGGGTACATCTGTTGTCAAACATGGCTGCTCCCGTGGATGACATGTTTTCCCTCTGTGTGGACCCAGGTAAAGTCACCAGCAGCGTGGAAGTCCAGTTTATAGACAACATAAAGGTGAGACTTTCCTGCTTTTAAACATTTAAACAGACTGAAGTTGCTCTGTGGTTTAGTGGCGCCTCAGAGGAGCGGTGCTGCTCGCCGCATGTCGGCTGCAGCTCACTGCTGCATGACATGACATTATACACTGAGCAGCAAATAAAGTAAGACGGCAGCGAGATCACATTTTAGCTTAAAGGATTGTCTATAATATTGGATATTGTTGCATATAATGTAAACTCATTGGTTTTCCTTTGTTTTTCTTCCCACTAAAGAGTCACTGAGACTCTTTAGTGTCGCAGCGCAGACATGTTTTAATGCCTGGAGCATTAAAACATCTTTGTTTCTAGTCAAATCATTAACATATTGTCTTTTGATTAAACTGGAATAGGTGTGATGTCATAAAGTTCAAACTGTTGAGTTATTTAATTCATTTGGTAATAATTACAGCTTATTAAACATTAGTTTTATTTTTTGATTACCTTTTTTTTTATCAGTCCTAACTAAATCATTGTGGTAAGGGCTGCAGTGTATTTTGCTTTATTCATTCCTTTTTTTCTCAAGCTACTTGTTTGAATGTTTGCAGGGTAAGGGGCTCTTTGCGAAAAGAAGCATCAAGAAGGGAGAAACCATTTTGATTGAGCGGCCTCTGGTTTCTTCCCAGTTCCTGTGGAATTCCTTGTACAAATATAAAGGTATGAAGTGCTGTTCATTGTAGTGAAGTTCTCAAACTTAAAAACTTTAAAAAAGATGCATACTCTTCAGAATTAAATTAGGTCTGGAATTTTGTGGACATTTGCATAAACTTGAACTTAAAATGTTTTAAAAGTTCATAGTTTCTCCTCTGTTTTTTGCCTTTTCCCAGCCTGTGAGTACTGCTTACGCGCTCTGGAGACTGCAGAAGAAAATGCCCGGAGACTCAGCTGCAATCCCGCTCTCAGCCTTCCCCATCCTGAGCTCTGCCGCGTCCGGCCTGAGCTCCATCAAGCCTGCCCTCAGTGCCAGGTAGGTCCACTCACTGTCCCTCTGCTCCTCCACACCACAAGCTTCAGTGTTTTGCTATTTTGCATTTTTGTTTTTTTGTCGGTATAAAAAGAAGCTATCTGCTAGCTTCTTACCATGTATGTTTTAATCAATCTAATCTAAAATGTATCTACTTTAGAAATAGTTAGTTGGTTATTTTGTTTTTTTTTGTTAAGAAACATAGAAGATATTTTGTTCTCGTTTTGATAACTGATGATTTAAATGAATTCTTTTCTACTTCTGGTATGCTGAAAGACTGAAGTGAGATATGGTTTTATCTCCCTCAGTAACATATTACGTATCAGCACCTCAAGTTATTTTAATTTGTAACACAGCACAATGTGTTGTATTTCACAAGAATCAGCCATCTTAAAATGGAAATTGGAGTTCAAAAAATAGAAGTAGAAACAGAGTTTAATATAAAGTTAATTAAAATAATATTCAAAATCAAATTAAATGATAATTTTTAGCTCCTTAATTCATGAAAATGCTCCACTACGAGGAAAATTAAGTGACACGGCACGGTCTCAGTAAATTACTATAAAATAAAAGCAGGAGGGAAAAAATGCTGACATGTCGGTAGATGTATGGTACCAAATTGATGAGGTTAAGCATCTTCATCTGTTGAATGGATGGAACTGTTTATTTATATTTATATATCTATTTATTTAGATTATTTATATTCAAAAGTATGGACTACAATTTCATAATTAAATTATTTTATAAATGTAATTATTAATTTATGCACTAACAGTGGTGGAATTTTCCAGTTTTGATGCATTTAGTAAAAAAGCCTATGAAGCTAAAATGGGGTGAATCTGATCTCTGGACAATTGATTGGTTTTCCTGATGATAATAAACTGAAACATTTCTCCAGCTTTACATTTGCAGTTAGAGTTGCAGATTTCCTCTAGCAGTTTAGCTGTTTTAAATCCATGGGTATTACATGGGTATCACTGTGGGGAAAAAAAACAAACAAACAAAAAAACAGCAAGTTTTTTATTAATTTCTCGAGATCTAGAGCCTGGAGTTAAATATTTTATCATCAACATCTGAATAATTTAACTCTGGAGTGTAATGAGTTGTTCGAGCTAAAAAGTTACGATGCAATTTGGAGATAAACATAACATCTTTTAAATATTCAGTAAAAACAAATTTTTTATTGCAACCAAATTACTTGCCCCCTACTGGTCAGTTGCTAGATTACACATTTCTCATTTCCACATTTTTTTTTTTTGCTTTTAAACATCAAAATAACTCCACATATCTTATTATACAGGCTGAGCAATAGCATACGTTCCTAAATGTTTCAGTACTTTTTAGCATTAGATTCATTTGACCTTTTATAAATATTTACAAATATTTCAATGAGCTAAAAATAAAATTTGGTTACCTAAGAATTTATTTGATTCACTTGAAACTCACTTCCCTTTGCATGCTTGAATATCTTGTACTTGTATTTTCTGCCTGGGAGACGACGAGACCAATAAACTTAACAATTGCTTTCTTGATTACATTGTTGCCAAGTGATGCAAAACTGTTTATCACTTCTTATTTTTTTTACTGCTGCTCTGCAGGTGATGTACTGCAGCAGCGAGTGTTGGCAGGCGGCTGCAGATCAGTACCATCGGGTTCTGTGTCTGGGTCCCTCTGAGGAAGATCCAGACCACCCCATCAACAAGCTTAAAGATGCATGGAGGTGACACAGACTTTAACTCGCCATTTTATCTCCTCTCGTGTCCTGATTAAAGTCAGACATGTTTGTTCTCATTTCCACATTTAGTAATTAAAAGGTATTGTTTGGTTTTAGGAGCGTGCATTATCCCCCAGAGACGTCCAGCATCATGCTAATGGCCAAAATGGTCGCTGTGGTCAAACAGGTGAGTCTCTAATGACTCAAACATGTTGATCTGAAACCCAATTCTTGCAGAAATCTGTTCAAATTAACTTGACAAGTATCAGATGTGGCAATACAAAATGTACCTTCTATGGATGTAATTAGATTTTCATCCTGCATTGTTTCATAATTCAAACCTTATTGTTAAATCAGCCATGAAATGAGTTTTAAGATTGATACAGATGGCCTTAATGAGAAAGTTGCTTCATAAAATGTTTGAAATCAATCAGGCAGGTTACAAAATTAAAGTTTAATCAACATATTAACTTAACCAAAATTAATTTTCAGTTTGAGCTTTTTTTTTTTTTCTTTTTTTTTCTTAGACATAAATTAAGCTGTTGTTTGCCATTTTAACTAATAGACCCCATGATGTGAATGTTATCCAGGCCAAAGATAAAGCACACTGGCAGAAGCTGTTTTCTCACTTCTGCAGCCGGGCGGCGAACGAGGAGGAGGAGATCGCCCATAAGCTCCTGGGAGAGCAGTTCAGGGTGAGTTAGCTTCCTGTTGCAGATCTCAGGTCACGATGTGTGTGTGAATAATTTTAAATCTGTCAGTTCAAAAAGAACATCAGAGTTCGTCACAACTCAGCGGGCTGCTTTGACTTGAACCCCCACTGTGGCTGCGTTTACTTTATGAAAGGTGTTTGTTCAGTGAGATCTAATTTTTCTGTCCCTTTGTGTTTGTAGGGGCAGCTGGGCTTGTTGCACAGCCTTTTTAAAGAAGCACTTTATGATGAGCATCTCAGTCGGGTCAGTATTCCTCACGTCCTTATCTTTTCAGTCTGGCAATCATTCATTTCTTACAAGCAAAAAAAATAAATAAATAGCAAAAAACTACAAAAAAGCAAGAATTTTTGGGGGGGTTTTCAGAGCTGGTCAGAAGTTTACACACACTAATAATCAGAATGAAACAGGAACTGTGAATAATCAAGGTGGTTTCGTAAAATAAAAATGAATGTTGGAGATTTTTTCAAACCCATACATCATCAAATATGTTCATTAAACTGCCAATAATATTCAGTTAAGTGTCTCTTGGCAATTTTTCATATCCTTTACATGCTTGCTATAAAATTGTCACCATTAAACTCAAATGAAATGTGCAGCTGCCATGTTGGATGAGTTGAATTCTGTCTGGATAAATATTTTGTGATCAGATGAGACAAAGATTTAGCAGTTTGGGAGTTCAACCCTCACAACACTGTACCAGAGTTCAAGGTGGTGGCAGCATCATACTGTGGGATTGCCTTGGTGCCACTGCACAAACTATATGGAATGACAAAAAAGGATGTCAACCTTAAATCCACATTTAGATCAGAGGTTTTCAAATGTTTTTCTGAATTACCTCCTCAGTTTGCAGTCATGCTCTCCATAGTTTTCCTAATAATCTCATTATTTGACTGAGGTGTGTTGAAGCAGAGACGCATGTAAACGTTGCAGGTTGTCGCCTTAGAGGACTGGATTTGAAGGCCTCTCAAGGATGGTTTTAACTTGAAGGGAAGTGGGAGTTCCTGCAAACAATGATCTTATTCACGCATTTAATCTGGTTCTGGGAAGGATTAAGTGGGCTGACATATGATTTGTGAACAGGATTACCAAAGACAGGACCTTAATCCTATTGAAAATGAATGAGCTACACTTTAAAGCTGAGTCAGGAAACCAGTCACTATGATAAACTCAGTGGATTACCAGCAGTAGTGAAACGGGGGAGTATATTTTCACGCAGCTGGCAAAGAAGCAGAGATGTTTTCTTCCCCCTTGAAACAAACACCTGTGAATCTACTTCATTCTGCCAAAGGTGTGACCGTCACTTGGTTGACCCAGGACAGGAAGTATTCAAAATACCTGAACCTGCATAAGAATGTGGAGATGGTAGTGGACTTTGTCAGAGTTTCATACAAAACCTCATTCCTTGCTTTCCACTTACTGTGGATCCCCTCACATTACTAAGATCCACCTTTTCTCTGGACCTGAGAAGTTTCAGAACAGAAAACAATCAGAATCAATCCTGTCACTTCAAACACTTAACCTTCAGAGCTCAGCAACTCAGTGACAAACAGTGCAGTTTTTTGTCTTTCATACATTTATGTATGTAAATATTTGTATGCCAAAAACAAATTAAAGCCAATGTCTTTGCTGGTTTGCACAAATTTACTAAATAGGTGTAACTGGTAAGGGATCTTTATCTAATTGTGGCGGTGAATGCATTGTTTTAGAACTTCACAACTTAGTTGTGAAGTTGTTTGTATAAAATTTTCATCATTAAAGAAAGACTGATTCAAATAAATAGTTTTAAAACTTTAAAAGTAAAATATGGGAAGTTTTTATTAGTTTTACATGTATAGTTCAACCTGTTTTAAGCACGACTTTTATCCCATGCATGCAGCATTTTACGGAGGGTGGTGTTTAAGTACGTGTGTTTCTAAAGGGCTTAATAAGTTGCTGTTTTTTTTTTCTGATTTGTTAACAATTGTAGATTTTATTGTGACCAAAAAATTAAGATTGGATTACTTTCCCAGTTTTTTCTGCTCATTTTAGTCTCAGTGTTGGAGTCGGTATGCCTTTCTAAATGTTGCTTCTCTTACATTGCAAAATAACTGACAATGCGACTCTTATTTAACCAAACAGTTACGGTGTTTGTAATCTGAATGAAAGTAGTAGCTGTGTATCTGTGTTGCAGTGGTTTGTTCCTGAGGGTTTCCGCTCTCTGTTTGCGTTGGTGGGAACAAATGGCCAGGGCATCGGCACCAGGTGAGCCCTTCCCCTGCTCCTTCCTTTAACTATCCGCATGCTTGCTTCCGGATCTGTTTGAATGTAATTTTGTGTCTAACACAGCTCTCTGAGTCAGTGGGTTCATGCCTGTGATGCACTGGAGCTTCCCGACCAGCAGAGGGAGCAACTCGACTCTTTTATTGACCAGTTATACAAGGACATCGACAAAGGTCACTGTTTTATCTCAGTACTGCAGTAATTTCTGAAGTAAATAGATTTATTCTCTGCTGAGGAGATTTGCAGCTGTCATATTGTCTCAATGAGAGCTTGTTCTAGTCTGTATTGCAGTTTTCAGCAGGAACAGCAATGGATTCATGTAATATGTGTGCAGATACCGAGAGAAAGTCGAAACTAATGAACATAACTTGTGTGTTTCTGTGCAGAGACGGGAGAGTTTCTGAACTGCGAGGGTTCTGGACTTTACCTGCTGCAAAGCTCTTGTAAGTGTCAGCGATGTTCTTTGTTGATCTCCAACAAAAAGGTTCTAGTTCTAAGAGTCGATTAAACCAGAAAGATTTCCATGTTTGATTCTTGCAGGTAACCACAGCTGCATCCCAAACGCAGAAGCGTCCTTCCCCAACAACAATTTCCTGCTTCACCTCAATGCCCTGAGTGACATCAGCCCAGGAGAGGTCAGCTAATGCTGCTGGATTCACAGTGATGTATTTTAGTCTGGCAAAGACAGGACAGAACATCCCTCTATAGTCTAGCTTGGTGTTCTCCCTTGTCAGACGGTATTAGAAGGCTGAGACGTCCAGAATCGGAGTGGGTTTGTCAAGCTGTCAGAAAGATTGAGAAGGCTTGCATCTGCATGGCACAGTAATGTCACAGAAGCTGTGCTACTTTCACAGCAAATCTCTCCTGTGGATGTGGGGGAAAATATGAAGAAACAGGGGGATTTAACTTCCTGCTGCATTGTGCACAGACAGGCGAGGAACATATAATTTTCTTTTTGTTCTTGGTGAAAAACAGCCCAACTTTTCAGGGGTCCCCACACAATCTGGAAACATCTAGAAAGTGTAGATTTGAAAGAACCTGTATCAAAATAAATTTCTTTAATTATAGGATGTTCATGTCATTTGTTCATAATTCAGTCTGCTCTGTCCATTGTCTCTGTTTATTCCTCCATCTTAACATCAGTCTGTTCATACATCTGTTCATCCAATTATCCATGCATCCATCTGCTCATCTGTTTTCTATGTCTACCAATACGTAGAAAATGTATTGAAAGGAAAAGCGTAAGGAAAATACATTGGATTTTCTTTACATCATCTGTTTGCTCATCATCCATTTATTCCTTTCCATTCATGCAGTTGAACTTTTTGTATGAAAAAAATGTGCTGGAAACGTGAAGCTTGTGTTTTTTCCAAGAGCGCGGTTTCTGGTCTGGGGTCCTCAGTTCAATTTCATCTTCTGTTTTCAGGAGATCTGCATCAGTTATTTGGATTTCTGTCAGCGGGACAGAAGCCGACACAGCAGACACAAGATTCTGAGGTAAACGCACGTAATCTTTAGGGTAAATCATTTAAAGGCGGGTCACACTCTTATGGATTAAATGTGGATCAATAAAAAAACCCAGCAGGCACTGATGGGCAGTCCTGAGGCAGAAACGGCATAGCTGCTGCTCATTGATCTGCTTGATGTCAATCCATCTTCAAATTACATTCAGTCTCAATAACCCCTGAAGTTTTAATGCAAACTACTTATTTCAGTTTTAAAAAAGTGCATTTCCGCCCTTGGTGAGTGTTTATATCATGCTAGCTGATTAAATTATTTGAAGTATTCACTAAAATAGTTGAATTCATTTGCTGTGGTGTCCATCTGTTAGTATCTTCAACAGTTTCTGTGGGTGCAACATCTTGACTGAGTGTTTTTCTTCGCAGAGAAAACTACCTGTTTGTCTGCTCGTGTTCAAAGTGCACGTCCCAGATGGACGAGCTGGACGTCACATCTGAGGAAGAGGAGGGCGAAGCAGAGGGCGAAACAGAAGGGGATGAGATGGAAGATGAGATGACAGATGTTTGATGAAAGGCTCTGCCATATTGTTCTCAGCTTTTCCCGTCCCTCTGAAACATGAGGCCAAAAAGAATAAAGACCAGTTGAGACTGTGATCTGCATATCCAGAAGCGTGAAGTGACACATTTCACTCTGTATTTTAGAGATCTGTTGTCAGATTATACAGAAACTACAAGAGAGCAATGGAAACTGTTTCACTTGGATGCTTTAACTCAAAAGTTTTTTTTAAATAGCTGGAAATTTACCTCTTGATGTTGCATTTATAGTTTTTTTGTTTCTTTATTTGGTTAAATCTTCTGCGAATGATTTGATCAAACATTGACACGCTTATAAATCCAGCAAACAGTGAACAAAATCAGTATTCAAGATGGATTTCTCACAGTCAGCAGGTGGGCAGAAAAAGTTGTAGGGTTCAAAAGTCTTTATTAAGCGCTCCTGTTTCTTGCTTTACTCAAGTATTTTTGTAGCTTTTGAAGGAAAATCTCACCTACTATTAATATTTTAGTTGTTTTTGTAAGAAATTTGGTTTCCGATTTTTAAATCGATATTTAGAAATGCTCAGGATTGGCATTTGTTTCTTCTAGGTTTTTAATTATCAGTTGGAAAAATCTGAACAAAGAAAAATGTAAACCTTTTTTCAGCAGATCTGATAGATTTGTATCTTCAGAGTTATTTAGCTCTTTTGCTTTCAGTATAAATCAGTGTAGCATCAGACACCATGTGGTCAGTGTTGATGGATGTCCTTCCAAATGCAGTGGTTGAGCATTAATAATTAAGTGCTTTGAGATAAACAGTTTGTGTTGCTACTTTTTTACCATGTGACAGAATCAGTATTAGGATTACCTTATACTAAATAATGTTCCATAAATTTTGACAAATGCTCAATTCACTATAGTCCATTCATTATCTTTTCAAAGCATGATGACATTAATTATGCTGACATTGCTGTTTTTTTTTTTCCCCCCGGTTATTATTAACATTCATTATGGCTATATTATCAAAACTCACAGTTCTCCTGCAGCTTGAAGCTCTTGTTTTTTTTCCCCCCATCATGTTCTGCTTTGATTCTGCGAAAGCCTTCATGTTACACAGGGCTGCCACAGGTAAAAGTTGGAAAAGTGAACCCTGATAGTTTAGTTGTTTGTAACTGGTTGCTGGTTTCAGCTGCGCATACGAGAACAGGTGGATGTTACCTGTTCTCGTTATGAGGTTTTCATGTTTTCTTGTCTGAGCAAACTACATCTGTTATTTCTTTTGGAGATTCTAGCAGTTGAAAGCTATGGAAGAGGATTAGGTTCACTGAAAAAAACAAAAGCAAAACCAAAATAATTCGGACTTTTTTTATCTATTCGTTTAATCTCAGACTTCTGACTTTAAGACAGGTGGGCAGCTGGGAGCAAGCAGCTTCAATGACAGAAAGAAAATGAGACAAGAACTAATTTTCTTGGGGAACATGTTGGATTTATGGGATTTTTTCCATGGCTGATTAAAGTAAAAAATATCTCTTTTTTCATTGACTCTAATCCTCTTTTGTGAAAAGCAGAATTGTCTGTTCTGAATTTAGTTCTGATTCAAAGCTCTTCATCAGCAGAGAAGAAAACCAAAAACTTACCACAAATCTGACCGTGCTGTTAGAATTTCAGGCTCTACCAAAGAAACTTTTCTCCTGAGCCAACCTTGACAGAAAGCAAGGAATGTTTAGCTTTTTGCCCTTTTAAACTTATTTCATACCTGACTTTAGAGTATGGCTTTTATTTCACAATAACAACCTTGTGAGTTGAAAAGACATACAGTGAAATACAGTTTGGTTTTCATACCACGATCTATGTGTTCCAGTTAATGCTCATGTAATGTATTATGGAGACCTTGAGTGGAAAATTGCTCTGTCAGTTACTGTTTGACCTTTTATTGAGAGCTGTATATCTCGGTTGCACATGAGCGAAATGGCTGCTATTGCCTCACATCAAGCGATATTTTAACAACTGTAATCACAAATCTCAACATTTTCAGCTGCTGAGGAAAGAGCTGAAATGTTTAAATAAACCCTTCTTCTCAATATGCATTTATCACTTCCAGCTGGTTGCATACGTTCCCTGCAAAATGTGTTACAGCAGCAAACCAGCAGTTGTCGTTTTTATTGCACTTTCATAGGCTGCTGAAAATTGGATGTTCGTTTAGTCATTTATCTGCCTTCATTACACCGAACAGAAAGGCAAATATTTAACTCCACCCATATTAAATCTAAGTCTTTACTGAAACAGATTTTTTTCCCAATGGAGGATTGTATTGATCCTGTTTCACCACAGAGTGTAAAACTTAAATAAAGCAAAGGAAATTAAACAGGAAACAGAAATCTGAATTAAATTATAAACCATACATCCAAAATGTCCCTTTAAAAAATAGCTTTCTCATAATATGCATATTATTACATTACTTAGAAATTTATCCATGAGCAGGCCAAAACGGACAATAGAACTGTGACTATAAATTTGAGATTAAGACATGGCAAAAGGAACAAGTAGATAAATATAACATGCGTAAGAGTTTTTGAGTGTCCCTGTGGGGAGTTGAGAGACTAAAGGAGGCATTTCTGCTTTAAAAAAGCTATTTCACTAATTTGCAGAGTTTCATTTCACTAACGCACCTGTTGTTCACCCAGTTCCACTACAGGCTACTCGCAAAAATTACCAGTGCAGGGTGCCGATTTAATCAAGGTCTGGAGGAAGTTGAGTTTCTTTTTGACAAATTATTAGAAAAATTTGAGGGAATAAATGTGATGCTGAGAAGTTCATACTCAGTTCATTTTCCAAATTGGCTTTTTTTCCCCCACATTCACAAGTCAGCAAGTTAAATGTCATATTGACTGAAAGACTGAAGTGATTTTCATTTATTAGGTGACAGTTATACACACTCCTTGAGTTTTCTGCTTAAATGTCAGTGATTAAAAAAATGATTAAAAGAGCTGTAAAAAGTAACTGTCAGAAACCGTTATAAAAGTAAAATGCTAATTTCTACAGCGCATTGCAAAATTATTCACACCACATGTCTCAGCAATTCACTTTTTGCCACTTAACTGAAAACTTCAATTTATTGGGGTAGCATAAAATATTGCATACTTATCATTGTGAATGAAATTTTGTATTCAGTCAGTCTGACTCAACACTTTGTAGAACCTTCTAATTACAGCTGTAGATCTTCATGTCTGCTGTAGCTCTGCACATCTGCAGAATAAAGGCGATCTGATCATGTTGAGCTTGCTTCAAAAAGTGCAGCCTGAGGCCACAAAGATCACAGACAAGTAGGATTTTCAGTGTTGTCATTTGCACAGTCATTTCAAAGGATCCCTTAATTGTCATTTGTGCCATCTGTTATGATTGATCAAACTGCGTAGGCATTTCATCAATAAAAGCACTGAAATAAAAAAATAATTTTGCCACAGTCTTTATTTGACCAAAGCCATTACAATTTATATTGATCCATATCCAATACTTTTGAATGTTGTTTCCACAGCTTATCTTTGTTTATATTGGCACAAATAATGCACACGTTTAAAAAAAAAAAATTTTAATGGCAATATTCCAAATTGTGGTCTTAAATCCTTTCATATACATCAGCTGAAGTTTTCTGTTTTCAGCTTAAAAATAAGAAAAAATATGCAGTTGCTTAAGTAAACCTTAACTAGCTTACTTAATAAACAGTCTTAGTATTATCAAACTTACAATTTGGAGAACATTGAAACATTGATTTAATGCACATAGATGAATAGGAAAGATAGAAAAATATCTTTTTGTAAAAAAAGGGACCATTAAATAAACATATCCATATGACTGTTCTTTCAAAATTCTCCTTACTTTACTGTCAGATAAAAAATATTCAATGTAAAAAACAGGCATAAAATAAAGCCCACCTGGGAGTGTCAGAAGTTTGGACCCTCTGGACTGATCCTGCTCTCCAAGTTCCCTCACTTACTCGTCTTGCTTTAAAGTTTTGCCAGACTTTCTGCAAGAGCTCCGTAACTTCAGCAGGAGCGTTGCCACAGCAGAATTCTGCAGGGGTTACGGGGTTGAGCTGGTAGATTTGTCCACACCCAGTAGACCTCCACACAACACAGCCCATCTGCTTCAAGTAGCAAGCACTGAAAGGTCAGTGAGTTTTTCCCTTTTTTCTGAAATATAGAAGTTTGGTTAAAAATTGAAGGCGTAAGAAGTGAGAGACGCATGTGAGGGGAAGAAGACCGGAAGGAGGGAGTGGGCTTTTGTGAAGAACCATTATGAATATGAAAAGAAAGGGTCTTTTATTCGTGCAAATCAAGCACCAAACACTTCAAATGTGTTTGAGACTAGAAGTGGCACATTACTGTCATCACCATAATATGCTGATGGAAGATAGAAGAGTACTTGACCTTTTACACAAAATAGAAGACTGCATTTACAAACTGTTACAGTTAATGGTGGGATCAGGAAATATTTAATATCTGTGATGTGGAAGATGGAATTAGGATGGAAAACTTGATGTTCTTTATTTCTAAAGTCTTCAACTGAGCCAACAACTAGAAGATGCACATTAACGATACATTATCTTATGTTTCTAACATATAATCAAGGATATATTTATCAAATATTTGAAATACCCAGATAGGGAACATTGATTAATGATGAAAATAATAAATAAAAACATTTTTTTTTTATATCAGAAATGTAATAAAAGATTGTTGAATGCACTGTTAATGTGGTGATTCTTCCATAATTGTCAGGGATCCCATTTGCCAAATCACATAATTCTCCCCACAAACAATCACCATCTTAATCCCATCACTAATATTTACCTCAGTTGAGCCACTTGTATCCAAGATCCGTGTCTTTTGGACACAAACTAATATTTCTTAACCAAATATCACAATAAGATAATTGACAAAGAGGCAAATTAACTACTTTTCTTTCTTACTCAGCTCTTTCTTTTTTGCCGTTACAGACCTGAGCAGTGCCTGTATCATTTCATACCAGCCCCCCCTCTGTTAATACATCCTACTATCAACTCAGAACAAGACAGAAAGATACTTCAACTCTGCCGCTTGAGGCAGAGTCTGATCTCTGACCTAGAGGAAGCAGTGGTTGCTCTTTGAAGCAAAGCATATACCCTTCAGATGTGAACTTTACCCTACAGAACTGCTTTTATGATGTTCCTAGCAACCCCAGGCCGACCTGCCGGCAGATTGCGATGAGTATTGGCTGCATATTCACAGGGAACCATGCTAGTTCTCTGTGTTCATAATCTGCCTCTTTGAAACAAAAACATAACAATGGATATTTACAAATTATCCTGAATCTTGGATCCTCTTGCTTTGAGGACCCTCTGCCATCATGAAGCTTTGTTTGATTTATTGCCATTTCAAAGTGTTTTTACAATTGAATGTCTAAATGTGCTTCACACTTGGCATTATATTTGTAATCCTCAAATTAACACCTCATAATATTTTCCCGATCTTATTCCTGATAATGTACCACTAGTAAAAACAACAAGCTGGGTAATTGAATCCCATTGGACAGAAGTTATTCTTTCTTGAGAGCACACAGTGTCTCGCTGTTGATTTATCCAGCGAGGTCAAAAGGGAACCGTTTGTTTATGGCTGATGCTGCTGCTGCTGCAAAAGTTGTCGCTTTGGATGCTTGAAGGGAGCAAACTGTGAAATTACAGCTGATTTTTTTTAAAAGACACAAGCAAAGCAGCTCTGCATGAAACAAGCCCCATATGGAAACAATCTCCAGACTACATTAACTCTGTCCACATCAGTTACCCCAACAGACACCATTGCTGCCTTGCAGCAACGCTCCAGAATTAACTGATAAATGACTGCTTCACGTAAAATCAGCCGACCTGCAGAGAAGTTACTGCACTTTAGCTCACCCTGAATTTAAATAAACACAGAAGAAGTACAGTTTCAGGAACACAAACATGGCAACTGAGTGACCTGATGGCGTTGATTGATGGTTGAAACATTTGCGGTTTATTTCTGCTGAAGCCATTTTCCTAGTTCACGTCAGAATATCACAACTTGTCAGCAGTGCTTCTGCTGTGTGGTTCTCTGGAAGGTTTCTAAAAGTTTGTGGGCAGCTCAGTAATTTCACATTCATCTTTAGTACAAAATGCTTAAAGCCTCATTGGCATCATATAAATCTTGCTGGGCTGCCTGGGATTAAAGAATGAAAAATGAAGAATTGAGCTGTTAATCATTCATACTGAGGCTGCTACAGTGAGGGTTTTGTGGGCAGATTCCTTATTTTGAGTAAAAACAACCTAACAAGGAGGTGAAAGATGAAGGAACGTTTCAGCAGACTTTCCCCATTAGGCAACTTTGTTTTACATACAGAAAAATGTTTAAATAAACCACCAGCCAACACTCTTAACTCGAAATATGCAGCGCTCTGGATGAAATATTTAGGTTGTCTCAGGTAGTTTTCAAACAGAGCGACAGTGTGAAAGGTATTCATTCACCTTTATTTTGCCCTGAATGTTACTGGGATTAATGTTACTGGGATTTTATCCGGTTAGCCAACACAAATGAGATCAACATTGCAACAAGAAAGAAAAATGATAAGTGAAGTTGCTACTATGAAGGTTTCACTGTTCACAGCTGCAAAAAACCATCAGGGTATGTTCACCTCAGAAAAGCTTCTTTATCCCTGCTGAGTAAAAGTGTTCCCTCAGCATGATGCAACCAGCCCTATGTTTTAGAATGAGGATTGTGATAAATGATAGCTTTCCTCTTGTAACCTATAGGCTGGAAAATTTGAATTTATTCTAATCTGACCTTTCATATGCTTGTTGAATCCCCTTAATGTTGCTTCTTAAGGCTTTTTTTAATCTTTTGCACCTCCATAAAGACCATAATTATGGAATCTGTTACAAGCAAATGATCTCCACTGAGTTGTGATTCTTCGGTTCACTACATTACAGTTTTCTTCAGCTGTATTGTGGCTGACATTTTTTACGTAGCACATGCAGGACTACATAAATTAAAGTTCTAGTTATACCGTTTGGATTGGAAAATAAATTAAGGAAACAATGAATCAACCGATAAAAACGTACAAACATTACTACAAATTAAAATACAAACACATTTGAACGCAAGTTCACGAGTTCTGCTTTTTAAATTTGGCCGCATGTAGAATATAGTTTTTACCTGACTGCAAATCAGTGTCACTTTTTCATTTTTGGTTTTGCCATTGTGAAAATGTCCTATTCTCTTTCTTGCTCTGCGAGAATTGAAGGCTTTTGGGATGTTAACTCTTTTAACTTTCTGAGTTTAATGCCTTAAAAATTAAAATAAGACCATTGTGTGATATGTGAAAGAGGTCATCTCTGATCAACTGTGGATGCCTGGATTAATTTTTTCTTTTTAAGGTCATGCCAGATATTCCCACTGAGACCAAACGTGGTCTGACTCATGTGGTGCAAATGAGGCATTTGAAACACTCTCCCCATTCAGCTTTATCTTTTGCTATCTCTTTCTCACATCTCTCGCTGGACATTCAACACATCTTTGCTGGATGAGACTGATGCTTTTTTTGGATCATGGCCTTTCAAAATCTGGGATGCAAGAAGGAACAACAGTGTCCAATTATGTGCAGCTTATTCTCACCAGTCAGAATCATAAGCATGCAGGCGAGATAGCTGAACCAGATAAGACACTTTTCAATATCAAGGGCTTCTTTCACATCCTGTGGGCAGCTGCGTAATGGACTGTTCATCACACAAAAGGTCACATCTGTGCACCAATTACAACAGGAATCTATCTGTACAGGGCTGGACATAAATGAGATAAGATATTTCTGTTATTTGGCCAGATCTTCAATTAGGTCTTTGAAAGCAGACTATGATAAAAACGCTGCCTTCACAACAAGTGGACACAAACTACTTTTAGGTTTGTGATCAACAGCATTACCTAAAAGAACAGCATAAAGATATATAATATAGATTCCTCCCCTATTGACTAAAATACTTTTTTAGATTTCAAATTGAATTTTTGGTGATAAAAGTGAGCCATTTGGTTTTCCCAATTCAGCATATATATGAGTGTGTGCGTGTGTGCTTGGTAACACATCCTTTAGGCTTTTATACACCAGTCATTAAATTAACCCCACGGTTCTAAGATTATTTGTCTTTCCCCTAATCTCTGATAAGAATGGAACCACTGTGAATCTACTCCTCTAAAGATTCATGGCCTTTGTATTTAGATTAAAAGAAAATGATCCTTCATTTCTAAATTTTTCTGGTCAGTCCCAAATGAATTAGCCTCCGTGTGAAAGTGAGCCAACGTTCCCTTCCTCCCACATCACCATAAAGCCTGAGGACACGCTCTGACTACCATTGGGGGGCTTTGTATGGGGGTGTGGGGTTATTTGAGGACCTTGCCATTTCCATTGATTACACATAAAAAGACCACAGAAGCGCCTTGTTTTCAGAAGGCCCCTTCATTATAATTTTAGCATGACAAATCCCAGTTACCGTTTTGTTTTGTTCATACAAATGCTACATCCACAAATATCCACTGATTATGAAACTAAACAACAAATTAGTAAGAAAGGGTAAAGGTGAGCTTGAGTTTTGCTCCCTCATGGTGGTTTCCTATTAAATCTTACTGGTAAATTAATATTTTGTTAAATTGATTGCACCATGCTAAAGAGCCTAATTCACAGGAGTAATAGTTGGTAGACATCAATATTTGCTTCATGTATGAGTTAATTACATTGTGGCATTGTAAATGAAGAAAACAATATGCAAAACCATGTTGTTAAAGTTTTTAACAGCATGGTTATGCACATTGTATCTCAGTATTTTTTTAACTTAAAAATACTGAGAACCAGGGTAATGTCACAATTTTTTTTAATATATATATATATATATATATATATATATATATATATATATATATATATATATTTAATCTTTGTTTTCATATCAGTTTCTATTGTCCTGCGGTAACTTCTAGCATATCTTTTAATATACAAGAATTGGGACTGCCATGGGTAAATATCTTTACACTAAAACAATTGTGCAGCATCAAAAGCATATTACTTTTACTTTTTCATCCTAATTTTGCAGAAAATTAGGATGAAATATGACTGGGTAATAGTGTGATGGACACTTAAGAGGCAAAGACGTGTCTGTTGTGCTGAAGAGAAAGCCAACTCAAAAAGCAACTTTCTCCATATACCTGTTCAACACCTGGTCAAGCTATTTGGATTAGGGCTAAATAAATTGATGCATAGTTGCCAAGTTAGTAGCGTTGTTGTCTTGCAGCACGAAGATCCTGAGGTAGAATTTCTGCTCATATGAATCATTAGGAGTCAGGTGAGCTGGTTTGAACATTTGTTTAGGGCAGTGTTTCACCATCCTGGTAATAAAGGCACACTGCCCTGCATGCTTGAGACGTTTTCCTGCTTTAACACAGGGGCCTGCTATCTTGAGTCTTCCTGACTCAAGAAAGCAGTTCAGCAACAGTTCAGTAATCTAGCATCAATCGAAATTTGTGTGTTGATTCAAGAAAGCACCTAAAACATGCAGGGCAATGCGCCATGCAGGCCAGAATCAGAAAACACTGGTTTAGGATGCCTGATGAATGTTTCCAGGTACACCCTATTGGAAGACACCCTTGGACAAACAGAGATCTTGCTGTAGGGACTTTACTTCCATTTTCCACTGAGAATGCCACTGGACCCCCCAGAAAAACCTGGAGAGAATTGCTATTGGAATATGTATAGTTTCCCTCCTGGACTTGCTACCTCTGCAACCTAATCTTGGATAAACAGAAGACTATGTATACATGCATCGATCAGGCAACAGTTATGCAGACTCTAGAGAGTGTATATTTGGTTTTCTTAATGATGCCACGTTATACCTGGTGCGTACCTTCCACCTAAACAAGTTTCTTCAGCAGCTACCATTTCTTTTGCCAGGGATGACCTTGGAAAATACTTTTTCCTCACCTTTCTGCAAGGTTAACAACAATTACTACAATTAATTGCACTAGAGATAGTGAATGCAAACAAAACATGAGTGCAGTTACATTATATTAATTATTTAGACTTGAAGTAGCCTCATTATTTTATAATGCAGAAAATGTGTTAAATATGCCTTCATTTATTTTGATACCAGCACTGTGTTTTAATGTGGTTGAGAGAAGGTCATGCTTACCACTGCTGAGCATCATATTTATACCTTCCCAGAATGTTTTCACCACATTCAAAGCTTGCAATAGGAGTTAAATATAACAATATTTCCCCAAAGGAATGAAGAATCTTAATCATTATTTTACATAAATCAACAGCTGAATCAGATGAACCTTTATTTAGCCCGATGCAGTCAACGTCTTCTTCTCTAGCCAGATGTGCCTCTGAAAGTCTGTTTTTTCTGGCTCTGAGCTTCACTCCAAAAGTTTTTTGAGAGTTAAATCCACCAGGACAAGAAGCAAGATCTAAAGCAGAAACTGGAAATGTGATTAAGGCCTGAACCTCAGTGGAACGAAGCCACTCAACAAATCCCATAAGCAGCGCCATATTTCTGCAGTGGATCCTCTGAAGACATTTGGCGTTTTGTTAGCATAAACCTGTTTAGTGCGACATGGAATGAAGGACCCTGAAGTGACAGATGTTTCTCTTAAATATGATGGGAAATTGCTTTTTTTGTGGGTGGAGAGGATATTGTGTTGTTGAGACACTCTGGTTGCTTTGGGGGTGTTTGAAGTCTTGGGATGAATCTGGACTTTTTTTTCTGGTTGAAGCTTGCACATTGTAATACGCTCCTGTGAAACCCAGTAATGTGCTAGACAGTCTCTGCTTTCCTCTTGCTATTGCACAAGTTGTCAGTTAAAAGTTGTTGTTATAAGGGTTGCTGTTTTATTTACCTTAGGTGATTTAAACATGATATAATTTGACATAGAAGGAAAATAAATCTTCTTTGGGCTTTTTAAAATGACTTTTAAGTTTTCTCTCCTTTGGAAATTTGAGAAGACGCTTTAAAACTGTTAGAATATCTGGACTGGAAAATAGTTAATGGAATACATAGTTTACTCGCTAATTTGATTTGTGTCGCAAATTTTGCTATCCAACCATGTTGTAATGAGCTCCAGCATTGTGGATGAGAGCCAAAACAAAGGCTTCTCTCATGAAGCTGGTGGTCTGTTTGTGTGGCTGGTTGAAAATACTTTAGACACCAGAGGGAAATCCATCAGACCGTCAAAGGAGCAGTGGAGTGGAGGATTTTGGCAGACAACTGATTTGGACAGCTTGCATTTGTATAACACAACCCCATTTGCTTATATAGATGAGCAAACTCTACATTTTCCATGAATCCTAGCAGTGTCGACCTACACATTTGCAAATGCAAAAGTTTTTCCTAAATTCTGCACATAATCAAATGAGGTGGTTTGATTCTCTGGCTCAAATCTGAGTACTCCACCAGAAAGTTGTGTTTAGATTTGTACATCTAAATCAGAAGATTTCAAATATGTAAAAGTTTTTCTGGATTTCTGTCATGTCCTTCTGAGAAATGATCTAGGTAGTTTTGGATCCTAATTACCCACACGAAGTGTTTATTTGCAGTCAGTAAAACTGCACTCAGACAATACTTATATCCCACAGACTTCGCAGTTCTTTGGCAGATCTTTCTGCTTCCTGCATGTTCAGGAAGCAGATGGTTGTTCTACCATTTTGGCTTGAATTAGAGTATTAAAGAGTGCAGATTTGCGCTTGAATTTGGCTCCTGTAGGACTGGATTTGGGCCCCATAACCTCTATTCCAAGAGCAGAATAACTGTCTAGTTCTACAGACACCATTTTGCAATATGTCCAAAAATCAGTAGGTAGTAGTCCAAAATGTTTTAATTTCTTTTGTTTATTATGAACACGTTTGTTTTTACGTATCTAAATTAAGAAATTTAGACAACTGTTCAGTTTGTTAAATGTCATCTGGCACATATGAGTTGTATTAATTTGTCGCAGCCAGAATGAGTTAAAACTGAAATCCAAATGGCAGGTTTTGTTTGAGAGAGACTGAAATTGGGTCGGATCATTTCATTAGAGTTCATTGGGCCTTCACCTCTTCTCAAACCAACAGATTTTTATCTGACCACCATACTGACTGACCATACCTGCTCCAGACTGGCAGAGAATTACTCCGACTGGAAACAGGGGGTGAAATCATGCAAAAAAAAAACAAAAAAAAAAAGACAAGAAGAAAAGAAAAATAATAATAATCTAGTCTGTCACCAGCTTTACTCTGACCTGACCCAGTAGCATACTTCCCATCATCCTCCCATTAATCCAGTACTAAACTAAACAAGGATTCATTACAAGGAAATTGCATTCTTTGTTGATGTGATTGGACTTTTAGTTTAGACCAGTGTTAGACAGTTTTTTTTAAGAAGCAGCAATAAAGTGGCTTATTGTAAATGGAGAAATAGGAGAGCTAAAATATATATATATGAAAGGCTTAACTATTCCTCATGTCAATGAATATAGATGTGGTAATATGGTGTGATTCTTTTGAGCAAAATTCATGACTCAAGATTTTTGTCACATTCTTCCATTTTAACAGTATATACGGATATGTATATATGGTGCATTTGGATTAATAAATGTATTTCTGCACAAGGGCAAACACAGTCTCTCTCCTACACACACAGGAAGCAAATGAATTATAGATGTAGAAACAGGAAATTCCTTTCCTCACCCTCTGTCACTCAGACTGTGACCTTGCACTAAATCAATTAGTAGTGCTGTGGGCAATCACCAGACCTCCCTGGAGGCCCAATAAATGTACCCTTAATTCATCAGGTCCGGTTAGAGCTCTCTCCACAGTCCTTACCTGATGGGTGGCCCCAGCTATGCTTCATGAAAACGCTACGGTCACGTCATGCTGTGCAAATCAGAGCAGTAAGGGTGAGATTGTTGTGTTTTTCTCTTCAGGATCCTGTCTGATAAATAGAAGAATCTATTGAGTGTGGTCAGGAGGGTCCAATTCCACTGGATGATCTTTCTAAATGTTCCTCATTTCATTCCATTGTCATGCATCAGGTAAAGAGGTCATTATTATTTCTTTGAGTGAAACCACCTCACTGTTTGGATGAGCATTATTAAAGTTTAAACAGCATAAAATTTGAAAAATATTAATAGGTTCCTAAAAACGAAGGATTTTATTACTCTTTTAAATGTAAATGCATCACTAATAAATTATGACCTATAATAAAAAAAAAACAAGAAAATATACAACTGTGCCAGAGTAAAAGAGAAATGTGCCATTAGTGACAAATGTATGATCTCCTCACCCTTTCTAAACTGTTTAAACAAGTAAAAAGGTGATGAAATGTCCTTAAATGTTACATTTTTTTCCCCAAAAAATATTCATTTCACATTTTTCTAAGGTGATTTTTAAATAAACGTTCAAAATGTATTTCTATCATTGGACACCTCAAATATAATGGACAATTTGATTACACTTTAACTTATCAAAAATTGGCAGAACTTGAGCTTTTACTTTGTTTGCCACAATATAAATAAAAAGAAAAATAAATCTTTCTTTCAATTTACTCCTACAACATTACTTTTAATCAAATACTAAAATAGGGGAAAATATATATCTTCTATAAATTCTCAGGCGTATTTGTAACACCCAGTGATCTCCTGCTCACAATGTATATATCATTGGCTCTGTTGTGCAATTTAGTTACCAAAAAGTTACATACATTTTTATTAGGTTCTGGTTAGAAGTAACTTAAATTAGTTTATTGTTTATTTGTTTATTTTCTGTTGTGGTGCATTTCTTGATCTGGGACCTGAGTCCAAATTTCGTACCGCGAGCTCGTTAGGTGGTACGACAATAAAACAATCCTTGAATCATTGAATCCTCCTGATTGACAATGTGGTGATGAATATTTTATTCAACTTGAAAGGCAATAATATAATTGCTTTGATGTGATAAGAAAACATACAATGAAAAACGGAGATTTTACAGTTTAAATGAGCATCAGGGTATTATTGGAATACATGTTCTTTAAAAATACAAAAAAAACTTTTTATGCTGCAAAAAATTGGTAGTATTTAATAAAAATCCATATAATCTTAGCAAACTTTGCTCTTTCTTCAACATTTGATAGAAACAATACTAAACTGTGTGCAGAGCCTAACATGTGGATTGAAAAGTGAAAGTATAAAGTGAGGTTTTGCTTATATAAGCAGCAATATTATATAAATATATATTGTACATATTAAAGATTTCTTTTGAAAATATCTTTAATGTCTTTAATTCATAATTCAAAGGTCATTTTGAGAACTTTAAGGAAGGAGAAATGCTCAAAACTCAAAATGTTGCTGCTGAAAAAGGTAATAACATCAGACCACACAGGCACAGAAAAAGACATACAGTCCAGGTCTGTCACTCATTAAGTTCATGTTTCCATGAATTACATTCCATTGACAAAGTTAAGTGAATTATAGACAAATTGTGAAAATCAGTCCTGCTAATTCCATATCCTACAGGCTTATCTGTAAATCCCACTTGCAGGGCTGTGAACTTCATCCCTGACTGTCTCAGTGTTTCCGTTCAGGGAACCTGACACTTACTGGAGCTTCCAGCCATTCAGTGTTTATCAGCAGGATCAATGAAGCATCTGTGTCTGTCTCCCCATGAGACTCTGTGGGATGTAATCCTTCTTTAGCCGAGCGGATCCTGAATCTTCCCATTCACTCTCGCTCCCCAGGAGACCGGGCACGTTCTTCCTGGATCTCAGTAACTGCACGCACTGTAGAATGCGGTCTGATGTTCGTATCGCTGAAATCTTCTAATGCTTCCATCATTGTCTCATGATAGATGATGACTGCCTGTTTGAATATAATGAATGTTACCACAGCATTACACCTTTGTTTGAAGAATCACCCTTGAGTTATGCATGGAGGGAAACTGGATCGATGCTCAGATCAAACATAGTGTAGTGGTTTCCTTGAGATTAACAGAGATTTAGTCAAATTTCCCTCAATGAAACCACAACATGGATGATTCGTTTTACTTGATTTAAGAGCAAATAAACTAAGTAGATTTTTTAGAAATATTGAATGTTTTTAAGTGAATGAAAGGCTTGAGTTTGATTTTGTCATTTTAATTATTCACACAAGCAAGTACCCTTTGAGGAAACTATGCATTAATTGCAAAGTCATGTTTTAATATACTATAAAGTAAAAAAAATATATATATATTACTTTTTTTTTTTTTTAAGAAAACTTTGCAAGAGGTTTGTATTTATTAAAATGCCTGTCATCAGTTTAGTTTTAATTTTAAACAAGATAATGATAATAATTAGAACATCACTTTGTTCACTTAAAAGCCCGCTGTCTAACAGCTCAGTGATAAAATTAGACCTTCAAATTATGCTTAATATTTTCATTGTACAACTTTTGAAAATTTATGCTGCTGAAATCTAGCTAACCACAAAAACCCTCTAAAAGCACACAGTATAATAGACAATTGTGTCTCAGTGTGAGATTTGTAACTGTAACATTGTTAAAGCCAACTAAAGCTGGTGACTTTTTAGAGTTTGAGTGTTTTAAATGATTAATGAAACATTCGGTGCCTGCAACTTTATATTGGTATTCTTGTGTAATTAATTTAAATAAAAACAAACAGAGAGAAAAGCGAGTACAGCCCACATTTTTCACCACTTGTCTCACTTAGCGGTTCTTTTGTAATCATTCACATCTTCTAGTGTCTTGCTTTGCTGGAATTGTTTCCAATTAAAGAGGAGCTCATTAAACCATTCAATTTAACCATATAAAGATCGTGAGAGCAGTGTATAATGCAAGATTATGGAAGTAAATATGTGCCATCAGGATTTGAATAAAAAATGCCTCTGAAATTTGAATGTAAAAAAATTCAGTGTCATTATTTGTACGTGAAAAAAAATTCAGTGATAAAAAATTCGCTGTTAAAAATTCAACGTCTAAAAATTCGCTGTTAAAAATTCAACGTCTAAAAATTTGCTGTTAAAAAATTCAACGTCTAAAAATTCGCTGTTAAAAATTCAACGTCTAAAAATTCGCTGTAAAAAATTCAACGTCTAAAAATTCGCTGTCTAAAAATTCGCTGTTAAAAAATGGCAAGGTTACTTCAGGTCACAGACATGCGCAATGGACGTCAGATTTCAACACCCAGCCAATCACAAGACGCCACGTCATGCAGAGGAAATACCAGCATCACCGAGGCTGGCGACTATGGAGGCGAACGCTAACCCAACGGTGAGTTTAATGCTTTCATATTTCTGTAGTATATTTCATTTTGCGCCTGAAGTTTGATACATTATCTTAAAGAAGTTATATGCCAGCGCTACATGCTGTAAGATTAACAACGAACCAAACCAAACCCGTGTTTTAAATCGAGCTTTAAGATAATGTATCAAACTTCAGGCGCAAAATGAAATATACTACAGAAATATGAAAGCATTAAACTCACCGTTGGGTTAGCGTTCGCCTCCATAGTCGCCAGCCTCGGTGATGCTGGTATTTCCTCTGCATGACGTGGGGTCTTGTGATTGGCTGGGTGTTGAAATCTGACGTCCATTGCGCATGTCTGTGACCTGAAGTAACCTTGCCATTTTTAACAGCGAATTTTTAGACAGCGAATTTTTAGACGTTGAATTTTCTAACGGCGAGTCTTTATCACTGAATTTTTTTTCACGTACAAATAATGACACTGAATTTTTTTACATTCAAATTTCAGAGGCATTTTTTATTCAAATCCTGATGGCACATATTTACTTCCATACAAGATAATCTTTTGAACAAGCTTTCACACAATAGCTGCAGTTTTCATGTGAATTTCTTATGTTCTCTCAATAAATCAAATAAAACCCATGCAAAACTTTTTCTCTGCTCATTCAAGACATTTTACAGATTTGACATTTTTCTAACAGAGACAAACTAACATATCAACATTATAAGTGTCTGAAAAATGTCATTTACTTGTGTGTTTGGCCAAAAATCAACCTCCTCATTGTGAAACATGGTGCCAATACAAATGTTCACCACAAGTTTAAGTGTATTTGTTAAAAACAAAAACTTTCTTTTTTAAGCAATGGAGATAGTTTACTTGGACTAGATGTGAATAAGAATTGTTTGTACAGCATATTAAACACTTCTATAGGAGTCCTAATACACATTTTCTGATGTCTTTAAAAATGCAAATGGAACAGTTTGCTATTGTCGTGATTTCCAACATAACAATGAAATGCAGGAATTACAGTAGAACTGAGACTGCAGAGCTGAAGCGGTTATTTATTAAAGTGAGACGGGATGGCACCCACAGCAAATTGCCTTATTATTTATAATGCTTGCTGCGAGTTATGTGAGTCGTTTTACAATGGCAGCTTATGAGAGGCGCTGCTGTAAGCAGAGTTGGGTTAAAATCATGACATGACTTTTCATGTGCTGTTAACTGAAAAGTCATTTATTTAGGATTCTCCAAGTGATTTATGGTATTTACACTGAATACTTAACAGTGACTCACTGTTTTAAGAATAAAGGAATCTTTCTGCATTGAAATTTGCTTTTTCATTTTGCACAGAAGGATATGAATGGGAAATATGATCTTTCTGAAATCATGAGCGATGTCTTGCTTCATTATTTACTTCACATTATATTTAGAATTCCTAAATGAACTTTCTGAACTATTTGAAATAGTGCTTGTTGCAGTTAGTTTTTGTTAATTTAAATTTTGTATTTATTTTACATTGACGTTTATACTCCTAATTGCCCTGACTCAACAAATTAACATGTTTGACCAAACATATAGTTATCAGTGTATTGAAATGTGCTACACAGGTGCAGAGTTATCAAATAAATTTGTTATTCAATACATTGTTATTCAATCAATTTATTCAACTGAATCTTTTAAAAAAAAAACAAATCAATTTAATGTATCGGTATCAGCCGATACCAATCATCAGATATCTGTATCGTTATCAGTGGATTAGTGCATCCTTTTGAACAAGATACATTTTACACAAGTAACATGTTACTGCATTTTGTATTATGTGATAGTATTATTTTAGAATAAAGACAGAAAGCTGAAGTGAAGGGAAAAACTTGTTTTGTGGTAGTTTTGAGACAAATTGACAGGTAATTTATAAAGTTTGTGTTGTATCTTATGACAAAAAAAAATAAATTTGTGTATACATATAATTCTGTAATTTCTTAATGGATCTGTGTTTTTTCTAATAAGATATTGAGGCACACATGTACTCAGAGTGAACCAAGTTAAGTTAATGTTTAACATGAGGCAACCACATGTTGTGTTTGACCAGAGCTCCACTGTGGAAAATGTCTGGACTGAAACTTAACGAGACTGAAGAGCCCTCAAGAAAACAAATTAATTAATCCCAATTTCCCACTGCCAAATGTTTATCCTTCATTTGGGTCGAGGTTTTGCTAAATAACATAAGCTGTTGTAATTATGTTCTTCATTGATTCATTGGCTTTCTTTAAGGACTAAATGGTCCAGTAGTGATTAGCGATTTAACATGACTTGAGTCTTTCTGTGTGTTTTTTCACCAAACAGGATCCAGGTAAGAGAGATAAAACAGCAGCTTTCATCAGGATTGGAGGATTGTCTTGTAGAGAACCACTTTTGGGTGGTGGGAGCTTTTTTACGTTGACTTAGTTACAAGAGTAACATTTTGGGAAAAAAAAAAAAAAAAAAAAGCTGCAGAATCTTTATTTCTTTATTTATGCTTTTATGTTTGCATGAGTGTTACAAGCAGGACATGGTAAGAATTTTAATAAAAATTTCCTACTGAGCTAATTCCTGGATTCTATTCAAATCGAGCATCTTTAATGAACGAAGAAAAAAATATTTTGCAAAATTGCACAAGACACAAATGCACATCTAGAGTTTATGTAAAAGTGTGTTGAAAAAGAGCGGCTCTTACTTGACCATTTTTGGTCCTGAGCTCGCATTTTTCCTAATCTGTCTAATAGCTTATGTTATTTGCACACTTCATGTGTTTCAGTCAGGAATAAATGGATAAAATTACCGGGACTCGTTTGATAAGAATCTAAACATGAATTGAGTGAGAATTTCCAAAAAAGGCAACAGTTCTACACACATTTCATTTTAGAACAATAGAGTAAAACCACTTGAATGATCAGTTGATAACCTTGCATTGAATTGAAAATTAATCAAAAGAACTGTAGGTCAGACTGGATAAAAAGGAGCAGGAGAACTTTCAAGTTTTAATGTGGTTTATGTGAAAGAAAGGGTAAAAGTTACACTGAGAAATTCATGTGACTACTTAAAAGTAGTTTTTTTTTTAGTTTTTTTTCATGAGACATCTTAAAGTTGTTATTACAAAAGGGTGGACAAAATACTAAATACATTTACAAGTGTGTTCAGTCACTTTTTCCTTTGTGGCTTCAATATTTTATTCATAACTTAATTTATGGATTACTTTGCTTAGATTTTTTGTTTGTTATCACTGGGCTGTCACCAACATCTGGTGCAAATTTTATGATGAAAGAAAGCTTCACCATGAAAGATTTGTGGGTTGCTCAACGCTAAGGAAGAAAATAAATATTGACACATTTCTATTTAACAAAGAATTAATATTGCTTTTTGATTTTGACAAATGCATATAGAGTTTAATCTTAAATTAGTTCAAGAAAATCTCACTGAATGAATGCAGCTCCTCCTCCACAATCCTTATCTATTATTCATAAAGTAATTGGATACATTCCTCACAACATGGAGTTTACTATAGAGCATTGTGTAGTACAATATTCATGAAGACCTCAGGCAAGAATAAGAAATGCAAGAGTGTATGAAAAAAGCTATATTCTCTGAAGGTTTAAGGCCAATATCTCTGTTGTGGCCCTGAAGGACAAAATCAACAGGCAATCTGAAGGGGCCACCTTATGATCAACATTTATCAATATGTAAGAAAAATACAGTTATTCAATATACAATATACAGTATGTACAATATGGTATATACAATTAAAACTTATAATGCATTAAATACAATTTTTTCTCACATTATAAGCATTTAATTAGACTAAACTAACTGTTTAAGTTGGTTTGGTATTAGGTCTGAAAGGCTTAGAAACTTTTCTCTTACTGTGTACTTTTTAAGAAATGGGGAAGCCCACATGATGATGTCATGGCTTTACAAGCTTCTGATTTAGTTAAATGGAGGCAATCCCATGGATGTATCTTAAAGCGCCTCATCAAACACTCCTATGTGTCCTCTTGGGAAAACCAAAAGTAATCAGGCAATTGACAGTCTCCATTAGTCTGATTCATTCTTGGTTTTGTCAAAAGCACACAATCTATATCTTGTCAATGCACCTCGAGACAAAGGCCTGCATTTTTGAGACATGCCCTATGGTCGGATGAAACTCAAATAGATGTTTGCTCATAAAAACCAACATGACATTTAAAGGAAAAACAAGAATTTGTAAGAACACTGTGTCAACTGCCAAGTACTGAGGTGGAAGCATCATTTTGTGAGGGCATTTTGCTGGAGGAGGGAAAGAGCACAACATAAAATAAATGAAAAAATGAGCAAAAAAATTATGTGCAAATATTGATGCAACGTCTCATTGTATTATCCAGGACATTTAGGCCCAAATGGGTCTCCCAAATGAAAAGATCACTGAAACGTTTTCCCCAAATCATACACTGTGGAAATCAATTTGATTAAATATCAAAGGCATTTTTATTGAGTTTTAAAAAGAAAAAACAGATCTATAAAAAATTATTATTATTCTGACAAATAGAAAAAAAATGTTGGTTATTTTAATAGAGCTGATTTAATGAGAAATTATAGCAACAAGGGTATATACATTTTCATACGGTGTATATGGCTTCAATAGGAATACTTCTTACGTCCCTGTAGACATGTATCAACAGACAGCATTGTCACATCAACGAGGACTTGGACAGCTTGAAAATGACTTTGTGTACTTTCAGTGTTGCGCCCATCTGCACTGCCAAAGAAGGCTAATTTTCTAAAAAAAAAAATGAATTCATTTTCCTGCTGAAAACTGACTCTAGAGATCAGTCGCTCACTTTGAAGCCTATTAAATAAGGACACAAAGTAAATTACTACTTCGGCTTGTTTCAGTAGCAATGACAGTGATGATGACAGTACAAGGTCTGGGACAGAATGAATGAAAAATGAAAAAAATCTATATGAGAAACCTGCCTGTGCTGAAACTCTCTCTTCAGCTTTGTCCCAAGAGCGCTGGCTTTTTAAAAGAAAGAATTAAAAACAATAAACCTGTGCTGTCGAAGTAATTGTGTTTTCAGTTTAAACCACTAGAAATAACACCACTGCTCAGCTGTTTATTTTACAAGAAACATTGTGAAAAGCATTAGTTTGTATTTTGACCTTTGTCCTGGCCAGATCTTGCCTTCTAATTAGTCAAATTGTGGTTATTATGTCTCTGGGGACACAGATGACCTGTGTGGACAACATCAGTGAAACAGTGTCCAGGTCAGGTCAGTGTCAGGACACAGCTCATTGTCAAACAGGAGTCCATTTTTTTATGCGATCCAGTAATAACTGTTTTGCACAGAATACTGACTGGAATCAGCGATCAGGTTTCTCTGGAGTTTTTAAAAAAACAAGAAGCCTGGGAGGTGAGTAAAGGCTGTCAGTACATCTTTCAGATTTTACACTGTCATTCATGTTAGACTGTTCAGAGTTTTTCTCCATTTTACTCACTGTTGATAACATGAAAGGAACCTTTGTTTTCAGCTTGTGCAGATATATATATAGCTCCAGTCAGAAGCTTAATAGACTCATCATCTGCACCAATGTATCATTACATTGGTGCATTGTAATGATCCACATCTTTATTGCATTTTAACAAGAAATATCAGATGCACAAGTTTAAATTTACACTGGATTTTTTCAAATCCACTGTACAGTTTAATGAAACAAACAGCGTGAAAAACTGAAATTCCCCCTTTGATATTCAAATGAAAGTCCCTTAGAAATTTGAAAAGAAGACAATTATTTCTAACAATAATTGTCTGGATTTACCTGCATGTTTGACCTCTTTTATTAATTATACTTTCAATACATTTAGTTTTTTAGCTGTAGTTCAGGAACTGTCAACAGGACTGGGGTAAAAACCGTTCTAGAAGTTGAATGCAAGTCTGCTTCATGAAATCTGATACCCTTATAATGTTCATCTGAGACATGTTTAAACATTCAACATCATTAAAGTTTCTCTCCTTTGTGACAAATGGTAATAATGAACACAAGAGTGAACACATTTCAAAATTACTCAAAGAACCTTGACTAATAAATAAACATCTGCTACAGAACTGAGGTTTGACTTAAATGCATGGCTTCTGCATAAATCAGCCAAATGCCTTCTGGAGAAAAGTTTTTTGGTTAACTAGGACAAGGATATTTGGTCATGGTGATAAAGAAATAAGTCTGGAGTCTGTATGACACTTTCAAACCTAAGAAAGTGTCTCACCAATTGTCAATCATTGCAGCGTCTCAATCTTGTTCCTCAGGGTCTCTTGCCCTGCATATTTTAGATGTGTTTTTTCTCCAGCATACCTGCTTCAAATGATAGTATTAGGTCCTGCATGCCATCAAGTGCTGCAGAAGTCTGTTAATGATCAATTTATTCAGGTCAGGTGTGTGGCAGAAGGGAAACATCTTAAACATGCAGGGCAGTGGTCCCTGAAGACCAGGATTGAGAAACAACGTCATAATGACATGCGCCACTGCTGTTGGTATTTGGTGGATTGCAACAATTTAAAGTGCAATAATAGAAAAAGGAGGGTTAGCTCCAAATTCTTTAGCTTCTCTTCAAATAGCTGCACGAAAGAATCTTGGACACAGTTGGATGATTCAAACCGATAATGATCTCAAACAAACATGAGAACTGGTTTTGGTTTGGGTAAATAAGACTAACATCAAGCCTCTGGAATGTCCTTCATAAGTCCACTTTACACAATTTACCAAGTCGATATTCTTTCTTCTGAAGTGACCCTTCAGGTTTTATAAGTAAACTTTTTAAATTAATGAATCTTTCAACAGGATACTGAAGCCAAAAAAGTCATATCTATGTTCAGAATGAAATTAAAGGCAAAGATTTATGATAAGATGGGCTGCATGTTGAGTGTATGAAAAAATGTGACTGTTATTGTAATATATGTTATTGTAATATCCTGCTTAAACTGCAGATGTTCAGACAACTTACTATTAAAGTTGTTTTTGTAGCCCTTAAATATTCCTTTACAAAGATTTGGAATGTGTGTGTAAAACAAAAAACAACTTTTTATCCTAACACAAGGAGGCATAAAGAGACATGGGATATGATCAAAAAAATAACAAGTCAAAACTAATATTATGCTGCTCTATGAAGCCATTTGGCAAGCTGTAGCACTGACAAAAATATGGCAGCACATTTCACATCTTTCAAGATGAGTGGATAAGCCAAAAGAGTTGAGGTTGCATTGAGAAAGTCATTTAACAGAAAAAAATTGTTTCCAGTCAAATTTCCAACCCAGAGGGTTGCTCCTAAAAAACATGTGGTCTTTAGTTGTGTCTTAGTCTCGTTTGTTCTGACAAGCAGCGAAATATAGTTTAGTACTTGGAGTTTCCAAGTGCAGTACCTTCAGATACAGTTTCACAGTGTTGAAAACTCTTTAACTTTATACACACTGGCCTAACTCAACCTCACTGGATTGTATTTCATTGTTTCAGGATTATTTACGACATGATTGAACACATGCAGGTGTTTTCTGTCTGATTTCCAACAGCAGAGAAGATAACACCCGAAGACTTATCAGAACAACGTTTTTCAGGTTTAGTTACTTTTTTTTAAAAAACTTAAAGATTAAACCTTGTTTTATTTCATTTAAATTATTCATTCTATTGTCACTTCAACTTTCCCACAAGTAAAAAACTTTCATTCTGTTTAATGAAATTAGAATAAAACCAGCATTTAAATAAGTCAGTCACCCTCAGTGGCCCCATCAATTGGTGTCACCAAAATGAGATGTGGCAGCTGAGCGTCAGAGCCAGAGGCGAAGAGATGACAAGCCCAAGCTTAAATTCGGCCTAATCAAGTTTACTGAGGTGCTTTTGTGCTGAAGCACATCTCTTCTCATTCTTCACATCCGTTTTAATTCCTTAGCCTATTCTACCCACAATGAAAACACCAAACATGAAGTTCACTCTGCAAGATGTCACAGTTTTTAACACAGATAAGTTTAGTTGTCAAAAAATGTCAGCAATTCTGAAAATGTCTATTATAACTTGCTTAGCAGTGCAACAATTTTTGAAACATGTCAAACTGAACAAAATCAACCTGAACAGACAGGAAAAAGGTAAGACTTTACTTTAGTTTTGTTAAATGTGCAAAGAATATTTACATAAAGGAGGAGGTTGGAAAAATAATGAAATATTATATAAATAAAAAAAAAAATACTCTATACAAAGTAGGTGCACCAGTATCCCATCAGCAACAAGCAAACAAAACAAAAACAACAGCAATGATTTTAACTTTCATAAAAGGTATATTATCATTTTTTTCTCTTTGCCATTTTGAATTTTTTAATGACATATTTAATATTTAAACTGGTATGCAATAAAATTTCTATCCATGTGAGCCGACAAAGTTCAGTGCAGATGACTAAGACCCTGACTTTTCATTGCTCTTGATTATTGCCGGTTTGTTTGATTTTGGGTGAAACTTTATGGAAGAAACCAGAACTGTGGTCATGTTTTCTGTGCCATGCATGACTGTGAGTTTATGGGATTCCTGTGAGGCCCTTGTTGCATAAGTTTTATCAGCAAAATGCATGCAACACTCTGTCTGCTGCAGCGTGTTCTGCAATGTGTTCTAACCATATGGACTTGTCTGCTGGATTTATATGTTGTAATTTGATGTTAGAGCATGAGCAGAATGCCTCCGTCTGGAAGCTGAACTGTGTCAAAAGATGGAATACATCTTTTATGGCATTCTGTGATGATCAGACATCAAGCAAACCCCCACAAACAGGAGACAAGAACAAAATTGGGACAGCTGCAAATATGTCAGGAGAAATGAAAAGACCTTGTACCACTAAACTGCGTAACTTTAAAGTGTTGCCAAATGAAGGCTGTGAAAGGAAAATGGACATCACATTTTTTTTTACTGAATAAGCATGCCATTAACTCCTTTAAAAAATTGCTTTGATAAATTGCACATTTTAAGAAGTTGAATCACTGTGCAGATAGTAGTCATAAAATCCTAAATCAAAGAACAAATCTGTTGTTTTTGACCAAGAACAAGGACTCTTGGAGAATTGTGCTTTGTAAACGTATTCATAATGCTTGAACCTTTTTTTCCTTACATTTTTTTCTCATTTAACTAAAACCTGCGTTGTATTTTAGGGATTTAATTAAATAGACCAACACAAAGTAATTCATAATTGTGAAGTGAATGGAAAAGCAAATATAAGTTAATTTGTTTTTATGGATAACATGAGTAATAAATTGGTCGTGCCACCTTCCCATCCTCATCTTTACTCTGTAGAAGTTTTTCACATTTAGATTTAGAATTTTTTCTCCACCTTTTGTTTCCAAAATAATCCATGCCTAGTCATATTGCAGGGGGAGTATCTGTGAACATGAATCATAAACTCTTGCCATTTATTCAAAATTGGGTTTGAAATAAATAGATAGTTTTTCCATATTATGAAAATGGATTGAACAGGCAATGTAAAAACCTAGAATGATGCTTTACAACAAAAACTTACTTCAAACTTTCTCACAACTTTATTCCTAATTGTGTGCTTCTCTGTCTTTGTGAATTGCGTTCTTCACTAATGGTTGACACCGAACCTCTGAGGCCTTAATGAATTTACATATTTAATTTAAACAGGTCGACTGTTTATTCAATGTGACTTCTGGAAGAAGTGATTGCAAATTGATTTTTTTAAGCAGATCAGCACAGTTCGAAAAATATTTTTTTTTATTAGTATTGGTATATAAGATCTAATAAAATATATTGACACTTATGATGACAACCTGTTTTGCATAGAACTATATAATTTTCAAGTATTTTAAATATATTTTTATTTAGTTGAACTTTTTGAATGAACATTACAAGTAAAATCTTTACCCAAATACACCCACTACAACATTTTAAAAACAAAAACTGTTCATTTTAACCAGATGCGCTTACAGTAAAGCTGAACTGTGCTGTACATTTTAAGCTTTTCACTCTTCATAAATCCGTAGCTACTTGTTTTGAATGTGGTAGCGAGTATTTATTGAGTTTATCCCAAACACATTGCACACACTTCGAGAGCGTCTCGATATGTAGCTTGTATCACAGTTTATTTACACGTCACCACCTCTTCCTATACACATCTGTTTAGGGCCTCTAAGTTGAAAAGACAAGCGCTGTAAATTCACCCTGAAAAGTCTGAGGAAACTTCAGCTCATGCACTTGCACTCACCCACACATTTTACTGTTTTCACTCACATTCACCATACCCCTGGAGATAACTTAAAACAGAAAGCTGTTGATCCAGGTGCTATCTAATTGTTTTTGTCCGCTGGGAGTGACAGGAAATCAGTGATAGATGTTCCTGGATAACCTTATCACCCCCTTAAACCCACCACAGAGATGGATGGTCTCGTCTGAAAAAGTGGGAATGGATACATAAATTCTGCTGAAGTCAAAGGAAGCCGATTCTTCTGCTCCACTGAACAGTAATGCTTGAACTGTAATGTGACATGAAAATTTGATTTAAATCATGTAAACACACCATCGAAACAATACATCTGAGTTTATGGACTTGGCTGAGGATTTAACCTCACACAGTTGGTGTGATAAAACATGTTTTTTTTTCTGTTATCTCTCTGAGTAATTAATGCAAATGTATAGAATGTTTCCATTTATTATTTTTGCATTAATTTGTGTATCTGCATCAGCGTGTCTCTGCACCTGTGTGCTCCAAATTAAGTTAGGAATCCACAGGGTAATGACACATTCTTCCACAGAGTCTGCATCACCATCTGTTGCTGTGAGAAGTCACCAAGTCGCTGTCTGTGCACATACCCACCCCACAGGCGAGTTCCAACTGAGCATTGTTCTGCCTGGCATGGAACCTATCTGATTGCTGCAACTACTTCCACCTACTTCTACATTAATTCCTACTTAGCCACATTAAACTTTTTGGAATATTTCATAAATCAACCATTAATTTACAAGCCTGACCAATATGAAGCCACTCAGCTGTTGCAAAAGGAACTGAACGGGAAAGAGGAATGGGGGAACAACTACCACTCTGTTTGCAATCAAGCGTAGACAAGACGTCACCACCCTGGGAGCTGCATGCACGCGCTGTGACTGTTTCGGAATGCACGGCCAAGTTTTGGACACATGTCAGTGGCGGCATTATTGCAGCATGAAATACTTGTAATCCACCTATAGATCTTTAAGAGAATGGTCCTTGAGCTACTTTTTTCCCTTTCCCTGACAGCCAACAGAGGTGCCTTATTTATAACAACATTAACTAATAGAAGGTGAAGTAATGATTTTTTTTTTTGGTACATAATTCCCAGCTTGAAATTTCAAATTTTTCCAGAAAACTTCAGATAATTGAATGATTAAAGAAGAACTACCTCAGTTTTTCCCTTCGAAACTGATAACTGAGTTGGAATTTGGACACATTTGGATGTTTTTAACATGACAACCACAGCTCACTTCAAAACTGCGTCTGGAACAGCTAAATCAGGTCAAATTAATCTTTTAGAAGGTTCTAGCTGACTTAAGAAAATAAACCATTAAAACCCCCAAATAGATATGACACTCTTGCATCTTATTAGTACATCTGACTAAAACTGAAAATCAAATGTTATTATATATTTGAAAGCAAATGCAACAAAATGGTAAACTGCAGACGAGGTGGGAATAACACTGTAAAATAGAAACTTGTCAGTGATGCAGTGTTAAAGGCAGAGGTGTTATGTGTTTTAATTTCAAGATGCGCTATTGTGGCTCTTGGATCACTGTGTGGGCTTGCTGCTCCATGCAGTTATCTCAAGAGACACATTTTCATGCTAACAACAACAGCCGCTGCTTTCTTGTGTCTGACTAATTAAAAGGATGATATGCAACATTTACGATGGCTAAACTATATGTAGCTCGGGGGGTGTAGCTGTCACTTCTTCTGTAATACTAAAGCAACACATTGCCGAAAACATAGGTTTGTTTTGTGCACAAGATACAACTACCAATCAAAATTAAGGCCTGATTTTTGGTTGTAATTTATCATTTGACTAATATGCCAAAGTATTTTTTTTGTCCTTGTTTTTATCAGCTAGGAAATATTGGTCAAATGAGTGCTACAACAGCCAACGCAGGAGTGTAAAAGTATTATTTATGCTTTTATTTTCTCCTGCATACGTTATTGTAATTAAATTTTTATTTGCCACAATAAAACTTCTCTGGATCCATTGAAGGATGTCCAAATGCAGTTGATACACTTTTATAGAGGTCCTTTAAGCGCTCCCATGATACACCTTTACTGATTTCTCTGCACCATCTCTCTGTTCAGTGCATAATTTAGTTTCATTTGCTGATTTGGAGTTTTAAAGCCTGGTCCTGCTTTCTTATTCATTTTTGAACTTGCTGTATGTTATCACTGATCAGTGTTTTAATCTGTGGTGAAATTAAATCTAAAACCTAAAATTGACGGAATGTTTGCTGTTGTTAGCCGTCTCAGACTTTTTACCATTTCATCTACTCTCTAAGAACTCAGTAGATCAAGATGCAATACAATACTTGTCTTTGAATTTGGTCGTTTTATTGATTTTAACTTTGCTTTTTTGTTACTTTTCTTTGAATTTGCAAAATCTTCATATGCTTGACCATTTTCATATTTACATGATACAACAACAAACTTCTAATCAATTCCACTGATGCTCTAGTTGAATGGTAGAAATAAAGAAAACTTCTTGTAACTTTCAACATTTTCCTTCTTTTTACCACTTTACCATAAGAGTCATATTTGTGGAAAGTATGAGGAATAGTTCCTGTCAATAAATTCTCTAACCTGAGCTCTGGATCGCTGCAGCTCCTCCAGAGTTACCATGGTCTTCTTGGCTGATTCTCTGATTGATGCTCTCCTGTCAGTTTTGTTCACTAATGTACTTTCACAGTCGGGCTACATTAACTTGCTGTTGTTGGTTTTATTTAGATGTAATTGAGTCAATAAGACTGAATTTACTCTATGTGACAGATACAGCACATTTGGTTGATATTTGACTTGCAAAATCTCTTAAAAATAATATTTTTACCATTTATTTCATAAGATGCACAACTTTGTCTTGATTTTACATTATAGTTTGTAGCTGTAATACACTAAAGTTCAAAAGATATGGATTGTTTTCCATGGTTCTGCATGTGATTCACCTGTTAAGCAATTTGTGACCAACCATCTGTTGGTAGGTAGCATTATCCATTTTCTACAAAAACAAATTGTCCTTGACTTTTTTATGCACAACTGGCCATCTTGAAATTTAACATGCTGGGTGTTGCACCAGTCAGAGTCACAAAAGTTAATAGATGGTAAGATCAAAGATAAATGGTAAGAAATAGCAAGGATAAATGTATTGTTAAATCAGTCAGTGCAATACTTCTGAATTGAAAAAGCCAATTTATTAAACACATTGGAAGAGTTTCTCTCTTCAGGGATTTTATCTCCAATATACTACTTTTACACCCTGTAGTGACTTTTATTAAACATGTTTCATCTGCCACATGTTTGCGTTTGTCTTTTCTTTTTTGAATTATGATGGTCTCCAGGTGGATCTACAGCTTGAGCCATTTGCTGCATCAGGTCATCCTAACTGTGTCCTGATTTATGAAAAAAGAGAGCATCTTCTACAAAAATGTGACTCTTTCATTTAAGGAGAAGAACATATTTGGATAAATAAATTTGAAAAACAATTTTAAGTGACTAATTTTTAGAAATTGTCAAACCTTCCAGAGGTATCAATGTATAAAAACACAGGAAGATTTATTGTTTCCTGCTCTGGTGGTTGAACACATAAAAATATGTAAAATAACTAATCCTCTCTCATTATTGCTGTGGCTCACAGAGATAGATAATCAATGTGAGTTTGTCTAAAGCAAGAGCTGAGAATCGTCTATCTAAATCTTTTATAGAGCATCTTGTTTTTAATTGAGAAATTATTAGGAGAGGAAGAAAATATGCTGGCATATGGATAACAAAATGTTTATTTTAAAACCCTCAGATTTCCAGCTTAATAAATATCCTGTAAAAGAGCTTGAGGTTATTCAGACCACGTCTGTTCTGCAGCTCTCTGCAACACAAATCCAGTGGGAAGATGCCAAAGTCTTTTAACGGGTTGAAGGCAAATGAAGACTTCCTCTTTAGTTTTCACTATATGTGCGTTTTCAATGTTTTGCACATTTTAATGTTTTAAATTACAGATGCACAGTGCAAATATGTGCTTTTCTGAGAGATTCCCAATGGGACTGAGTTGCTGTTTTAAGATTCAAAGAGCAGTTTCAGAATGTATCTCCCCTTGTTTAAGCACTTCAAGTCCCAACAGAGATGTTAATATATTGTTTCTGATATTCTTACAGAGAGCTTGTTAAAGTGAAAATTACAACTACTGAGGCATAAAAAGTTTGCACAGTTACAATCCTCCCAATTTGATTTCTCATCAAAAAGTAAAACAAAAACTTCGAATGATAAGAGACGTAAATTGGTTTGATATAATGTCCCCAAAGTTGTTCAATGGAAAAGTACAGCAGAGCAGCCATGCAGGATGTGGGAATAACGATACAATTGACAGGCCGAAATGGCTCTTCTGCTGTCTTCAGTCTGTCTTTGGATAAAGCTGGATCATCCTTTTGGGCCTCTGGGTTGATCTGCAGGCAACATGCACATGCATACAGCAAAGTACACACTCTGAGCCTGGGTGATCCAACATGGAGACCAGCTGTTATCTGCTCCTCAGCAGCTTTGTGTACATTTTCAAACTCCGCTGGCCATCAACTTTTTGAGAGGCAATAAAGAAATACAGCGAAAACCATTGTGTGAAACAACAAAAAATATGGAAGCTCCATCATTTAGTTTGTGTCTAAAAGATTTTCTTGCTTCTCCAATAGATTTGTCCCCTTCTCAATAGAGACCTGCAGAGAGCAATGCTCATTTATGTATACAGTTCTGTGTAAAAGTCTTCGCTCAGTCAATTTTTTGTAACTTTACAACCAAAGCTTTTCATTAATGTTATTGGATTTTTTAAATTATAGTTCTTTAAAATAAAATGAATAAAAATATAAGTCTGGCTGAGATTATGTGGCATTATTTTAAACCGGTCATTATATCTGAAAACCCCACCAAAGAGGCTGAATTGAAGCAGCTGTGCAAAAATGTGGGGGCCCAAAAACTCTTTGCCAGTTTTCACACCTGATGGTGGTTGCGCCTTTAAGGACACAACAAGCAGCTTTTAGAGCTAGAGTTGGTTTGGAGGTTTTTTCCCCTTTAATAAATAAATGTAAACTGTTTATTCGGTTTATTTTTGTTTGATATTAAAATGTGTTTGATTATCTGAAAATGTGACAAAAAAGCAAAAGCACAAGACGTGAAAGGGAGCAAAAACTATTTTCCAACACTTTACAATCTGACCGTAGCTTTTGAACAAACATTTGTAATTGTAGTCTCATCTCAGACATGTTTTGAAATAGAGGCTTGCCTTTTCATTATCATTGCCATTCCTTCTTTTATCTCCCTCGTCAACTCAAGGTCCACCATAAGTCATTCAGTTCACTTACATAAAATGATTTTTTGCTAGGAAAAATTGCAAGAGAAATAAAAAAAAGAGGTTGGTTCATTGTAAGTATAAGGATATACATACTGTCAAAAGACTTATTCTATGACATCGTTTTTGTGCACATTTGTTTTCCTTTGCTATTTGACCCCGAGCCCCAAATGTTGCACTTTGTGCTGACAGAGGTCTTACAGGGCACCCAGAAAACGAAACAGATGATTAATGACAACACAAGACAAAGCAGAACTATCACCACAGACTTTGTCAGAAGTTGCTTTGAGACTTTCTTGACAAAAAGCACACATTTCAAGCTTTTTTGTACTTTTTTAAAACTCTGATTTAAAAAATACCTCTCAATAGGAAAAGAAGAAAATACTTAATTGTAGGTGATAACTTATAAGGCATCGGAAAATTATCCACGTCCTTTAAGAATCGCAGGTATACCCAGTAACAGCACATGTCTAAGGTTGGTATTCTTCAATGCAGAACTGCAGAATTCAGGAATTTTAAGAAAAGCTACTTTTTGGATCAAAAAAAGAAAATCGCGGCTAAGCAATCATTGTGTGACCAGAATGCCTAATGCCTCTCCTGCACAAACAGCCTCCTCTCCCTGCTTCTCTGCCCCCTCCCTCTCGGCTGCTCCCTGCGCTCAGCTTCTCCTCAGCAGCGGACTCAAGGACTTCAGCGACCACGAAGACGCGCAACAGAAGGCTCTCCAATACCAGCGGACTGTTCAGCGCACAGGACAACTTTCTCTCGCAGCATCATGCATGGCTGTACCTTTGCGCAAAACTGAGAGAGCAGCTCGGAAGGAACTGGTGGGACTCTTAGATATAAAACGATTTTTACAAAATCAAGCGACAAACTACATTAGAGTGGCTGAGGACTGAGGAGGGGGGAAAAAAAAGATCTTTGCGCAAACAAGGATACCCAAATGCGCATAAGGAATATTCCGCTGTAGATTTAAGCTCTGAGGTATAACCTGAAATTCCGACAGAGATGGATCAGTGGGGAGTTTATCTGTCTATGCTCCTAACTTTTGGTAAGTATTAACTTCTCCTTTTTGGCCTGTTTTGTAACCAGCTCCATTCGGGTGTAATGAAAAATATTTTGCAACATTTTGCAACGTGAGCTTAAAATTGTATTAATGCAAAATGTATAAGTGCGGCGTTGAAATGCGTCGCTAAAACGAGGAATCTGTGACACTGATCCATGGCACAGCGTAATATGGAAAACCACGCAAAATAGCTTACTTGCAAATGCATATGCTGAAGAGTGAGCAAGTCTGCCTCGGGTGCTTGTGTGCAGGGGATGGTTTGACTGTGTGTTGTTGAATTGAATGAGTTGCTCGGAGAAATATTTGTTCTAATATATTTTCTGTCATTCTTCACACTCAAACTAAATATCAAGTGCACAGCTTTACATTTTATGTTGTAATTGCTTTATTATTTAGCAAATCCTTCACAAGCTTCCACTGGCAGCAGAACATCAGTCATCTGTGAAATATTGCTCTCTAACTGAATGAAGCTAGAATATTGATTTTTGTGGCAACCACAGTTGGGAGGAGAGAAACATGCAGCTGGTTCATGTTTTCATCTCTTTTGTTTGGAAATATAAAGTTTTAGCTGCCTGACCACTGTGACGGCTTCTTTTATCTCTTTACCTGGCTCCAGCTTTCATTCTTAACAAAGGCTGGAAAATGCATTAATGCATTTCTAATCTTTGTCATTAATTATTAATGCTTTTTGTTTGTGGAAGTCATTCGTTGAATAAATGAAAGGATATTCCAAGAAATGCTGAATGGAAGAGTTTACTACTTGAATCAGCTGCTCTGTGTGAAGTGAAATCAAATAAAAAACTTCTTTGCATGCTTTCATTGCTGTCAAATAGTTTGAAAAAGATAGACCCACAAATGATCTCTGGTTTCTGATTTCTGGTTTCTGCTTAGAAACTGTGCCTTAAAAATGTATTCTCACCTGTTAACTTTTTCAGAGAACCACTTTCACTAGATTTTTCCGTGACTTCATTCACATTTTAAGATTATTAAATGGAACCTGCCTTTGTGTTCACACCCTTTACTCAGATACTTTTTAATAAATGCCAGTGCAACTAATGGCCTTCAGAAGTACTTAAAATGACCCACCTACGTATAATTTCTTTTATGTCCTGTGAATGCCTCAAAGCTTTGTTTGGAGATATAAAAAAAACAGATGAAGACAGAGAAAACAGTTTCAAAGGAATTTCCCAAACGTACAATGTCTCCCAGAAGGCCAAAAATGAAAAGAGTGTGACACAACTTTAAACCTGCCGAGACATGGGGATCCACCTGAACTGACCTGTGGAAGAGCTGCAGTGATCCACAGCTTATCACATCAGTTTGTCCTTTTTCCCATAAATTTAATCTTCGTAGGAACATGGAAAATGAAAATGATTGTTGAAAGAAAGTCACGAGAGGTCTACTGTGCGGTTAATCCCAAAATTATTCATACATTTGGCAGATTTAGATTTAAAAATATTTTCATTTAGCCAGCTAGTTTGGTTCTGATTGAAAAATTGACAACTATATCTGAAATGATAATAAAAGATAACACTTTTTTAATTCCCATTTCACCATTTAATCCCTATTTGTAATTATTTACCATCTTTTTGCATTCTCTTTTTTCATTGGAGGTTGGTGTGGCTCTTAGCCATCACCCTAGGGTGATAGTTTCTCTATCAGATTGATCCATCCCAAAACATAATAATTTAGGTTCTAATATATTTATGGGTCAGTCAAAATCCACGCTAAAGTTCAATTGAGAAACTGTGGCAACGCTTGAACTTTGTTAAAGCATCTAGCCGTACAAAAATGTAAAAAAATTCAAAGCTTATGAACAGCTTTGGAAGGCATATTTATATATTTGTTTTTAAACATGCAGATTTTTGTTGACTCACAGTAGATATGATAATCCTGCTTATTTAGCTGTTTACAGGGATCAGTTACTATGACTACAAATTTAATGGTCAGTTTGTATAACCTGTCTGGATTACCAAACTTGTTTTTGCACCTTTCTGCACAGTTCCTCTGCAATCTATATTTTATCTGGACAGATGAAATAAAATCACACATTTCCCCCACTCTCTTAACTACTTCAGTTACCTGCAGGCCACAACAGAATGACCACAATTTTCCAGATCCAACTCTGAAGGCAAACATCAAGACTTCTGTTGTAAAAAGTGTCCATTAAATGTTGGTATTGAATACTGCGCTTCAGGAGAGCTCAAAGTCAAAGATTTCTCTGTGTTCGCTTGTGACAACAATGCTGCTGAAGGAACCCCAAAAAAATTAACTGAAGAAAACATTTTCAGGGATTGTTGCTCTTTATCTTAAAATTGGAAAAAGACTGCCTCAGGTTATACAAGAGTTTTAAAAATGTCCAGTTTTAATATAGTATCATGCTAATTTTTAATGATACTATTCTCATTGTTTAATTAAAGTGCTTTAAAGTGATGCCAGAAAAAATGTGTCTCTATCTCTGGCCAAATAATTGGTACATTTATAGTAAGCTTTTGTCTGACAATCAAAGATCAATAAAGAAATGATATTAAATAACCTAAAAATGTTATGTTATTAGTTTCACATCTGTAGGCACTGAATCAAAATATGTTTGAACAATTTTTCTTTCAGTTTGTCAGTAACTGTTGTTATACCATCAACTCATCATAAAAATTTCATAACTAATTTAGGTCGATTACAAACACTTGTAGGACACCTAATGAGATCATTCTAGATTATACCTATTTGTATTTCAATGTAGCTATCAAATAAAATAATTTGCTGCTCTGCCAGTTTTATCCATTAAGCCTGCATTCCAACTGCACTTCTTTATTATAGAGGTTAATCTCTTAATTGGCTGCAGAAAGGAGTGAGAATCATCTGGAATTGTATCTTATTTCCATCACTTTGAGCCTCTATGGTTGTTTTCATCCTCATGTGATGTGGTTGGAGCTGAAAGCTTAAGCACTCGTGATGCTCAGACCAGGTTTGTGGGTCTTCAAGAAGACATTGAAGGGTTAACCTGTCCATTTAAATAAGCTGTAGTGTCAAACTGAATCAATGCTGCATCCAGCATTTGCTATTATTTGCTAGGAAATAATAGCAAATAATCTGAGATAACTAGTGGACTGCCCAGTCTTTGATCTTATCTGCATGATAAATTTACACTGGGACTCACTTTGACAGATTCACACTGAAGCTAATAATTGTTTGAAATCGAGTTCAACTGTTCAGAGTACCTCATTTTTTACAGTTGATGAAGCATTTTTGTGCAACGTTAACTTAATGGAACTTTCACCAGAGTCAGATCATGTTTCACATCACAATGCAAGACCTATTCGTAGCACAAAGCTGATCGCATTAATACTCCACAATAATCTAAACCAAAAGCAAAGCAAACATATTTAAATGGCATAAATATCATTAAATATCTTCTAGGAGTTGCCAGCAGTATTTACATTCGTTATTAGTCCTTTTACTGTTAAGATTTTTTATTATTTTTATAAAGTCCTGTCAGAGCTTTTTAATTGTGATTTCAGTGTTTCTTAAGGATATGAGATTTACTATTTACAACAAAAGGTTTTGTCACTGCATTCTGCTTCAGCCATGCTGCTGATTTATTTCACTGAATGTTGTTGAATGTGTTGCAGGATTAAACTTTTTCTTCCCTTAATAAACACATATATGCATTGTTTGGTATTGTACTTCATGATAAACTAACTTTTGCATGGGGATTTGTTACAAAACCTAAACGATACATTTTGTATCACACACACAACCCAATACATGCCCATGCTGTGTGTGGGGACAAAAGCAGATTTCTGCTTTTATAAAACTACGACACATGACAACGGGTTGCATTTTCAAATGCATTTTCAGCCTTCAAACCATATTTTGGTGAATATGTAAACATTTGAATTTCAGAAATCCGCTTAATTTAAATCTGTGCATAATAGCTGATTATGCAGGATCTTACATAAGGCTTAAATGTGTTTTGTTTCTTTCAGCATTGTATAAATCATTGCTGCCATTATTTACCACACTTGTGTTAATGGTAAATAATATTTCTAAAGATTCCTTTTTGACCTTATGAAAAATAAGTGCCGCAGCTCCCTTCCTGCAGGCATGTTTCAGTGATTATGTGATTGAAATGAGCAGAACTTCTGAACCAAAGCAAGAAATAATGGTTCCTGGTTTGTTTTGTAGGGTTTGAATATGTATGTATTTCTATTAGCTTGACTTCCTCTTTTGTTTTGTAACTCTTTTGCTGTTTTGATTAGTGATTAATGATTTCTTTCCCAGTTGTTTTTCTCCCTTTTGCCAATTTGTCCTCTTCCATGACATCTTTGTGTCTTTGTTCTGTGTTGTATCATTATTCCAAGATGAATTTCCTACTTTAATTATCCCAGTTTACAGGCCATGTTTGCACCTGAACCTCACATTATGCGTCGCTGCTCTTATTTTATTAGGTCCTTGTATCTGGATCTATTCCAAGACAAAAACTGCATTGTTCTTCTCATTTGTGGAAACACCTGGCTTGTTCTCCATTAAAAAGTAAGTCTATGAAAAAAAAAACAACTGATGAGTAATATCAAATCAGTGCAGAAATAAAGAGCAATCTTAACATGTTGTGGATAAGTAGAATCTACACTCAGGAGTGAGGTGACTCAAAAATTGACTTTATGATGACTGAGGGGCTTTCTATGTGCTATGCATGTTACTCTGTCTACCTGTGTGGGATTTCTCCCTGAACTTGTGGTCTCCCACCATCCAAACAGCTGCATGCCAGGCTAATTGGTGTGTCCAAATGTGCTGTGAGTGTAAACCCCATGGTGAAGCTTGATGGCCTTTGTCAGCTTGTCTCCAGGACCTTTTTACAAAAAAAAGAGAGTGAAAAAGGTGTAGAAATCTATTTTTGCAATAATACTTGGAACTGCAGTTTAATTAAGCAGTTCTAACAACTATTTTGGTCAAGGTTTTGAAGTGATTGACTCCAAAGTGTAAATAATGCATTATACACAGAAGGTAAAACTCAAATTTAAATCCGAAAAAATGTCTTGTCAACATAAGGTTCTACTACAGTGTGTCTGCAGAACTTTATGTTTTTCTACCTTTCTCTTTAATTATTGAAATTTTAGAATCTGCACATTGAGATTCAGCTGATATCAATCAGTCTGATGTCTCTGACCTTTAATGGTGACATTTTTCACAGACTTCCTTGTCTGTGTGTGATGTTAAAATATAACTTTAAACCGATAAAGTTTTGAAGTCAGAAGCTGCTGCATGTTTTCAGTATGAAACACACAGACTGTTGGTGTGTGCGTGTGTGTGAAAGTCATAGACATGCTATTGAGTGGGAGTGATGCATAGTAGTAAAAATAAATGAGTTTTCTGCCCTAATCCATTATTGTAATAAAGTGTCAGATTAATCATTGTTCACTAATCAGTGAGAGTGTTTTGAGATTCATTTGATCAAATATGTTGTAGTATAAGCTGCACAGTAGGGCGCAGTGGGTAGCGCTGTTGCCTTGCAGCAAGAAGGTCCTGGGTTCGATTCCCGCCTGGGGTCTTTCTGCACGAGTTTGCATGTTCTCCCTGTGCATGCGTGGGTTCTCTCCGGGTTCTCTGGCTTCCTCCCACAGTCCAAAAACATGACTGTCAGGTTAATTGGTCTTCCCAAATTCTCCCTAGGTGTGAGTGTGTGTGCATGGTTGTTTGTCCTGTTTGTCTGTCTGTGTTGCCCTGCGACAGACTGGCGACCTGTCCAGGGTGAACCCCGCCTCTCGCCCGAGCGCATGGCTGGAGATAGGCACCAGCAACTCCCGACCCGTTAGAGAGAAGGGTGACGGAAAATGGATGGATGGATGGATGTTGTAGTATAAGAAAATGAAAGGTAACTGATGGACAAAGCATAGTTTATTAGGATTTTAAATGTTACTTAAATCTGCTCTGACCAATATTTTCATTTAGTTGGACAAATAAACCTTATTCATATGAACTGTTTCTGAAAAATGAGCACAGTCATGTATTAAAGGCTTTTTATTAGCACTTTAATAGTTTTTCATTTTCTTTTAATTTTCCAGTCCCAAAAGAAAAAATCTCAGGTGATATTTTACAATTAATTATAAAGGAGTTTAGATATTACCAGAAGATTTACTTTAAATTTAGAGAACTGAGGGTGATTTAAATGCTGAAGTTCCATTTACATTTAACAGACTGACAGAAACTAGACTTCAAATTAAAGACTTTGTTTTTTGGTATCTACTAAATGCATTTATAACCCTTATGGGATTGTAAAACCAGGCAATAAAGTTACAAAAGCATGGCTCAGTGGAAAGTTTTAGGAGCTCATTTTCCTCACAGCAGTGAATATTACAGATGCACACATTATTATTCATGCAAATGTTATTTCACAGCCTTTATGAGAAACCTTCTGTAACCTTTTGTAACCCCTTTCAGGAGTCAAAAATTAGCCTCTACGTTTCTATTAAATATAGAGACATAAATGTTACCCTGCTGTAAGAGGCACTGGGGAGTTGATTAACAACAGAGTAATTTTCAGTCACTTACAAAAGTATTTATACCCTTTGAAGAGAAAAGATTGTGGCACAACGACAAACCTACTAATGTACGGCCTTCCACTGCAACGCATCTTCTGGCAGGAAAGGAGAACATTTATCAAAGAAAAACCAAGAGGCCAATTTTGACCTCTGAAGGAGCTGGAAAACCTGTTCCAAGCTGCAAAAGGCCTTGACTCAGACTAAGGAACACTTTTCAAAAGGATGATGTCCTCAGCATGCAGATGTTGAATGGTGAGAATGGCCTATCTAAAGTCAAGACCTAATTGAAATTAAAAATTTGTGACAAGACTTTGACACTCACAGCCATCTATTCATTTTTTCCAAGCCTTACCTATTTTGCTAACAGATCAACTCACAAATTTTATACTGTAATATTTTTATTTCGGGAATATCAGAGTAAAGAGACCTGACTTTTTTTGCATGGCACATTTTTGTTTTGTTTGCACATAACAAGCAAAACAAAACCAGTGTGTTTCTCTGCTACATAAAATTCACATAAAAGTCACTGTAAACTTTGAATGTAACAGGACAAAAAAGTAATTGTAAATGAATACTTGCAAAAATGTAGCTTCAGCTTTAGCTCAGCTATAAACTACGGTTACCAAATTTAGTTGATCACAGAACAGGTAGCCTAGATACATGTGCATAAAATTAGAATCTGTAAAGCATTGAAGATACATGAATTGTTTTGTTCCAGTTTTGAAAAATTCACTTCTGAGGATCTGCATGAGGTTCACCAAAGCAGAAAAGTAGCATACCGCATATTCTAATATTGTCTATTGTGTTGTAGTGAGATCTTCAGTCACGTTGATTTTTCTGTAATTAAAAATTGAAAACCTTGACTGCTTTTGAACAAAGCCAGCAGTTTGTTGGATCAAGTCTGGGTCATGCAACAACAACCACTGACAAAGCTTTTGGCCAGAACAGCTACTGTGGTTAAAATTGGAAGAGCAGTCGGGCTCCTGGTGAAATGTTCTGTTTGTGTAGGAAAGACTGAACATTCTGCGGTTTGTGCATGCATCTTCGAAAAAGCACATTCTGTTTTGTTTGCATGATTTCCTTTTAAAGCTGACATCGTGTTGATGTCCTCAGACATCAACACGATGTTATGCAGTTGTTAGTTGTTATGCAGCGTGAGATAGTGGAGATTTAGTACAATAAAACAGTGAAACTTCAGGCATACACACTGAGAATAAATGTTTCATATTGCAACATTTCATGGAAATGTAGAGCTGGCTTTGCCCAATTGTTCTTTTTGGCAAGCGATTTCGATCTCTCTCTGTATTTCTCAATTGAGTGTATTTACGCAGCACCAATTCAAAAGAAATCTAATTTAGTTATATGTGATCAATATTCAGAAATATATCAGATATGGAACCATAAAGACAGATGTAAATTAATTTACATGCATTCTATTTTGATTCAGTTTAGAAAACAACTGAATCTAGTTTACTATGCAGAACAGCACATTTTTGTGATTCTATTGAGTCATTGATTTTTCAGCAATCGCTCCTGTGCAATCATGTAGCATCAGCGGAAGGGAAGCGACTCTTCCTTTTAAAGAAGAAACTTCATTTTCTGCTCTACCAAGAAGCATTGATTTGATGCTGGCATTTAAAATTCAGGTACTGCTGACACTCACGTTTGAATCATTCAAATTGGCCAACAAACCAATCAAAGCCTGATGATTTTAACTGTTTCAGACAGGAGGTTAAAACTATGCAGTAGTTGCTCTCATATTTTATATCTAATTGGATAGAGGCCATCAGAAAACATTGTTTCCATCAAAAAGCATTTGCAACAAATATAAAGCTTTGATAAGTGGGATGTGTTAAAGAAACATCTATGAATGGCGCCGCCCAAGGTTTCCTATCCGAATGTTACCAGACTGCTTTCGCCATTTTCCAATAGTCCAGCCTTGGGTAAAGTGTTGCTCAGCTAAATGATACACACACACACACATACACATACACACACACACACACCTGACCATTCATGTAATATACAGTTTATTAATCCAGGAAACCTTCTTCCATTACTTTTGGTCTAGTCGTGATCATAACATACTCATTTTAGATTCAGGGTCAGCCTCACAGGGCTGGAGAAACAACAAATTGAGTTTCAGTGTGTATTCTGACGCCACCTTTCTATCAGAACCAGCATTAACTTGTTCAGCAATTTAAGCTTCAGCAGTTCATCCAGTGGATCAGACCACACAGGTCGGGCTTTGCCCCCTTTGTGCATCAGTGAGTCGTTTCTCCCCATGACAATATCTGTGGGTCACTTTTCCTCTTTGAGCCACATTTTATAAACTGGTAACATCCCATGGGAGTTCTGGTTTTGGAAATGCACTAACCCAATTATTATATTTGCTCTATTTAGTTGATTTAATAAGATTTTTTTTTTCATGTGAAATATTCTTGGTAACTTGGACCAAAAACAGCAGTTGTGTCGAAGACATATTTTGCTTTAATTTTGTAATACTTTAAGACAAATTTGAATTTGACTTTGATTAACAGTGGCTTCTTTCTTTGCTGGGAAATATAATGTTCTTGCATCTTCTGTCCCCTTTTTTGTTTTCCAGCGAGTGAAACAGAAGGAAAATACATTCCTATTCATTTTCATTAGTGCTGTGGTGCAGTATATCCATATGCATGAATTACAAAAAAGCATGTCTCATAGGCCATAAAAGAGCCATTGCTTTTACATGAGGAATGCTGATTTTATTTTTCTGGCTGGCAGCTGGGCAGGCAGGAGAAGCTCACAGACTGAACCGTTTGATACATCTGCAATTAACACAATTCAAACAATGGCAGTGCAATGTATTTAATTAATATTCAGTTCTTTATTTACATTATCAGGCAAGTGAATTACTGCAAATTGGATATTTTGTTATCATAGTTCTCATTTTGAAGTGTGTGTCAGCTGAGTTATGGCAGCAAGCAGCTTGTATACAAAAATTGATTTATGAATAATTTTGGTATGGCATATCTGGAAGGATCTCTTCAGAGGAAGCAGTTTATGGTTTTATCTTCACCACAATGGTAAAAAAAAAAAAGAAAAGAAATGACTGGTGATGGATGTTTGCACATTACATAAAACCTAATTATAATAAGGGCTTTTTCACACAACTGCTGCATGCTGGATATTTTCTTTCCTTTTTTTTTTTGCTGTAAACCAGAGATTACAATTTGTGAAATTCCCACTGTTTATACTGTTTATTTATTTATGCAGAGCCAGTGTATAATATTTTATTAATTTTTTAAAAGGAGAGATGTTATAGGTTATTGCAAAAGCTTTTTATTTCCACCCATAGTCCCTGAATAGGTCTATGTAATCACATATAATTTAACAGATTATGGCTTTGTGAAAAGCCAGTTTTCACAAAGCTGGCTTTCACATGTAATTAATTACATGCATTTTTGGTAAGTTATAGATCCTCAATGTCTGAAATACTTGAACCGGCCTCTCTGTGCTTTCAGCACTGATTTTAGGTTTGACCTGCATCACAATTCAACTACAGAAGTTGCCTTCACCATATTTCCATTCTAAATACTCAAATTTGCTACCAAGAGATTTTCTGACAGACTTTTTTGTTAACAAGTAATAGCGTATGCTACAAATGGCTCATATCAAAATGGATTAGTTATTTTACTTGGGTGCATGTCTGGTTTCAGTTTATTCTTCCATGTATGCTGAATTTAATGCTAATTTTCCAGTGGCTAATTCTTATCAAGATTCTTTATTTCCGAAATATCTTAAATTTTATTGTCTTAAAAAGAAAAGTTGTATCTGAAAGTCACATGTAGGGGACAAAATCTTTTCTAAACTTCATCAAAATATTCAAAGCACATTTAGGCTACAAACATGCTATTCTACAGAGAGTCCTCTTTTGGTCATTAATCAGGCTTTGTTGTACAACCTTATAATGAGGAGAACATAACAGCTGGACCGAGTGTTGCTCAAAAAGGAAACACGAAGCAACAGAGAGGAACCAGCTGGAGGGCACCTGTCTGAGTGAGCTGCAGTAGATTTACAACATCTGTTTCATGCAGGATAGGATGTCACCTCAGTTCAGCGCCGCTTGATTAACCGTCTCAGACTAGGGTGTGACACTGACAAAATTGCTGCAAATTGCAAATAGATCTCATTTAGAAGCTAGACTAAGACAATAAAAGTTAGGAAATCCTTGTTTAGGAGTTTTTGCTTAAGGTATGAGTCTTCTTGGGAGATATTACTTAGTACATGATGATCCAGAAGGATTATATCTCTTTAATGGTTAGTTTGAGATAAAACATTGGTTTAATTTGAAGAGAGCTTTGATTCTGTCACTACTTAGTACTAGCAAATCCCTTTCCTCTCCATGTCTTATTAGGAGCTAATTAATTGGATCAACAGAATGCCACTAAGCATCTGACAGTCTGTGTGAGTGATAGCAGTGAAACCTGAGCCAATTTCATATGTATGTGCCCCAAGAGAGGAAGCACTCCATATTAGGTCCATTGACTCGATGCCTCAATGGTTCCTCAGGGATTCAACACTATTGTTGTTATAGAACAGCGTGCGTATGTGTGAGATCATGTTTTGAAGTTATTTCCATTCCAATATGCTTCAGTCTTTTTGTTTTCTTTTGGCAGACCTGATAAAGAAGTGCAAAAATAATCTTAAAATTAATTCAGCTTTATTGCAAAAGCAAAATGCGACTTTATAATAAATTTGTTTTTTTTATTTTAGAAATGAAATTGATGTTCCAAGTCATACAGTATCCAGCACATGCATAACCCTTACTTTAAAATCAACTCTTTTTTAAAAAAGACATCTGAATCTCTAACCTACCCACAGGTGTAAGGACTAATTTTGCTGCTTTTCAAAAAAAAGTACCAGCTTTACACTGATCTCTTTAGGTCAAGCAGAATCCTGAGTCCTTTCTGAGAATTTTTCCTTTTTCACTCAGAGCACAGGTTTTCTACAAAACTTTGTCCTTGTGAACTATTTCTTGCTTGATTTGGATTTTTAGAGTTTGTAGAGAGGTTATGAAAAAGTGTACATGCATTGGCACACTAAAAATATCTAACAGTGGCATGACTAACACTGGACATTTCTTTATTGAAAATGCAATATAGAAGCGGTCAAGGAGGCTGCCAAGTCCTTCATAGTAGCAGTGAAGGAGCTTTGGGAATTACAACTTTGATATAATTTTTTTAACCCTCTGATGCATGACATATAGACTACAGCATACAGTTTTCCATGAGAGAGTCTTTTTTGACCCGTGTTTAAATCAATGTGTCTACTTTTGAATTTTGATTCAAAATAATGTTTAGTGTGATACTTTCTGCTGTGTTTTATTTCACATAAGTACTATTTCAAGTTTGAAATATTTTCATTTTTTCACTTTAAGCATTTTTAGAAGAAATTGTAGAACATTTTTAAAACAAAATGACAACAACAGCAGCAAGTTTACAACAGCAATGTTGGAACAATGTCAGTGTCCATTAGGTGTGTGTGCGTGTGTGTGTGCGTGTGTGTGTGTGTGTGTGTGCAGGAGGCGGGGAGGAGAGAGAGAAGGGAAGAGAAAGAACACATTTCTTATCCATCCATCCATCCATCCATCCATCCATCCATCCATCCATCCATCCATCCATCCATCCATCCATCCATCTTCTGTTTATCCAGGGTCAGGCTGTGGGGTAGCAGCCTAAGTAGGGAGGCCCACAGTTCGCTCTCTCCAGCCACTTGTTCCAGCTCCTCTGTGGAAATCACAAGGCGTTCCTTGGCCAGCTGAGAAACATAGTCCCTCCAGCGTTTCCTGATCTGAGTGTCTTCCTCTTGATCTCCTTCTAGTGGGTCATCGCACCAGAGAGGTGACCAGGAGGCATCCTAACCAGATGCCTGATCCACCTCAACTGGCTCCTCTTGACATGAAAGAGCAGCAGCTCTTATTCCCTCCTGGATGACTGAGCTTCTCTCTCTAAGGGACAGTCCAGACACCCTAAAAAACTAAAACTAATTTCGGCCGCTTGTATCCATGACCTCGTTCTTTCAGATATGACCCAAAGCTCATGATCATGTTCAAAACATTTTAAAAGGCATTTGTGAATTTATCAAAATCAGCTCTGACCTGGCGAATGATGCCGCACCTTTTACCCAGCAGATAAGATCCTCTGTTTGAAAATTCATGACTTTAATATTTATGTATTAAAGTTTATAAGTGAAGATAATTTGAGACATTTGACATTTTGATGCATTCAGACGAAAAGGTTTCAGGGCATGTTTCGGTGAGATTTGCCTAAAAGGACAGAAAATTTTCACTTTCGCTGGTCACACATTTCTAAATGTTTGAAGATAGAAAAAAAAAAAAACATTCCATTTCCTGCAAGAATTTCTTCTGTGTGTAATTTTCAGATCACCTTACTCTTTGCTCTTGTGGATGGAAATTCAGTGGTTTATATTAACTCAAAAATCAAGCTAATATGCTGCTTTACTAGGTTTTTTAGTATATAGGTTTCTACGGGTTGTTTAATGCATTCTTACTGCCTCCTGATTAGTTGAAACAGAGACTTACCTCCTCACTCACGTTTTCTTCGGGAAATCTTTCGGTGTTAAGTCCCTTGTGAAAACTGAGACTAAAACAGTGTTCCTGTGGAAAGCAGCTATGCACTATTTATAATTTGAATTTTACAGGCTTTCCTTAAAAAAAAAAAAAAAATTGTGTCAGTGTGAAAACTGTAGAATTTGTCATTGTAGAAAGCATCTTAAAAAAGACTCCAAAACTGTTGTATTTCTATCATTTGCTGCACTAAACAAATATATAGTATGTTTTTTTTTTGCACATTTTAAATTAATGGTTAATAGTAATTTATATCCTACTGATCAAGCTGTTTTTGCACCTTTGCGTCCTGTATTGATTACTGAATCACAGCATGTATTCTGGAATGCATTAATTCGTGATGATAATAAATTAGGAACCAATGAAAACTGCCGATTTAATGTGTGAAAAAATTACATTGTTTTCTGTTTTAATGGCTAAAAGCGTTTAAGAAATTCCTAATTTTCAGTTCTATGCTATCTACAGCATTGTTTCAACTTTTTTCATGTTGACCCATTGCTTTGCGCTTCACATGGCTTGCATCATTACAAGGCACAGCTTGAAATCTTTTACTCGATCAGTCACCAGGGCTTTGAAGAAGGAAGGAAGCTTCTTAATAAGCTGGGAGTGTAAGGAGGAAAGAATGAGAATGCATTGATTAGTGTTTGTACTTTAAAACATGTATCCTTCAAAGCAGGTTGAACACCTGTTTAGACAGTGAAGGGAGATGGTGAAGGTGTGTGAAACATGAGGTCAGGAAAAGCTGATGTTCCTCCTTAAAAGGCCACAAACATGATTCAAAACTGAAGATGCTTCAGGATTCAATTATAATCCAAGAGCCGGATTACATCTGAACTCTGCTTTATGCATTTGGACAAAACAAAACATCCTACATTCACTTATTGGACTTTTTGTGTAAGATATGACTTGAAGGAGTAGTATCATTTTCTGAAATGAGTAATATTGGTGTTTATCTTAAAAATATAGTTATTATGTAAAGATAGAAAATGAATAAGGAGCTACTACATGCTACTTGTGTTAGCGTTTCTGTTGAATCTGTTTCTTAATGGGTGCTGTTGGTAGCAAGTGTAAAAAAAAAATTGGTAAAAAAATTTTTGTACCCGATTATTCGTGGTAAACAAATTTATTCTACCCTAGATCTGACCATCAATAAAAGGTAAAGCTACAAAATTGTCTATTTCCAAGAAACTGCAAATATCCCAAAACTGTAGAAGAAGTGAACTAAGATTGTGCCTATTTCTCCTCAAAAATGTCACAAAAAATGACTTACTGAAAATAAATATTAGTATGAAGAGCAAAAATAAGCTTAGCCTTTGTCGTGGACAATTACAGAATATAAAAATTAAAAAAGGGTGGTGGATAGTTGTTTTATTTTTGTGCCTATGATTGAATTTGCCTCCCCAAAAGTCTGGTAAAACTGTTACAGAATACTTTTCTGCAAACATATTTTCAGTTTGTCAGTCATTGACATAGTAGCTTCTTGTTGAACAAATAAACCTTTTTATTTGTTCAACAAGAATGTTAAAATCTTGTATTTTTTAGATGGTCATTGCTTTTCTTTTTATCCCCACCCAAGTTAGTTTTTCCCTTCTGTATTTCCTCTTCCTCTTTATTTTTTTTATTTGTATTTAGGAATGTTTTGGAAATTAATGTGAGATTAATGCGATTATTTTGCCTCCAGTGCAAATACTGAGAGCAGGTTTCACAATAAATGTATTATTAAAGCGCCAATTCTAAATCATTGCAGCCTTGAGGGGGTTCTGTGTTCTTCTGTGTGTTAATATTAAAGTGTCAAGTGACCTTCGTCGTCACTGAATCTATAAACCAATACACAAGACAACAGCCCTTGCACACATAACAATCTTTACAAAACATTATTTTCTAACCTTCCTTGAATCTGGTTTATTGTCACAGAAAAGAGCCTTTTCATTATGCATGCAAATAAACACCTTTATGTGAGAGTATACATTCGGTTTTTCAGCAGATTAACACACCAGGAGACCTTGAACAGATTGTTTGGAGGTGACACACACTGCATTCGGTATGAGCAAGCCTTGACAGTCTTGGTATTCAGGGACAAAAGAAAGCAGGAAAAGCAATCTATGTGATTATCATACAAATGGTAATGTAGCATACACTATGGCTCAACAATGTTAGCTACTGTTACAGAGTACTTTCAATGGTTTTACCCATGTAATTTAGCAGACCTTGTTCCCTTTGACAAACTCTTGAAATTTCCTCTACGAGTCACTAAAAGCATTTTCCCTACTGGAGGCACACCTATCATAACGTAGGCATTCATTTAGAATAGATGTCAACTTTATGTTTGGTTGCCAATATTAAAATATCACTTTGTTTGCAAAAGTACGTACACCCCTTCAATTTTTTTTTTACATTTTGATACATTCACAAACTTCACTGTATTTTATTGATATTTTATGTGGTAGAGAAACATAAAGTAGTGAATAATTGGGAAGTTGAGGGAAATGGATACACAATCGTGATTTTTATGCTCATTCTCGAGCTGCCAGGCAGAGAGACAATTATCCAAGTGAAACAGTTGTTGCTGCCAATCAATCTGGGAAGAGTTATACAGTGATTTTCAAAGATTTACAGCCTGTCATTTTTCAGAGATGACTATTTAAAAAAAAAAAAAAAAGAAAACATTTAAGATATTTACCAAACTTCTTAACAGCTGATGTTCCAGTAGTTTTACTCAAAGGTCAGATTACAAGAATGAGGAAAAGACTGAACAAGTATTTGTTTTTAGGGGCTGAAGGAGAAAGCATCTTCTTTCTTAAATATATATGGCAACAGAATATACGTTTCTCAAGTTCAGTAATTACTTTTTTTAAAATCTTCAAATAGAAATATTAATAGTGTGCATGCATTTGTTTCCAGCCCCCTTTGACAATACTTCGCAGAACCCAATTTTGCTGCCATATAACTAATACTTCAAGTCTTTTGAAGTATTAGTTTAAAACCTGCAAGTGTAGAGACTGAAACTTTGTTGTCATCATTGCAAAATAGTTTGAGCTAATACAGATGCAGTTTAGGTCCAAAACGGTTCAAATCAACTTTCGAAGAAAAGCCAAAAACTTTGTGAAGATTCGTCGTCATCCACAGTGAAACGTGTTTTGTACTGAGATGGGCTGAAAGATCATTCAATGAATAGGAAGCCATCACTCCAAAAGAAACATAAAAATGCCAGATTGCAGTTTGCAAATGAACACTGGAACAAAGACCTCCATTATTGGAGACATGTCTTGTGGTTTGATTAAGCTGCATAATGACCATTGCTGACCACCAGCATTTAGAGGAAAAAGGGGAATCGCCAACACATGTTCATCTGTAGTGTGAAATCACTGCAACTCAGATTAAAATATTTTATCTGTGACCCAATAATAATTTTCTTTCAGGTCTGCAACTCAAACTGAGTTTTCTTTTTATTTGGCTAATAAAAAAAATAAAAAAGTTGATGGGAAGTTGAGGATCCATATTTCAATCCTGGGCCGAATCATTCTACACCAATTGAAGGTTCTTTGCAATACGTTTTGTGATAAATGAAACCTTCACCATGTCATCCACAGGATATTGTTCACGTTTAATCTGTAGCTTATTCTTGGTAGAATGTGATGATGTTATGGGCTATTATACCCAGGGCTAAATTCAAACAAATTCTGATTATAATCTTTTAGACATGAAAACTGAAACTCAAATATATGTGGAAACAAGAAAAGAGAATCAAATCTTTTGAATACACCAAAAACTTCTAACTAGTTTTATTATTACTTGAAAATGTTTCCATTATTCTCATTTTACCAAGAATTATGGAGAGTTTGGGGTAAAAACAGTTTTATGGCCATGCTGACCCAGGTGAAAAAAACCCAACAAAAGCAAAAAAAACACATTATTTGTCTTGTTACAAGACTCAACAAGATTTACTTTGTATTAGTGGATAAGTGTGTTCATACTCAGTCTCTTCAAGTTTTTCTCTGTTGTGGACATTCATACAATGCAGGGGATTTGCTAATGCAATGGCTTTGCGTTAAGAGTAACAGCAGTATTGGGTCAAGGTAGAACCTGGTTAGGTAACTGAGGATAATAAAATAATTCCAGCTCTTCTCAGAAATCCATCATGTCCAAATCTTCACTTTGATTGTGTGCAAATGTGTAAACAAAGTGAAGTTTGTAAGGTTTTTGCAGAAACTAGGTAAATATGAAAAAGAATAAAAATGCTCACAAGATCCATATGCTTTGAGTTATTCTGTAAAACTGTAAGACTGTAATCTGGTGTGGGGTTGCTAAGAAGGAACTTGAAGCGCTCCACCGTTTAGTTTTTAGAAATGTAAATAATCCACATGTTTATTCAGATTTGAAGAGTTAAAGAGGTCCCTTGGGACTTGCTACTACCAGATGTGGACTGATGCACTGAAAAGAAGTCCATCTGTGATGGGATGAACCACAGCTCATTTTATGGCCAAGTCTAACAAGTTTCTAAGTGTATCTTAAACACCAGACGAATTACAGAGTTGTGTTTGTATCTCCTAATTACAGCTTGATCTCCCTTGAAGGAGGCAAATTTAATAGGATATAAAACATTTATAAATTCTTTGTTTCTCATTTCATTTATTCATGTGTATATAAAGAGGTGTGGGAGAGTTAAAGTAATGCTGAATCTGCGGGTCCCTTACTCTTCCACATCTGAAAGTTAAAGCTGGCATTAAACACAAGGACAAATGCTTACATTAATCAACATTTAGATTTCTCTTACCTTTCTTAATTACACTAAGCAAACCTCTAAAAGTCTAAATTTCTAATATTTTTTCTAGGTTTCAGTTTTGTTGATTACAATTAGCAAGTAGCCACTGTTTTTCATGAGCTGATTTTGGCATATGATTTGTAGCTTTTGATTCAGCTTCACTTATTTAAGCTTTGTCTTGAATGCTTTAGTCATGCAATTACTTGCAAATCGATAAAAGATTTAATATAAAAGAAATTAATTATATGTCATCTCTCAAGTTTCAGTTAATGCTTATGACACATCAGAAAATGTATTAATTTAAAAGATGTGGATTATTGGATCACCAGTCTTTTAGAAATGCCACTTTTTTGTTTTATTAATGTCGCTGTTTTTTTCATGCACTGCTTGTTCATACTCCTGGCAGTCACTTGTTTAATTATCCTTCAGCTTTGGTTGCTGATTGGCCCCGCCAGCTACAATTCAGACGGTCTGTTTGACAGCATAACTAGGAATTTCAAAGCTAAATTTAATTAGACTGTTGTTATGGTTTACTACAAGTGGAAGTTGAACTGAAGTGGCTGAAAAAGAAATTTCTAATCATCTCATACAAAATGGTTTTGCTCATGAAGCAAGAACAGGATTTTTATTCGAACAATGGATGGCTGTTTCTGTCATTCTCTGGGTATATTTTTCACGCTGGCGACCAGAATATTAATCTATTAAACATGGTGACTTAAAATTACAACAAAAAAGAATAATACAATTGATTCTCATTTTAAATTTTTGTGAAATGGGTTCATCTTGAATCTTATATAATAGTTGTTTGTGTGGTATTTCTGTAGCAGTTGCATCTTTTAGTTTAGGTTATTTAAATGATCTCAAAAGGTATTGTAAGGTTAGTAACTTTAAAGAAGCTTTTCTAAGTATGTTCTAGAAAGAACTCTTTCATTTATCAATGAGTAATAATAATAATAATAATAATAATAATAATAATAATAATAATAATAATAATAATAATATTAAGTAGAATATAGACATGTGAGGCAAAGGATGAAACAGGTCCTTAGAATAACCAGTGTTAGTTTTGTACTATCTTAAGCTTGTGTGTTCACTGAAGGCTTATGTCTTTTCAGATCTCTAGGCTATGCCTTTTGTAGTCTCATATCCTTCTGCAGGCTTTCATTTAAGCTGTGTTGCTGAGCTATTGCAGATCTCCTTGTCTTCCCCATGGGCTTGCATGATTGAGTCCTCAGCTCCAGAGTCTATAATAATGGGTCATGCTGACCCATTTTTCACGTCCTGTCATCATAATGTGGGCTTTAGGTGAATAATAATTCATGTTATCATAAACAGAGTTCCTGGTGTTTTGTATTGTAGATATAAGTAAAACATAGCCTCAAAATCAGTCTGTGATATAATTTGCTGCAGGGCTGTAAAAAATAAAAATAAACGAACAAAAAAACAGCATGTAACATTTGTATGATGCACAGATTAAACCAGTAGTCCCTAATTTCAGAGAATAACATTTCCTTATCTCTACTGACTTGAACAAATACTGTGACAAAGAAACTAAAAAGTAAAATGTCAAAAACCATATTGTTATTATCTTAAACATATTATAGAACAAAAGCAATATATTGATTTGTTCCTGGAGGAGTTTGAGTTTGATTGGCGGATTGGTGTGCGGTCCATAGTGATGCAAGCATTGTGCTGGTCTGACATGGTGAAGAGAGAGCTGAGCCAAAATGCAACTGTCTGCTACTTAACAGTAACAATGATAAACATTATAGCTTTTGCAAAGTGCCATAAAACACAAATATATAAAAATATTTATTTTTATGTATAAAAATAAAGTGACAACCTTCACAAATTTTTAAAACATTCCAACAAAGTGGGTGATTCAAAGAAATACCGAGGGGAACAGTCAGTGATCGATGGGGTTGAGTGGGGCTGCGATTAGGACGAAAAATACAACGTTGCCAACTTATCCATTTTGTCACTATGCTAGGCAGCTTTTCAAACCCCTCAAATTTTTTTTGAAAAAGCCTCGGAAAACATTGGAGGTGTACTGAAAAAAACTTGACTTGGGGTTAGTTACGGTTTAAGAAGACCACTAAACACACAGGAAGTGATTACTTGACTTTATTTGTATTTTCTTGAGCTGCTAAGAAAATTATTGTTATTATTTTTTTTTCAGGAAACTAGATGTTTCCTGGTACTGTGAAGACAGACTTTATAAAATGTTTTATTTTGCAAAAAAAATTAATGTATCCCTTTTCTGGTAAGTCTATATAGATTGATCTTAACTGATCGATAAGATTAATTATTTATGCACATATTAGTGTAACATTGGTGATAGGCTGCCTTTTATATTCTGTGTATCCTGAAAACACAAACACCCTGTATGGTAAGGCTGGGATGAGATGATGGAGTCATGCAGGCGGTGCTTGCCAACCTGTTGTAGTTTACACACACAGAGATGGATAGATGCTGCTTAAATATAGAAACGAAGCTCCATGAAGTTTCTTGAGATACTCCTTATGCTACAAACTAAAACTAAGTTTGAAACCTTAGCAGAAATACCCACATTGTGGGACAATGGAGGATATTTATATTTTGAAAAATCCTCCTCACTCTTTGAAATATTTCTGTCATCATTAGTGTCAATTCTGCTCACTGGGGAATTTCTCTTTATGAAAAAGAGATCTGCACTGAACATCCATCAAGGTATTCGACTAAACTGATCTTGACATTGTGACCAAAACACAGCATTATGTAATATGTTGTAACTTTATGATGGCATCAGAAGGTAATCTTCTCTTGCCTGACAGACAAGACATATACTGCTGTATATATGGATACAGTACAGGTTATGGAAATACTGGAATGTAGTAATTAAACATTGACATTACTCATGTCTACTAGGTCTTGGGGTTGAAAAAGTGTTAATGTGACCTTAAACGTTACCCCACTCTTTCAGTTTTTTTTTGTTTTTTTTTTAAGAATTAGCAACTTATACTTAAGACAACAAAACTTGACACATCTTATCAAAAAGTACAATGTAGAAAAAAAACAAAACAAGAACTTTGTATGGTAGAAGTGACATATCAAGTTTCTGAGTTTTATTTGTACCTGTTCTGACATAATTTTAAGTTAAGAAATCTCTAGTTGTTTCCTCTATTCCCGTGAAACCAATAGAGAGAATCTAGTAGCACTGAGAACTAATTAATACAGACATTTATCTTGCTACTGGCTGTTTATGAAACTCTCTGATCTTGTTGTTAAGCCGAGATTTAATTGGCAGCCGTCTTGTAGTGTGACATATATTACGAATCAGATTAGTGCTGTCTCCAGTGCTGCGTTTTGCTCACGTTATTTGATAAGATCCATTTTTTTTGCATCCACTCGCTGGCAGGCAAGTCTTGCTCAGTGCTGCAGACAGGCAGCACTTCAGCTCTGGAAGAATAAGGTGATGAATGATTCTCTCTGCATACTTCCAATGGATTCATTAACAAGATGATGTACCCAGTGTCACAATTCTGGAAAAAAATGCACAAGCACATACACTTTTACTCCTTCAGTTTTGCCTCTCAGTAATCACAGCCTATATTTTTCGGAAGAGATCTAAGAAAATTAATACTGTTTAACTTTACAGAGTGAGTCTGATCAAAAATACTCTGCATATCAAAAGAGTCCTTTCATGATTTTTTGCCTCATTACTGGTAACAAGGTGGCCCTAAGACCTACACATAAATCCTTGAAGCTTGAAACCAAAAAGTCTCCTCTGCAGAAAATGAGGTTTAAGAATTCACAACTATTAACAAGGTCTATTTATGACTTTATGATGAACTGAGATTCAGTTTCATTAAAACATACATTTGCTGTTTGAAGAAGGAAACATTCACTTATTGCTGTTTAGCTGTGGACAGAATCTAAAGATTACTATAAACCCCCCTCAGCTTGGTCTTAATTGTTCTCAATAGGCATCCATTTCTCTCTGTCCGACTTTGGGTTCAGGTTTTCATCTCTCTTCCCCTCCTTACACAAAAATATTATATCTCACACTGGGTAACATTACATTTGCATCGAAATATGAAAAATCTCTCCTAGGTACTATTCTGCCTTTAATTAAGATCTCCAGTGAAGTTATATTCCCACAGAGTCTTTGTCCTCTAGCCTTTCATTTGACTCATCTAGAGATAATAGGCTTTATGTCAGTAGTTCTGTTCGTGTCAGCATGTTGTTGGTGATACAATTTTGCTTTCTGAAATTCAGCTCCAGGGGTTTCAGAAATATTGGACAAAGATGGAGGGTGGTAAAAGCCTCTAAGAACTCATGTTGCATAAAAAAAGATGCAAAAATGTTTTATTATGTTTTCAAGAAACTTTTCTGATGCTTAAATGGAAGTGCATGTACAACAAAACAACAGTTTGTTGGAAAAGCAGAAAAAACACCTCTGTAAGGGAACACATCCCAAAGTCTGCTCAAATAAAAAGCAGACTGACAAATAAAGTCTGCATTTAATTACTTTTTTTCACTTCTTGATAATTGCAGTTACCACACTTCAATCAAATGTGTTAGTGTTTCTCAGAAAGTCATTTGTTTGCCATTGTCATCACTATCACAGCAACTTATTGAGAAAAGTATTTATGATAACTTTTCTCAATAAGTTGTCAGGGCACTCTGTGCCATGACATATCTCAGAAACAACTTCAATTTGAAAGAGGCCAGGCCAAAAACAAATAGTTCTTTTAAAATAATCTTTTGTTACATTTTTGTTTTCAGTAACAATTCTCCTGACCGATCATCCAAGTAAGTTTATGTGTTCAAATTTGGATGATAGAAATTAAACAAAATGTTGATATCCAGTCAGTTTGAAAAGCAAAATGAAAACATATTTACTCCAGGACCATCTTAAGAGGTCTGAAAAGTGATACTCTTTATAAAACTTGCTTACTGTGTTTAATAATGTGATATACCCTTAATATATCAACTGACATTGAACCAAGAACTGTTTTCTCTACTTAGCTTCAGCTGCTGGAGACTTGGCTCAACAAACATGCATTAAAAAAGCTCCACAAATTTTTGATTCAGGGGGATTGAATACAAATGCACACCACATTTTTCAGCTCTTCTATTGTAAAAAACACACGCACAGCTTAACAATATACTGAATAATTTTCCACTCATTTTACAATTGTGCACTACAGTGCCTATAACATTATGGTTGTTGTACCGTGATACATCCATCCATCCATCCATTTTCCGTCACCCTTCTCCCTAGCGGGGCCGGGAGTTGCTGGTGCCTATCTCCAGCTGCGTTCCGGGCGAGAGGCGGGGTTCACCCTGGACAGGTCGCCAGTCTGTCGCAGGGCATGTACCGTGATACAATGTAAACCAAATTAAATGAGTATAAATACTTTCGCAAGCCCCAGTTCTTCTCAGTCAGAACAAATTAAACATGGAAAAACACTTTGGCAGGAGAAAATCATTGTGATTAGATTTGATCAGATGACAGTCTTTCTGCAACAGTTTAACAGTAATGCGAGCCTTCATATTTCCTATGTATCAGTGACATTGTTTCAATAATATGATTTAATATGACTTACACTGATGGAACTCACACCTTACATTGCTGTACAGCTTTTATAAATTAAATGTTTCAGGACTAACTTTGCCTGAAGCAAACTCTTGACTGTTAAAATGTTCACTTTTAGAGATTAAACCACACTCTGGTTTTCTAAAGGGTAAGGCAAACAAGCTGTTAATAGTCAAGTCATACCTCAAAGAGGCCAAACAAACTCTAATGCTAAGGTACCTTCACAACTATCAATCTGTTTTACAGCATTGGATCTTTGGATCGAAGTGGCACAGATCCTCACCTGAAGCAGCAGAACAAGTCATGAATACCAACCACAGTCTTTGTCTCATTCAGATATAATCTTTTGTTTTTTATTCTTTCCATTCACACAGCAGCTTTTTGAGTTTGTGGATCAATTTGCATGTTGCTTTGTTTTTTTCAGTTTGGATCTGGGTTAGCGAATGTTTGATTTACAGATGAATAATGTGAGAAAGGAGAAAGGAGAAACATGTCCATGCTGCAAAGAACAGTTGTAAGAAAGTAAACATCTTTGTCAATACAAAAGCCTTTGACTACATTTCAACCGACTCAAAGGATAATTAAGCACAAAAATGGGGAAATGTTCATACAGTAGACAAAAACCAAGGTTCTAAGGGTAATTTACATAAATTAAAACCTTTTCTGACACAACTTAATGGCCACAAGCTGAAACTTTTTCAATAAAGTTGTCTCTTCCAACTTAAAATGTTGCCGGAGTCTTCACTGTTAGGGAAATTTATATGATTTTTTTTTTTTGTTAAATACTTTTCGCAGTTCCATTTGAACAAAAACTTTGCTAAAAAATCTGTAACACTAATCAGGTTCCCTTTTTAGCTTCTAAATTTTCAATTTGTCATCAGATATTTCTTTACCAATTTCTACATTTGTAGTGCTGGTATCCTGCCCTTCAAAGATGGTTTTCATTCTCAGTTTAGCATCTTAATAGGAAGAAGGAAATGTTTAATTTCTTTTGTGTTGCAGGACAGTTCTTTCTATCAGTTATATACTTCTTTACAAAGACACCTCAGTAAAAATCTCATGCTCATGAAATGCAGGGAGGAGGCAGATAGAGTAAAAACCTTACTTCAAAAAGGGAATTCAAAGTAATATGTCACAAAGAAACAGCCTGATGGGAAGGAAAATTAAAAAAAGATGTTATCAGGAGCGATATTAAAATGGTTGAGTTTATTATTGAACAAGGAGCTGGTGATTTATTATAAAAATGGTGCAGCTGTGATGAAAAGAAAGTATTTGAAGCTGAACTGAGGATGTTGGAGGAGTAGCAGAAAGAACACATAAGAAACAATGGAACAAAATATAAACTCCTGTGAAATACCAAAATAAAGCAAAACTCAAAGATCACAAAACACACATATCTTAGCTTTCCACTGACATCTGGACTACACAATATAACTCATAGTTGTGAAGATTTAATTAATTTTTTGGGACAAAATCCATAAAATGAAATAAGGACTGGATGCCCAAATGCAGTCCTTACAAGCTGCTTTCCTGCAACTTTTGGATAGTAGCTTAATTCTCTTTTCAGCATGTCATACGGTTCTGCAGAGGCCTGATAACAAGACATTTATTTACTTTAAATAAATGTTGCAGGAGACTGGCTCTCAAAGACCAGACTAGACTTAAGGCGAAATATGGGCCCATTATTGTAAAATTGTTTTACTTAAAAAGTACAAAGCAGTTTAAAAAGTTATTATGCTCTTGCTTTTATGTAAAACTAACTTCTTTACATGTGTTTGTAATCTTTTAAAAATGGTGATTTGCTTTGTTTCTTCCTCAGAACTCTGAAGTGCTCAATTCAGAAAAGTTGAATTTCCAGCAGATACTCTCTGTTCTTAACTCAAATAATCCTGTTTAAAGGCCATTTTTAGATAAGTAATAGTGATTCAGTGAGAGTTAAAATGTCTTCTTTTCTGTCTCCAGCTCCTCTGAGTGAACGCCTCTGTTAAATAGCCACACATTTCTGAAAAGCTGGTCTTGGGTGAAAATGGGAGATGGTTATCAGCGTTGTTACTATCTAGGATTTGATGCCATCTTGGAGACCTCTAACATCTTAGAAAAATAAAGGCACTTAAGAGATTAACTGCACATCTGTCACTGTCTCCAACATGAGGCGCATTTACAACTGCGGTTCTGAGCAAACTGCTCAGAACTGGACATTACTGGTTTGAAAGTGCAACACAGCTCAGCTTATTCACAGTTTAATTACAAGGTGCTTGGTGTAACTTCATCAACGTTATTACGAGAAAGTGAGGCCAAAATAGATTAACAATTACATAAAAAATACTTAAAAGACAGAAAACATAAAGGGTTTGTAGGAAACTTTGAGAAACATTTAATTAATCAAAATTGGAAACAAGATTTATATTTGTTTACTGGTTGAGATTTTAGTGATGGGACATATCTTTTTAGTAAAATATATAGACAAACCTAAAAGGATATTCTACATTTTTAGCATGAAAATCAATAAATATTATGTTTCATTATAAATAACTGGAAAAATGCTGAGATTTCATTGTGAAAACAGTGATGGCATTATTGTTATTTGTAATGATTTTCAGGCTCTTCAAATGACTTTTAATGTAATTCTTGCTCAACCAATCTCAACGAAACAAGCAAGTCTAACAGTTTAGCAATAAAATAAAAACTTTTTCTAAAGCATTAGTTAAAAACAATCACATGAAGTATAAAATAATACATATTTATTGCTAAAAATAAATAAAAGAATGAGAATGTTGATAACTAATAAGACAGTTAAACAAATATAACAAGTAACAAACTGAAAATGAACTGTGGAATTGAAATGGGACCTTCTTTTTTTTATGAAATTAAGCAGTTTTCCCACTGTCTCCTATTTTGTCATATTTACTGCTGTTTTGAAATACAATTGATGCTGTATGTCATTGAGACAAGGTGTGTAATTTGCCTTAGAAGTAAAATATAACAATCCATTAGAAAAGAGCAGAAAAGGACAGACTCACTGTTCTCATGCACATTTAATAAATATGTGCAATGATCCAAATGTACAACAAATAATCACAAATGTCTGATGACTAATGAAGCTGAAGTTTTAATTTTTGCTAATCAATGAAAACATGAAGAAAAGCAAAAATTACAGCTTGAGTTGAAGCAGTCAGAGTAGGACAGTATTTGACACATCATCTTGGACAGCTCTGACTTCTTTATCCATTTAAACCAGTCAGTCTTCTTTAGGATATATAATATGACATTAAACCCTGCAGGTTACTAATGCTGTATCTCATATACCTTATTAGCTTGTGTGGTCATTCCTCTGACATCCTGTCCCTGCTCTGAATAGTTTGTTTTAATATGTTATTTTCACCTCTTTACACGCATGTCAGGGAGTGGTGAGTTAATTTACATTGGAGCTCACAATACTAGTATATTTCAATTTACATTTTGGCAGCTGGCTTTGTCAAATATTCATTTGTTTGTGTTACAGACATTGTACCTCTATATAAGATGCTGTTGAGGAGGAATTAAAATGAACTCATTTTAAAAGCTGTGTTACCTTTGTTACGACCCGTCTAGGGGTGGCCAGGTCATAACACGAAATGATCCATCCTCTTCAGATCTCAAGCGGTTGACAGACACGAAGTTGAACATTTTATGTTATTTATTGTAAAAAGATGTTGTTGTTTTTTTTACCAAGATGTTGCAATCAGGGAGCATGACATCAGAGTGAGCTAAATGCCGAAAACAACAAACAAAAGAAAACTACCTAAATATTAACCAACTTACCTAATACAAAATAAAGAAACCAAATGACAAAAACTTACCTCCCTAACTAAGAAAAACAGGAAAAAACTAATGAAACATAAACGGCAGCTCACTCCTACAAACTCCAAGACTTTACATAATTTTACAAACAGAAACAAACAGTGCGGCCGGTTGAGATGAGCTGAGGATGGATGACAGGAAGTGCGCGTCTTCAGCTTTTATAGCCGTCACCTCCGGGAGACCACCAATAGGACATCCGTCGTCTTCCGTCAACCAATCAGACAGGCACCTGCACACTCACATAATTACGACGCCAGTCGTAACACCCCCATTCATAAGAATTAAACACACCCCTTAGTGTTAATTCAAATAAGTTAAAAACTTCTAGATAAAGCATCAGCTAATACGTTATCCTTACCCTTTTTTGTAGTGGATCTGCAAGTTAAAAATCTTGCAGCAGCAGAGACCAGCGCATGAGTCGATGGTTAGAATTTTTGCATTTGGGAAACAAAAACCAGCAGGTTGTGATCAGTAAACACTCGTAGAGGTTGAGCACTAGAACCAATATAAACTTCGAAGTTCTGGAACGCAAGTAACAAAGCAAGAGCTTCCTTTTCAATTGTGCTGCAATGAAGCTGATGTTTATTAAACTTCTTCGAAAAGCAGCAAACAGAATGATCCATCCCTTCTTCATCTTCTTGCAGAAGCACAGCTCCAGCGCCACACAAACTTGCATCAACTTCGAGTTTAAAGGGACGCTCAAAAATTTGGCGCAGCCAGCACTGGTGCACTGCACAACAATGCTTTGGCGGACTCAAACGCAACCTGACAAGATGAAGACCAAATAAAAGATTTCAAAGGACTAACAAGTTCAGTCAATGGACTAACCACATCTGAAAAATTTTTTACAAAACCCGCGATAAAACCCACACATTCCCAAAAAAGCGACGCAAGTCTTTTTTTGTTCGGGGGATAGGGAAATCAATTATTGCCTGCACTTTAGCAGCAATAGGACGAACTTGTCCTTGGCCAACCTGCTTTCCTAGATAAGAGATTGTGGCTTTTCCAAACTCGCATTTGGAGAGGTTCAGTGTGAGAGAAGCATCGCGAAAACGACTGAACACTTCTGAAAGAGTTTCCAGATGTTCTGACCAAGTAGCGGAATAAATGACTACGTCATCCAAATATACTTCACAATTCTTCACTCCACTTAATACCTTTTGCATTAGACGTTGGAATGTCGCGGGTGCATTACGCAACCCGAAAGGCATAACGGTATATTGGAGAAAATAATCAGGAGTTACAAACGCAGAAATTTCGGAAGCTCTCGGTGTTAACGGAACCTGCCAGTAACCTTTTAACAGATCCAACTTTGTAACAAATTTAGCAGAGCCAACACGATCAATGCAGTCTTCCATTCTAGGAAGTGGAAAAGAATCGGGCTTTGTGACAGCATTAACCTTTCTGTAATCAGTACAAAACCGAGATGTATTATCTGGTTTCGGGACTAGAAGACAGGGCGAACTCCACGCGCTGTTACTGGGCACTGCTAAACCATGCTCAACCAGATAAGCCACCTCCTGTTGCATCAAAACACGCTTTGTTGGATTTATTCTATAAGCATGTTGTTTAATTGGCTTCTCAACCTCCACATCAATATCATGGAACAGCACCTGTTTGGTGTGGATGATCTGAGAAAAGCAATACATTTGCTTCAATTAGGCCAATAACATCTTTTCGGGCAGCCTGAGATAAATGAGATAGAAAAGATTCCAAATTTTCCATCACTTCCGAGTTCCGCAAACGAGTCACAGGCACGCAACCGCTGTTCTCCCTCAAATCGTCATCTGCCAGATGATATGGTGGGGATAAAGAGCAAACAGAAACCGAGGAAACAAAAGTGTTTTTATCTGCAACACCTTCCCTGGAAACATAACGTTTGAGCATGTTAATATGACAAACCCTCGTTTTTGCGTTTTCGATCAGGAGTCTTAATCACATAGTTGGTGTCATTGATTTTCCTGTCCACTTCATATGGTCCAGAAAACTGTGCATGAAGACTTGATCCACTCAAAGGAAGTAAAACCAAAACCTTTTTCACCTCGAGTAAAGTCTCTGCTCACAGATTTTTTATCATAACGAGCTTTCATTTTATTCTGAGCCTTAGCCAGATTTTCTTGGGCCAGCTGACATACATGAAAGAGACGCTCTCTAAAACTACTAACATAATCCAACACGTTATGTTCAGTTTGCCGCGACTCTGACAACCATTTTTCTTTAACGAGTTGAAGTGGACCACGAACAGTGTGTCCAAATACCAAATCTGCCGGACTGAATCCAAGGGATTCCTGAGTGGTTTCTCTAATTGCAAACAGTAGAAGCGGAAGACCCTCATCCCAACTTTTACCAGACTCGAGGCAATATTTGCGCAACATAGTTTTCAAGGTTTGATGAAACCTCTCCAGCGCACCCTGGGACTCTGGATGATAAGGGCTGGAGGTTTGATGTTTAATTTTCAGTTCATTCAAAACTTGAGCAAACACGTTTGACATAAAATTTGTCCCTTGATCAGTTTGAACAACTCTAGGTAAACCAAAAGTTGAAAAAAAAAATGTAAGGGCTTTCACAATGTTTTTCGCCTTTAACGTGCGTAATGGAATAGCCTCTGGAAAACGAGTGGCAGCACACATTATCGTTAAGATGTACTGATAACCCGACTTTGTTTTTGGCAAAGGGCCCACACAGTCCAGTAAAACTCGTTCAAATGGTTCGCCGAGCGCTGGAATGGGATAAAGAGGCGCTGGTGAAATTGGTTTATTTGGTTTTCCCACCAACTGGCATGTGTGACATGACCTACAATAATTCACAACGTCAGACTTTAACCCAGGCCAAAAAAAGTTACGCAACACACGGTGATACGTTTTTTTAACACCAAGATGTCCAGCCAAGCTGGCATCATGCGCAAGACTTAAAATCTGAGGCCTGTATTCTTTCGGCACAACCACCTGGTTTATTCTATGCAGATCACCCAAATCTTGGGACCAAGACCTCATTAAAACACCGTTTTCAACAAAATAGGTCACCTGGGGTTTAGATCCACTCTTATCTGCAACAGAAAAACAAAAACTCAGTGACGGATCATTATGCTGCGCCTTGATCAACATCTCCTTAGTAATGTTCAGACTCAAGGTTTCATCTGCAGGGATGAGGTCAGAAACGTCACATTTTGACATTTTTACAGAGTTATTCAAATCAAAATCATTTTCATCAAGTGTAGCCATAAAGGACCCAGACAAATCTACAATTTCACCCATTTTACGAGCTTGCGCGCGTAACTGCGCATGCAGGAAACGGATCCACAGTGGCAGCTGCTTCAGCAACAACGGTAAACGAAATTGGATCATCAACAACTTCTGGTGTAGGAAACACTCTTCCGCCAGCCAAGTCATTACCAAGAATGAAGGAAACTCCTTCAATTGGCAACTGCGGACGCACGGCTACTTTAACGCGTCCCCGAAACTAATGGTGAATACAGATGCACCATATGCAGAGGGGCTTTGATTACGCTCATTTTTATTCCCCACACAAGAATATCTGACTCACAAGATGTTTGCTTAGATAAAGGCAGCACAGATTCCAACAAAAAAGAATGATAAGCACCTGTATCTCTAAGGATTGTGATTGGGACTTTATCCTTCTCCTCACCCGTCAAAGAAACAAAACCCCGCGAAATAAATGGCAAAAACTGCGGATCAACATTAACTTTAGGCTTTTGTTGAATGTCACCGCATACATTTGTTTGAGAAGCTGACTTTATTAATCCCACACCCGCAGATGTTTTTAGGCTTTGAGCTTCTTTTTTCTTTTTAAGACTGGGCACGTAGCAATTAAATGGCCAGGTGCATGACAATAAAAGCAATCACGATTATTTGCTCTTAAAGCAACTGATGGCACATTTCGACTCCCTGACTTTAAATATGCATTTTTTCGTTCGGATAAATTTTCCTGAAACGAATTCTGTGAAGAAAACACATTTTTATGAGTCAAAATAAACTCGTCAGCCAGAAATGCTGCGCTTGTTAAAGATGACGCTTTCTGCTCATTTAAATAAGTCACAATCCTTTCATGCAAACAATTTTTAAACTCTTCCAACAAAATTAATGATTTTAAGTCATCAATAGTTTTAACTTTACACGAATGACACCACTTATCAAACAAAATATTCTTCTCTCGCGCAAACTCAACAAATGTCTGATTAGCAGTTTTATTAAGATTTCTAAATTTCTGACGATATGCTTCAGGGACAAGTTCGTAAGCTTGCAACACAGTTTTCTTAAGAGTCTCATAATCTAAACTCTGTTCAATAGACAAGCTTGAACACACTTCTTGGGCTTTTCCAACAAGCTTACACTGAAGTAAGAGAGACCAAAATTCCTTCGGCCAACTTAGAGCCGTGGCTATGCGCTCAAATGCGCCAAAATAAGAGTCGACTTCAGACTCACGAAATGGCGGAACCAATGTGATGTGCTTACTAATGTCAAAAGTGACTGAAGCAGAAGAATCTGTGCTTGGTAGCTTTGGTGAAGGTGAACCATTTTGGAGCTCAAGAGCTCTGATTCGAAGATGCATGGCTTCCACTTCCAGCTGCTTGTTGCGGTTCTCCACCTCCCTGATATGGAGTGTGAGACGCAGATCCTCCGACGACATACCTTCAAGAGGTTTAGAGTCTTTGCTGATTCCTGAGACTACAGCAGGCACGTCAGCCAGTGCTGCGTCAAAAAACCGTTCCAGGTGCGCCGTCTCCGACTTCCTTCACTGCAGCCGTTTGCAACACACCTTTTTCCACCAATTTTTCACACAGCGTTTCCTTCAGTTCCGCTTTTCGATCACTGTAAGACACCTCAACATCATAATGGTCAGCCACAATAAGCAGGTCCGCTTTTCTACATTTTTCCAATTTTGCCCAAGAAGGTGAGCTCACAAAATCATCAAGAGAAAATCCCTTCTCCATAATTCTCCGAAGACAAAATAAAACTGCCAATCAGAACAATAAACACTTACCCAACAAAACGAGAGAAGAACACCAGAATTTAAAGTAGGGAGGAATTTGAACGGACGAGCCCCCAATTCATGTTACGACCCGTCTAGGGGTGGCCAGGTCATAACACGAAATGATCCATCCTCTTCAGATCTCAAGCGGTTGACAGACACGAAGTTGAACATTTTATGTTATTTATTGTAAAAAGATGTTGTTGTTTTTTTTACCAAGATGTTGCAATCAGGGGAGCATGACATCAGAGTGAGCTAAATGCCGAAAACAACAAACAAAAGAAAACTACCTAAATATTAACCAACTTACCTAATACAAAAATAAAGAAACCAAATGACAAAAAACTTACCTCCCTAACTAAGAAAAACAGAAAAAAACTAATGAAACATAAACGGCAGCTCACTCCTACAAACTCCAAGACTTTACATAATTTTACAAACAGAAACAAACAGTGCGGCCGGTTGAGATGAGCTGAGGATGGATGACAGGAAGTGCGCGTCTTCAGCTTTTATAGCCGTCACCTCCGGGAGACCACCAATAGGACATCCGTCGTCTTCCGTCAACCAATCAGACAGGCACCTGCACACTCACATAATTACGACGCCAGTCGTAACACAGTATATTCTGCTGAAAGTGCAAATGCTTTTCTTTTCAAACACCTTGAAGTTAAATTAGAGCGGATCTCTGGGTCGTCCATTTGTTTGATGCTTGTTGAAAGGGTGGCGCTGACGTTGCCAGATCTAGATTTCATTGTCTCATTTCACCAAGCCCAATCTGCTTTACTTTGATCTGTAAAGCTGCTTATTTATGCTGCAGAAAACGTAATATTGTCCTACACAGAGAACAGGAGCAATATGTCTTTGCAAGCAAAGTTATATTTTGGTTATTAGGAATTATCTTTAAAGCAAAATGCATACAGCACCTTGTAGTTATTCATACCCCATGAACTTTACATGCCTTCACCTGACACACACACAAATAACTTTATCACTGCATCATTTCAATTCCACTACCAGTAAAGATTTAATTTGTGTTGGTATATCACATAGAATTGTATTAAGAAATATTTAAAATGCTGAAAATCTTTCATTGTAGTTTTTAGTAATAATTGCATCAAAAATTATGCAATTATTTTGTATGAAATCGAGTGAGGAGTAAGGACCAAACAGAAAAATGTAACAGAGTTGTTTGCAAAGTTTTGCTAGTCTTTTTAATGAGGAACAGGGAGTTTGGTTAAACCACAAAACTTTAATAACTTAATTATTTCAAATAAACAGATTGTGTTTCATCCATTCCAGGATCATGTAATCCACAACACATGTAAATCTTTTTGCCTCTGGCATGTTTTCAGTGTTGGATCATAGCAGCAGATGTAGAATCTAGTTTCAGAGCTCTGCAGACTATTAAAGCTGACTACAATGCAGTCTTTATTTCTTCACCATAAACACATCATAAAAGTATTTTAGATGGAAATATTTACCCTAATTATTTTTTGAATGTTTTCAAAAACATGCTCCATTGTGGTCTGTTGTCAGTCTGTGATGCTAGAGGCAACCTCAAACTAATTTTGAAATAAATAAATAGTTGCGTTCTGTTAAAGATCTAGATTTACGATATGCAAAAAATACTGACAATATTTTATAATTTAAGTAAGAAATGTTGTTAATACCTTGCAATATGTTCAAATAAACACATCCACTTATCACTGAGGATAATACACATTCAACCTGACTGTCAAACTGCATTACATTTAAATAGATTTCATCATCAGGAAAAAATTTCCCCACACACATTTAAAGGAGATATATATGTAGTTTAACATAATTGTCCTTAAATGTGTATCAAATAATAAATAACATATTTATTTTGAAATAAATCATGGTATTTGTGAGCTTTATCACACTGACATAAGAGTCCAAATCAGTTAAACATTCCTAATGTGGGAAACTGTTTACCTATAAGGTGATGCAATACCGTATTAAGTATCCATAAGACCTTGAACTAAGGAGCTTTAGCCAGTTAAAATGTGTCTGTCTCCTTTGATCCATTTATCCCCTTTAAATAACAAATTCATGCACAGAAAGAAAAGTACAATGTGCACCAATAAACCCAATTTTTATCCACAACTTAACATTTGTGTGGGCAAAGAGTGCATGAAGGTACTATTCCAGCTGACTTCATTAGGAACCATTCGACAGTATCTGTGGTGAAGTGGATCATTAAGTTGGTGCATGGAGGTACAATCTTGCAGCTAATCTTGCAGTGATTTATGTGGCAGGTAGACTGAGGACTTACTGAACCTTAAAACACAGCGATTACTGACACAGTTAATAGGCTATGCCCACTGGTAGATTGAGACGACCTTATTGGAAATGTCAAATCAAGCAAATCATTTGCATTCATGATGTATGGCGCTGATAGCAGCATCTGCCCAGGCAACACAAAGTGACACACGTATCGCCAGACAAGAAGGATCTCTGATTTCAGTCATGGATTTGTATCCGACCATCTGGCCCTTGAGTTTGCATAGGTTCCCTCTCTGTCAGGATTGGATAAAGTTTAGCAGTTTAGCTGCATGCGACTCCAGAGCCACATGTGCCGAACCCCCGTGTTAAACTATCCTGTGTTATCACTGACTCAAAACACCCCTGTGGTTTAGGTAAGGGTCCAATCATGTGTTCCTCCCATTAGACACATAAACTAGAAATGTATTTAATTCAGACTTATGTGATAGGTAGTGAGTGCATGATTATAAAGCTTAAGGAAAATAGTGATGCATAGTTTTAGCATTTTTTGTTCATTCAAATCTGAAAAGTATTGTGTGCTTAAAAACCAACAATCCCTCCCCTGCTGTACTCAAACTTTTATTGATGTCAAACCTGAAAATGTTTTGGGGACTGATTGTTCAGAGACTGAATTGTTTGTCCATTCCATAAAAGACATCAAGCTCTATAGAAGATTATCAATTAAATTAAGTCTTGGCCATTTTAACACATGGATATGAGATAATCTAAATCCTTGTGCTGCAAGGTGAGTCCTTGTGTCAGTCAAAAGTAATTTCAGCCTCATCTGGATTTTGGTCAGACGTTGAAATTTAACTCCCTCCATCCAAGTTCAACTCTGATCAGCTTCTATGTCCTTACTGAAGAGCAACAAGCCCACAGCATGATGTTGCCTCCTCCATGCATTGTTGGGCAGAAAGTGGGTGCAGGATAGTGTGCAGTGTTGGTTTCCTTCTACATTTAGTAATTTACTGCTGTGTCTTGACAATATGTGAACATATTCAAAGGAGGTGAATTTTTATCCAACGCAATGTAAGTAGAGGAATGTCTGTGTGGGAATAACCACGGTGTAATCTTGGGGAAGATTTGTGTGAAATATAAATCTTTATACAAGGACATGGTAAGCAAAAATATAATATCTCAAGTAAACAGAAATATAACATGCAATTTCAATATTTGCTCAGCTTTAGGGAGATCATGCCTAGGAATATGTTATGAGAATGATTTTCAGAATTGTGGGAGTGTGGGTAAAGCACAAAGCTGCATTTCTTCAGCAACAGTAATCTTAACTCAGGATCTGCTTATTGGATAGTTGAACATTCTAGTAGTAGTAACAATAAATAAAGTCAGCTTAATTTGTCACTTTCTGGTTAAAGATTAACAGTAAAGTTAATTAATGTCTTATTTGAATAAGTGGACTATTACTTTTTTTAACTTCAAGAAATAATGAAGACAACTGTGGAAAGCTGGAGCAAAGGGCAAAGAAATAAGAGAACCAAAACTACTCAAAATAGATTAAAACAAAGTCACAGCAAGAATTCACCAAGTATTTTTTGACTTGTTCTGACACCTGTCTTTTTGTTCTATTACTTATTTATATTGATGAATAAGAGATCTTTTGTAATAAATTACATACTATCAGTTTATGTAGATTTTGGAGATGATAAATTTTTAATGAAAGTATTTTACTCAATGCATTAATGCTTACCCTTAAAGCTGTGGTGGGTAACTGTCTCTGTGTTGAGCTACACTGACTGCAAGGAACAGACCAGACATCTGAATTATTAATATCATAAGAAATTTAAAGGAGTCATATAGTAAAGTTATAAATATAAATGTATCTACCTTTAATGAGCTGTTAAATAGTAAACAATGTTTTGTCTGTAAACACAAATGGCAAATTTTATTTTAAACGCAGTAATAATTCAGTTACTTTTGTCTTTTGTATTAAATATTTGCACATGACGCTTTAAATTCATTTCCTCTGTTTTAGGTCATGGTTGTATATAACAGTCACATTTTCCTGGTGCCACGTCAAAATAAAGGTAGAAATCATTGGTTGCTAGGGGTGCAGCTGACGTAAATTCACAGATGGCTGAACCAGATTTTAGAAAGAGCATAGATATGCAGGAACACAAGGACTATATATACCAAAATATGGGGTTATTGTGTTGCAAAGGTAAAGTCGTTTTCCAGAAATGATGTAAGTAACTTTTATTTTACCATGTAAACAAGGCATGGAACACCTTGAAGTTAATGTGTTTCTAACTATCAATTTTGTCTTTCTACACAGGGTGCCACATCATCCCAAATCCAGCTTGGCAGACTGTACATGAACACGTATCAGGAGACAGAGTCAGTCTCCTGATACTTGAGTCATTTATAAAATGGCTTGATCAGGACCAATCTGATACCCAGTATACCATATTAAGACATACCTAAAATTAAACAAACAGACTACAGCTGCCCAAACATACCCTATATAGGAAATTAAAAAAAAACTATACATCGGGATCGGAGTCAAATAAAGTCAAACAGTCACTACTCTTACTCAGATTTTTCCATGTTCATGTAAATGTGCATTTAAACTAATGTTTCTACTAAAGACCTTGCCTAAGATTTAACCCTTTTGCTAATAAGCCTCAAATGAAGATGATTCAGTGAAACTTAAATAAAATAAATAAATGAAACCAGAATTGTTACTTCTTACATAGGTCCACTTTGGATAACTTCAGAGATTACAAATCCATACATTTTGTTTGTAAGTTTAGTCCTTAAGAAAACTAAATGGGCATTTTTCTGAATAATTATGGATAAATTAGTCTCAGTTAGTGAATAATGCAATTAAATCGAAGAGAATAGTATATCCAGGTTTTGCCAAGGTTAAAGTTGTTTGAAACTACATGAGAAAAGGTGGATAAAACCAATAATTTTATAATACACTTGTTAAGAATATATATAATGTACTGTTCTTGTATAAAAATGAATCATCCCACCAGTTCTGCAGGATTTGTTTTGTTTTTGACCTAAAGCCAGTAGGATGTGGTGATTCAGTGCTCCACAAAGTTTAAAAACTCTGATATATTCCAGCTTTTAAAGATGAGCAAACATGTTGTATGAGAGCAGTGGCATAATCACTGCAGGATTTGCTCATCTTTACAATAAGCTGCTGGCTTATTTAACACATTGTTCAGCATCATATTTATCCCTTAAAAGGCTTTTCACTTTTTGTTTTTTTCAGCTCCCTAAGTGAATCTTATTGTTTTACTTCGGACCTCAAATATCCTAATCCATTTGCTCTCTGTCATGATTTCTTTTCCTCTGAAACAGCTCTGCTGGATGTTTTACTGGCTGGAACTGACTGTTTGGTGGCTGGAGACTCGTGCTCCAGTGATGAAACCTGTAGTCCGCGCCTACGTACTCTTCGGCAGTGTGTGGCCGGCAACGGCAGCATGAAGCTGGGCCCCGGTGCCAGAAGTCAGTGTGCCAACGCAGTGTCCGCCCTCCTGTCCAGCCCATTACGCGGCTGCCGGTGCAAACGAGGAATGAAGAAGGAAAAGAACTGCCTCAGCATCTACTGGAGTCTTCATCAGTCCATCATTCATGGTCTGCCATTTTTTTTTGTTTTAGAAAGAATGTTTTAATAAATCAAAGATACAGTGACTGACCAAGTTAAATGATTAATTTATGAATTCATCCTTTGGGATCTTTTGGTGACTAAATATAAACATATTTATTTTCTAAATGTTTTCTTCATCCTCTGATCATTAATTTAGGCCATCTGTTATTCTTTCAGGACTCAACCTTGTGGAGAGTTATCCCTACGAGACAGTGCAGAGGGATTATGATTATGTTCGCTTGGCATCTATTACAGCAGGTTAGCTAGCTTCCTCTTATTACCTTTCCCCCTGTTGTTTATAGCATTTTGTCCTTGAAAGATATTTTGTTGTGGGAATAAGGCACACAATCCACTCACTTCCCTGGAAAAATGCCTAAGACAAACAAAGTTGCAGTCATCTAAGAAAATGTCTAAATATTTGTATAACTTCCAAAATCAAAGTTATTTGTTTGGATTGTGAGTATTTCTGGATGCAAAGTTCCTTTATGTTCCAGGCTAGAAAAAAACATATTTATGTTTGTGTGTTACAGCATGCTAATGGGGAATTTGCATGCTGTAACCATCAGACTTTTAGTCATGCAGTATTTTAAATCCTGTGTTTCCTCCATTGCCTAGGGCTTTCTAAACAATAAAATCACAGAACATATTAATGAGACCAAAACAAAAATAGAGAATATTGGACATTATATTTCTGGTAGAGACAAAGATTCCAGACAGATAAAGTTAATTATCATTTCTTTTCTTTTACAATAATGTCTGGGATCCTCAAGAAAAGGACCCCAGACTCTTTTTGCTCTTTTTGCCAGCTCTAAAAATGCTATGATGATATGAAGAACCAGCCCACTTTTCATACAAAGCTCTTCTCAACTATTTGTGTGATGATAAATTCCTCACATGCTCTCACATTGAAGTCAAGTTTGATATAAAAAATTTAGATGCTATTTGATTTTACCTTTTGAGACATAAGTTTCATGGTTTCACACAAATTTTTCATCCAGCAAAACAGTTTTGTCCGCGTGATATTGGCTTCTCGATTTAATTTAATGAAAGTTCCTTTTCAGGAGCAATTAATGCCTATGAAATGATAAGATTTTTTATGAAAAATCTCTGGAGTTTTTGAAACTCATAAATACAGGGCAGGTATGGTAAACTTGACTTTTTATTCAGTCAAACTCAATGGAAAAATCCCAGACAAAGCATTGAAGAAAGATGGCAACTGAGCAGGATTTTTTTGGAACTCTTGCTGAAAATAAATCAGGAAGTGCTTCTGATTTTCTTTCGGTGTTGGTTTACATGTTGTTAAGGTTGTCCATTCTTATCTTATTTTAATCCTGCCCATGTACATTAAATTTCAGAACAAAGGTTGGAAACGTTTTGAAATAATTTTATTGTGGTCCCATGTATGTCTCAGCACTATCTGCAAGAGTCTTGGATGGCTGTGGTTTTTTTTCTGTTAATGAAAGTTTGCATGAAAAATATTAAGTGAAGGAAAATATCTCAGCACAAATGATGAGTAATTTGAGTAGCTGCCACCGGTCATACTTATTTACATAAACACAAAACTTTCTTGATATATTGCTATTACCTTTCCACTGACTTCTTGACTTTGAGCTTGCTTTCATCCACAGACTCGGACGTTGGCATGACAACTGTGAATCGGTGCCTGGATGCAGCCAAGGCTTGCAACGTGGACGACTTGTGCCAGAAGCTGCGCACTGAATACGTCTCAGCTTGCATTAAACCTACTGCCAAATCTGGCTTGTGCAACCGGCCTAAATGCAACAAGGCCCTACGCAGGTTTTTTGACCGGGTTCCTGCCGACTACACGCATGAGCTTCTCTTCTGCCCCTGTACGGACACGGCGTGCGCGGAGCGTCGGAGGCAGACCATTGTGCCAAGCTGTTCCTATGAAAGTGGGGAAAAACCTAATTGCATTACACAGAAGAAGATGTGTGATGCAGACTATGTTTGCAGGTTAGGGCAGAGCAAAATTGGAGCATTTTATTGTTTTGCATACATTCTAGGCTGTAATAGAATTGCAATTCCCAGCTGTTTTTAGTAAGCGGTAACTGAATAAAGAGTAATTCAATCAGAAGAATGGACGACTATTTTACCTTAAAGCTTTCTGCCACCATTACATTAGCCACCCTAGAGAAGGACTGTTGGAATAACCTGTTAAATATTTAGTTCAGACAGAGAAGCAGATGGATCAGAGTTATTGCTCATTGCTATCTCCTGTGCAAGGCCATTATTTTTCCTCAGCCCCATTACACTCACAGAGCTTTACTAATGATCCCAGGTCTGGGGGATGAAATATATTATTCTTTCTATCACTTTCTGTCTACAGTTCAGTAATTTCAGTCTCTTTAGCATTGCAAACAATATATCTTTCATGTCATATTAATTAAAGATAGAGTGACACAATTCATTAAAAAAAAAAAACTGGAAAGATTCTGTATGAACTTTACAAGTTTCTGTTGTGTTCCTGCTGACTTGTGCCCATGTCGTGCTTTTGCAGGTCTCGTCTGGCACAGTTTCAGTTCGACTGCGAACCCTCAAAAACATCTGCCAGTGGCTGCAAGGAGGGGAACTATGGAGCGTGTCTCCTCGCCTACACAGGGCTTATAGGTGGGCAGACATTTCAGATGTTACTCGGAGAAGGAAAACATGTGCAAAACGAAGCGATGTAAGAAATGCTGCAGGAGGAAATGGTGATGTATGAATGGAGGTGTGCACCATATGTTGTGTGAGAGATGGAAAGAGGTAAACAGATAGGAATGAGCAGAAGCTTGCTTGAAGAGGAATTAATGTACACAAAACACATTAGGAGTGAGTGGGAGACTTGATTTAAAAAAAACTAAAACAAAACTAAAGTTTACTGTGAGCATCTCTCTAGGTGAAAACATAAATTCATATGTTGAAAGGCCTTTAATGTAATGTAAGATGCAATCTTTTTTATAAGAAAGGAAAAGAATGACTGCCTCATTTCCCACACTGACCTAATGCATTTCAATAACTTTAAATAGTGCCCCTTAGCAGAAACACTCACTTGGCATTTTCAATCCTGCCTTGTATGTACTAAAGCAATTGGAAATCCACCTCCACCATGCTGATAAAAAACACAATCAAGACTTTAAAAGGTGGAATTAAAGTATTAAACCAGTGCACACTCTCTTAGACTTCTAATATTACAATGGTATTATCTCTTCACAACAGAACAGGAAATGCAGGGTCCATTAATGTTTAGAAAAAAATAAAGCAGTATGAATGCAATGTAACAATTCTGAGAATAATGAATATTTAATAGTAATCGAACTCTGGTGCTGTCTGTCTGCAGGAAGCACCATAACTCCCAACTATGTTGACAACTCTACATCCAACGTGGCTCCATGGTGCTCCTGCTCACCAAGTGGAAGCACGAGGGATGAATGCGATCGCTTCCTGGGATTTTTCACAGACAACAGCTGTCTCCGTGAGTCCATAGCAACTGAACACTTTTAGCATCTATCTAGAGAGCTTTGGAAACCTTTTCATTCTTCATCACAACCGCAGATTACAGTGGGTTTATAGGGACTTTAAAGTCTTATATAAAGTAAGACTACATCCTGACAGTATTCAGACGTAAATTCAGTTAAAATTATTGTCACAGATGTTTTCCTTCCGATTTGACTGAGCTTGAGGTGTTTTACAATGAAACACAGGCAAAGATTTCCATCTGGAGATGTTCAAAGTCAGTAGAAAGTAAGACTGCAGCAGCAAAAATTGGTTCTACAAACAACTGACTCTGGAGGGCAGTGAACATATGTATACATATGAATGGTAGGCTTTTCAGATTTCTATCTTTTTGATCTCTATTGTCTGTCATAATGTGTATTTGTAACATGACAAAATTGGAAAAACATTATTAGGGTGTGAAAACATTTACTCTCAATTTGTCTATTTTGGTGAGAAATGAGACTACATATACTTTCAATAGAATAGAATATTACAGAAAAGCCTATTATTTCTGGAACGTGTATTAATTATACACACATAGATGTTTGAAAACCTTTATTTCTGTTAAATATGATTATGTTCCTCTTACAGCTAATGAAAATATAAGATTTAATATTATATTATTACATCAGACCACTAGATCACCATATTTAATACAGAATTTTGGCCTTAATGACTGACCCATTATAGCCATTTGATTTTTTTTCAGCAATTTCTTTCAATCTTAAATAGCTTAGTTCTGCCATGAATTGTAGAAATTTACCAAATGGTTTATTTCTGTTTTGTTCTGACTCTTGCTGTTTATTTTCTGGCCTCGGGCCTTGATGGTTAAACGCCTTTGGCTTTAACTGACTGAACCTAATTAGACACAAAAGTCGACAAAGTGAATGGCACAGGATATAGTTTGGTGAAAAATTTTATAAAAAAAACCCAAACTGATTTATGTATGCACCAGGTTTCTTAACTACAACTTTATGGTTATAAAATATTTGACAAGCTTCAGATTTTCCACACTCAAAAGACCTTGAATCTGAAGTTGAAGCTCTCCTCACAAACTTTGCTCTACTGGGACGCCATTGTAAGCTCTCTACAGTCATACTGAATGACTTACTAAACTTTTTGTGACTGGTGGAGAGTTAGGCAGACATTTTTCTATTAAGAATATTACAGAGAAAATATTATTTCAACCCTGTTGGACATCTGCTGCTGATCATTGCATAATTAGCCCTTCAACAATAACTGCTAAGTCAGAGAATGGGCAGACAAAAATAGCAAAGTGCAGCTACAATTGAAACAGATTTTGACTGTTTTGATTAGGATAAAAACTTTCTGTTTTTATCCTAATCAGATTTTACAAAGAAATAACTTAAAGCTGCCTGAAGCATTTAATTTGTTTATGGTGTATAGCTTCTGGACATACTTTATTATTATGTATGATAAGCAGCTACATACAAAACAAAAGGTAACATAGAACTCATTGTGATTTTTGTTTGTCTGATATTTTTTTAAATGCATAATCACACTGCAGAGCAAATTCGTTTTTTGAAGGAAACAGGAAAATCATATTCACTAATCAGAGTGAATCATACACATAAGCTGAAATAGGAAGGATTCAAATAGACTTGATGGGAAAATCAAAAAGCGTCTGTGGCTGCAAAAAGTGATAGGACAAAGTTGTTTGGATTCTGCTACACAGATGTTTCCCAGCAGGCTTCAACAGAAGCAAAACGAGATATATTTAAATCAGGCATTTTGTGGGTTTAGGAGCATTATCAGCGTGCGCTTGCTCTCTGTTTTCCATTTACATGCCCAGTTTGTCCTCGCTATTAGTATCCCCCTTGTCTGCTTACCTTGATAATGCTACCCGAGAGTTCACAGAGTCGGTTCCTATGAATTACAAGTAAGTGACCCTGCAAATGTGAGGTCACTCCATATTTTCTCCAACCAAATGTACTGATTTTACTTTTTCATTTGAAAAAAAAAAGTACAGGAGTAACCCTGGTGATTTGAATACTTTTTCAGTTCAGTCATTGAGTTAGTTTGTTATCTTTTGTCTGTCTGAAAACTGGAAAAAGCTGGTGTTGCTCTTGATTTGAATGCTTATGATTACAGTAACAAACGGGCCATTATTTTACCCTCATTTATTGAGTCAAAGACAGCTTGTCTGATTAAACCCTGGTTTCTATTTTTGCTAAACTGCAGGCTGGAAATGACTGGTATAAATGACAAGTCATTTCACTTTATGCTGTTCATTGCTGTTTAGCACTGGGAAATTTTTTAAAATTAAGATTATTTCCTGGCTGGTGCCTCAAAGGTACAGGAATTGGGGAAAACTCTCTCTGCAACAGTCTTTAGGAGGATGGTGTGTGTCAGAACCATCAATATGAATGTGCAGTTAAAAGTTTTATTGCTGAAGAATCTTGTGCTCTAATGAGATGTGATTCATTTCCAAACTGAGCCGCAGATGACAGGCATTCAGTGTAAAAACAACATTTTGTTCATTTCATTTGTATCTGTTTCTGCTTAGCTGCAGAACTTTAATAGATACGTGTGATTGAAATAGGTTCAAAACAGGGGGTCTCATTTTACATGTTTAAAAGGAACAAATGTAATATGGTCTTGTATTACAACTTTGCGGGCTGCTTTTAATCTTCATATTGCAATTCAAGCCATACCTGTTCCATTAGCTCAGTTAACCTTTCGGAGTCTCAGATAGTTGATGTGCCATAAAAAAACATTCATGATGACTAACAGCGTCCTGCAATCAAGGTCATCTTATATGTGTGCTCCTGTGATTTAACTATACAACGTTCCCATGAAGGATGGAACCTTTGTTATGTCACTGAAGTAATTTGACTATCTTCCTCATTTTATCATCAGGTGATGGAGCCTTTACTCATTCAAGTGCAGGTAACTAGGAAACCATTAACTAAAGGGCAACACATCATTGTACAATTGTGACAAAAGAGATAAATCTCTCTCTTCAATGTGCAACACCAAGAACTATTTTACAAAATAACTTTCTTTTTTAGTCTAGAAAAATCCAGAGTTTGCATTTCTAATTGAAAACAACTGTATCACAGGAGAAGAAGATGGTTGACTATGATGTGAGCTCAGTAGACTTGTCTTTTTTTGCTTTGTACCAAGCAATTCAGTATTCTTACAGTTTATTGTGGTTTTGGCTGTATAGCTACCTACTGAGGTGGAGTGGACCGTGATATTCTTTGTTGTGACCTTTCACTTGTTCTTGAGCTGTAACTAACAATCTTATAGAGCATGGCGGAAAAGACGGATCGGAAAAGGCCGAAAGAATTTGAAAGAATTTGTGAATAACACGTAATGTCATAAGATCAAACAAACATTTATTTGACAGATAATAAAGCTTTTAATTAGCATTTCATTAGCTATCACAATTGCAAAACAATTTTCAAAGGATCTCATAGTTAGCAAAAGAAATCATTTTAATTTAGTTATTGAACTTTTAAAGTACTTTCTTAAATTAATGGCATTTTCGGTTCTTCTGCTGTATCTCCTAAATTTTCCATCTTAGTTGCTTTAGCTTTAGACCTCTTATGACCTATTCCCTAAAGTGTAAATAATTAATGTCCTTCTTACTGACCTATGTGAGTCTTTTTTTCTTTGCTTGTTTTGCAATGATAAATCTTTGGCAACTCTTTTCCCGGCCTCCAGCCTGGAAAAGACAGAGAAAGAGGGATCTCACCATTATTTAGCCAGTCCCAATGGTTTAACAGTTAATAAGGTCAATGCGAAGAGGCAGATGCAGTCTATATACTTTAAGACTGAGTACTTGCTGTTTTTTCCCCTTTGCTGACCCTGTCCAAAATCGTTTTGGCAACTAGAAGTTTTGGCAATTAAAATCAGAAAAATTTGGAGGTGAAATAATTGAATTAAACTTTCAGGGAAAGAGTAAATAAGACAATAAATTGATTAGCTCTGATAATATGTTTTATTATATTCTGTTTCAGAAAATGCTTTAAAAATGTTTGGAAGAGAATCAGAGCAACAAATTCCTCTCAGCACACCGAGCCACAGTGGAGACAGATGGAGCAGCACTTCCCAACCACAAACCACTGGAACTATGGGAAACATTCTGGAACCTATAATACCGACACAGGTGTGCACACGCATCCTGTCATATTCACCACAGCAGCACTGCACTATGTCATGACCAAAATCTATTTATTATGTGTCTAGTATCTTCTCCTAATTTTAAGTGTTGTGATAGATTTGGCTTTCTAGAAGGTAATATGCAATAGCAGGCACTAGCGATATTTTTAGAAAAAAAATCTGAAGTTACAGTTTTAGTTTAAAAACATTAAAATCATAATAAATCGCAAATAACAAAATTGCTTTCAAAATAATCTGCATTTGTTTCGAAATACTTTACAATTGTAATATTAATTTCCAGGTTAGACAAGTTTTATGAACTGTATTTTTTGCTTCTATACTTGTCAAAAAAAAAACTAAGAAAATGCTCAAAATTAAATTCTGTCAAATGAAAAAAATCATAAATCTTGAATCTTCGACTAATTTTAAAATAATCTCTCTTAAATTATGTAGTTTAACTCTGGTCAGTGTTTTTGTTCACTTGATCAAATGCAGTCTATACTCATTAAAAACTGGGAAATAGTACTTTACCTTAGAATGATTGGACACTCAGGAGCAGATGGCAACTTTGGCATCACTGATGACAGTTTTCCAGTTGCATAACACGGTACTAAAAATGTTTCCACACAAAACACTTTGAAAGAAAATGTGGAATTTTAGGAAAAAAATAAATAGCTGAACCAAAATGACTCAGTGAATATCTTGTTTATTTACTCTTTATAATCTCATGAGCTTATGGAACCTTTATATAATTATCTAATAAACTATTAAGCAAAACATATTAGGTATTTGTAGGACTCTGTTTCCATACAGAAAAAGAATAACATGTATAAATTAATGGCTTCTGGATGGTAAGTGAACAAAACCATACTTGTCTTTTCCAGAAGTCATTGTACTGTCCATACAGCAGGAAAACCAGCTAACCAAATGTCCTGGAGGTCTGATTAGGTTGCTAGGTGACGGGTTGAGCTTTGCTGGGGTTGCTAAGTAACCGGCTGGGCTTCCCAGGGGCTTCTGTTCCTGCTGATTTGTGACGTTACATTCCAGAGGTTTTTGAAACTGCTCCTTTTTCCAAAAATTGGCTGAGTAGTTTTGAAGTACTTGGGCTGTTTTTAGAAGCAGCAAAGACCCAAACGGAAGTACAAAGTCATGCAAAATTTCACATTGAAAATTGAATTTTGTATAACTTGTCCCCTTCAGCATTATACTATATTTACATTTTTCTCCATTTCAGGCTCTGGGAAATGAACTACTGGTGGGCCATGACACTCTTCCCTCCAACAGTCTCCCAAATTTGGCCCCACCTCTCAACCAAATGCTTCAGGCTGCCTTCAGCATTCTGTTGTTGCTCCTCCATTGCCTCTACGGACATTAAACGCTGCAGGGAAACTCACTGAGGACCCTTTAAGCAGATGGAAGAAACAGAAGAAAACTGACATGGGCTATTATTCCTTCTTCTAAACATGAACAGTGGCACAGTTTTTTTCTTAATTTCTGTGTCAAAACAGTCTGCCTCCACATATGTGGGCAACCTTCTGCAGTCAGGCACCAGTGTGTACATTTGTACATTGTGTTTAAGCAAGCTGAAATGAAATTAAAATATAATTTCATGGACTAACCCAGCTGTGTAACAATGCTACATATAACACAGATATGTGTGATAATGTACCAAGTGATTAAATATATACCTGTGAAAATATGTTTTTTTGAAATGAAAAGGGAAATATCTGAAGAAAACCAGTGATCTTTGTGTCTGCGCTGTTCTCGGTGCTTTAACTGTCCTGGAAAAGATGGATTTTCCCACTCTCTTTAGTTGGCTCAATAAGGAGCTTTGTTTCTTCACAATGCTGGAGCAGAAGTAAAATAGATTTTGTTTACACATCCTGAACTAAAGCACAGATTTCAAGTCCAGAAAGATCTACAGAAGATGCCTCCAGCTGAAGTACATAAACAACTCTGACATAATTATTGCCATCTCTGTCAAGACTGTAGAGCTTAGTAACAGGACTTTCCATCAAGCCTGTTGTGCTTTTGCGATAACACCTCTATTTATAGAATATATAGGTCTGTGGTCTTTATCTGCAAAGACATGTTGTTGGACTTGAAGGGAAATAACCAGAAAAGCTGTAGGTCTACCTGTAGCTGCTGTGCTTTGTGTTTGTGACTGTAATACCCTTTTATTTCTCATTGTGTTAGTAAACATTGCTATAAGCTGCACTCTGTTTTTTTTTCTGCCAAAGAAGAAAGTGAACAAATTTGACATATTTAGTTTTCACCAACACAAGAATGGAGCCTATTAGATATTTGACAGTAAAGGATGATTCTGGGTTTTGTGTTCGGGGACCTGCAGTGGATTCTGAACAGAGGCAGAGTTGTATTAAATAAAAGTTCTCAGATACTTACAGACACCTGTTTTGGTTATTTTAAGCTAATTTTGTATTAGCAAAGGGACAATATTCTAACACACTATTTATTTCATAATTTATCCTGTGTATTCTGCTTGCAGAAAGATGATGCCCTGGCTTCTGAATGAGCAAATGTGTTATTTTTTTTTATTTTTTTTGCTTGCTTGGGTCAAGATATGTAGGACAAACAAAAACAAAATTTATTGAGAACGATTGTTCTGAATTTTAAAATACATTTTCGTCTACCACTTTACTATTGAACTCTGTTATGATCTGCTTCTTAAAAGTTTTTGGTTAGACAAATAGGTATTGTTTTGTCCTCTTATAACCTTATAAAAAAGGAAAGATCCAAGGAAAAATCTGCAGCAATAACACTTTGTAACACAAATTCATGTAGAATCTTTCAAAAATTCATCCACATTTTATGCCATTATTTTTCTTTGTAGAATTCATATAAAACTAATTTATAAAAAATTCAGTTTAATTAAAAGGGGTGCATTCCATTAAAATAATACATTGCTGTATCAATTATGTTATTAAGTGTTGATAATAAATAACTAACTACATACAGTACTAAAAAGTTGGAAAAAACAAACTTCATTGGGAAGTAGTTTTTTTTCACGTGGCTCTAAAATAACTAGAAAAGTCATAAGTAACTGGAATCTGCATAAAATGAAAGTTTTTTGTTGTTGTTGTTGTCAGTAAGTGAAGCTTAACTTGAAATAACTTTTCAGCTTATTAGACTGACATGGGAAAAAAAACAAGCTGTCAGTTGATTGTATTGATGTTTTTCCTTTTGTAGATAAAGAGAGAAAAAAAATGCATTTCAAGAGCCATAAATTAACAGCGCAGACAAATAAACTTTTAATAGATTGTTATTATTTTCTCAATGCTTCACCTCCTCACCGTCATTCAGAAAATGTTAATTTTTATTAGATTAAATTTCTAACAACAGGGGGTTGACCAAAAAGAAACAAAGCATGATTCCCTAACCAACAGCGCTAAACACCTCAATGCAACAATTTATGTTTAAAATCTGCACTTCCTCAATGTTCATTTAGATATATACCTAAATACATGTTTAAAATAAATGGAAGATCCCTGTTACTAGATATTTACATAAAATAAAATAATAAAAAAAACACCAATAATGTCATTTAGGTTTACTAAAAGTTATTTCTATTTGCATAATAGCAGAATAATCAAAGTTTTTCAGAGAATTCCATCCATCCATCCATCCATCCATCCATCCATCCATCCATCCATCCATCCATCCATCCATCCATCCATCCATCCATCTTCTTTACATCTTTGTCCCTAGTGTGGTCGGGAGGTTTTGGTTCCTATCTCCAGAGAATGATTTTTTTTTTTTTTTTGTTACTCAGATTCCGAAGTTTACATAATCTAAGATTGCTACAATATCTTGCATACATTATTGTGGTAATGCATGTAATGAGACCTCATTCATTTAAAAGCTTGCATACATGTTTTTGTTTTACCTTCCAATAGGGACTCTCCCTAGCCTTGCAAATATAAAGAAATAGAGGATTATCATCCCAAGTCCACAGGTGCTGTTTCAATGCTTTGCAACATAAAAAAGTATCCATTTGTGAAACAGTAGTGTTCAGAAACTAAATTAAAGCTCTTGTACCTTGGGGGCGAAAGGATTAGGTCATTGTTCATTAGGTTTTCAGTATGTATTTCACAAACTTGTGACTAACATGAAACAAAACACCATCTGCTTAGCTAAGATACATTTCTTACTGTCACGATCAGTGATTAGCTCTGCCAACAATTGTAAACAACATGAGTTTAATATAACTTGGAATTCATAAAGTATGACAGACAAAAAAACACAACAAAAATCAAGTTATATTAGGGCCAATGTAACAGTCAGACAGGAAGCAGAGCAGCATAACTTTGGGTGGCAGATTTGAAGATCCTGAGATAAACACTGGGAGTAACGTCAGTGAATAAGATTAGAAATGAACTGATCAGAGAGAGTTAAGGGTGGGTGGTTTGGAGATAAAGTCAAAAGAGGTTGAGATGAGTTGGACATATTCTGAGAAGAGATAGTGGATACTTTGGAAAATTGGGTGTTGAAAATTGAGCAGGATAAGAAGAAGACCCCAGAAAAGATTCATAGACATAATGAAGACGACATAATGATAAGACACCTGAAGAAGCAAAGGACCAGGTGAGATGGAGGCTACCCCTGAAACTACCCCTGAAGGAAACACCAGAAAGAAGAAGAATGGCATTGGAATATTTTTATTCCTAACATTTGGAACCTCGGCTGCATGGTGGTAATTGTATCCACTCTTGCCTCCAAGAAAGTTCTGGGTTGAAGTCCTGGCCAAAAGGCTTTCTTTATGGAGTTTTCATGTTCTCTCTATTCAAGTGGATTCTCATTTTGTACTCGTTTTTCATCCAAAAACATAAATCTTACGTTAATTGCCAAATTTGCCTTTAGGTATGAATGTCTATGTGCAAGGGTGTCAGTTATGTCCTGGCGACCTGTGAAGGCTGTCCCCTGTCTCTCATTCAGTCTTGCAACATCTGAAGGATTAGGTGATTATAGAAAAGGCATTGACAAATGAATGTTACTGAGTTTACATAAGGTAAACAATAATTCCTCAAATCATCTGATCTAACTTGAGAGAGAAAAGATTTAAATGCAATTCAGTACGAAATGAATGTCTTGTCATATATATCTGTCTTTATCATCACATACATATCGTGATATTAAGGTATTTGGTATTCATAAATTAGAATACTTTGCATTGTGCAGGTATTGTGGAAATAAATTTTGACATAAACTACGGTGTATGGACTTTACTGACTTTTCCTTATATGTATAACAGAAACATCCTTGTTTCAACTATAAACATGGGAATATTTTCCATTCATTGATAAAGATCAGAACCTTGCACATGGAGTATAATAACATAATCTTCTCAATATTGCTTAGATAAGCTAGTAGCCAAAAAACTCACAATCACTACAGCTTTAGAAACTGATCCCTCGGTTTTCAAGGTTCAGCCTTGCCATTTGTAGAGTTAAGCAGGTTTATATAAATATGCAGTTTTAGCTCAAATACAACCATAGACTTTGCAATTTGCTTTTGTTTTTCCCACCTGGCAGGAAGAACCTTGAGACAGCTCCCTGTGAATAAAGTCTTTACCTAAGACAGTGCAATACAGGACACCAACAAAAGGATAAGCCAACCCACAGCTCTGAACTCCTTACCCTTTCTGACATTTCCGAAATGTCATCCTCAATCAGAACTTTGGTTTAAATCTTGTACAACAATCAAATATAAATGGCCATCATAAGTCTTTGTAAGCCATCTGTTTGATATTTGCTAAATAAAAGTAAGAAGGGACTGTAAAATCTCAGTTCAGTAAAGCTGATTACAGTCCCAAAGTCTGCAGAGAAAATCTGAAATATAATCTGAAATATTTAATTTCCTCCTTAAAATTTTAGGGACTCATCAACTCATTTTCAAAGAACATAATTCCTCTTTGGCTAATATCTGTTAGAATTACGGGGTCTATAATGCCAACAAAGGCAAATTTGTTAACATTGCCATGCCATAACTGGTTAAAATTTGACAGCAACTTCAATTAATTTTGAAAATTGATAATTTACACTAAAGAGCAAAATATTTTTGCTCAACCCTGCAGATCAGTGATTTCAGGTGTTTCAATTATTCTGTGTTCACATAAATATAAAATCCAGCACCAGGAAGCAGACAGCCAACTGCAAACATTGGTGACATTCCTGGATAGAGGTACATTGGACTTCTCGTAAAGCTGAAATCCACAAACACTTTGGTGGCAAATCTTAAATATACCTAACTGACCTCCATTTTAGGGTTATATTAAAGAAAAGACTCTGAGCCAGGTTTTCTTGTCCATGCATCTGTGTCTGACCTCGCAAATGTGCATCTGTAAGAATGATTAAAAAGTTTCATAAACACATTCTGAAACCTTGAGCACTCACTTTCTAGACAGGTTATAGTTTTAAAGGTGAATTTTGGGCCAATGCCACATTAAATTTTCTTAAGCTGTAAAAGAAGTTAACATGTGTGACTTAAATTTGTGGCAATGTACAGTAGTTCACAAACAAATGCATGAATTCAGATAGTCTAAGTGAGTTGAAATCATGAAGGTCAAAGGAAGAGCCAAAACAACTGGGAGAGGATGGTGTTTCATCTTAATGGAAGGACATTTTGTATACAAAGCTAAAAAACAGACAAAAAAAAAAAAACATTTCAAGACTATTGAGACAATTTTTAAGCTAAAAATTGCCAACTCATTCAAACCTGGTTGGCTGCGGTAGAAAATAATTAATCAAGAGTTCTTAGCAACTTAATCAGGACAAGCAAGAAAAACATCCATATAAAAGAAAACACTTACAACAGGACTTTATAAGGGCAGATAGAGGGGTTTCTGCGGCAGCTATAAAACATGCACTACAGAAAAAGCACCTTGGATGGACTCCAAAACCCAGACCATTTTGGACCACAAGGATTTGAAGAGCAGTACAGTGTTTTGGGAGACAGCTCTATGGGCTGCAAAAACCAGACTGGAACTTGTTGGAGTTATTAACCACAGGTATGTGTGCCTTGCAAACAGCCAAGCGTTTGACCTGAGCAGCCTGGCCAGTCACCAGATTTAAATGTGATTGAAAAAGTTTGTGTGATTTAAAGAGGGCAGGTAGAAAAACATCAAACATCACTGAGTCTGAGCTCAGAATATGACTCTGAAGTGTTTGAAGCTTTTCAACACTTCTTTAAAAAGTTGTAAAAGCTAAAAGATACCTTGAACTCGAGGATGTAACACTGTTACACAAGAGTTTATACTTTACTTTAAACTTCAAAGTTTAACAAACTTAACACTTCATCCACATCACCACAATGCCTTTAAAGGGGACATATTTTAATACTTCTGATTGCAAGTTGGTATACCAAAATAAGAAAGAAATCAGGAAAATATTATGGTATTGTGTAAATAGCAGGTAAAATATTTTACTATAATTAGAATAAGTCAGAAAGAAAATGTGGGAACTGATGATACAAAGTAAAGCATATTCACCTATTAAAGTGTCGTCAGGTTTTTCTTGTTTTAACATTTAAATGTTGAAAATAAAACACGTTTTAATGAGGGCCAGCAGTTTTCAATTTTCTTTTCAAAACAGAGATAAGATTTGATTTTCCAATGTGAAACATATATTACTCCCTCTTGATAAATTATGACCTAACTGTGACTGTCCACATTTTTTTGGTTCAGTATTGAAATGCAACTCTGTGGTGGACTGTCAGCCGGTCCAGGATTTACCTTGCCTCTCCCCCACAAACACTTCATGCCCTGATGATCTAAAGACATTTAACACGACTTACTGCTCAAGTTCAAGATTCCAGCAACACTTTACAGTACGTACTGAAGAACCAACATTATTAACAGAGGAACACGTTCAGCTTAAGCATTCTTCACTGCAATCTCCATGCATCTTGGAAGTAGGTGAAGTTGTGCTTGAAACCTTTAAATCCATTGTCAAAATTGTTTGAAGCAAATGTAGAAGTTTTTAAAGTCTGAATCGGATATTTCTAAAGGAGAATATTTAGCCATTCATTCATGACCTGCAGCTCAAATGTGATTTGATTGTGCATAGGACAATGATACAAAGCACATAGGTAAGACTGAGTGAAAACAATTTTGGAAACAAATTTGGATTGAATATTTTTTCCTTTCCATTTTTTAAAATAATTTTTGTTCACATGCATAGCTTTAGAAGCAATTTCTTAGTCTCATACCTTTGAGATGAAACATTTTTATGGAGTAATTTTCCTATTAGCAGAGAATCTTTTAGCTGTAAGCTGAAGAACCAACTTTGTGTGCTTGATGCAATTTGTGAAATAGGAAAATTACTAGGATCTGTCCAAATGAAAACAATCAGCAATGTACATCAAAAGATGTGCATCCTATTTTCAGGAGTTATGTAATATTATTCATATAGCAACATGTGTATCATCAGAAGAACTTAATCTCAAACTCATTTATGATCATTGATAAATCAATGGTTAACACAGTTCAGGAAAAGTCTGCCTGAAAATGACACTATGATGTTTGATAGAAGTTCTGGAGTTTATTTCAAGGTTTTCTCAATTTGGTCCAACAATCTTCACTGAAAACCAAATAAGCACCCTTAGCAGCACTTCTAAGTAATGAGCCTTGGTGTCTGTAATGATGGGTCCAATAACTAAGATAATCTATATTCTGACGAGCACATTTCCTCTATTCTATGTTTAGAATAGAGGAAGTTTTCGAGGAATATATTGATCATTTTAAATGGGATTCCATAAATGAAGTTTGCAGAGCAAACTATGAAGTTTTATCTTTCACTTCAACTCTTTCTGTAAAACCACATTCATACTGTATCTATTAACAAGAAGAAAGACCTTTTACATAAGTGACTTTATGCAATCAGGCTTTATTCCCATCAAATTTAATTGGGTATTATACTTTAGCTTGATAGTGAACATAGTACTAAGTGCAATTAATTGAATGGCCTGAATAAAACGGACCCTTTGATATTTTAGCAAAAATAGTAACAAAAGAAAAAGTTCCTGATTATCAATTAAATGAATTGGCAGCTAAACTGGTTTAAATGTAATTAGTTGGACATTCAAGAGAAAACATGAGCTATTATCTATCTTGCAGTTTTAAAAACAAGTACTACTGTTGACCTGAAAGCTCAGATGATTCAATCTGTTAACCTTGGACCATTTCCACAACACTAATGTATCAGAACGTTTCTCTCTGCATTTCTGCTCTGCTGCTAAATGAGACATTCTGAAGGCAACGGGCTGGTGGGTTCAGTGTATGGAGATGTCATTTCACATCCAACTCTCATACCAGACTTGCCCTCACTCAGTCACTATCACTGCATTGAAGCTGTTCAGACTACACCAAGCAGCAATTTAGCCTGAAGAGAAGTCTTGGTCTGGGCAAAAGACTCTCCGCCTGTCTTCTTTCCTGAAGACATCCACTAACTTTTCTGCAGATTTAGGTCCAGATGCAGATCACGTCAACACCTGCCTGTTGGCAGTATTTCACTTGATCTAGTAAGACCTGAAATAAGTAGTACCTCTTATCCTCTACAACATAAGAAATAAAAAATAGAGAAAAGAAATTACATTTAAGTAAGAGTTCACAGCCTTTGCCGAACACTTTGCTAAACCTCTAGCAGAAATTACAACCTCCACACTTTTTGAATATTTTATGCTGCTACCTATCATTGCCTTGTCTCCCTTGAAGAAGAAATTGTTCATTTGAGCGTTGAAATTGTTAACTTCAGCACTTACTTACTAGTCAAATAACTACTGAATAAATAAATAACATGCCACAGCTTAGCACACCCATCTTTACGCAGTTCGACTCAAGCGCCATCATGCTGGGATGACAGACATCCGTCAGTCAATTTCACATCTTTCCAGATGTGTTGAGTCAGACTCTGACTTGGCTTGGCCACTCCATGACATTCACAGGCAGTTCTTTAAGATCTTGGGTTGTTGTCCTGCTGACAAATGAGCCATTGCCTCAGTCTGAAGACATCCCGAAGCAGGATTTATTCAGGATGTCTCTGGACATTGCTGCAATCATATTTCCCTCTGTCCTGACAAGTTCCTGCTGCAAAAAACTTCAGTAGAATGATGTTGCCACCATTCTCCAGGAGATGACGAGCTCCATTTCTTCTACACATAACATCTGACATTCACACCAAAGAGGTCATTATTTGTTTCATCAGAGCAGAGCACTGGGTTTCTCGTGAACTGAGAGACATTATATATAAAGGTATGTGTCTTTCCAAATCAAGTCCAATCAACAGAATTGATCACAGGTGGATTCGTTTCAATCGCTAAAAAATCTCTAGTACAATCAGTGGAAACAGCTTAATTTTGAGTTATGTTGGCAAAAGCAGTGAATTTTTATGTAAATGTTATTTCTTGGAAGATTCTTTAGTTAAACTTAAAAAAAAAAGCTTGTTAGTTTAGGAATGTGAAAAGAGTTATTACATAAGAATACACAGTCCCTGCCAATAAGCAATGTTCCCGAATAACCACATTTCATTTTCATCACATTCACGGTAAGGGATTCCGTCCAAAAAATATACGTTTTGCTGATTGCAAAAACATGCTTACAGGCTTATATAAGTTTTCATTTATTATTAATTTAAAATCCAACAATGACAAATATAAAGAACAAGAGGAAGTACAGCATGGCTGTTGCAGGAAATTCATCCAGTGTTATACTGCCCCCTAACGTTGTTAGTGAGCTGTAAAAATGTCTTTAAAACACATTCATCACACTTAGTTTCTCAGAACATCCACATCAGTGTCACTGAACTGACTGTTGTAAGTGCACTAAGGCTGATTCATTGTCTTCTCCGATTGCTCTGATGCTTCTCTCTGTAAAGGAGCTCAGTCATTGTGTTTTCTTTTGCTGTTTTTTTCATCAAGACAACTTGCAGAACTTGTCTCCTTCTGCTGTCATGGCAACAACACTGTAATATACAGTTTATGGAAGGCCAAAACATATATGTGACAATTAATGTGCATTGATTCATTAGTTGCAGACATTTGAAACATAAAAACTAAAGAATATGCCATGCAGCATATGTTGAACATTTTTTCATTCTATTGTCAAACAACAGAAAATTATGACATATGCTTCTTTCTCCTATGTTTTTTTTATGATGAGAGATTTTTACTAACTGAAATGATCTCCTCAGTAAAGCTAATCAAATTTTTAAGCTTGCTTTAGAGATGAAAGATTGGTCCCAGGACTGCTTCTGAAAGAGCTGCAGTGAAAGAAGTTGATGTTTTATAAATATCATCCTAAAACTGGCAGGATTGCATATGCCCCCTGTGCAGCATAACAGTACATTGCAGCATTAAGCTACCTTGATCCAAGTCCTCCCTCACCCCTTATTAGTGCTGCCTGAGTGCCTCAGGTCTACTCAAGCAGAAAATAAGCCCCCCATCTGAGTTATTATCCCTGTTTTTGAAGCTCCTAGTTCATCTCTCAGGTTCACTGTGGTTTATTATCTTGTTCAGACTTTCCTGCTAGACACAGAGAAGTAACATCTCCAGCAGGATCAACAAAACAAAGAGTCACTTGTTACCTTATTTTTGCTTCATTAACCCAAAGCACCTGCATGAAGCCTTTGCAGCAGTTTACCTCATTGAAAAGGAATCTTCATCCTGTGGAAACCAGCCACATTAAAAAGACATTTAGCGTGTGTACATAACACTTCAAGCGATGCACTTTGTTAACCATGGCTGATTGCTAGTTAATAGCTATGTGACTAACAAAATATTGACAAAGTGAATAATTAGAGCTTAGTAAATATGATAAAAGGCCTTATGCAGCATTTTCACCTACATGTCTGACAGAAAAAAGATGCCGACCCTGAGTAAAATGTAAGGGAGGCCCCAGAAAGGTAAACTAAAGCAAAGTCATGTAGTAGAAAGAATAGATTGCAGAGATGCATTCCTTGACTACATCACCTATGGATTTCAATTTTCTTCAAATATGATTAAACAGTAATGGTGTGAAATTGAATTGCTATTTCAGTTTCCCTTGCTTCACATTCAGTCCAAGTCATTTTCATGAGATTAACATTTTCTATTATTTATTTATTCATTGTTGAAGACAATCAGGTCCTTTGAAAACCGAGACAGGGTCTGAGTCCACATTGTCTGAGTAAAGTCAAGATTGTTCGCAATGCAGGATGGACTCCTGCTGGGTCTCTGCTATTTGTAGTGTTCAAGGACAAGAACTCAGAAATAGAGATCTTGTATCTTGTATCTTAACCATCCTGTTATGTTTGTTTCTGAGGTATTGCAATAATGTTTGTAGGTCAATTTGATCCGTGGAGTGTTTAATCATGCAATAGTGTCAGAAACCAAAAAGATCCTCCAAAAATTTTTTGTATCTGATTATTAACTCCAATACTAACCATTTCAATCAATATTTGGGCAATGATGTTTTTTTTATTTCTCATAGATAAAGGATCAATGACAGCAGTTTACTCATTTACTCACTTGGACGTAAAAAATGGAATTTACATTTTCTTTATGTCCACTGAAAAAAAAACTAGCCACAAATAAAAAAAACTATTTCCTTGATATTGATCTTCTATAAAATTTTTATTTTTATTTCAATGGGTGATCTTTATAATTGAACTTGAGACACATGCACTGTTCAGGATCAAATTGACACTCTGATTAAAATGAAGACATCCAGAATTTGACTTTTTTTTTTTTTTTTTTTATCATTTTTACTCTTCAACTTGACTGCCAGGTCAAATTGACCTGAACAGGATCTATGTGAAAAAGAGACGCAGGGGGGATTGCAAATGTGTAAAATGAATACATTGTCAATTTATATGTAGAGTGTACCTATTAAGACAAATAGAAAAAGTTTAATGCAAAAAAAAAAGAAAAAACTTCAAACTATTAAAAAAAAAATTCAAACTTTAGAACAGGTAAATTTTACCCGCAACATAACAGGAGGGTCAATCCATGACTTCAGAGTGCTCAGCCAAGCGAGAAGAAGCTGGCATAAGAATCACCCCCTCCATGTCAGAGGCCATGGATCTCAACCAGATTTGTATTTCTTTCTCAGGGGACACATTTGACTTTGGCTCTGGGAGTTTAAATATCCTGGTTTCTTTTCAAGAGTAATGAACACGTGATGTGTGAAACTGATAGATGGATCAAGCCATATTCACAGTAATGTGGGCACTGCTCCTGTCTGACTTGGTAAAGAAAGAACTGATCCAAAATCTCACTTTTCCATTCACTGATCTACCTTGTGACAAGAAGTGAAGAAGGTCAAAAGATGCCAGATACCAGTGCTGAACTGAGGTCCTGCTGTGTGCAGGCTGTGCTTACTCTCAGAAATATGATGATGAGCTCTTTCATCTGGGAAAGCTCAAAGTACGGCCACCGCTTCACCACATCAAATGGAACTACAACATGTAAATTAAGCATCTGTTGGATGGATGGATGGATGGATGGATGGATGGATGGATGGATGGATGGATGGATGGATGGATGGATGGATGGATGGAAAACAGACAGATAGAAGGAAGCAGATCAGCAAATATTTGCATCCAAGTCAGATTTATTTCATTTATTTTATTTTATTGTTTGGATACTCTAACCTTAATCCAGTTTTCACATCATCAGACAAATATTAAAATGAAATAAAACGATTAACCTGAGTAAATACCAAAACCCTCTTTTAAGAGGAAAAAGCTATCCACATCAACCTTGATTTTTAGACGTGTTTAACAGGTTGCATTATTATTTTCATGTTTTTGTGATGTAACAGGTCGCTCTGTGAGGCTCAAGAGAGACTCAATGTCTCAAGAGATTTTCCCGGTATAAATAAAAGATTCCATATCCTAAAAAGTAATCCTAATGTTAATTTTTAAGTGACGGTAGGTTAACCATGCTTTTTGCAACGCTCAGGTCAAAGAGGTGCTTTTGCCAGAAAGAGGAAATCATTCAAACCAGTTTAAACCACATAAAGTAGATGAAAAGTTTTCAGAAGTGCATGCACAATTTTCTTATCGACAGACATTCAAGAATAGAGGACACATCTAGTGAAAGTCATTTTTCAGTGTTCCTATATGAACAATAAGAGACTGAAAATATATCATCCATAAAAGAGTTAAAAAGCCAAAAATTCCTGCAGGCTAAAGATGACTCAGAGGCACAGCTCACATTTGCCAAAAATAACATCTTAAAACCCGAGACTTTAGCATAAACATTCTGCAAAATGAAGAGACAAAAGGGGAGTTTTAACAATTATGGTTTTTGTATTTACTCAAGTTTTTCTTGATATTAAATTAAGTAAATAATCTAAAGTGTTTAGGTGCTACAATAACATAAAAACATAAGACATCTGTTAGTGGGTAATTCTTTCTTAGAGCAGAGCCCATGTAGCAAATACTTTTTTGGCTCATCTAGGAATATTAAAAAAGTGACTAATTAAGATAGAGTTTGAAAAAAAAAAAGATTGGTCATCAGTGAGATAAAGTTTTCTATAAACTGCATCTCTACACAAACCTTTACAAGAAAGCAGCAATGGAAAGGGAAACGTGTCGCATGTGCGTTGAACATGTGGTGTTTGTCTTTGAAAGCTGACATAATCAGTGACAGATTACACAAAGAGGTAGATGATTGCTCTAAATTTAGATTTCATTGTTTTTGGGTCCCGGCCCCGTTAGGGACAAGGGTGACAGAAAATGGATGGATGGATGGATGGATGTTTTTGGGTGTGGCTCAGACCAGGAGTGAAAAAGCCTTGATTTTCAGGAACCATTTGCTTTTACATAGGTAAAAATCCAAAATTCTTTACAAAAATAAATCATGCAAATACAACTCTGATTAAATACAAAAATGAAATGAATCATACAGACAATTTTAAAAAATACATTTTTAAAAGATCTTAAGGAAAACCTTGTTTGAGAAACAACATCTTTAGATGCTTTTTTTAACAAGTCAAAACTCATGGCAATATAATACAAAGGTAAACATAAACAAATGAAAAAATGCACAACAATGTTGCAACAGTGTACTGCATTAAACTCAGAATATTGAAAGTACTCTAAATTGTTTGCATTGCTATAATTGTTAATGTGACTAATATCATTAAAAACAGAAAGGATATGTAAAAAGGGAGGTGAAATTCATAATTAAACATAGGAAGGATTCATTCATGTCAACAAATCACAAAACAGTAAAATCATACATCAAAGATTGCCAGCATGTGCTAAAAATAGTTTATTCACCTTTTTCCTGAACTTCATCTCTATCATTCTCCAAAGCCCAACTTAAGCTTCTTTATTACTTCAATCAGTGCAAGTCAGACCGTCTGTGATTGGCAGGAAAGGCATTAAGGTGTTACTCATTTGCAGTGACCCGGTTCCCATTTACCGTGATGTCTGTCTGGGAGTCCACTCCTGCTGCAGTTCTTGCAAGAGAAGAATTTTGAATTTTCATCTCCTTCTTAACTAACCTCTCTCACTTCTTGCTTGAACTGAAAATAAAAAGACCTGATGAAGAGCAAAAAGGAAATAGAGGAGATGCCAGGAGTCACAGTAAATCATTATGCCGAAGGTAAGGGCTATGCAATGATGTTTAATGCAAAATATTTGCTTTTTTATAGAAAAACCTTGACATGGTGACCATTCTACAGTATTTCTGAACTCATTCTCAGCTACACAATTAAGTATTGTCCCTCCAACTGATAGTTTCATGTGTAGAAATAGATTAGTTAATGGTTGTGGATGTAGCAGCGAGAGCTGAGAGAGGAAAGTGTGTTAATGATAATTATAAGTTCCACAAATATACTTGGTGGTTCTTTAAACAGTTTGGCCCAGTATTCCAATGATGTATTAATTTGAATCTTTAAGGCTTAAAGTTACAGAGAGGTTAAAAGTGATATTTATTAAAGCTGTGCAATAGTTTCATAGCACAGCTTTAAAATCTCAGTTTATGATGTACATGAGCTGCAGTGTTGTCTCTGTGAGGACAGAATCAACAGAGGGTTGACTGACCTCTCATCTGGAAAGCCAGCAAGCACAGTTTGTCCACACGTGTGTTCATATTTAATCCATCCATCCATCCATTTTCCGTCACCCTTCTCCCTAACGGGGTCGGGAGTTGCTGGTGCCTATCTCCAGCTGCGTTCCGGGCGAGAGGCGGGGTACACCCTGGACAGGTCGCCAGTCTGTCGCAGTTCATATTTAATGTTTGACTGCAATAAGGATCACTGTAAGATCTGACATTCAATCGGTTACACATTTATAGTTTTCTGTCAGAAATTACTTCAGTTGCTCTTATACATCATTCACTGCTTAATATCTGTCTGCTGTTTCAGACTGTTTATAGATTTAACCTGAAATATGTAGGAAGTATTTTTATGTATTTTCCTTTGTATTTATTTTATTTTACACCAATAACATTAGCCTCTCAGGGGTTTACGAGAGTGTTTGATCCAGTTTATGCCTTCAGGTGCTCGTGGAGTTTAACTTCATTAATGTTTCACAGAAACTCACTGACTTCATACAGTTCATATGAACACACATAATGACTAAACATTTCCTGTATCAGGTCAGATGGTATTACCAAGATGTTCTTCTGTATGTCTTAAAAATAAGAGTGATATAATTCTTAATATTTTTTCATTACTTTAATGAAATTCAGAAGAATAAACACACTGAGCTTACATCACTGTACCATTAAGTAATTTGGAAAAGTCCAGATGGTAAAGCCATGGCTTTTTACGTCTCTGATTAAGTCAAGTCATGATTATATTTGTAGAATATTTCAGCAACAAGGCAACTGGGGTCACAGTCAGTTGAGCCCTTTATCAACCAGACTAAAAGGCCACTAAGTGATGAAGAAGCCATAAACACAACAGACAGATTATGGTTTGCAAATGCACTCAGGGCAAAGACCTTATATTTTGAAGATGTGTCCTGTGGACTGCTGAAAATTAAAATTATAACTAAAACTGTTTGGCCATAATTAGCATTGGTACAATTGAAGGACGAAGGAAGGAGCCTGACAACACCTAACTGTGAAGTATGGTGGTGGCAGCATCATATTGCTGCAGGACAGACTTTTACATAATATCATATTAAAAGATTTTGGACAACACAAGTGTAAGAGTTCAGTTAGGAATTTAAGTTTGGACTCAAATGGGTCTTCCAATTGGACAATGACCATAGTGTACTGACAAATTTTTTACAAATTGGCTTTAGAACAACAAAGTACCATTATAAAGCCCTGATCTCAGACCCATATATGTTCAGAGTTTAAAGTATGTGTTGTCAAGTTGGCTACAAATTTGACTTACTGAATCCAGTTGTGGAGGAACAGACCAAAATTCTAACAAATTGCTGCAAAAACCTTATGAAAAGATACTCAATTTACCCAATTACTGTATTTTCCAGCCTATAAGTCGCTCTGGAGGATAAGTCGTACCAGCCATAAAATGCATAAAAAATAAGAAAAATACATATATAAGTCGCACCGGAGTATAAGTCGGATTTTTGAGGGAAATTTAATTGATAAAATCTAACACCAAGAACAGACATGTCATCTTGAAAGGCAATAAGAATAGAATAGAGGCAACAACAGGCTGAATAATTGTACGGTATGCTCATGTTACATGACAAACAACGACCTGAGAATCAGCCTGGTAAGTTAACATAACATATTAACAGTTATTCAGATAACTATAGCATAAATAACATGCTAACAAGTTTACCAAACCAACTGTGTCACTCCAAATCACTAAGTCTTCATCTTCAGTGTCGCTTTCAAAAACCTCTGCTAACTCCAAAAGTAGAATAACACTAGAGCTCCCTCTTGCGGTCTAGTGTGAAAATAACACGTGATATGATAACGATGTGTTAATTTCCACACATAAATCGCTCCGGAGCATAAGTTGCACCTCTGGCCAAACTATGAAAAAAACTGTGACTTATAGTCCAGAAAATATGGTAATAAGGTTTGAAGCATAATTGAGTAGATATGTAAATACTCATTTATGTAAAGTTGTTTATAAAAGAAACCTTCAGTAATTGTTAATCTGAATGGATTATTTTAATAAAGATTTTTGCTCTCTTCAAAGATTTCCATATGGATTAGTTTATGATTAATCTCTCTTAAGACCATTTTCAAGGTCACCCAAAACTGAAAGTTTGCACAATAAAAGGTTTAGGAATTAAAAATGAGATAACATGTTCTCTACAGACATTGCTGTTTGCATTACATAATAGGAAGTGGATTCTTTGCTACTTCAGAACAGACTCTGCTGCCATCTTGTGGCATAAAGCAGACTCACGTCCACTTTTTTAAAAAAATTAAGTTTGTTTGTTTAGTCATGAATCTGACAAGAACATTGTTTAGTTTATTGTTCTGATCTCCTACACCTGCCACCACCATGTGAGAAACTAAGCAGGATTCTTTGGATTTGTTTGCATCCACCACCACAATAAATCTCAAGCTCCCCTGCAAGAAATAAAAACTTTACTGATTACATAAGGTGTTTTCCTTTTGGTGTTATTTACAATCAACCTGTAAAGTTTGTATAAGGGTTGTAACTTGTAGCACAGCAATGACTGTGAGATCGAGTTTGTCTGGTGATCAAGAATGTCAGGGTTGTTTTTTATGTATTCTTGTTTATTGTGATATATATATTTTTTTTTAGCTGAAAAAAAACTATTTATTTCTGCAAGGCTGACAGCTATTTTGTGTTTATAAGATAATTAGGCTGAGCTCAGTTTTCTTTTTACACCACGTTATTCCCTCAGATTAATCTGAACATTTACTTAAAGCAATACTTTTTATGAAAGTCTTTGAGTTAGTTTCATTGATTAAGTAATATTGTTTTTCCTTTCCAATTTTACATTTCTTTCACAGTTTTTGCACTTTTTTTACATAAAGAAAGCGCAAAAACTAATTTTTATTTTATTTATTCATTTTATCAAGAGTGTTTTCAGAGAATATATATGCATACTTATTTATTGCATCCTTTTTAAACCACAATGGCACTATATTGAATGCCCAACTTAGATTGCATCGTGTTTCCAACTTTATAATGCTGTAACAGTTGTTATCAGCTGATGGCGCTAGTGTACGGACTGCAGCATGGAGCCAACACAGAAATCAGAATAAACAACATTTGTAGCTTTAGAATCTCAAATATTGATATTCATTTAATAAAGGCCTTCAGAGAAAAGCTGCATTTGCACTGACTACACAAATGGACTCAAGGTTATCTCTGCATTTCAGGATATCAGAAAGAAAAGGGATTCATACAAATGCATTTCTCACTTTTTATTTTTTTTATTTAAAAAAAAACATTTAAAAAAACATGTATAGTTTTCATTTTCTTTCAAAATTCTACACTTTGTCACATTCCATCCTCAAGAAATGCAATGAAATTTTTGGTTGCAATCTAACAAAACGTGAGTTCAAGGGCGGTGAATATTTTGGCAAGGCAGCGTATGACGAAGATAAGGCTACGGTTTCATGTTATTAGTCTGTTTGAGATCAGAACATTTATGAGAAACAATTCATATTTCCACAATTTTCAGAATTGATACTTCTTTTAATAAGCCAGTGTGTCAAAAGGTTTGAGTGAGCAATTTTTTCTTTTCAGTAACATTTTTCTGCAGCAACCCCTGAAGGTCATTCTTAGTGAACACATACCCAAACAAAAGATAAGTCTGATTTGCTGATCTCACGCTAACAGGAAAACTCATGGAGTCAAACAGTGTGTTAAACAAACTGTATTTGTTCATGTATTTCCATAAGCTTGAAAATCCTTTTTGCTATTATGGACAATGTTTATTTGATGTGCTTTTTGTGTCTTTGCACACTACTTTCAGAAAGCTGTGATTGGCCATATTAAGTTGGGGGGTTGCTGTGTTGCTCTTTACTGTTTTAGTGAAAGAAACTGTCCTTCTAAGCATAATATTAGCAGCTTCATTATGTGTTTATAGAGAAAATGTATTTTTAAACTGATTAATCCGACTGCTGATTGTTCTATATCTCAGGTTGTGGCTCACCAGTGTGAACTGTTGTGGGCTACATAGTATAGATGCATACCAAGATTGATTTTTTTTTTAATCAGGCAAACATTGCTCAAACCATGCTTGTTTACTTATCACTTTTCAGGCAACGCTTAACAGCTTGACGAACCTATTGATGTTCATTGAATTTACTGGCAGTTTTGAATGTGAGTTAAATGTTCAGGTACACGGACATTCTGTCTGCAGCAGCAAGCCACTCCTCCAAAAAATGTGCTGATTATGCTAGTAACGTCAGAAATTGTTTGAGTCAGTCACAACATTTTGCCAAACATATAATAAGTTATGATAATAGCACTCATCTAATGTTGTAAACCTCATTGTATGGTCCTAAAAAGAAGGCTCCTAATGTGGCATCTGAACCTTAAGTCAAATGTTACAAAGACAAGAAATAAAAGAAAATATCTGTCTGTCTTTCGAAATATGTAATTGAAATGCTCTAGTTCTTAAACTCAAGAGCCCAGTATGAAAGGGAGAGAAAAAAAAACACTTCACATTCTCAATCTTTTTTCTCTGCCCTCCCCTCCCATGCTCTCCTGGAGGAGGTGCAGGGAGGTGACTTCACCTCAGTGTCCAAGCCCATGATGTGTGTGTAGGTGTGTGTGTGGGGAGGGGAAATATTAAGAAAGAGAAACCAGTGGATGAAGGGAAGAGGGATAATGGGTTGACTTTTGGAAAGCATCTTTATTGAAAACCTGAAGAACATGAATTCCAAAAAAGTCCTCCATTTTGTTCCATCTGGTGAGTTCACAGGGGTTTTATTCACAGGTCTTTTCATAATGCAACCTGAGACAGCTGTGTCAAGTGTATGAGAAAGCCTGTTTACAGAACCCAGCTTTTTGTTTGAGTGAGATGTTAGTATTTATTAATCAAAACTTTATGCATGGTATAAATTGTGAAAGAAATTGTAATTACTTTTATTTACAGATTTTTTTTTTTTGTTCAGTCCTTATTTAGAAACCCCTTTGTTACAGAGGACAAAAAATATGTCTCATTGCCAGGAGGACATACGAGTCAATATTTACATCATAGCAATAAACAGCACTTTCATCAAGTGTTTTAAAAAACACAGGCAGAACGTAAATTTTCTTCTGTACAATTGCACTGCAACTGCAGAACAACAGCAACTTTTAAATACTTGATTATTAGACTTTATATTTTTTCTTAATAAAGCAGCACTTGAGAAAAATCTTTGTTCAGATTGTCTCACCTTTAAATGCCAGGCTGTAAATTCTTTTGTCTCTCAGCTGGAACAGAATGATACGTTTCTTTGTTGTTTGTCTCCAAGAACTCTTAGTTGGAATGTGTCTGTGTTAGTTTGACCAAAGTACAAAAAAAAAAAAAAAAAATGATGTGTCTGTCTTTCTGCTACTCCATTGAACAGTTAAGGTAGTACCCAGCTTTGATCTTTTTCACTGGTCAAGGATTATAAAGATTAACTGGCAGAAAATATTCTAATCTCGTGAATTCCAACTCTCATTTAGACAATTTCAAGACTAACATTGATGTATGTGTAATAGTTCAGCTTGGAAAAAAATATATAGATTATTTACATTAAGCCTTTATCAGTCCCATGCTTTTTACTTTATTTTATGATCAGACATAAAGGCTATTTATAAGTCACCCCTGTAATTACTGAGAAATGGCTCCTTAAATCCCATCTGTTGTACAAGGATTAGTGCCACATGTCAAATTAACCGCTTTGATGTCTAGTTTGGGTGAAAAGGCATTCAGATATGTTCTCTAGCTGTTAAACTGCATCTGATGTGTCACTGATTAAAGTTGGTCCAGCAGTCAATTTCATGGATTCAGATAAACACACATTAGTCTGTTCTTATCAGCATCCATTGAGGTGTTTGAGTGGAATGAGCTGCACTTCCTGCTTCCTGGTATTTGTTTTATAACAATAAAGCATGTGAATGTGTACATTGTGAAATTTTGAACTTTTCATGGTACATTAGAGGAACCTGAAATTTGAGTGCTGTCTTTTGTCAAGTAGTTATTTTAAAGTTATGGTTGGTTTTAGTATATTTAGGTTAATTTTAAGTAATCATTTTTATGGTTTGTTAAGTTAACCCGACAGTTCTTGATGTTGTATCTGTCTCTCTTTTTCCCAGAGACTGAACAAGCATTCTTTTCTTTGTTTTTGCTCAAGGACATCCACTTTGCAGCCTCAGATAACACAAAGTCTGTGAATAATAAAACAATCCTTATAAAGTTGGACTTTTTGTTGAAGAAAATACCCTCAATACAGACACCTAGTCATGTTCAATAGCTTAGCCAGGTTACAGAATCTCAAACAGAAATTGATAAAAGATTACTGATTCCTTTTAGTTTGGTTGTCTAGGTACTGTATGTGTTTAATATTTATTGACTCTTCTGTTGCCCAAACTTCGTCTTTCATCAAGTCTGGTCAAGTACCCTAATTTTTATATATAATCTTGTCGATAAACAGACAAGAAAAAAGCCCAGAAAACACGCCTCCATTTCCACACTTTACATGGTGCACAATATATTTCAAGATTATGACCAAGTGGGAAAACCTTTTTTTATTGTGAAGGGAATTATGAAGTTTCCATATTCTAACCAGAGGTGGTAATTATAGATCAATACATACCCCAGGTTGTATTGAGTCACGGTTCTGAAACAAGTAAAGGTATTTTTATTTTTTATTCAATAGAAAGCAAAACTATTGGACATTTCTGACAATATTTTTATTCAAGGAATCTGTCTTAATAGTTCTCAAAAGTAGCCCACACTGAATTGACCAGTTTTTATAGTTAATGGATGGATTATAAAACAAGAAAACCACTTGAACTTGATCAGTGCTGCTGGTTTTGCAATAAAACTGTGCCAGCATTTAGTAATAAAAAATGCTCAAAATACTTTGAACTTGTTTTGACTTGTTTTGATATACAAACAATCCAGGTTATCAGTTTAATCAAATGCTCAAAAAAGCAATTAGTAAAAATACCTTACTTTTTGATGAAGGTATTTGATGTGCCCATTGGCAAATAAAAAAATTTGACATGAAGGTAATTAGGAATATAATAATAATAATAATAATAATAATAATAATAATAATAATAATAATGATAATGATAATAATAATAATAATAATAATAATAATAATATATATAATAATAATTTGTATTAGTTATGAAAAGAGGCTAGAATCATAAACAGGAAAATAAGAATTTAAACCTTCTGGTACCATGAGAGGAAAGTGCTGTGAAACCTTTAATAAACAAGGTCAAAGAAGTAGAGCAGACTGTTTTGGTTTCAGCTGTCCTCTGTGGAAAAAGTCACAGCTTAGCATCACTGTTCTGTCCCAAGACTGCACCATGTTTGAGATAGTGGGCCAGGTTGCCAGCAGACTCACTGGCAGACGCTGGCAGGACAGCAGGTAAACAAAAACAAACTAATTTACTTCCTGCGCTCTCTTCTGACCAAACAACAGCAGGTAGAGGAGATAAAACTGTGATTTCCTACTTCTAATTGTCCTGCATATTTTCTTTTAAAGCCTAAGAGACACTTTTGTTAGCACAACAATTTAAAAGACGTTATATTTCAATACCAATCTCTGCTGCATCTATTGTTGAGAGTATTAACATTAAAGCTGACCATATTTTGAGACAAGACTTAAAAGATCTCCAAAATCCTCTGCACAGCTAAGTTAGGGTCAAACTGCTGGTTGCGAAAGGACCGTGGGTCCCCTGTTGTCTCCAGACTCCTGTGATGTGGAGGAGGCCTGGGAATGTTCGGTCTAATCAGATTTGAGATATGGCCTTGATCCAGAGCCCCTGCAGCCAAACTCTGCCTAAAGCAAAAGAATAAATAAATAAAATTTAAAAAAAAATCCCTTCTGCACAGCTGCAGCAGCACCTTGAAGATACATGAGCGCCCATACAAACTCTGCACACAGCTGGCATCAGGTTTTTGTTGTAACCAAATGTGAAAGAATTTTGCTGTTTTCTTAGCCTCCCAAATATTTTCCTGACCCAAAACCACCGTTCGCTTTTTAAGAAAATTTAAAGGTCAAGTTGTCACAGTGGGATCTAAATTATTCAGTAAGCTCAAATGGTAATGGGTAATTAGTAAACCTTTCAATGAGAATTTTCACTCATGTGCAAGTTAGAGAAGGGTTGATAATTTTCTGGGGTACATGAACATGTCATTTTATCATTTTTAAGAGAGCAGCCTTATTGTAGGTGTTTTTAGGATTTCAACAGATAATCAGATAAATTAAACAAACTTACTTGAAAATATTGTAATTACACTGTATTTATGTTGCATTTATTCACTGTTGATGACCAATCAAAATAACATAAGGAAGATAGAAAATGATGCCTGGAAGTCACTGGTCAGTTGCCAGCTTAAATCCCACTATGTTTTCATGCTTTGCATAGTAAACCATGAAAATAGATTGTTGAACTTCATCTCTCTTTTTCAGCTGAGGCTGATGCTTAAGCAACTGGTCACTGAATAATGGGAGCTCTTTATGTCTGCAGTTTTTGTCTTCAGCTGGTGAAATGCAGTTTGACCAGCTGAGACATATTTAACAGTTGTAGATTGAAGGATTTTACATGCTTCTATCAGTGGCTTTTTATCTGAAGCCACATCTTTTTATTCTTACACCTCACCCAAATGTAGGCAATGATTAGGCTAACTGATTGTTGTGACTTTTTTAGTTCCATTTACAGTAAAACGTCACACTGATGCACTTTGATTTACACATACTGGTCTATTTCAAGCCTGAGAGGATTAATGAACTGCTTCCAGTCACAACATCTCTGGTTCATTTGCAAACTATAAGTTACCTAACTAATCAAAAATATTTAATGTTGTGACAGTAAGGAAAGAAAAACTTATGTCTCTCTTTTTACTGCATGCAAATATATCAGGTCTCTGTGGCACACACAACTGGAGAAAATCTGTTATGGTGTCCAGCCTTTTTCAGAAAAGAATTTAATCAGCTAGAAACTGTGCAGCCTGTAAGTGGCCATTAATTTAAAAAATTTGATTAAAGCAAAGTACAAGCTGATTATCACAAAACTGCTCTTAAGATTGCGTCACAGAAAATAATACAACTCACAGCTAAAAGAAACTAAATACCTTTAAAGAAAAGTATTGAAAAACTTTAGATGAACAACAACTTTATCTGCTGGCAGAAATGTTTCCAATTGTAGCATATAAAGATAGTAAAAAATAAAGTTTCTCTGAAAAAGCATTCTTACATTTTGAGACAGGTCCTCATACTGCTCAAAGTTGTGGATGATTAACTTTTTTCATTATTCTCCTCTGCTTAGAGTTCATATGATTCTAACCTTTCCAACTCTGAAGTGAGGGATGGTGACTTTCCAGACAATACAAACAACAATAAAAATCTTTAATAAAAGAGACAGCCAGCTTGAAACTGAGCCTGAAGCTTTGTAAACATGTTTATTTTTTCACTTCCACAGAGGCTCCATCCACTGGGAGGTCTAAGAATGGATATGTTTTCCAGGAGATGGGTATGTAGCTGCATCCACACATAATGTTTACTGATACTGCTTTTCTCAGCCTAGTCCTCACCTCTTATGAACTTTATGTGCTCTACATTTCATCAAATATTATTTAAGGTATTTTCCTGTGGGATGATACACGCATCAATATATTTAATTGGTTCTTTATGCTAATATCAAAGTTTCTCTTTGTTCACTGATTTCACATTCTGCTGAGAACAGCCGGTCCATCGTCTGTGTGGTGGAAGGTTAATTAATAGGTGAAAAAAAGGCAGGTGATCTCTGCGTTAATGATGAGTTGAAGGAATAGTCATTACACAAAGCTGTGCTTGTGAAGGGTTAATTTTCTAATTCTGAGGCAGTTTCTCTTCCTCCCATAAAACTCGCAATCAAAAACCCATATTTATCTTCTATACATGAAGGAATTTACGAGAGGCTGCTGTTGTTATATTGCAGCTTGTCTGGTTTGAGGGGGATTTTTTTATTGGGTCTCTCGCTCTCTCTCCCTCTTGCTGTTTTCTTGTCAACAGATGGCAAAGTGGAGGAAGGGCAGAATAAATTGTCCCTTACTGGAGATGCTGTTAATGTGGTTAGCATCCCATTGATTCAAAAAGCAGTTTCATCTCAGTGTGATCATAACGCAGCAGCTTCGGAGGCTCTCTAATGACATTTACAGCTACTTTTATGCAATTACGTCAGTTGTAAAACAAATTATTTGTGCCAAAGCTGAAACTACAGAGTGAGATGTGTTTCAAAGACTGAGACTTGTTTGTTTTTTGTGATTGCCCTTTAATGTTTTAATCCACAGAGCTGAAGGATGGAGAGAAGGAAGTTTCAGATCAGGACTCGCCTACCGTCAGTACAGACAACATTTATGAAAATGACATCCACCTCAGTGTTTCAGGTTTGTAAATGGAGAGGACATGGGAGTTTCTTCTGAAAAGTGAACTCTTGTGGATTTAGCAACTCAGGCCAACTAAGAAACAACAGAGTAATATTGCTTTATATGAGGCATTAAATAAACTGGAAATTTTAGAAAAAGTTTGGATATGATGACAAAATCTAAGCATTTTATTTGCTTCTTTTTATACAGATTCTGAAGGTCCTGGATATGGACTTTTAAACACAACAAGAAAAGTAAGATTTTATTTCTCAGCTTTCTTTTTCTTTTTTTTTTGAAAAACACAAAATAACTGCAAAACATTAAATGTTTTAAAGCTAACTTTAAGATTCCAAAAATACAGCAAAAAATAAAAAAAAAATAAATAAGACTTCTGTATTGAAAAAAATCTAAGAACATCTTGTAATTCAAAAGCTTGTAGAATCCCCCTCAGCAGTGATACATCTCTGTGGTCATTTTTGTGTTTTGCATTGTTTTGAAAGAATTTCAATCCCCTCTCATGTACAACTTTGACTCAATGTAAACAGTTTCTGAACTGATGCATGAATAAGGAATCTGGAATTTAAAGAAGGGCATAGTTTATTTTTATTACTCAGAACAACTTGGAAAGACCAAGATCTCGTTTTTTTTTAGTTGTGTAAGGTAAACAATGACAATAAAGAGCCATTAACATAATAAAGGCAGCTTGCCAGTAAACTTTTGTTGTTACAAAATGATAATCAAGAAGGGCCAAATGATTAAAAGTACTAAAATAGAGTCCACAAAATATATCAGCATTCAGCAGCATAAATGTGTGACTGTGTAAAACCCAGGTGGAAAATAAATTGGGGTTTCTGAGAGAGGTAGCTGTAGAAACTGCCTGAAAAAAATCTGAGTTATTTTAACAACGTCAGAGTGAAGTAAAGTGATTAGCAAAAATAGTTTTCAGCTTTCAATATTTCTGTGACATTTCTCGGAAGTACTGTAAATTATATCTCTTCAAGCACTCTGTTAAAATGAAATATCCGTTTCTCGTATAAGGCCCATAAGATGACCAATTTCCTTTTGCAGTTCCTAATCACATATATTCTGTCCTCCTTCCTATCAGTATGTAAAACCCATGAACTTCCAGGAGGAAGTGCGTGCCCACAGAGATCTGGACAGCTTCCTTTCTCAGGCAAGCATCCTTCTGGATGAAAAAGCTGCCACTCTGGATGAGGTTCTGAGACGAATGATTGCTCACATGGTGGAAGACGGCCAGGGCAACTGTGACGTAGAAGAGGTGATGAACTCGCTGTTCACAGATGCAGGAGGCAGAGATATTAATGGTGAGTGAAGAAAGGAAGTCTTCGCAATTATTTTCTTGCAAAATAATTGCAAGAAAATAAAACCCAGGTGGAAAATAAATTCCACCTGGTCTTGCAATAATAAAGATTATTGCAAGAAAATAATCTTTATTTTCTTGCAAAATAAAGATTAAAACCTTCAATGTCTTATCTTTTCATTTGCTCTGCTTCTCCAGTTCACCTTCTGTTAGAGACCATTCAGGGTGTGACTACTACTTCAACCGGCATTCATTATCAGCAGTCTTGGCTTTGTATTCTGTGAGTTTAGCTGTGACAATTATCCTTTCTTACCATGTTTATGATCATAGAATTTCTACATTCCACCATGGTGATATCAGCTCATTCAAAGTTTTAAATGCGACAGCATTCCTTTTTTTTTTGTAAAGCTCCAATGTGAGAAACCTGCAGAGGCGTCATGTCTGTATTACCCGACTGGACAGGCCACAAAATTGGGGAGTCAACTGCTGCGAGGCCCGCTATGTTATCCTGATCCTCGCACCACCTAGAACGGTAAAGCAAAAACTGTAAAGCAAATACTTTGAGCATCCTTGGGAACTTTGTATGAATGAACTTAAGCAAAAATGTTTTAATAGTGCCATTGTTTTAATGATGAATTTGAACAGTTCTTTTATCAGGCTGGAATGATTATTTGAGTAGATTTTATCCAACAAGTCTTTGGTTAGCTTTATATTTATTAAAGATGCCACCTTCTGGCATATTATGATTTTATTTGTGATTTTGAGAAGGCCACTGTAAACCTTATTTTTTCACTGACCGAGAAATAAAGTCCTGTTTTCTAATCAATACATTGAGGCTCGACTGAACAATGCACCTACCCTCTTGACCAATTGTCTTTTGGAGAAAGGTTTTATGGTCAAATGAGTAAAAGCTGGAGCAGCTGTCAGTCTATTAAACTCACTTATATACATTGTAAGTTGTACGTAATGACAACAAATGGTACCTGTCAAGGTGGTGGTGGTAGCAGCATGTTGTGACTAGAGGTACTCATGAATTGAACACAGTGGATAAAATAATGAAGAAGCAGATCTGTGTCCAAATGAAGGATAGACGGTCATCACTTGGACATAGTTGAATGTTCCAACAAATTCCAGTAAAGACATAATGCAAACATAAGAATTGGTTTTAATTAATGAAGCAGGTTAACTTTGGGGTTTTAGAGTGGCTCTGAACTCAACCCTATCAAAAATAGTTCAAATGAACAATTCTGCCGAGAATCATACTCAAATGGCAACCCAGAAAACTCCCCAGAAACGTATTGATGACTACAAAACGTTTTCTCTTAACATATAGGTTGCTCGGGGAAGTTGTATGTTAGTGCAACTGTATGTTTTTTTGGAGTTTGTATGTATAATTTTGACCATGTGTGGATTAGAGAAAGACAACAAACTCAGATTTGAGCAACAATTTTTTTTGCTCAAAAAAAAATTGTTGCTCAAACAAAAATCATTGAGTTTAAGGATGATATCTAGCAAAAAAATGTGAGATTGAAAAAGTCCTATTATGTAAAGAGGACACTTTCCGTCTGTTAAATTCCTTTTTATGAACAATGTTTTGCAGAAAAGCACCAAGACGGCTGTTGAACTGGGTAGGACATTTGCCACGATGTTCTCTGACATTGACTTCAGGCAAAGGCTTCTGGAGACCAAAACTCAGGAGGAGTTCAAACAGGAGCTGGTCTCCCAGCGACACCGGCTCTCTGTGGTCAGTGAGAAGAAAGTCGTAGAGGAAGTGGAGGACTCAGACCCACGAAGAGGAAAAGCACTCCAGGTGTGTAATAAAAGTGTAGACTCATAATACAGGCAGTTCTGTGTGTAATCAGTCTAGAATTTATTGATATAAGAGACCATATATATGACAGGGTGATAAATGAATGCCAAAACGCATTAAACAAAGGAACAAAAAGATGTCTGCTAGAACATCCTTACTCCATTTGCTCTAGTGTCTACACTCTGTACTGACTTCTCAAACTCTCCAGATGTGGAGACCACCCTTGTGTTTTCTGGCTCTATCCAGGCATATAAAGATGTGGTGCAGTAAACTAGATGAGCCAAATTATCTGAGTATCCTGTTTGTACACTCTATTAGCTAGACTGGTAGAATGAGAAGCAGCTGGGCAACAGTACAAAAAAAAACAACAACTGGCAACTCCTTCACTATGCTGAAGGCAAAATGTCTGCAGCTCAGTGCAACGATAAACTACTTCATTATATGGAGTTTTTAAATTTGGAGGAAATGTTTGTGTTAAGTAGGGGAAGAAGAAGGAACACCCAAAGGCTGAAAGGAGAGAACATACTGGTCTGGGTTGTAAAAAGCCTGCAGCTCCCAACAGGTTGTTGATCTGACTGGGCTGAAAACAGCACTTTGGATTGTAGCTGTCAGGCTGCCTCTTCACCTGTGATTTAATTCCAGGATTGTAAACTACAAACCAAACAAAATAATCTGGTACATTTGTTTTTATGCTCATTTGTTCAATATGCACGCCATGTCAACAAGTAATGTTGTAGCTTTCCCTCTCTTCAAAAGATACATCCATGTTTCAGGTCTGGATTAAATTTTAAAAAATGTCTGCATTTGGTCTAATTTTTTTTGTGCGCGTCAAAGGTTTATCTTGCCAAAAATAAATGTGAATATGCTTTCCAAATTGTTATGGAGCTAAAGCAGTACTTTTAACCAAGGAATGTTGTCTGTTTTTTAAACCATAAAAAAACTTTGTTTTGCTTTTGATTCAGGAGACAGAAATTTATTCCAGATTCTATTAACAATCTTATACACACTGGAATAGATAATAAAATCTTTACTTCAGTGAATTGCTGCTGGTTTTACCAAGTGGGTTTAAAATGTTTAGGTATTACATTTTGTCAGTATTAAAAAAAAGGTCTTAGATGGATGTGGAAATTTTTAGTCAAAAACATTTGTAAAACACTGAAAAGATTATAATCGTAACTATACCGGAAACTTTGTAGAAACAAACATATCTGACCTGTTACAAAAGGTCTCTCCAATCTTTTTCAAGATCTCACTGTTAAAGTTTAGCAGAACAAATCATTGAATTTCTCCAGGAAAGAGAAATAGCTAAACACAGAGGCGCTGGGCCGGTTATACTTTCCATGGGAAAGAAATGTGAAAAGTAGACAAAGATAATGGCAGCAATAGATCTGTCTGTGGCTTTAGCTGCAGGAAAGAAACATAGCTGCACACAGAAACACTGGGCCAGAGGTACTTTGTATAGTACAGAAAAACAAAAGCCTTTAAATTGCTATTATGTTCTGCTTTGTGTCTCACAGTGCAGAGATTTCTTCAGAGCCGGTAGAGGCGTTTATGATGACCTTCGTCGGAGACTGCCTCTTTATCCTTCAGACTTCACAGACGGTGTGGCAATGTTGTAAAGTGTTTAGTTTTTTTTTTTTTTAGTTTTTTTTTATAAGTTTCTGTTTGAGGTTTTAACCTCTTTGTTTAACCAATTAACAGGTATAACAGGGAAGGATCGCTGTTTACTGAAATATTTCACCACGGCTATATTCCTCTACATTGCCATTCTCCTGCCTGCAATTGCTTTTGGTTCTCTGAATGATGAAAGCACAAGAGGGGAAATAGGTATTGACATTGTCTTTATTATTATCTGCTACATCACTATTTTTATTTATCACATGCAAAATTTTGGTTGTTTTTTGCATGGACAGATGTTCAGAAGACCATTGTTGGCCAAAGCATTGGAGGAGTAATCTATTCTCTGTTTGCTGGTTCCCCTCTGGTCATTCCTCTGACCACTGCCCCACTGGCCATTTTCATCAGTGGTATGTGTTGTTCTGTCATTTTTTTTTTAAACAGAAAAAAAAACAGAAGTGGACTTAATTTTACCAGTTAATTTTTTTATTAAATCAACAGAAAAACAAAACATTTTACAGTTTACACACAGAGATTCATAGAAAGGCTGAAACACTGCTATGATATTCAGAACAGATAATTGCACATTTTTCCAAGTGGTTTTACAGAAAAAACTTTTCTGATTTTGAAAATATTTATGAGTTGTGTCTTGTATACATAATTCATAGTTATCAGGGGTATCTGTGATGACTACGGCCTCGACTTTGATGCTTTCTATGCCTGCATCGGTTTATGGAACAGCTTCTTCCTTATCCTCGGGGGCTTATTCAATGTCAGCTTGATGATGAAACTCTTCAAACGGTGAATACACAACATGACTCCTTTCCTCCTTACAGACTTTGATTTGTAACACATTAAAAGAACCATTGACCCCTGGGGCCACTTACTGAAGTAAAATCAATAATAAGAAAAAGTTTTGTTTGTTATAAAGTTCTGGCTTCACCATCATTAATCAGTGTTCTTTGTTGGCATATCTTCTGTTAGGTTACCTTGAATTGGTTGTTATGTCTGTGTTTTTAGAAATCAAAACATAAAACATGACTTGTTATTCTTTTTTCCTATCTTTATCTCATAGCTCAACAGAAGAGGTCATTGCATTGTTCATCTCCATAGCTTTTGTTGGGGATGCAGTGAAAGGCTCCATCAAAAGTAAGTCTAGAAAAGGTCTGGATATATTGGCCATTTTGTGAATCTGTCCTTTATAGATAATGTTGACTAGAAAACATGGTTAATCACATGTCTTCTCAGGTATTAAAAAATACTGATATGTGTAATTGCTCACATAAAATGTAAAAATATTTTTATGGTCGATTGGAAATCAAGTTGCAAGAAACGCTCCTTAAACAAAAATTTCAAACTATAATAAGCAAATTTGTATGTCAGTTTCCCAAATATTCTTACTAACCTCTCACATCCTTTCCCACAGTTTTTGAACACTTTTACTATGGGCCAACATTGACAACCACAAACAAAACTGTGGTGCTTCAGCAGATAAATGAGATTCTAGATGGGATTGAGAACCGAACATCCACCAAGCCGGAGTTCAAAACTGGGATGAACATGTCACTGTTTGAACATTCAGAAGAGAAAATATTAGTCTTCCTGCCGGAGACGCTGGTGGAATGCACAAGAGAAAGGCCCATTCTCTGTCTGCTGCTCATGTTGGGGACTTTGTGGGTGGGTTACGCGCTCTACCTCATCAAGAGGAGGTATGGTTCCATTTCACATTTTGAAGGCTTGTTGCTCCACCTGGTTTATACTTTGCTTGAAACAAACTTAATTTGAATAAAGTTTCAGTATTGTCTTTCACTGTTGACACCAACATAATATAATTTCAATTCTAAATAAGCCAGGTTTACATTGATTCTTTGAACATACCAATAATTTCTAGATTGCAACACCTTATACAACTTAGACAAGTTATTTTGATTCATTATTTAAAAAAGACAAAACCTTCCTTCTATTCTATTTTAACTTCTATGTTAGGCCAGTTGGGATTAACTTTTTCTTTTTTTAAAAAAAATACTAAGTGTTAGAATGAGGGAAAGTATTTTTAAGCACTTTCTTTAAATACAAAAGTTTACACATAATTCCTTAGTATTTGTTCAGATTGGAGTTTGAACTGAATGTTCTGGGTTTCCTGTCACAAGCGTCTCCCAAAATGGATGTTTTGCTCCATTTCTCCAGACAGAACTGCTATAACTGAGTCAGGTTTGTAGGTTACTTTCACCTTTCTGCCTCTGCTCTGAAAATTTGTGATTTTGGGGCTTTGTTACTAAAATATTGACTTTGGAGTCTTTAAACATTAGGAATAATTTAGTGGAACGCTTAGGATCCCTGTCCATCTTAAAGACCATTTTTTTCCCATGTAACCTTTTGGCTAAGATGATGCTTCAACATTCGTACATGTTTTGTCTTAATGCTGTAAATTGTAATGTGCTTCCTGCTGCTTAAGACTCACACGTCACATTGCTACCTCCATAAATGCTATATTTGGGTTGTTGTTCTTCCAAATTTGAACATTTTCAGCATGGTCAGTCAATTTGGTTTTAGTTTCATCAGATGTCTCCAAAATTAACCTCTACAACCAGTTGTGAAAGGCATTTTAAATGATGGCTGCAAGACCAAACTGCGTTCTCTAGAGCAGCGTTTCTCCTCTATCCTTTATCTTTCGTATGTAACTCTTCTCCAGGAGGCCAAATAATAACATTTCCTCCTGCATCCCATCAAGTGGTGAAGAAACCTGTTTATCGTACTTATTTCAGTAATGTGTACATGAAAACACCCTAAAACATGCAGAATAGTGGGCCCTGAAGTAACTGGTTTGAGAAAAAGTGCTCTAGAGTTGGTGCAGATATTGCTCTTGAATAAATATTAACGAGAGAAGGTATAAATGTTAAAAAAGGGTGCGCCACCCCTTAAATGCCTCCAAAGTAAAGGCAATGTTTCCTTCGTATTGCATCAGTTTAGGCTGGCATGAAAAAAGGAGGGGGCATTACATCAGCTCTCGCTTTCAGTTCAAAGTATCTCAGCAATCTTTTTGCTCACGTCAGATTGGTAAATAGACTTTTTAAAATAATTTTAGCTTCCTTTTAAATAACGATCTAAAGCAACTTGAAGAATCATCATAGAGATAAATAAATTCAGCATTCATTAAAACATTAGGCCTGATGTTTCCTTCCCAACTCTCCATCTGGGGAGTTTGAAGAGCATCTGTTTATGCTCTTACTCTGGCACCATTAAGTTATTAAACACATTTACACATTTGTTCTGTCAGCAGGAAGTCTTAGTGACAAATTACTGTGCAGTTTTACTAAAATTGACTTTTGTGACAAACATGATACTAGAGGCAGCAAAAGAATCCCATTTTAGTAAAAGAAAAAACAAAAAGTCACAGGCAGGAAGCAATAAGCTATTTATGGATTTGAAATAATTTTCTGTAAAATAAAACTTGAAAAAGATTCACATTACAAACATGGAAATGTGATGTTCATACCTTTTTGTGCCAGTCATGACTTGACTTGTTTTGTTATTGTTTTCATCCTAAAAGAGTGAGTAGAGCAGCAATCAGTGTGAATACCATCCAGTCTTGTATAACACACTGCATAAAAGTTACAGAAATTTGTACTATGTGATGCTTTATTCCCCATGCAGCCCGTACCTGAACGGTAAAATCAGAGAGGTGGTGTCTGACTGTGCCTTGCCAATCTCTGTGGTGATATTCTCCTTCATTGGCTCCTATCTTTTCATTGACATACAGCGTGAGTACAGAGCCACCGAATCAAAGCATTGATAGAAGATTACCCTTGAGGTTTATACACACAACCTTGGCACATAACACCTTTTGTGATTCAACGCTTCTGTGGCTTTTGATGTATTCAAAAGACAAGAATATTAATGTTCCCTAAACAACACCTGCATGCAAGAAAGGATCCTAATTTTAATTTCACATTTTATCCTGACTTGTTTGTGCTGTGCATGTGTTTATAATATATTTTCTCTCTTATAAGTTCCTGTATTCAGTGTCCATGATGGTCCGATCTTCAAGTACCCAGCATTTGAAAATCTGTCAGGTCTGACTTCACTTGCTGCGATCGGACTTGGTTTCCTGCTTGCACTGCTGATCTTTATCGACCAGAACATCGTCATCTCACTTACACATGTACCAGAACATAAGTAAGGCTCCAGTTTGATGTTTGAATACAGCAGCAGGTCAAGAAAGAATGACAGCAATCATGTCCTATCCTTTTTCTCTGTAATAGCTTCTGAATTAGAACAGAGGCACTCCTCCTTCTACACTTACAAACAAGTTGGAGCTTTATGTGTGTGTATGCACATTTTCACCAGGTTGTTAAAAGGCACAGCATTCCACTGGGACTTAATGCTGACTGGCTTCATCAACATCCTCATGTCTTGTCTGGGGTTGCCATGGATGCACGCTGCCTTTCCTCATTCCTCCCTACACGCCCGCCAGCTTGCCAAAGTAGAACAGCACGTAGAGAACGGACATGTCTACACAACGTGAGTAAAGTTAAAACAAGGACCCCCGAAAAATCTAAATGGTCCAAATGTTTTTCTCACTATCCAAGGAAGACAGAAGACAATTTCTGCATGTTACTGAAACATGCAGAAATTATAAGTATTTGCAATTTTATGAAAAAATGAAGTGAAAGTTTGGACATAATTGGTTTAAGGTTTTGCTCTTGGAGCTGAAGCTGCTAGCTGAAGCTCTATCTCAGTCAACCCTGAAAGTTTACATTTCCTACTATGTAGGACACGTCAGCCAACCAATATAGTTCACTTAATTTCTTCACTGCTAAAAATAAACCACATTCTTATCAAGGTGAGCATCAGTACTTTGATAAAGCTGGTTTCATTTAGATTTGTTTCTGTCCTTTTAGGATTGTTAGTGTCAAAGAGACACGTCTAACCTCACTGGCAGCGAACATCCTGATTGGCCTGTCTGCATTCATGCTGCCTATTCCTCTTCAGTGGATCCCCAAACCCGTCCTCTACGGCCTCTTCCTTTACATTGCAGCCACCTCACTCGATGGAAATCAGATGGTAGATCGCATGACCTTGTTGCTGAAGGAGCAGGTGAGCAGAAAGACCATGAAATGTTCTTATCTTAGTTATCACCCATCTAGTGATAACTAAGATACATCTTTCTACAACGTAGTTATTAATTGCTGTGTGCTCATTGTCCAGGCCAGCACAACATTGATGAGGATTTTATTTTTTTTTTTTTTTAACAAATCAGCTGTTTGTGCTCCAAAGTAATTTCATCCTTCTTATTTGTATGTCTCCAGTGCTCTGCATAGCATAGTCACTGTAATAAAAGTTAATTAAACTGCAAATGGCTGAAGTTGGTGTGCGATTTACACTTCTGGATTAGGTACAGAAGAAAAGAGCGACTAAAGTCGTATTTCTGATGCACAATCGTCATGTGACTAAATTCACAAAATGATGCCTTTGCTTTCAAAGATGGCAACATTTGTAATCTTTTACAGATGACATTCAGAAAGCTCCCAACTACACAACACCAACACAACACCCAACTAGCCTACTACGCTACGCAGCTGCACATGAAATTATTCATTACAAAACTTTGGGGTAGAAATGAGAGAAAAAAGTGTTCTCCTTTTTTAAAACTTCATCTGATTGCCAGTGTGCATCAGTTGTAATTCCACCCTGGGCTATTGCCATTACATTGAACTCAATCTAATTTAATACAGTATATTAACTGTATGATCCACTTCCCATCTGTCTAGACATCTTACCCTCCGACCCACTACATACGCCGTGTGCCTCAGAGAAAAGTGCACTACTTCACAGCAGTGCAGATGATCCAGCTGATTATCTTGTGTGCATTTGGGATGTATCCTCTGCCCTACATGAAGATGGTGTTTCCTCTGCTGATGATCCTACTGGTCCCTATTAGGTGAGACATTCACAGCCAGCAGGGGGCAGAATGGCTTCAAAAAGCCTGAGGTTCAATGTCAGAAGATTCTGTTTGATCAATGCTTTGATTTTACTCCTGAAATATGACTCAGAATTACTTTGACTGTGGAGTAAGTTTATATAAATATAACATCACTAAATAATAGTATATATAATAATTTTATGTACACACACAAGTTTATATACTTTAATTTTTTTACCTCAGACCTAATCTCTGCACCTCCCAACTTATAAAAGAAGAAATTACTCAGGAAAAAAAAAATTTGTGACATTTTTGTGGTTTCAACAAGTTGCCTTCATGATCATATGTTTCAAATAAGAAAGTAATCAATTTAATGTGTTGTGTTTTTTGATCTCAGGGTCAGCTTGCTTCCTCGAATGATTGAAGCCAAGTATCTGGACATCATGGATTCCCAGTACATTTAGGACAGCTGGTCAAACTTGTGAAAAGATGGAAGACAGAAGGGAACAGACTGACAAGTTAATTAAGGTTTTAGTCACCAATGTACCTAAAAGATTTTGCCGAAAGCACGTACTAGTGACAGACTTCTTTTCCATAAACTTCACTGTACCTATAACTGGCTTCAATCTGAAGCATTTCTGCAGCTCATTATCACTCTCATAGATAGAAAAAACACACATATACACACAGATAAACATAGGTCTTTGTCACTTTTTAAATAAATAAAAATGTTAATTGTTTTATTCAGATATATTTTTAAATGAGGGTCACTTCTGTTTTAATTCACATGGTGATGAGGTGACTTCACAATTTGACATAACAAAACATCTTAACACTTAAAAATTATCACCTCTCGTAAGCAGATGTTCCATTTAGTTATGAAGCTTTTATTCTGATGAGTCACATGATGTACTATATGCTGGCATGGCTGTGACAAATTGTTTTTTATTTAAATGTTATAGGGTCAAATGAAAAAACTGTTAAACAAACTGGTTTAACACAATTTACCACAGTACATTGATATTTTTCAAAGATAAATATGCAGAGACTATTTTTTGCAATTCAAGTCTGAAAATACAAAACCATCCCACTGCAGGGCTCCTGTAGTTTGGTGGAGGACTGCTGTGAGTATTTTGATTTAAAAAGGACACCGATAGATGGCAGTGGAAGATCACACTTCATGTATTAAAATTCCACCTTGTGTAGGCGTGTTTGCGTGTGTGTATGTGTATGTGTATCATCCATTGTAATAGAGAAAAGGATATATTCATGGCAGCCTTCATCTTGTAAAAGAAATGGCGATAATGAAGTTATGACCACCCAGTTATTAAGCATGAGTGGTTTCCAAATGTCACTAGGCTTATATGATCAGACATCTAATTTGTTTCATGTGTTTGTTTTCCTGCACAGACACTTTTCTAATCCAACACCTGCATTATTCGTCTGTTTTCATCAAAACTTTCATTAATACTTCAACGTTGTCAAAGCAGCTGCTGTTTTCTATTTTAACTGTCTGTACTCAGTATCTATATGTAGAACTGTGTGTTTGATGTGAACTTCAATAAAATTCAAAGCATTCACATTCACAAGCTGTCCACCATAAACGCCATGAGACAATAAAGTGGCTTTTAAAACAATCAGAGAGAGCAGGAAGTAAGTGTTTTTAATTCAAAAGATTTATTTGCTTAAAGAAAAATACCCGGTGTTGCACAAATTTTGTTATATATCAAAAGGTAAAATGCCAAACAAATAACAATAAAACCTATAAAATTCTAACATTCAAAGACTCAAGAAAATATTACAGTTTGAAAATTAATTAAAAACTCATCTGAATTGAGGAAGAGAAAACTGAATTAAAAAATTGAGAAAGTAGATCCACAATATTAAACACAACATGTTTCAAGAAGCTGGAATGTTGTATTGAAGTAAAAAATACATTCTATTCAACAATTTGGTTTATTCTCATCAGGGAAGCAAGTCAGAAGTGTAAACAGGTTAGTTTTGTACACACAAAGTCAAAGTCACATGATGGTAGTTTTTTTATACACTAAAAATCATACACGCCTTTGGGAGACTCAGACTTTGCTTCCGATGGGCAATGAGAAAGCAATTCTTTAATGCTACAAAAACACAAAAGGAGTTATTCTGTTTTTGTATGCATTTTATTTTACTTTAAAAAATTTCATGTAATTTTCTGTGAATGTTTTGACAGATATCTACATGGTAGACTACGGATGGACGGCCTCCTTGTTGTCCCCGTTAGCTTTAAAAGGGGTATCAAGGTGTTTCTGCCTGGAGTTTGAACATTCTCTCTGGATTTTCTCCAAATACTTTGACTTCATCTTCCAGAACAACAAGCTTGTTTAGTTAATTAGCTTTGCTAGATTGCCTATTGGTGTGAATTAAGGAATGTGCACATGTCTGTTTTGTTGTGTCGTCTATCTCAGTGCTGCCTTGTAATGGACCAATTTCCAATAGGGAAAGATGCAGGTCAGCAATCCTGATAAGAAATAAGCTGGTATGGAAAGTGGGTGAATTTTCTTGCTGTACTGCTAAAATAAACATTTTATGTAAAAAATAATAATAATTGAAGTTCTTGAAGCTTACAAAAAGCATGAATGTGAATATGTTGAATCCATATATTTCTCTACAATTTTTAGTAGCATTTTTTTAATCAAACAATTTTTAATAATTAATATATTTGATGGATTTAAATCCTCAGCGTACTTTGCCCTTGAACCATGTCCACATACCCTGCAGAAGGAAATAAATTTAAGCCATTGAAGTGAATTTGTTTTGCACAGAAGAATTTCTTCCTGCATCCAAATAAAAGGGCAGGTTTAAACAGTAAGCCTTAATGATTGAAATCACATCATGATGACCTTCATGTGTTGCTCTTAAGTCTCAGTTGAACAGCAATGTGAACCATTTTCAGGAATGAGAGAAGAAATCCAGACAATCCTGCCATGGCTTCACTGAGATTGGTTCTCTAAAGGGATTTGAATCCCATGGGGAAAAATGAGGCACAGAAGATGCTACTGTCACCACCAGGATGCATTAACTTCTTGGTCACCACACAGATGCTGTCAATTAATTTGCCTTCACACCAATATTAAGTTTCATGTGTCTGACAACCATACAGAACACCTCAGCCTTATCTGAAATCTCTGCTGAATAACTTGTGTTTTTTCTGGGCAGGTAGTGCCCAGCATCTTCATTAGTCCTTTCCTGCACATTTCTAATGGCCTTTAGGTACCCGTATTGCCTTGTCTACCTGTCGTCTCCTGCACATTAAGGAGGTGTCACCAGCAGAGTCTGTGTGCCCCTGGTAGCCTCTCAAGTCAGAGAAATTCCAACGTTCCTCTAGACTGCCTCCCTCTGACACCAGTCAGCTCAGCCTGACGGTGCAGGACAGCTAGAGAAAATGAGCCTCCCTGTCCCAGACACATACAGAGTAGCAGCTCATAATTATTAACTTACATGAGTCCATAAAATATATCTATCTTCCCAAAATGACAGATCATTTTATCATGATTCAAAATGTGAACCAGCTTAAAAAAAAACAGAAACTATGCAAGATTCTAAAGAATTCTATGCAAGATAATGCAATTTATTCCTTGTGATTTTTTGCTTATTGCAAACTGAGGTAAACTTCCATGACTTACTTGGATCATTGGCCAGTTGAGTGGTTCAATTTGAGACAAGCCTCATCTATTATTTAAACGGTTTGCAATTTACTGATCTGCAAAATAACCCCAAATAATCATTTGGGGTTAATGTTTAACCATTTCCAAGAATGAGAGGTTCACATTTGAAATATCATCTGCATGAAAAAGATGAAAGCTACAACTACTGCTTCTTTTTTTTTCAATGCAACTCAGCAAATTTATGATTTGCACTGTTTCTTTCCAGCAGAAAGGCATTATCCTTATCTACTTGTATTGCTTTGAACATTAGTATTTAGTATTTTACTTGAGGCCTGTCCTGTTGGTTTTAGAGATTTTTTTTTCTTTATTTTATTTTCCTGAGCACCGCTCAGTGTCGCATCGGAGTAAACTTTTAGTCATCCAATAATGGGAAGATTCCAAACTTTCTTTCTTGAAAATAATTTCTCAACTCAACAATTAGATAGTACAAATTTTTTATAACAGCTTCCATTTCAGGTCTTTGGGAGACCACAGAAGCATCAAAAACTAGAGCAACTGCAAGTGTTTTCATGGCATTTGTTTGTTGGACACCCATTAGATTTTCTGAGGTGTAAAGGTGGCTTTAGCATTTTAGAGCATTACCACTACTAACTGGCCTTAGTAGAGCATTACCACTACTATATAAGGCAAATTTAGGGATACTATCTCATGTCTTTCTGAGGTAATGTGTAATAATCTTTGTAATGTGGGATTTTAAAAAAAATCACAGACTAGTGAATATATTTACAAATGTTTGTGAATTTTGGTATGAAAAAGCAACAGAAAAACAGGTGTCTTTTTTTTCCCATATTTTCTTAAATAGCATATTCTGCCATTTTGTATAAGTCATGTAACTCAAACTCATTATGGAACAACAATCCATAGTGAAACTTCAAATGTTTAAAATGAAGTATTGTGAGGGTTCTGCATATTTTTTTGAAGACAAACTTTAATACAAAATCTCAGCGTTCTCATTGCAAGTGCAAAGGTTCAAAATGGATCAACATAACTTTTGACCAACAATTTAGCACCTTAATTAAGTCAGCACCTGTAACACATTTGCACAAAATTATAGACATTTCCAGAATGCATAGGAACCCTTTAATTATAATGCAATAAATGACAACATGCCCCTAATTGTTGTTTTAAAAATTCAATTAGATCTGGCAGATCAAGACGAAATAAGTCAGTTCTTAATAAATGGTTATATGAAGACCCAGGTTCTCCACTCAAAGAGGAGAATATCATGTCTAAAGGACTGTATGTTCAAAAAATGTTTCCTTTAATTATGCTAGAGAACATATAAAGTGACACAGGCTCCCTTGTGTGAGAGTTTGTCTGCATGTCTTAAACAGAGACAGCATCAGAAGGAAGCTCTTTTCGTCTGAATATGTGTGAAGATGGAACCCCGTAGAGAAGACAAAACAGAGTAGACTATTTTTGCTGTATTTTTTTTACGCCGTATAACATAATTTATAATATATTTTTAGAATAACAGATGGTGAACTTATTTGGTTATTTTAAATACTCAGCAATATTGCTAATTCTTAAGCTTTAATGTTGATAAAGTGACACATTTGTATCCCTTCTTTGGTCAGCAGCCTCTGAGCTTAACACAGCCAACAACAGGACAGCATGAAAAGGACTTTCTGACACAAATTAACAAAGGCATTCTCACACATGCTCTCACCTCCAATATTCACACTTCTGCTTGCACTTCATTTTCATTACCCTCATACTTAATTCTTCAATGTTTTCTTCATCAAGCTGCTTGTGAAGAAAATTCTGACTTCCTGAAAGCCTCCACTAACAGAATGTGGCGACCTCAACAAGACAGCGGGCATGAATAAGCTCATCAGTGAGTGTGGAAATGGGGATGCATGAAATAATTAGAAGGCAATAACAGCAGAAGGGCAGAAGCTGAGACGCACCAAGGCAGCAAAGACCTCCCGGTTCTCAGAGGAGCAGTCGAGATCTCAAAGGTTAGCACTAACAAGATATTGACCACAGGGAAGGTCAGGGGCTGCAGTGCTTTGTGCTGCATCAGGATAAAGCACTGCAGCTACTGTTCATGACCTCTATGATGAGTGACATGCAACATGGAGCAGTTACTGCAATACATTTAGCAAAAATAATCCTGCACAAGGCTGCGGCTTGTACTGTAATCAGAAACTGACAAAATGTTCAAGATGACAGAATATTCATAGATTTCACACCATGAAACCGAATAAATAGCCAGGTTAATAAAAGGCATGATTAAATGGTGGGATGAAAATCAAAGCTGGATCCACTCATTGCAAGAAACAAAAAGTGTTTCTTGTCTTCTTACTCTTTTTAAAATCTTACACTCATTTAGTTTTCAGTAACAAATAAGCAAGGAAACAACCTTTCCTTATTGCCTCGTAGACAAACCTAGAAAAGCAAAGGAACTGAGCACTATGCTAATCAAAATGTAAGGTTTTTGTCATCTTGAACTCCACCAAACCAGTAGTAGGACACCCACCCATCCACATGGGGCCAGTTCTGTAGTTCCAGGTATCATCATGAAATGTGGTGGTTGGGTGGAAATCAAAAGACAATGAGAGAATTTAGTGGAACCATGGGGGGGACCCTGCATCATTAAAGTTTGCATAGAAATCATAGCTAGAGTAAAAGGCTGAGTCTGAATTTAGGGAATCTAAACAGGAGAACTAAAACCATTAGTGTGACAAAACCTATTTAAATTCTCACTGTGTTGAGAAGAGCGTAACATTATAGAGCTGTATGATCACCAAATGCTTAAACTTAAATTCTCAAGCTCAAGTTTGAGCTCTACAGAAACCCCTCGGTCAGGACTGAAGTCAGTGTTTTGATCTGACAAAAGTATTCAATAATTACAGCAAGTATTAACTTTAATACAGTTAGGTTTATTTGACAGGGACAGACAAACCTTAACATAGACAAACTGAATAAAAAAGCAACCCCATGCAATTGAGGAATTACTTCAACAAATTATGTTTAAAGCAGTAAAAAAGGACAAAGGCTTAATATTTTTTGAAATATTTTAGAGAGTCAGGCTACTTCTTTGTGATATTCTAAAAAAAAAGCCCAACTAAATCAACAACTGATTATTCATAAATCAGGGTCATCGTGGTGCTAGAAGTGTAAATGCCGCAGCAGTAACCTGGCACACAGCGGGCCCATATGTCACCACTGCAGGGAATCAAACCGATGTCACTATGCTGTCCAGTATGTGTGTGTGTGTTTGTGTGTAGAGCTGGTTGCTACCTAGGTTGCTAAAAACTGCAGCTAGGAGCAGATGTCTCCGTCATGGCTCTAAACAGATGGACATGAAAGGCTAAAATGATTCCAGAGGATAAACAAATCAGTCAAGCAAACGTTTTAATTGAATTGCCTAAATATGACATAACTGGTTGCAAATGTCAAATCTCATCTGTTTAACTTCAACATGTAGTTAAATAAGTAATCCTCTTGACTAAATGTGAAACTTAAAGTTGAATATGACTACTCATATTCTGTTGTAACAGTTTTCTGACCTCAAAGTACAGACTTTTTTATGACAAATACAAGCTGTTGTTACTCATTAAAGCTCTGTGATACTGGACTTCTCCAAAGAATATCATCCAACCCATCTGTTTTCCTCTTTAATGGATCATAAAAAAGGTAATCCTGCAGAAAACTGATTGTTTACGAATCACAGTGATGAGAGCAGAGGAAAGATGAAACTTATGAAGTCAAAGCAAAAACATTTTTGATGAGCATTTTTCTTCAACATGTGCACCAACCTGTTTTCTTCACTGACTTTGTTTTTTAAAATTATTATATATATGTATATATATAAATGTATATATATATTTGTTTCATTTCATTTTTAAATAAGAACATGCTTTGAGGTTTCTAATAAAAATATATATATATCTTAGGACACACAAGCTCATATATTTATTTATTCAGACTAGAAAAACTGTGTTTACTCAAGATATTCAAAAACTGAAGTGCACCAGCAGACAATAGGCAAAATAGTACCAAGCAGATTCACACAAAGGTAAAATATGAAAACAAAAAGTAAAAATAAGAGAATGTAATTGTACAATAATGGCAAATTTATAAAATGAGACTATGCAGTATTTTAAAACAACACAGATTAACAAAAATGTGCAACTGAGTAAGATGACTCGACATATAAATGCATTTAAAAACATTCTGATTACAAGAAATTACAAAAACTGTGCATTTATGTGATGTGAACACTTATTGAGTTGGTTTGTGGAATATCATGAGTTTGTTTGGAGCAGTGATGTTGTCAAGCCCAGAAGCTGCTGGGAGGATTAAATGCATTAATGCTCCTTTGGGCACCTAAGATGCAGCAGTCTCTCCCAATCCTGGCTGAAGAAGAGACTCCTTTCAGCTTTTAATATTGATGCAGCTTTGATTGGAATTATAATTCATTGAACAACACATAACAGCACATTTTTGTGAAGTAATAGAAAAAAAAAGGATTTTAAATCATTTACAAAAAATATTAAGTGTGGTGGTCATTTGCATTCATCCCATTTTGACACCAAAAGTTAAAATTCGGACACAGATGCTAAATTTCTTTGTGGTGTAATTCTAATGCTAAACAATAGCTTTAAAGTCATGATGATGTGGAGAGTCCATTCTCCAGCCGAGAGAGAGAAGCTGGTCAGAATTAGTGGGAAGATGATGCTGGATAATAGGAAATGCAAAACAATCCTGGAAGAGAACTTGATTGAGGTTGGAAGCGACTCTAGAATTGGTCAAAGGATAACCTACCCCAGCAGATTTAAACATACAAAAGCTACAAAGCAATGGTTTAGATCAAAACATTTTCACGTGTCAGCCCATATCTCACTGACAAATATGTACATATATCCATGTCAGCCTTTCCTCATATTCACGGTTGCAATGCATTTGAAAACCACGTGTCAGTTTTCTTTCACGTCTGATATTTGCACTAATTTGCTCTTTTGTTATTTAAGCTCTTCTGCAAAACACCTGCTTGTTTTAGGTGTCACTGGAAAAATCCAAGCATTATAATAAGATTTAAAATCCATCCATCCATCCATCCATTTTCCGTCACCCTTCTCCCTAACGGGGTCGGGAGTTGCTGGTGCCTATCTCCAGCTGCGTTCCGGGCGAGAGGCGGGGTTCACCCTGGACAGGTCGCCAGTCTGTCGCGAGGGCAACACAAAGACAAACAGGACAAACAACCATGCACACACACACTCACACCTAGGGAGAATTTGGGAAGGCCAATTAACCTGACAGTCATGTTTTTGGACTGTGGGAGGAAGCCGGAGAACCCGGAGAGAACCCACGCATGCACAGGGAGAACATGCAAACTCCGTGCAGAAAGACCCCGGGCCGGGAATCGAACCCAGGACCTTCTTGCTGCAAGGCAACAGCGCTACCCACTGTGCCACAGTGCAGCCTGATTTAAAATCCCTTAAACCAAACTAAAAGTAAGCAAAACATCAAGTCCAAATACTTGCTCCAGATGGTGTCCTATTCTCTCCCTCCTGTTTATTTCTTCCCTTGATGAATTGACCATAGACTCTTACTCTCTTGCTGTGGTGCTTAACTCCAACTTTTTGGTTCAACTTCATTAGCAACACGTAGTCACTAACATGTCAGTCCAGAAAAGTTTACAAAGTACTTTGTAATGCTTTGGGATGCCAGTGAACCACACTGGGAGCCATTATTCACCATTAGGAAAAAGACAGAACAGTGGTAAACATTCTGTAGGAGCCAAACATTATCAGTACAACAGACCACTTAGAGCTCATCCAGAACAGCATCTAAGAGCACTGCAGACCTCACTTTCCTCATGTGAGATCAGTGTGCAAGACTCAACATATGTCAACTGTATGAATGGATATGATGCCACATGATGCAGCTATTTTGCCGGTTATTTCTGATGTAGAGATTGTAGATCTCAACAAGGTTTTTATCTGGTCAAATAAAGACCAGTATTATAAAAGAAAAGACATCTGTGGGAGAGTTTCAAGACCCAAAGCCACTGTTGTTCAAAAAAACTTTACTCAAAATGATGAAAAAACACTTTTTATCTAGTATTAAGCCACGGCCACCGCAGACAGGCACAGCTCTTTTGTTATTGTAATATGTTGTTTTTTTTTTTTGTTGACTGGTTATGAATTAGTATTATCAAATCAAATTCTAAAGGGTGCTAAAAACAATATTAAAATGTATGAACAGTAATTTCAAACCCACTGCCACAAAAAAACCTCTTCCGTCTTTCCTTTTCACTTCCCCTTTCATTTTTTGTTGAAGAGAAAAGTTAAAGTTATATGAAACTGTTCATTTGCATTTATTAGGGTGTAAAGGAAAGGTGTAGAGTCCTAACTTGCCCCCTCTTTTTCCTGAGAAAAGAAATCTTTTCCCAGAGGAACTCTATGTCCCCTTTTTATCGCAGTGTTCCCGAAATGTTTGTATCAAACAAGACATAAATAAGAGTATCTATTTTGACATGAGTAAGCATGCAGATCTTTTAAAGAGGTTGCAACCATCATTAACTATTTTTAGACCAATTAAAAGTTCATTTTGAAAAAAAGCAGAAAATAATAATAATTATAAAAAAGCTTCCTGAAAGGTTCCTTTGTTTGGACTTCCTGAATTATTACACAAATTTCAAGATAAGAAATATGGTATTTGATTCTGTGGCATTCTGTAACAGAATTCTGTAACAGAGGGTAGACACCAATCTGTCTTATTTGTGTCTTTGCACCAATAAGACAGATTGGTCTTATTGGTGCAAAATTCATAGCACCAATAAGACCAATCTGTTCAAATTATTTAAATGTTACACAGGTGTTTTCTAGCTAAAAGGGTTGTGAAAGCCCATGCAAGTGTTCTTTTGTAGTATGTCAGTTATATTAGTTTCATCTTGTACAAGTTTATATGAAACAAAGTAAAGAAAAGTCTAAAAAGCATTTGCAAATTTGTTTTAAATTTTGTGTTGCCATCATGAGGAGACATGGACACCATGACATTTTCTCTCCCCAAAAAACAACATTTTGCACTCTCCATCCCCTCAGATGTCCATATATTTCCACTGTTTGATGTGTGACAAGTAACTGTGAATATTCACTGCATAATTAGAATGCAGCACTGCATTCATGCAATGTAAAAAAAAAAAAAAAGGATCAACAACTGTCTACCCTTTTCCTCTGGCAAGCTCTCTTCCACACAACGTCCAAGTGGGGGAGTCAGTGACTGGATGGTTCAAGACACTGAGATAACAAATGATCAAAACAGGTAGGAAGGAACTATAAATATGAGGACTGACAAGAGTCAGGTGAAAATTGCAAAAGCTTGGAAAAGCATAAAACTGAGGCAACAATGTTTTATTAATGACTAAATATTACTAGACAATAATAAATAAAACTTATTAAGGTAGTTCTCATAGTTTAAAAAGCAAAGAGAAGTTGTTTATATTTCTGTAACTTACTTGATATAAAGTTATTTAATAGTTTATTAAATTTTGTCCTTGGAAAACCCACACTCAAAACAGCTAAAGCAGCCACAAAATGCAGCTAAAAAACAGCTAAATAAAGCATTCAATGTTTAAAGCAGCTCTAACAAAATTTTAGTATATCTTTTATTTGTCTGATGGTAATTTGACCATTCTATAATAGATCTATATCTTCTCCAGGACCACAGCATGGTGGTTTAAGAAATAACAAGCTATTTACTAAATCAGCTAGTGTTGGATAACTTGTTGCGAGCTTAAACAAAGCCACCAGTCTCAATTATCAAAACCTGTCTGGTGTGTAAATTCAACACATGCAAAACATGAAGTCTGCTGTATAAATTACAGCAGCAATACAAGCCAGGCTGCTGTAGGTAACAACAAAAATGAAAAAATATATAACATAAAAAAAATGCAAGAAAATATGTTAAACATAAAGAAGATAATGAAAAATCAAAAGGTTAAATTCAATAAGGCAAGACAAGTGAGAGAGTAATGCTAAATCTAGCTGATGTTTATAAGATCTTGTGAAAGTCTGATATACAGACACTCTTTGCAAAGAATATGTGTTTTGAATAGCTAATGTGGCGAACATAATAGTAAATCAAGATGTCTGCTTTTCTTGTTGCTGTCTAATCAGGTCAGAGTGGTTTTGTTCTACAAAGAGAGTCTGAGCAAGTTTCCATTTACGTGTGAAGATTTACTCTATGCGTATCTGTCTACACGGCAGTAAAAGTCCTCCATTTCCTAACCCAATTGTGTCTAGGTGATTTATTCAGTGACCAGTGCAGCCAGTACTTTGTGATGACTGGCCACCAATGATATGTCATGTCAGTGGAGCAATACAAGGAGCAGAGGACCGGGAACAAGAAGAGAAATATGCAAAGAAAAAGAAAAGACAAACGTTATGCAAGACTCAGAATTTTTTTTTTTTTTTTTTCTGCTTCCACTGACTTGATTAGCACTTCGTTCGCTCCTGCTGTCATCCTGCTTTAACATCTCAAGCTGGAGTTCATTAGAAAAATGAGAGGAAATGTCAATGAGAAACAAGTCACCCAGTAATGCAATCAGACACGCCAAAACTCACTCTGTATCCTTCCATGGTTGCTCCAGACACACACCAATGAATGCACATAAAAACAAGCCTCAACTGGAGCAACATCAACGACACTTGGTTTCAGCAAGACTTTTCTTTTTAACATTTGAATACGATGACAAAATTCAAAGGAATACGACTATCAATAAAATAGAAAATAGAAACAATTTACATATAAGACGCTATAAAAAAAAAAAAAAAAAAAGTTCTAATTTTGTCGTCGACAACAGAGTAATGAACTATATTCAGGCCTAAAGTTTTAAAAATTATTTACACTCTGGACTGACTTCATGGATAAAAACCAGTAAGAAAATGACTTTTCTGCTCTTGTTCACAATGATACATTAATACAGATCTTGGTAGACAGAAAATGAAAGATTTGTGTGGGTATTGATTTAGTTTTTTCTAAAGATACGCAGACAGATTTTTCTGTTTCACACACCAATACAGAGGTGTAAATGTTTATTGACAGATTTCTTTCAACATTCTAGGAGAAAATCCAGACAGATATTTCCATTCACCAGCACGATGGAAGAGAAAAACAAATGTAACAGTGTTTAACAAATTTATTTTGATTATTCAGTGAGAAAATTTGCAAATTGGACCATACTTTCTAAAAGTAGAATTTACTTTTCCAAAGGAAACTCAAGTTTTAGGGATTGTGATTAATCTCAAAGCTTTATAGCTTTGAGAAAGTATGAAAAATAAAAAGAGGTATGCATATACAAAACATCCTGATACTCTAACACAGACTAAAGTACATATTTTTGATCCCCAAACAGTTTTCACAGCAGTTATGAAGCAAATAAAGCCTCTGGTAAGGCACAGAGGAAACCGATACATCACTGTAACCTCAGGATAAAACAAGAATAGTAAAATCAGAAAATTTTCTCTGAAGTTTATTGATGAAAATATTCTCTTATAAAATCACATCAAATTTGTATGTAGTAAGTCACTCTGGGAGCTTCGCAGCAACAAAAAAAAAAAAAAAAGAAAAAAGAGATTCCGGTCTGCAGTTTCACACACTTTAAATAAAAAGGGGGAAAAAACTAGATATGTGTACAGAAGGAATCTGTTTATCTTCATAAACTTCAGTAACAAAGCTATTAAAGATGAGCTAAGCAAAATAAAATATTCAATCATGTAGGCCTACATGCATATGAGTTAGATAATTAAACATAATTGTAATATGTATGTTATTTATAGCTACATTAACTTGATTGTAAAAATGTGTTTCTTTGATCTATAGTAACTATTTTGTGTTTAAAACATGAAATGTTAATTGGGGATACAATCTGTTTTTCATTTAATCTTGTCCAGTTAAAGTTTCCTTTTTTGTTTGCCTTTGACATTGCTATCCAACTTTGCTAATGAGATACTTCAAAATGTGCATAAAACATGAAGCAGGACTTTTTAACTGACCCCATCATTAAATATGCATTAGTTTGTTTGGCTGAATTCAAAGCATTCATCAGCTCCTCTTTTGTTGCATTTCAGGGAAAAATGTAGCTGTCTGCTGAAAACCCATATTATTAAGCCTCAATGGCTGTTCCCATGGTAACCACAAGTGTCCCCAAATCAACCAAGACTAAAATCTGAAGCTATTCTTCTGTATTGTTCTTTTCTTCTACAGTTCATATCGCCAATAATTGTTAAAAAAAAAAAAAAAAATGTTGCAGTGAGTTTGTGTCTTATCTCATTACTTTTTTGAGTTTTCATTAAAATGCTTGGAATTGTGGCCTTTTGGAGAAATGTCTAATGTTCTTTTATCAGTCTGAGTGAATTTATGCTACTTAACACGAATGCATCAAAATATTCTCAAAGTGGTTGATTTGTGTCTTGTCTCTAAAATGTAAAGTAAAACTAATTAAGAGTCTAAGAGTTCTGGAAGAAACTTACTTTGTGTTTTCCTTTGCATTCTGAGCATTTGAATTCAGCAGGTCATGCTTTACTGCCCTTAGTGTATAGATTTGGTTCTTCAGCTGCTGTTTGCCCTCCACACACCTCTCAAGTCCTGCCTTTTGCTCCATCAATCCACTCCTCACTCTCAGCAGTTGAAGAAGAAGATTGGCAACTTATTGATGTTCACGGCATTGCCTCACCCTGCGCTGATCTCCTCTGCAACAAAGGCAGAATAAGAAAGAGTGATTGAAAGTTTTAAGACTGTGGTCTTCATTTAGGTTGAATTAAAAAGTTGAACAGAAAGAGAACAAAACAAAGTCTACCAGATGGGCTCCTTCATCAGCTTCTACCACAGCAGTACTGAGCAAGTCATCAATTACAGTGATGATGTGCAGTGCATGTCAAGTGAGGAGAAAATTGAGCCCTGGTCTGGGAATGAGGAGTCAGGGGTGATTTAGCTGGTCAGTAAAGTAGCCATGTGTCTAATGAGCTGCTCTGCATGTCAAGAAATTTATTCCCACCAAGTAAGTTTCTTGTGAATGCTATCTAGATGGATTTAATGTCCAATTAGAGTCTATTTTCTGAATAATTAAATAGTCTGTTTTTGCTCTTTGGGATGTAAAGATGTCATGTTGGAAGTACGATGATTATAGAAATTCAGAAATCTGTCACCACATGTAAGCAGCTGGATGAGAAAAAAAGTGGATTTAGACACAGAATTTACTGCCAGAAGAAAACTAAAATAAGATTTTTTTTTTTTTTATCACAATCAGTTTTGCTCATTTTGAGAAGCAGGGAGCTTCGTGCTCAGCACTGATGAGGCATTAAGATTTTGGTTCTGATGAACTATGGCCCACTGAGGACAAGAGTGTCTCAAAAGGTTTTCACACAGAATGTGAGCAGGTAACCATGATTATCTCACTGTCTTGTAGGCATACAGGTTTTGGGAATTACAACTAATTGTGTGCTTGGGCTATATTTATCCTTCGCAATGGCATGTTTATGCTTTATCCTCCATGTATAATAATGGCTGAACATTTCAGTTTTAACTTAAAGAGACAACAGAACATTTATCCTACAATAGAACAACAAAACCTGTCAACATTTTAATGTAAGTGTGTATCATTATAAAATCCAACTGACTTGCTCAGTTTGCTGCTGCAGGTAAGTGACATGTTGTCTTGCGTGAAAAGTGTTTTGACAAAAAGGTGTCGAAACACTTAATGAAAGGGAAAACTGGGGAGTCAGTAGGGAGGCTGTGCATCCCAAAAGTCTTAGGTAACAAGGTGAACATAAGTTCTCTCTTAAATGTCATTCAAAGTGTGTGGGAGAGTTACAAACATGATGAATTCATAGACAAGAAAACAGACTGGATTTCAAACAAAGAGGATATTAGAATGAAAAAAAAATGTTTCTTAGATTTACGATTGACATATTTCAAATAATTTCAATGAAACTTTGTCAAATTATATTAGGGAAAACCGATGGATACATCAATATGGGAAAACTTCTGCATCGTTTCTATGCCACTTCTTAATTAAGAAACAGCAAACTGACTGAGGCAATTTAGCATCACAGAATATTGTAAAGAAAACTGTCTATTCCTTGTGGACTGCTGCCTAAGGACACAACACCCCATCTGATTGGATACATACATTTTATTTGTTAAAAGTCTTTGAAGACTGAATGCTTCTTTCCTAGTGAAAATAACTAATATTCAATCAATACAAAAGTAAACTCACTCTGATTCCAAATAAACACTTGCACTAAAACTCACACTATGGTCATAATAACGGTGTTTCTTTCTTCTAAACCATAAATTAGTGTGACTAAAAAGCGATATGACAAATCAGCTTAAGGAAGGAAGCTCATCTTCTACACTTTACACTACTAAATGAGCAGTTCCCCTGTCTCTAATAACTCAGCATACATTTGCATGATAATGACACTGATTATTTATTTTGAGCTGTACCTTTCAGCCATTTCTTGTTTAAACAGTAGGTAGGATAAAATTAATTTTGTCCGACCCACTTAATTCTGATTCGTCTCAACAGTCATCCAGTGAAAGGCAGGAAACATCCTGACAGTTCAAGAAACACATCGGACAAAAGACTCACTGAACTGGATCCAAGCTAACTTTACACATTTTAAACCATAGCAGGGGGACCCAAAATTTATATACTATTTCAAATTTTACCACATTTGAGTTAATTTTCTCTGCTTAAACAACATTTAATTTATGTTTGAAATGCGGCTTGAAATGACATAAATAACCTGAACTGAATGACATTATGTGGTGAGCAGCATGTATGTGTCTGTCAACACCTAAAACTTGGAGTGGATTGGCTCTTGAAGAGTGGAATTGAACACTGCTGGTTTGTATGCAACACAATAAAAACTCACTGAGTGACAGGAGCACAAGGATTGTCTACTGCACCCTAAAGCAACCTTTGCCCACTGCACTGTGAAAATTGTCTCCAGACAGTGATGAATAAAAACACAGTTAGATGATACCTTCAAAGAAGTTTTCAAGGACTAAAAACCGAAATAAAACTTACAAAAAATAAAACAAAAAACAAAAAAACAAAAACAGAATGGGTAAGATGTTTACCAGTTTAAATCAATAATGGAGAGCAAGCATCGGTATGGAACCCAGGGGAAAAAAATAGAAGAAAAACATGAACAGGGTAAAAGGACAGCTGACAGCTTAAAAGGCATTGAGACAAGACTATGTGTACTGTACAGTCAAACAGAGTTGACAAGGTGACAAGAGGCAGGTAAAACTAAGGGCAGAACAGACTAACAAAAAAGAACAGAATTAACCCTGACAAGAGACACTCGATGTTAAAATGGAGCAGGGATCTCAAGCTGGTTTGCCATGTGGTTCAGAGTAAACTTCTTGTATTTGTGAAAGAACAGATTAATAAAAACATTACATTTCTATCTTTGAAAAAGACTATATGAAGAATCAGTAGAATCATTAAAGGTATTGTGAAACTTTTCTCAGACAAAAAACCAGATATAACATGTGTTCATTTGTAAAATGTAATGTAAACATTAAGAAATAATGCGTACATTAACGTTTTTTCATTTAGTTTCTTCATTAATTAACCAATACTCTGAGCCAAATAAGCACAGGTCAATACAACAAAACAATTTTGTATATATCATTTACTAAATGTATCATTCATTAATGAATAACCTAACTGATCTATTTATAGCTATTTTTTTTTTCTATTAATTTGCATTAGTGTGCTGCAATACATTATGATATTTTTTCACTGTCAAACTTACACATCACAGTTAGTGGGCGGCGCCGACACCAAGACATTTGGTGGAAGGAGCCCTTGCAGAGCTGATTGGCCAAGCATAATTTATTTGATGAGACACTTTGACACAAAACTGTGAAAAAAATTCAACAGATAATGATATAATACATCATTTCACCTTTTGTAATGATTTGACATTTAATTTTTAGGTATTTAATCAGTTATTGAAATATTTACAAACTTGGGAATGTATTAAGATTTTTTTATGTTGAGTTTTAAAATAATAGTCATTTTATAATGAATTTAAAGATAACATTTTGGCTCCTTGCAAATCTGCTGCGGCCATGAGTCTCGGCCGTTATTTTCATTGTCACAAGTTTGTGATTTGTTGATCCTCATAATTAACACACACATTATATTAATATATTTAAGATATAACAATGTGTGTATCCTTTTGTTCTGACTGCTGAAAAATGTCTATAAACATGACTGAACTCCTAACCCGGACATTCAGTGATGAATGTGGCAGTTCTAGCATTTGGGCCACAGGGTGTTTGTCCCACTGATAGTCAGGAAGCCAAGGAAGAGGAGAGGTTGTTATTGATTCAGACCTATTACTAAAAAAAGAAAATGTTTGGGTCAGATTGTGACCAGTATGGCCCTCTGTTTACTCTTTGGTCCAGTGAGAAATGGCACAGAGAGCGAAGTCATACACAGAGAAAAACACTAAATCCCTATGGTTGAAACAAAATTGCCACTACATAATTCTTAAGCTATTAAGTGCCTACAACTTCTTTACAGATTCTCTCTAAAATATTACTTAAATTTTAGTAAGTCCAATCAAATCACATATTCTTTTAATCTGTTCCCCCAACAACATAAACTTGTTGGGGGAAAATCACAAAAAAGAGGAAACTTGGGATTATAGACAAAAAAGATGCAGGCAGAGCAGGTCATCGAATGCAGGCAGTGAGTGAAGCAAGTAACGGAGGAATCTAGAAAGAACAATGAGAAATCAGACGCTAAAACACAGAGCCAGAGGTGGAAACTTACGAAGAAACCAAATGAGCTAATCAGCAAAGAAGAACAGTTCTGGCAGAATGAAGGTAGAAAACTCAGGGGGGGAAACTAATTAACAAAAGAGCTGAGCTAAAACTCAAGAAACAAAACAGGGAAAAACACCACCACTGAGAGAAGAGAACTAAATCCAGTTGCACAAAGAACAGAACACAAGAATGAACTAAGGAAACAGAAATGATCAAATAGAAAGTCAATTCTAGCACTATTACACACAAGGAAATGGACTAAAATATGGCTACACCTAACAAGTGTAAATAAATAATCAAAAAACTGTCGAAACAAACAACTGAAAACCAAAAAAACAGACATACATGGTAATCTTAGAATATTAATAATTTCTATCACAACAGGATAGAAATTATTTTCTTATGACAGTTTCAGACCAGAAATTCTGAAACAGTCTGAAAGTTGTGCTAGCCTCTTTAGCATTAATTCAACAAAGGGTTGTAAATGGGTGTGACAACATCTTTATTGACTACCTGTCAATGCAAACTGTACTTCCAACTTCTCAGTAAGGAAAATAGCCACTGGCTGTCCAATAAGTTGCTCAAAGTTTGTGAACAATGTAATTATGTTGGCATAATTGACCATGCTCATAAAATTGCATGTGTGCAATTACGTAGCAAAGACAATATTGCATGACAAAAACTACAATGAGTTCTTTTAGCCGGTTTATAAAATGACAACTCAAGATTATTTATTGTCATCATGCAACTATAACAAGTTTTTTGTTGAAACACTGGCTCTGAATCTACACACGAAACGCGTAAGAACAGCCTCCTTAGAAGACATTCTTAAAAAAAAAACACCTATAAAGAAAATACTCTCACAACATGGTGGCAGATTGAATAAACAGCATATTTTTGTAAGAGATTAAGCTTTAATTTATTAAATCTATATCGCAAACATCATGTTTGAGACCACATGAAGTTAATACATTTGAACAAGGCAATGCCCCTTGTTATGCAGTTAAAATGGTACTTTTTCTCACTAAATAATTTTCTATTAAAAATCATGTCCTTTTGTCCTTTACATTTTTGAGGCAACTGTGCAAAAGGAGTTAATTTGCCTCAGAGCCAAGAACTGAGCTCATAATCACTGGTTTTGTGAGAAATATAAAATCATTTGGAATAACATGAAAATACCATGACCTTCCCTTTGGGCACTGTTAGTCTTAAGGTTTTCCTAACAGTTAATCCCTTGTAAACACACACACACACAAATATTTGTGTCTATTCTGTCTTCTTTCTTCTGTTTAAGGCTACATACAAAAACACAAAGAGACGGACATCTATAAAACAAGAAAGTAAATCAGGTTATGGAGCAGAGTTAAGAAGAATACATCATAGATTGATACATCATGGTTTTTAATGATTAAATCCTGGATTTAAAGCAAATACAATCCAACATTGTTTCAAAGCAATTATATTTATTTTTCAATGGACAGTGTTGATCTCTTTTTTTAAAAGAACAAACATAAGGTTTTAAATCAAGGTGAAAAAAACTAAACTTGAAATGAAAGGTGGGATTATGACACACTACAAAAGCAATGCTAATGAGCTGAACGTGGACAACAGGATCGCACCATGAAGTTACTCAAAAACAGAGCTGTCTATTAAAATGCATGATGTATCCGTCTTTTTCAAATGTTCTCTGTGTTTGATTTAATAATGTCATGAATGTTTTAACATTCTTTGTGTTTTGCTGGTATAAAAACCTTCTTGGTTGTTTGTGGCAGGAAGGGGGTATTACTGCTTGAGACCTGCTGGTGCAATTATATAAAAATAATAAGGCTTTGTTGAAACTGAAGTGCAAGAAAGAAATTGAACATTATGAAACATTTTTTTTTGTTATTGAAGTAAGATAACTAACAATAAAAATTGTTAGTTGCTCCAGTTGGCAGTTACTCAGGTAATCACTTGCATTTTACCTGAACGCTAGTGGAGTTTAGAGATGATGGAGCAAACAATCTGCATGGTATTGTGAAAACTTTTTAAGCCATTGTTAATTTATTTCCATGACCCAGAATTTATTGTACTTTTTTGGTGATCAATAGCTCTTTGGATTTCTGAAGGTGGGTGTAGGTTTGTTTTTGTTTTTGTTTTTTGGGGGGAGAATCCAGATTTTTGATTCTTTTTTTACTCATCTTCTGTCCAATTCTTCAACTTGACAAATACAGATATATTGTGTGCTCAAAGGAAAGAGAGAAAAGTCACAATGTAGGGGAAAAAAATGTCAGGCCCATAAAAATAATCCAGCATAGAATCTGAAAACTACAGTAGGGATTAGTCATGTATTTATGACTGTGCTTTATATATATTTTGGTTGCAGCCTGTGGTACATAGATAATATGGCAGAGTGTTTTGTCACAGACAAGCTATACCTTGCCAGGCTGAGAGAGTAAAAACGTCCCAGTTGTTGATTTACATTTTGTTAAACACCAGAGGATTTTCAGCAGCAGTTCTACCAAACAGTGCATGGTCTGTGCTCAGTGCTGCAGACCATGCCCTCTAATGCAAAGGCTACCAACAATACACTGGAGAGTTGTGGTGGTCTGTAGAACCAATGTGCCCCAACTAACAACAAATCAATATCTGTGGGTTAAAGTGTAAAGTATGATTAATGTATCAGCTTCAACGTTGATAGCTCCCAGTAGTGATTGTGAATGCTTGTTAATGTCATAGATCTATTTTGGGGAATTTATTAGCATTTTCCCAGCTCAGATGGGGAAAGGACAGAATGAAAGTTGTTCACTTTGAATACTGTACATGGATATTTACAAAGAACACTGACATACAGGAAGAAAATGTTTCAGCCAAATACTGTGACATAGCTGGAGTTGTAATGATGTGTTTTATATGTTTGTATAAGGCAAATCATATACCTGCTTTTGGGGAAATATAAATATGTTGTTTAGAGATCTACAAATGAACCCCCACTTTAACTAGGGCAGATAATATCTTTGTTTCTTGTTTTATGGGTTAGATTTACTTTACAAGAACTTCATTTTAAAACCCTTAGTTGATTGAACAAACAAAGGATGCTCCACCAGCAATTAAAGTGACCAGAGAGCCCATTAATCAGAAGCATTTGCTAAAGTCAAAGTAGGCTTCGTCTGAGAGAAAATTGTGATGAGAAGAGCAATGTGTTGTCAGACGATGTGGGGAAAATATGAGATGGATGACCTCAACTTCCTTTTCAAGTGCAAAAGCTGTTATTAACAATTTCCATCCAGATAATGGTGAGCACAAAACATTGGACTTATTCAGGACAAAAAAAAATCCTTACAAACTCAAAAAAAAAACATACTGCACATAAACTAAAACTCTCAACAGTTTTTTAAACAGTTGACTGGATTATATTACTAACATTTTTGTGTCCTCTATAACAGACAAAAATAACTCATAACTTTTCACTTGTATTAGGTCCAATAGGATCAATGGTAAACTTTTTTTTTTTCCAGTCAGTTGACAGAAAACTGTTTTGACATGAGATTGTTTCACCATCTTGTGTCAAATTTACTTTTGAAATAGTTTTAAACATACTTTGACTCACAAGCCTCATCTGAAAGCATATTCTAAATCATAGAATATGGCTGTAAATACAACCTCAAACATTATGCATATGTACAGCCTCACCAATATTTAGATAAACATCCCGCAAAAAGCTGCAGAGAATCCACACGCTTTGAATAGCCATCAAAAAGCTTCTGGCATCCTCGGTGGAAAAGTGACCACTCTCCCTATCAGAAATAGTAGGCCTCATTTAAATTTGCTGGCTTGCAGACCCTAGGCACATCTTAGCTGAAATTCTTTTTCAAGTTTACATGACAAACATATGTCTTTGGTGTCATCTTATATAATTCTTCAAAGTCCCAAATTGCAGCTTTTCTCCAAAGCTGCAGAAAATGTAGCTGCACATCATCACCAGAACTGACGTCACACATTGCTTCAATTACTGCAAACATTCAAATTTTAAGTAAGAACTTGTAAGACTTCTAAAGTCTCTTATGCGCTTCACAAGATTTTGCAAAATGACTGCAATGCAATTTTAATCTCATTTGATGCCATGACAAAATAAATTCCACATCATTATATATCTTAATTTGAAGATATCCTACTCTAATTCTAATCTTATCCTACTATTTTTTTTTACCTAGAAACATTAAATGAGCTTTTGAAGTTTTCATAATAAAATATACACATACAAAAAAGATGTCTTGACAGATGCACAAGATCAAAAACACAAGAAACTACAAGAGGGTTTTTTTTTTGTTTTGTTTTTTTTTGTTCATTTAAAGTTTAATGACAGTGAATAATTTACAGACAAGTAAGATATTAATGCTGTGGGGGCAACAACAACCAGCATGTTTTACTGTAGCTGGGTTCTATCCTTTATACTATACTTGGACATGCAAAGCTTTATGAACTTGCACGTGACACTAACTATTATCTTGTCCAACAGGATATCATCATTGTGCTTATTTGCTCAAATAAAAATACTGAGCACATGAAACTGCTGTTTTATCATGATCAAAGCTTCAAATAGCAAATGTATGTTTTTTTTTTTTCTTGAATTGATTTTGAAATAAAAAGATAAGAGGGAGAATCGTTGCTTTAGTTAAAAGAGCAAGAAAAACAGACTTATATACTTTTCACATAATTTTAGCATTGATTTCATTAATACCGTCAACCTGAGTGCTGTTAATGTAACTACAGTGTATCCTTCTGCTGCCATCAGGAGCCTCAAAGCTCAAATCATTACAAACACATTTCTTTAATATGGAAATTAATTCACTGTACTCTAACAACCTCCATGTTGACCACATCTTAATCCAGTGGAACAACTTAAAAATGGATTTGCATCATGGAAGGAAAGGTGATGAATCTGCAGCAACTTTGTTGCACTTGTAAGTCCATATGGACCTCAGCCTCTGAAGAATATTTTCAACACCTCACTGAATCTTTGCCATGAAAAATTAAGATGGTTCTGAAGGCAAAGGAATTTTGATCTGGTGCTAGCACAGTAACCCTGATAAAGTGGCTGATAATTCACTGCCAATCCAAACTTGAATTTTTGATGCTCACTGGATGTCTTCTTTCTTTAAACAGAAAGAAGACAACAGTTTTTAAAATAACAGTTTATTTTAAAAACTATTAGCTAACATACTGATAAAGTATATTTTTATCTGAACAATAGATAATTATCACAGCTGATCAAAAGAACAAACACACTCTCTAACTGAAAGCATCTTCTCATGACCACACATGCATTTTACAACCAATATCCTCTGGGCTCTATGTGCTGTATCGACGCTGCCATTTGCCTCCAAGGTCTGTTGTTTTTATGGCATATCTGTAAAACAGTGGGCCCTTCTGTTGGACAGTGCAGTTTAAACTTAACTCAATGTAAGTGTGTGGGCTTCAAGTTTCAACATAAATAATACAAGTAGCCTAAGAGTACTTCAGTGTCTATGGAGAAACAAAGAAAGGTATTGATTGCAGTTTGTGGAAGTGTATAAAATTTTCAGATTCTTTACTCATTTTGGGCAGGCAACTGCAACAAAGTACTGCTTTTGGGGATTATGGGTAGAAGGTTTCCTATGCTAAAACAAGTTTAGCAAAGGAAAAATTCAGGTGCTAAAATTAACACCTGAATTTCCCCCCATTTTATTCTACTCTGATGCTGTTTGCTTATTGTTTTATCTTGAACGATGTTGAACAATATTTTACAGAAAATCAACAAATTTATGTGCAGAAAGACACTTCAAATAAAGTGAGAAAAATTGACCACTCCAGATTCCTGCAACAAAATGTGTAATTTGAAGAAATGATATAGGAGCATCGTGTTCCTGATTTGTACCTGTAATTTAACCAAACGAGAGGGGCAGCTGCTTTTTTATTGTTAAAAAATATTTTAAAAACATTTAAAAAAAAAAAAAAGGTGTCATGGCTTGTAATTAGATGAACTGTATGTTTTATTGTTGTGAAATTCTGCAAACAGAGAGGGAGAAAAACATCTTAGCAGTCAACAATCCATAATTCTGAAAAAATATTTTTCAAAACTAAATAAAACAAGAAACATGAAAATGCCTATAATTATGCGGCTTTGAATGGCAGACGGAAGCACTGACAAAAGACGAGCCTTGTAAATATGAATCTGTGTTTTGTTCACAGGTGTGGTGAGTAAAACGTGTCTCATGGGTGCAATTGTGATGTTGACATTTTCATGGATGAAACTACAAGAAGAGCAGGACAAACTCATGAATAGAAATACATGTTTATATGAATCACTGTCGTGAATGTGGATAACTTTTGAAGAGAGGGAAACATCAGAGTGAATGTTAAAATGTGACTCAACAGAGGTTGATTTTATGTTTCAATGAATATATATTGATATATTCATTGACATATCTTCTTAATATATCAATGAAGATATTTTGGCCTAAAAAATGTGCTTTACAAGAAGAAAATCACCAGGAAATAAAATCAGCTATGTATTGTAACTTAAAACGTGAAATTTGAGAAAAGTTAGGTAAGCTGATTCAAAACGTCTCTGTCTTCTTTTCTCCTGATATACAAATATTTGTGTTTGTGATAGAGTGAAAAGTAGAAGAAAAAGCGCTTTAAATGATTGAGTGAGCATACATGTGAAAATACCTGGACTGGAGATATTTATTTCAAAAGGGTTTTGAGCATTTGATATACTGAGCATGGATCGGCAACCTGTAATAGAGCTGCAGAGAGCTCTGGGAATTACAGCAGCATGGCATGCCTGATTGCACCTTCTGCCCAAGTGTAACACTAAGTGAATGGGAAATTATGTAGGAGGGAGCATAGCTCTGTAGAGACTCTAACATCAGGCAAATTCTTCAAAGAAAGTGTGAGCTGTAGATGCAACCAAGACAAGAATATTTGTAAAAATATCCCACCACCAAGACTGGCAGCAAGAAACCAGACTGAGTCGGCATGTTAAGCCTCAATTTGGTGACTGAAAATATCACAAGATATTGCCCAAGAATGATTCTAGTTGGTAAAATAGGGAATCAGATGCATCTATGAAGATGCTATCTTCATTGAACTAATAAAATAAAAGCCCATATTAACAACAATGGAAATAAATGAACTAGGAATGCATTAAAGTAGTGGGATCTAAGCAATTAAATATCAAAATGATCAAAGCAGCAACATAAATGAAAAGTTCAAATATTCAACTCAAAACTATCTTCACTATGTGAAGAAAATAATACATTGAAAGCAAAGGAGATGGATTGTCCAGTTGAAAATGGTTTGAGGGATGAGTAAATTGGGGCCTCTAAAAAGAATTCAGCTTTAGAAAGATTGGCTGTGGCGGCGTAACGGTTTAGCACAACTCACGTATGGAGACCTTGATCCTCAACGCGGCTGTCGCGGGTTCAACTCCTGGCCCCAGCGACATTTGGGCCTGTCAGTCTACTTTAAAAAAAATACAGGCCTCTAGAGCCAACAAAATCCTCTGAGAAAAAAAAAAAGACTGGCTGTAAAACTTGAGACTGTTAAAAATAATATTTTAATTAATGAGAGGGATATGACTTTACTGATGCTGATACTCAGCATCAGTAAAATGCTTATACCCAGCAAGCTCTGAGCTGAGAAAGCTCTGTGAAATGAGCTTCCTCTCATTTCACAGTGAAAGCTATGATGAGCACTCTTTATTTCCTTCCTTCAAAATAATTGTCTGATGAGTAAATGTTCTTAGATACATAAAAAAAAGTATTCAAAAATGACAACAACTTTCCACATTCTGACGATCTCAACTAAATCTAACTGTATTAAGTTTAGCTTTTGGTTTTAAAAAGCTTTTTTCTCCAGTGATCTTTACTATAAGCTGATTTTCCTTTTGACAAAATTACTTTCTATCAGAATGGAAAGCCTCTTCGCTCTCCTAACTGGTTGACAGAAGGCATACAGATGCAGACTCAAAAGTACATATTTGTCATGCACACATACCTGAGCATTGTGCTGTAGCTGTTCAGACTGAGCAGCTGCAGACCCTGATACTCATGTAAACTGAGCACTGCAGATGCTCTCAATTTTTCCTCGTCGCATTTAGCCACAGACACTCACAAAATCACATAAGCACATAGTAAGGTCGATCACATGACTTGCATAAATGATGATATATCACAGCTGCAGATAGTGAATCTAGGAGTTATCTAATAAATCTCTGAGGTGTTCCGTAGGCAGATTTGGGTCTCATAATACATGGCCTCCTGCTGCGGCATATTAATAGATATTCTGGATGAATATTACTGGCATTCAATCACTGTCATCATTTGAATTAGTTTTTCTATTTTTTAGCTTCTGTGGTATCTAAAAACAAATGCAGAGCCACGTTACAATTTATTTTACTTAAAAGACATAAATGCACTGCTATTTCTTGTACAAAAAAATGTGGGTGTTCAGAAGCACTTCCTTTATTCAGAAACTGTTTCAGCTACTATTAGCATGAACGTTAAAACACATTTTTTGCTTATATTGCCATCTTAATTAAAACGTCCACATGTATTTCTCATTCAACAAACAACCTTAACAAAATCTCTTACACTTGCAGACAAAAACACTCAGAAAATAAACATTTTTGGAGACAAGAAGAAGTTGTCCATCTTGACTATGTAAATAAACAGATCTGAATTGAAATCTGTCAGTGGATAAACTCTTAATTTTAGACAAATTCTTTAATATAAAACATTATTTGTCATCTGTTAAGTAGACTCTTAGAGAACTAAGTTATATGATATTTTAAATTGTCACAGAAGTTATTTTTTTAGAACTGTTTCATTCAAAAATATTGTACAGTGCAGTTCTTTGCAAAAGTATTTATCCACTTCAAAGTTTTAAAGTACTTGAATCAGATCCATGCAAAAAACCAGCACAAAGCAGCGCACAAATGTAAAGTGGAAAAAAAAGGATTTATGGTTTTCAATTATTTTACAGTTAAATTTGAAAAGCATGTCATGTATTTGAATTTAGTTTACATTGAGAAACTAAATATTTAATTAAACTGCCATAAGAGTTAACCTAATGAGTAGATAGAGTCCATTTGTGTGTGATTTAAACTAAACACATTGGTTCTCTGCAGGTCTTAAAGGATTTTCACAAAATTTAGTCTTTAATATATTATTAAAGGTTAAGAAACTCACCAGGCAGGTCAGGAAGAAAACTGTAGGAAGCTTAAAGCAAGATAGTTATAAAACAAATCTCAAGATGAGATAGATTGAACCAAAGAGGAATTGCTTTTCAACATACACACCAGATGATTTCTAAGAAACAATTTATATTGTAAAATATCCAGAATATAATAACCTAATGAATTTTTCCTGTTCACTTTATTGTCAGTCTCCCTGGAGGATCAAATAAAACCGATGTGAGAATAAAACAAGGACTCAGCTGTGCATCCAAGTTTCTTGCCATTGAACTAAAGCTTCTGCTGTTTTGCAAAAGAAACCAAATGTTCAGAGATTTTGGTTTCTATGTGAACAAAGCTGGTAGAGGCACTTGTAAGAGTTGGTTCTCCACAGTAACAATTTTATTTACAGAAATGTCAATAACATGCAATATTATTGCATGTTATTCACATTATGAATTACTTTCTGATGGATAGCATAAGCTATAAGATGTAACATAAAATCTTTACACAACACATTGACATGTCAAGTTGTAATGTTACAAAATGTGAAAAAGTTTAAGTGGTGCAGATATTATTGCAAGGCTCTGCATTTAAGAAAAGAATGTTTTTGGAAACCTCTGATGGGGTTTTAAAATGAGAATTCCTCTAGCATTGAAGTCAAAGGGGACATAAAAGGTCAAGAATGTCATTGGGAATCAACAAGGAATCCTCTGCAACAGATGGTTGATTGGATTAAAAATGCTCAAAACTAAACAAGCTGCTTCAACATCCCATAGGGTTTTGCTGCCACTAATCCAGGAAAATATTCATGCCTGGCTCCTGACAATGAAAAATAAAGCAAGAGAATTGCACACATTTTTGTTTAATTCATTTTCTCTCAATATTCCAGTCTGTATGGGTCCAAAATGTTCTTTGCTATATGAAAGTATTTAAAAATGTACCACTGTTGTATAAATATTCAACTCTTTCTGGACTGTCTACACCCCCGTATTTCAGGATCCTGGCAATACCTCTTCCATGCTGATTATGTCGCTTTGATTCTCCCTATTTGTTTCTTTTAACCTTTGCGAGATTTACTGATTTATCATATAACCTTATAAACTAAGGTAGCACAGATGTTAATGGAAAGCAACTTTAGAAAATGACATTTTCAACCAAACAGCTTGACGTGCATTGGCATTCTCATGTTGTACAAAACTCATGCTGAATTTCTAACAAGTTCTTATTCAAATTCTGATGTAAAAGATTGACAAGGATCAGCACAAACAGAAAAGACAGCACAGATAAGGATGTACACAGATAGGGAAAGATAAGGGAAAAATCAATCACCTTGTTCTCATTTTGTTCCTGATAGGAAGGTAAAAACTGACTTTTCTGTGTCCTAGTATTGTTACAATTCTCCATGGCCAAGGTGTGTAAAACCTTTGGCTCTGAAAAAAAAACAAAAAAACACATGCACTCATAAACACTTAGGGCCTCATTTGTCAAAACCTGATGTCGACTTGGCTCTGACATGTTCGTAGAACAATGGCCACACATGATTTGTGAAATCACGTGTTTATTGTCCATCCCAGCGAACAAACAATGAGGTGCTGATAAATCTGGCAAGTTTAAGTCGCCTCAGCTCTACAATTCGTAACAAGGATAAAACAGAAAAATGACAATTAAAAACGGATACATTCCTCTCAGATTCAAATGGATTCAAAAGGATTAGTGACACATCAAACAGAACCCGATATAGAGGGTCACAAAAAGTCTGCCCAATTCCTTTGTGATATTTCAGTATCTCATGATTCTCCTTGCAAAGAGAAAACCAAGTCACATTTTAAAGAGGCAATAAAGGTAAAATAAAGATTTTTTTTTAGTTTTACATCATGTTATAATATGCTCTCATCAAAAACATACCGGCAAAGTTGCCACAACTGTTTCATGCATATTTGAAAAATCATCAACAGTTTCTAGAGATTTCAAAATAAGTTAATTAATAAGATAAGTGCAATAAGACTGCATTTTATTGAAGTTTCTGCTGCACAAGGAAATTCAAAAGAATGTTCCTATGAACACTTTCTAAAACTCTGCGATCCAAACTTTAACAATGTGTCCAATTTTGTTTTTTTCCAGTTAAATGTGTTCAAAAAAGCATAATTGGATGGAAATCCACACAATCTGGCAAAACTGACACAGAGCTTCTGCCTCATAAAGCAGCCCTCCCCTGCTCAGCTCCATCACCAGCAGCAATTAGCAAACACCTGGTGGAACTGCGCATATTTTGAGCTCATGGTAGGAACTGCTTTTCTTAAAGAAGATCTTAACCTTCTTAAAGGTTAACAGAGAAGATATGACTTCCTGAAGGCGGAGTTTCAGAAAAAGCAAGACTATTTAAAGAGACAGAGGCTCAATGTCAATAAATCAGGTCGTTTAAGTCATATTTGATATAACATGACATTGTGTGCCTGGCTAACTCATAATGCTACCCTATTAAAAGTGCTGGTTGAGTTCTGTTTGATAAATGACACCTCTGCTTTTAGTAGCACTCAGGAACTATGAAACTCATCTTCTATGTTATGTTTACATACATATTCAAATGCTATTCAAACTATTAGGATGCTAAACCTCCATTTAAAACCATTGACTTGTCTAAATGGAGAATTGCATTAAATTGCAAATATATCAAAGTGTCAAAAATGTACAACATGTTTTGCCTGTACTTTGTCGAATGTGCTCACAGTGAGCAAGATTTGAATTACATTCACATTTTGAAATGAATATAAAGAAATCTCTTTAGGTATATTTTCTGTATACACAGCGACATATGTGTGTGTCATAATTTACACACTGATAGATGTAAGTTTAGTCAGTAAGTAAATCATAGAAATAAGTGTGTGACACCAATGACTGAAAAACGTGCATAAACACACCTGACACTCAACGCTCATTGTGCTGACTGTCTGTAGACGTGAAGTACAGTCACATGTATGTGTTAATTGATTGGTTCTGGACATTAAGTGAAAGTGTGTTTGGAGTACACTGTGCAACCTACACAAGTAGGCAAGTATGCTGGGGTAAAATAGGCTTTTTGCACATAAATGCAAAGTAAATTGAAGGGTTAATGATGGAATATTACAGGTAAGTTTTGCTTTGTGTTTTGGTTCTGCCTCCCAGAGTTTGAGGCTGTTGATTTGTTTTAATACTTTGTAGGAAAACCCCAGTATGCCAAAGCTGCTTAGATGTTGCAGTGTGTTTGTTGTAGAAGAGATAGACTCAATAAAAAGATTCTATAGTGTTGTGATGCAACCAGTTTAGGTATTGAAACATGAAATTCTGTTACAGGACACACAACATAGAAAGAATATGTTAGCTAATGTCAGAGTATTCCTCCCCTTTGTGTTTTGAACTGACATCTGGACTAAGTCAAAGATACCGAGACACTTCAGGACAGAAGCTAATAAAAATTGGTCTGCTGGTATCACACAATGAGAAGAAAAACGTCTTTCACACAGAATACAACTTCTTTAAATGTAAGCAAAATTACCAATTCAGCCTCCTCTTATTGAAGTTAATTGGAATTGAAGTTCAGCTATTGTCATTGCACTAAGAAAATAACAGAACCATAATACTTTCAAACCTAGTGTATTCATTTTATGCAGAATACCCATGAGGGAAATATGAAGAGACTGATTAACATTGCAATGGACAACTATATTCAGGCTGGTCTGGTCAGAAAATGAATAAAAAGATCCCATTAGAATAAAGGTATACATGTGTACTTTATCCTGTTACAGTCAATTAATTATAAATGTACTGCTACAAAAAGGAAGGATCAATGAAAGAAACCACCAGAGAAACCAGAGTTTCACAGTGGAATTTAAATGCTCTTTTTACAATTGAAGCCAAAATATTATGAGCTGTAAATGTTTGTCCTCAGAGGAAGTTTCAGAAGGCAACATACTTAAACAGCTTTGAAAAAGTATTTGTGAACTTTGAGCTGTTTCATATATTGGCATGTTTTAACCATGAATCTTTAAACCAACACAATGTAGTGCATTGTAAGAGAAAGAAAAAAATAGGAAAAAAACTAGTGTGGCATGTAGTCACATTCAGAATTACTTGAAAACAGAAGCTGCAACCAGACCGAGACATTTTGGTCCACCTAAACTCAAGTCAGACAAAGACAGCTACAATTAGAGAACGAAGCAGTGGGGAGCATTAGTTTTCTGGAGGTCAAGAGAAAATAGACTGTACAGTCTGGTGTTGCAGCAGAGAGGCAGGAAGCAAGAAATTGTTGAAGTAAAGTTGGAGGAAGTCCCATTTGCAGCCTGCCATAAGTCATGAATGATTCATCAAACATGTAAAACTAGTTGCATTAGCTACATGTTTTTTAGATCCTCATGGAAAATGTTATGTTGGCAGAAAACTATTACACATCACCCTGAACGCACTGCTTCCAAGGATGAACATGGTGAATCCTAGACACCAACTACTTAGAGGTTACAAAAGATTTGTGACCGGAGTGAAGGTGTAATCAATCAATCAATCAATCAATCAAATTTTATTTGTATAGCACATTTCAGCTACAAGGCATTTCAAAGTGCTTTACATCATAAACATAAAAGACAAAGTCATGTAACATAGAATAAAATGAAATAAAATAAAATGAAATAAAAACACGGAATTTAAGCGCCTGTTACCGCCGGACTCCGCCGTCCGTTTAACCACGGGTATTCGTCGGGCCCCGTTGCCCACAACAGGAAAAGGTCTCAACCTACAACTTACATACATATCCACAAATGCAAATCCAAATACAAATCCATACATATTACATTTCAAATACAGTTCTAAACAGGTGTGTTTTTAGTTGAGATTTAAAGGAAGTCAGGGTTTCTGCTGTTTTACAGTTTTCTGGTAGTTTGTTCCAGATTTTTGGTCCATAGATGCTGAAAGCTGCTTCTCCTCTTTTGGTTCTGGCTCTGGGGATGCAGAGCAGACCAGAACTAGAAGACCTGAGAGGTCGCGAAGGTTGATATAACAACAGCAGATCTTTAATGTATTGTGGTGCTAAACCGTTCAGTGATTTGTAAACTAACAACAGTATTTTAAAATCTATTCTTTGAGCTACAGGGAGCCAGTGGAGGGACTTTAAAACTGGTGTTATGTGCTCTATCTTCCTGGTTCTAGTGAGAACGCGAGCAGCAGCGTTTTGGATCAGCTGCAACTGTTTAACCTTCCAGCAGGACAACAGTGGTAAAAACAAAAAAACTAAAAACAGTCTGATAGAAAAGTTTGGATCAAAGCCTACACTAGTCAAACTATAGATCTAAATCCAACTCAAAATGTGTGTGAAGACTCCCCAGTTGATGACTCCCCAGTTGTCTCTATCAAATCTGACTGAGCTTTCACAGTTTCCACATAAATAAATGGAAGAACTTTTAGTTGCCAGATGTTCAGAGCTAGTAAAGACATTATCAACTCAAGGAAGATGAAGATGAATTTTGCTGATTTGTTATTGTCAAACATGGATTTATATATTTGGGATAAGAGCAGGGTGAAGGTACTATTCAAGTTCCATTGTTAACTTCAAACTGATATTTTTCACTGTGCTTTAAAATTAATATTTAATATTCTATTTCATAAGCTCTTTTTTCACTCACCCACAAATAGTCAACCTAGGATGAATAGTGGTTCCTTTATTTATGACATGAATGCTTCTCTTAATTAAAAAGCAAAAAAAAATGCCACTTTTGGTTTTTTTTGCTTAAATACGTTTTGCAGTTGTTTGACAAATGTTTCAATTTTCCCTTTTGCTCCGAGACTGAAGGCAGAAATGACAACATAATAATGGAAACCACACTGATTTTGTGATCAACAAAACAGCAAGAGTTTATTATTTCATCTCATTTTTGCTTCCTGAGCAACAAGAATTTTTCATTAATTTCAACAACACATCAATTGTTTTTACTTCCAAACAATCAGTGTGAAGTTCAGGGACTTTCCATCTGTCTCTGTGCCCTACATCCATTTATCCACGCTGACGTGAGTGAGTATGTGATGCTGGAGAATGGTAGAGCCGAGTGATATATATCAGCCCTTTCATTTCCATCAGACTAAAGGTTAACAGCTCATCATTCTTCCTCTACCTGAGGGAAAGGAGTGCTCAGGCACACACAGAGAGGGCTGGGCATGCTGATAGTAGTGGACCGACAATACAATTGGCCTCTACAGATTCAATACTGTCAAGTGCAGAAGACAGACAACTATTATTTGTCTGACCTAAAGTCAACAACTGTAACCCATTACACACAAACAAGAGGAGAATGTGATCAGCAACATCAGTGATTTTGGCTTCAAAAAGAAAGTCTAGAATAGGTGTTTTAATCAACTTTATGATTGTAGCGCTTAATTTTATCTAAACACGCGAGGAGGCTGAATTGAAAAAAAAAAAAACAGAACAAGATTGGATGAGTTTTACTGCTTTCTCAAAGAGGTAGAGAAATAAAAATGACAAAAAATTATATTTTTGTTGGCAAAAAACAACTGCATTAATGTGTCGTTTTAATACAGTGCACACAGAACAATTAAATTACTCTAAACAGTAACCATTACTAAAAGATTTCTTATATCAAGAAATAGTATGTGCAAATTGTTTTGAATATAACTGATACATGTTCTCTGATCTATTCAAGTATTCTTAAAAAACAAATAAATACTATTATTGTTACATAAATACAGATAAGCATATTATCTTGCAAATGAGATTCAGCTTCAAGAGTAAAAAAACAAACATATGAATGCATGTGTCAGAGACACAAACTAACACCTTATTATGGATCTCTCATTAGATTTTCTTTTCTCTGATTATGTAAAAAAATTTATATCACACCATTGTTTTTCTTTAAGTTTATTATGTCGCTTTTGATTACTTTACTATATTTGTGTTTGTTTACTTGTGTATTTCTCTGGTGTCCAAATTAAATAAATGGAATTAGGTCTTACTGTAATGATGTTAACCCAAAAACAATTTTAAAAAATCAGACAGATGGCACTGATAAAATGTGTTGCATATTAAAAATAATTTAACTTTACTATGTTACACGTGTATTGCACACACAAAAATGTGTGTTTTTGGTGAATTTGTATATTATGTGATGGGATAGATATTCTGGGACCAGAAAGTTATGAAGGTCAGGATCAAATTGATGATTGCTCTGTATTTCTGATCCAACAGGGACTGAAGCGGGGAAGACAACTCTCCTGTGGCTTTTTGATGGTGACAATTCCTTCATATGATGGTGACCAGGAACCTGACTGTTCCCATGATGGAAGCAGCAGAGGTACTGATGCTGTTCTGGGTGGAAGCAAGAATGTGTGTTGCACATAAAGTCAAATGCACATTGACTTTATGTGCATTTAACAGTGGGTAGTTGTTTAAGCTCATGCTACAAATGTCCACTTTTCATCTGTAAAAAGAGTTTTCAATTGTAAAATCGTCCAGTAACATGATCTGCCTAGAGGTGCATCTAGACATAAAGGTTGTGTATATAATTAGAAATCTGTATAATCAATGAAATGCTTTCTTAGTTGAACATTATGCTTTATTGAGCTAAGAAAGTGTCTTGATTATTTTTCTCCTGAGGAAAACATGTTTTTTTTTTCATGAGGCTTTGAGTTTCTTTTCAGCTCCTCCTTTTCAGCCTTTTTATTTAATATTTATCAAAAAACAATCAGGAAATTTTTGCCATAAGGTCATACAGCCATCTTATAAACTATATGTCACTATGTCGACCCAGTTGTTATGTGCAAAGTACTTCAAGCTTGGCTGACCTATTCATGTACATTCTGAACAGTTGAATTTGCTTTCCCATGGCCATAAAGCTCTGCTCTAAGCCTCCCATCAATCATCTGTCAAAATGAGGAAAAAAATACTGTATATTTTTTATTCAGGACACAAAGGACTGGAAATGAAATTTTAAATAATGTGCCCAAGAGGACCCATCATCCGGTTTTGTAGTTTTAGTGCTGAAGAGCCTGTAGCAAAGTTATTGTAAAACACATCAAATATTTTCATGTCTCTGTCCTACCCCATGTCATGGCGGTCTCTGGCAGGTGGCCCAAAAGCCCTCCTCTTCTGACCTTGGAAATGATGAAGGCATTAAAACTGGAACATGCTCATCGTCAACGCCTGCTCTCAGTCAGAGCCAGAGCACACACACAAATTCATGCACACCAATAAACACACACAAGAAGTGGAGGGCAGCAGCAAGGTTATACCTTGTCTGACTTTGCCTTGCAGTCAGCTAAAACAAGCTACGGTTTATTACATAATCTAGTATTAAATGACTGCATCTAAGATAGATACTTAATGAGTTTTAAGAAAAATATGAGGAAAACAAGGTTAAATGTGGCTGGTATCTTTATTTCCCAAATTGCTTTATACTGCTTTGAAAGATATACCTCATGTACCTTAGTGGAACATTTTTTCTCGTTTTAGACATGGACATGTACACAGGATGGCTCTGCACTAAATGCACTAAATGGATGCAGATACATAAATGGTCATCAAGTGCAGCACATAGGAAATATTTGTACTCATCAAGTTTCAAAGTTTTATATTTTCACCCACATACACAACAGATGCAGAAGTGATCAAACAGAAAAACATATTCATATTTTACATTTTGTATGATTATTTTATTTCACAGAATATCTGAGGTTTTGTTTAATGATTCATTCCTCAAAACTTTAATTACACCAATCGGTTTTGGAATGTGTGGATGTTTCTCATGCATTCCTGACTGTAACATACAGAACAGACAGATGACTCTGGATTGGCCACTGAAATTCACATTTAAAAAAGTGGTTTGGAGAAGCTACTCATCTAAACAGTCAGAAAATATTTAAAACAACTCGAACTGAGAGAAAGAAGGCTGGTTGAGGACCTGTGTTCATCTTGGCACAGCAAGTTATTTCTTAACTGAAGATTTTCTAAACAACTTTTTCAGAGATGCCAGAACATTTGGAGAGTGCTTTGCAATTAAATTCAGACTGGCTTCCTTTACATTGAAAAATGTAGAAATTGAAGACTATTAAATCTGAGTCATTGAAATTCTAAAGTTTGTATTTTGGTTTGATATGGGAACACCTGTTTTATGCTTGTAAGTTGGAAGACTTAAATAATGTAATCAAATGGATAGTTTTAACCAAACTTTCTTAATTACGTCAGCATTTCTAGTGTCAGGGAATTGAGATTTCTCACAGCTGTATGTAATAAAAGGGAAACACTGTGGAGCCAATGATCTTCATCAAAGATTTCCTGGGCTCGAATCCCAGCCTGGGGTCTTTCTGCATGTTTCTGTGCGTTTTGCCTCCAATGCATGCTAGATTTTTATCTTTAGGTACTCTGGCTTCTTCCCACAGTCCAGGAACTTTAATCTGTTTGCAGGACACAAACAGAATACATCATTGACTAACAAAACTGCTAATTTACTGTGATATTTTTGACAGATTTTAAATAGATTCTGATGCATTTGAGTTGCTAGTGAATAAGTAAAATGAGTAATAGGATCTGAATTTATTAAGCAAGATAGAAAGACTTTTATATGCCCTGATATAAAAATGTGTAAATAAACTATAAATGTACATAACATCTTTAGTGATACTGCGGTGGGGAATTATCTTTGGTTGAGTCTTTTAGAGTCAAATGATAGACGTCAATTATCAGACCGTGCTTTTTTGTTAAATTTCTATCCTTAAACCGGCTATATATTTTTTGATTGAATTTTATTTCTTTTTAGATGTCCGCCACTGTGAAATGTCTTTTTACTGGTTTCAAAGGACATTTTTGACAGCCTTGCGGTCTATTGTACAATGCAACAGCAGCATCACTCAGAGGAAAATAAAAGTGCTACTCTTTCATGTTTGGAGTAAATTGGCTTCCTTTGAAGTTAACTTTTCAACCCACTCTCACCAGTGTTACACACTTCCTTTAAAGGTGACATAAAGAGAGGGAAGAAGGAGGAAGGGGGAGATAGATGGCAATGCAAGAAAAGGTGAGAAAGAAGGAAATTGTGACAGGAAATATAGCAGAGATTCCACTGAAGAGGAAATTGAGGGAGGAGAAAAACCCAGAGAATTCATCTCGGAACCTATGAGATGTGCCGTAATAGATGCTTTCATGCAAGGTGCCTTACAATTGACACTGAATATATCTTTATCTATATGTATATATTGCAAAATGCATGTTTTATACAAGGGTAAAACCTGGAGTACAACCTTAAGGAGGTGAATCTGAATTGATGGAGTACACTCAAAACTCTTGGGCTCAGTTTTGTTTGAAGACAAAAAGGTTGAGAGTCTGGGAAATTTCTGTGACAGAGTCATACACTGTTCTTTATAAATCTGCAAAAGTAGAAGTCTAAAAAGTCTAAAGTTGCGTTTATAAGGCTTGTTTTCTGAATGTCGGAAGTAAACTTTAAGAAGACAAATGTATAATCTATTCACCTGGAAGAACAATACTTTTTACATAATACTAACAAAAAAACCGTTATCAAACTTTTCTATGACAATCGTGTGATACAGATATAAACAGTTTACGAGAGCCCTGATAAAATATAATCTTGTGATATAAAATGGTGATGGTCATATCAAAACCTTTTCAAACTCTGTGTGACAATCAACCTGTAAACAAGTTCGTTGAAAAACTAGTTTAAATCTTCTAGTGGAAAACTAAAATAAAATAAAAAAATATGTATGCATACGTGTGAACTCTGTTGAAGCACATTGCATTTTACACAAGAACGATTCAAACTAGAAAATGTGACAGACCGCTTTGGGAGGTCTTTACCGTTTCTTCAATGGCTGTTTGAAAAATTCTGACGAACATTTAATTTTCTTTGTGATCAATAAAGTATTTTCAAACTGAAACAGGACATTTAATTACAATTGGTAAATGCGTTTTACCAGTTGAAATAAAATTTAAAGCTAAGCACTCAATGATTGGGACGATGTTCCCGATACATAAGTAAGTCCACAGACAGAAATTAGAAAAAATGAGCCTTTTCCCTAAAATAAACTTTTATCTATTTTTCTTAGCCATGTTTAATGTAGACTGAATATAGGAAGTCAATGTAAGACAACATTCTAATGATTCCCCACATGCTGCAGCTTTTAGGCTTACATTAGCATTTTGGCTAATTTTAGCTTATCCACTAATTTTAACATATTGAACGGCGTACGTCCATGTTAGTCAACATGCTTGTGACTCTCCACAGGCTTTCGACTACAATTTAGCTAAGCTTAGCATTGATACTAATTTTTAGCATCAGAACACCGGGTCCAAACCGACGGGCCCATTTTGGCAGGCCCCGGTTAAATTTCTTCAGGAATTTTCAAGTTCTTTTCTGCCATGCAGAGAATTCGAAAGGGGTGGGAAAATCCTCAGAGCTAATTTAGCCAACCAAAGTTGAGGTGCCTGAAACTGAATCCTCCTGTGCCACACGGGTTTTATCGAAATGGAAAAAAATGGACTTTTCAATACATCCTCCAAGCTTCATTTTCTCCCCCATGCCAAAGTCACAGCCTTCAAAAGGTGAACATAAACCAGCTTAAAAAAGAGCTGACGATATGTAAATTTTGCAATTAGTGCTGCAAGTTATAAGGAGCATAGTGTGGAGTTCCAGTTGGGATAATTACCACTTTAGAGTGCTTGCTCTTTAATGAGCTGAAATAACAATAAATAAAGCAAATATATCAAAAGGATTCCCGATAGTATTAACCCTAACTTGTAAATGTAACCTTGTCACTTGTAAAATATTTGCAATGTTTTGTTTTTAGGAAACAATTAAGGCACAGAAATTGTAACTTATTAAGTGAAGTTTGTACAGCATTAACCTCATAAGCATCAAGGCTTTTTAAATTTAATGAAATGAATTCAAATTTAGCAAGATGGAATGCTTTTAAAACTCTTGCTTAGAGCATATTGAGATAGAGGCAAGTCATCTTTTAATACGGTTTAGCCTTCCTAAAAAAATACACCAGCATATGGTATTACCTCGTGCCTATTTAGGATTCATTTTGCCACATGTAATTTAGGGAAATTTAATCAATTCTAGATCAATTTTACACACTTGAAATACAATTTTTTTTTTTTTTTTTTTTTTTTTACTGACACTGCTTTGCAAAACAAATAATGACAGCAATGCATAAGTAAACAAGCCCTAAAACAAAAATGTTTTTAAACATACAGCAGAGTTACAGCGTTACCAGGAATTTTCCAAAGGGTGTTTGCTTGAAATTTTCATATATTGGTTATGAATAAAAAAGTCCTTTAGAGACCACACAGACTGATAACTGTTCAGCCTTCCAGGGTCTAAAACACAAGCCAAGAGTCAAACAGGTTCTTGTGAATGACAGAGTCATGGTTTGAAACAGAGTTTCATATCCTGTATTGCAAAATTGGAAGATGGAAATCAAACACCAAATTTAGCAAATGTAAAGTCATATCTTTTTACAAGGTGTATGCTACAAAAAATTTGTTTGGGACTACAAATGACAAATATCTGAAAAGGAAATTGTTCCATGTTTGAGACCCACATCCCCAGTGCAGCTAATTTATCAGATAGTCAAGTTTATAATGTAACTTCATATTGGGAAAAGCTTCTTCTTTCTCTTCGTCAGCATTTCTTCAGCTACAAAGTTGACCTGCCCCACAACCTTTTTCTAAATGTGTAAAGAGATGTTGCATTCATGTCTATAAATCATAAATTCTCCGAAATACAATTAGTGTTGCTTTTGCTTCTAAATTTATTTTTTTTTAAATGCCCTGAAAAAATGTATCCAGAGTATCCTTGCATGTAGCATTAATCCTTTTTTTGACTTTTGGTTGAGACAAATGTATTAGTGTATGTATTTTTATTGTATAATTTACCTGTGGTGTCCTTTAGACAAGCTCTAGGTGTCGCAAAGCGAGTACAGCTCCTCGGGAGATATCACAGTGCACAGTCACTGTACTTAGTCCCATATTCTATGATTCTAGTTGTCATTTTCATGTAAATTGACTCATTATGTTTATGTAAAACTCACTGAATGCCTTTCCGGTTTTGTAAGTTTGATATCCTTTAATTGTGAATCACCTGATTCATCCATTGTTTGCTGAAAGATGTGAAGAGTGCCTCTAAATTTTATATCTTCAGCAAAAAAACAAAAAAAAAAAACACACTTTCTAAAAACTGGGAATGGCAGCTAAGTTTCTTGCAAAGCCAGTGAAAGGCCTTTAAAGGAGACAGAGCCTGGAAGACAGAGCTGTGCGTTTGGTAATTATCTTAATTTGACCCTCAAAACACAAGGTGAAAGAATACCATATGAAGTATGCAAAAGGAGATAAAGGAGGTATTATTGTATAATAGAGCAGAGGGAGCAGGTGGAGAGATTAAGCAAAGATACAGAAAGAAGAGCTTTAAGAGGATGGAATCTATCACCTCTATAGACTGACACATTGAAGACAGCAGATCTGTTTTATGCGTTCACAGAGGTCATTCTTCCAATTAAGCATTCAGAGACATCACATAAGTGAATCTGCTCCTGCATGCATATACACTCCCTAACACTTCCTTTAATTTCCACCCCTCCCTTCTCTCCTTCCGTAAATGAGAATGCAAATCAGCTCCGCTCCGCTGGGCAGAGGTACCAAGAAGTATTAGAGGTGACATTAAGAAAGAATACTTACTTCCTCTTCATTGTTTCACAACATCAAGCTGAGTGGAGCATATGTGTCTCGCTCAAGCAAGTAGACAAGGACAGTGATCAACTATAGATGATATCTTCTATTGCTTTGATAAATAAAACATGTTCCAGGCTTACAGGAGGAGGGTCAGACAGCAGATTTTCTCAGATGCTTCTTTCTGCTCCTATAACTTTCAGTGATACTTATTCTGGTCGGGAGGAAAAGAGCGCAGCTCCTGCTTTGGATTACTTCCCTGATGCCTATCAGATCCTGTGAGTGGGTTGTGGACACCATGCCAAAACAGCATGCCGGGGGATTTATGGGGCCAATGCCAGTCATCAGCCAAAGATGGAGGTCAAAATGTGGGTGAGAATGCATAAGGAGTGAGGCAGCAGCTGGTTGAAAACCCATTACAGACACATTAAATCTTGAAGCATTCATTGCTAACCTTTACTGTGGCATCATCCTCAGACATGCTGGATGTTTTACGTTGCATTTTACATTAGGCTTCCCCTTCATGAATGCAGAACAACGCTTCTGTCAACAATGGTGATGCTCAGGCAGTTTATAAATAACAGGAAATATCAGACACTCATAAATAAATCATCAAGAAAAACATGAATATTTAAACTATTTTTATTTTGTATCTTTTCAGCTTCTGATTTTCTCCCTCCTGCTGTTCATCTTTGTCTTTTGAAATGTCTCATTTTCTTTCGCACTCACATACACACAAAGAACTCTCCTACTCTTTGTCTTTCTCCCCCTCCTATCCTCTTTAGTCTGGTGACCTGTAGGATCACAAAGCAATTTCAGGAAACACAGACTGTGTATTCACAGGAACTGATTTAGACCGCACCTGGATATGCACACACATGATCACACACACCCTCACAGCTTTTTTTTTACTTTCCCTTTTTTGAAATGGAAATAATTTCCCTCTCCCCTGGATCTCCTCTGCACCTGCAAACAACAGACAAAAAAGATTGCGATTTGTTGCACGCATCACTGTGAATAACCATTTACCCTCTTAAAGATTTCTTTTCTTTTTGCTTAGGTGTTAAAACTAAATCAGTTGGTTCCAAAAAACTTTTGATATTATCCAAAGATAACTTGAGAAACTAAATTGTGAAGATTTTATTTAGAGTTACTAAAGTTGTTCAAATAAACCTGGCCCTATGTGAAACCATCTACTTATTCAGAAGTAAGTAGATGCTTCTGAATGAAACGGCAAAAACGTCCGTCTCCTCGTCATGACCCAAACATCGGTCTTGAGCCAGGTGAGAGGGTGAGGAGAAAGGTGATAATGAAAATTGCTCGGATGCCAGAACAATGAATGACTTTGTCTGGTGAGATAGAGGAGAGGAAGATGGATAATGCAAAGGAAGAGAAGCTCACGTTGCCAGAATGAAGCAGGAACAGGGCGATAAAACTCAAACAAAATGCCACCAGCTCTATTTTTTCACAAAAGAATCTGTTAATTCAAAAAAACTATAAATTATTTTCAAAACATATAGTAATTTTTTCATATTCTGTATCTTAGAGAACTACTTTAATATGAGAGTCCCAGTAAGAAAATACATAAATTTAAATAGTTGAACAGTGTTAATTGAGTACTTCACTTTTTTATTCAGTTCCTTCTTCAGCTAAACAATAGGACCATTCATCAATCCATGTTCCACTCCATTCAACCATCAAGAAAAAATGAGACACTTAAATTTTCCCACTAAAAGCAGAGACCGACTCCTCAGTTGCTTCAACCCGGACTCAGAACTAGTCCAGAATATTGTCACAGCTTGAAGGAGATCCATAAGATATTCAAAAAACATAGATGCACAGTAGTAGCGATGGAGTTCAGATGCTATGCACAGTTTTGCTGTCTTTGTGGTGACCTGGTATATAAAGCATGCTTCTCCAATCACTTCACACTGGAGTAATTAAATTTTTTGTAGTAAGTTAATTTTACAACACTTATTACAATGTATCCATATTTCTAATGAATTTTGTTTAAAAGTCATGCAGAAGTATATTGAGGCGCTGAGAGGAGCAGCAAAAAATGTACTTCAGGATATTGTTTTTACTGTCTGTCCTCCAAGGGATTCTGTGCTGCTCTGACTCGCTCAGAACTACTCTAACAATTGCACTTCAGTCCAGAAGCCATGTTTTGTATTTCTTCACTAACAGGGCGATGACCCAGTGTTGGAGTGGTTTCAGAGCAAAATGGGGTTTGTTGTGAGAAACTCCTTGGAGGCACCAAGATCACGAAAAGCGCCCTCAAACAAAAACATCAAGAGAAACCTTCTAGTTCCTCGTCCGCCCACACAAGTCCGCCAGTCTCTGCGCTGGCTCATCTCTGATCTCGTTCTCTCTCACTCACTGCTCCGACTTTGGCTTTTAGTTAAAATACATCTCTCTGTGTGCTCTCTCCTTCCTAATTACCGTATGTGGTGCGGCTTGAAAGCATTTATGCATACAGTACCCCCTCACCCTATGTTCAATGCTAGAATCTTTCCTGGAGGTTTGTTTATTTCAAGTGTGGTTCAACCAGGCTGCATTTGTAGAGCATAGAAATTAAAGCAGATTTTAAAAAATGTGGATTTGACTACAGCAAGCATCTAGTGATGACTGTATCCCTCCCTTTTCCTGTCTAGGCACAGCCTCTCCTCTTTCTTATTCATCAGATTGTGACTTTTACAGTAAATGTTCCCTTATAGCAGAGTAAATGATGGCTGAAAGTTCCTGAGACAGGAGCAGTCACTGTGAGGGATGCTGGGTAATATGGGTAGTATTTTCAGATGAGCAGAAATATAGCACAAGCCTAAGAGATTTTGGTGTTTTTGCTTCTTTTGCCAAATGTGCCCCCATCTGCGACTGGGTTTTTATGTTAATCTCATTTGGATTCTGTCTGAAATTCATCAGTTGATATCAAGCCTTTCATTTTAATCCTCATTTTAATTAGAGCACTGGAACACACATAGATCGTTTTCTAAATGTTTAGATTACATGCCAATGTATATTTGTGTGTGTCCATCTACATTTGTTACATGCATTCCTCAGACAAAAATCATTTGAGTCAAGTGAGCCCAGAAAGACCACACAAGTCTGTCCTATCAAACTTTTTGGCTTTTAAAAGCCTTAGAAATCCAAGTACATACAAAAAATAGACAAAACACCACATTTCAAATGTATGTACTGTGTTTCCAACAAGCGGGGAAAATGTTCAATTTAGCCAAATATTTTCTTAAATCAGTTAGCATCACAAAATGTGGGACAGTTTTGGACACTTCAATTCTATGAAAAAAAAGTACACAGAGTTTAATAAATCAGACATGAGAATTGTCTTTTCATATTTTCTTCCATCCAAATTTACATCAGTATTTGACAAATGAGAGGTAGTTGATGTTTATCTGAGCAACTGAAGCTTTTTTACTCACCTCGTCTTTAGATTCCCCTATTAACTTTAACATCAGAAATGCATTTTCATCCTCAACTCCTGCTCATTCAACACTTTTACTATTTCAAACAATAAACAATAAAGATTGTTGTGCATGGAAATGCCAGTTGATTCGAAGATTGATAAACGTTTGACACAATCAACCAGGACACGTTTGAATTCACTTAAACCCCCTTTAATCCCTATTCTAATTTTCAGTTTGTACTTCAGTAAATTGTCTGAATGTTACACATTTAGCAACGTAAATTGCGGATAAAAAATTGTAAAGGTGAAATATAATGTAAAATTATCCTTCTGGGTCTTTATAGCTTGTTATACTGTTATCCCCTCATCAAAAACATTCATGTAGTGTAGCTTTTACTCTTTCATGCATGTTTGATAAATTCTTTAATCTCTCATAACAGCTATTGGGGGCCATTAAACTTGATTTAACAAAGCCCTGCCTATTTCCACAAAGTTCCTCCCTGGAGTTTCAGTCTTCATCCAAGTTTCGGCCTCACAGAGCACTGTTTATTCTCTTTGCTTCCTTACACAGCTCCACTAGACTAGCGGTAGCAGCAACTAGCAAATACCTGACAGAACTGCGAGTCTGCTGAGTTTATAATACAAGCTACTTCTCAGTGCAACACTCCTAACAATAGTCATAAACAGAATAATGGAGAAACACTGCTGTCATAACATACTGAAGCCAGGGAGTCTGGAAGAGCAGGAGTAATCAGTCTTATAACAACTGAAGATATCCGTTGTTATTATGGCTCTATGTACTTGGAAAATACATAATACTTTTTCAAAATCATATGTTAAATGGGGGAAGAGACAAAACACTGCCTGGAGAAACTATGTAATGAAAATGTGGTGCTTTAGTAAGCCTGAAATATCACAATGTTCCTTCAGTTATCTGTGATTTACAGGCATTTTTACATTCACACCGCTCTCTCATGAAAAATCCTATTTTCATTTACAGCAACACCTTCTTCTTCAAGAACAATTACTGTCTTTCCTTATGACAAAAACGACTGTTTTTAGGACCTAACCATCCTTTATTAAGTATGAAGTCAGCTTTTGTGTTTAAGTAATCTTAAAACAAATAAGAAACACACTGACTAAATAAAGAAATAAAACACTTTACAATGAAACCATAAAACCAGAGTACAAAGCTTCAATTTTAAAGGGCTCCCACATATTTAATATAAAATATATCACTTTCATTACCCAGTCACTGTTTAAGAGATTTCTCAGAAGCTGGTAGAGTGGCAACACCCCATGTGTAAGTTATAAAAGTGGTCTATGTTTTATGAAGGTAATGATTTATTAAAACCATCCTGTTTCATGACCTCATACTTATTAAGCTAAATATTTGAGTTAGTTTTTCACTCGTCACTTGTCTTGAGGTGGAGTATTATGCAGAATGCAAGTCGTCAGGTTGTCAACAGTCCTACCAGATTGTTAGTCCTGGCACAGTTGAATAGATGAAAACGAAAAAAACAGAACAAGGAATATATTGAGAGATATTTTACCATTAGCCTTGGCTGAGAGAGAAAGATGCCGGAAAACAGTCTTTCCAGCTTTTCCACAGTATTCTGCTGTGAATGCAGTGATATAACAGCCGCTGTGGCTGCGGTGATATAACAGCTGCAACTCAATATTCCAATTACAATTACAAAACAATAACGCACTATTACATCATCTCCATTCTCCAAAACAACCATAATTTGTAAATATGTTCATGTATTGAAGAACTCAAACGTAATCCAGATTTACTTGCCTGAATTCAGTGTAATTTTCAACTAACTAATAAAACAGCACAAAGGTCAAAGGTTGCTGCTTTGATTACAGCCCACTGAATGACATGGCTGTTTGTTTTTATGTAAAGCGGGTAGCTGTGATTGTTGAACAGCAGCAGTAAAGATTGATTATTTAAATCTAAATCAGCCAGAATACATGTTAATAACAGGTATTAAATAAGCCCCAAAGTATTTCTTTAAAAAGAAAAACTTTTGCTTAAATTTAGAAATGTAAAAAGATAAACAATAATATGCGTTTTTCAGGTCAAAGAAGGGAGACGTATGCCAAGTTTATCTCTCTTTCAAATAAAAAAAAAAAAAAAAAACAAGACACCAGTTCCATAACCCATGGTGGAGAGTCAATGGATAGATTGATGGATGGATGGTTAAACCATCTAGATTAGTTCAGAGACGATGAACCATAAATATCTGAGGGTGTGTGCATATTTAATAGCATGAGTAAAAAATGATTTCTGCAGTGTGCCAGGGTGGAAGGTTCAGGAGGGAATACATGGCTGTGTGTGAATGTTTAGAATGGCTTGAGAGGGTTGTGAGATGCAGAGCAAACAGAGAAAATATGACCATGCATACCCAGCCAGCCTTCTGAAGCCGTGGGCGAAGTTCACTGAAGGTTGGGATTTCTGTTTCAGTGCAGGAGAGCAGCATCTGTGAATGTAAAGTCATAAATCAATAAGTCAGCTTTGATTTGAATTATTTCTTCTCATTAATAACTAAAAGGAGATCCACAAAAACTGTGAATTTAAGAAAATTATGTGACAGGAGAAATTAAAATTTCTGACACACGAAACACTAGTCTTTCTATCTAGTACTGGGAAAAGTACCACTCTTATTTTCTCCAAGTAAAAAGATTATGTAACAATTTTGCTCTAATCCAAGATTTCATGTGAACAGCTTCTGAGAAAATGAGAACAGAAAAGATAAAAGCAGTATCTTAGTATCAAACTAAATCTGCTTAAATAAGAACATTAATGGGGCCTTTGATTTGATTTACATACAGTACATATTCAGTTCAATTTGTGAACTGCTACTTCAACCAATTATCTGCAATATTTAAACTTTATTTTTTTATCTCTCCAACATCTTCTCTTTAAATGATATTGAGGTTAGAAGGAGTACAGAGTCATTATTCTTTTGAGCTGTCAAAAAATAAAATTTCATCTTCTGGCAGAATAAAAAAAAGCTGCTTTATAAATAAAATTTCTAGCACTGCCAGCTATGACAATTGTATGCTATGTTGATCAGTTTAACCTGGGTTCATAGCTTGAGAATAATTTGAGCACACCTTCTAATTAGCATATTATGTTTTAAGTTTGTATTTATGAGCATTTCAGGGAACATCTGGCATCATCTTAAGGAATACTGAGGCAGGAAGCAAAGGGTAAGGAAAGGTTAAGGTTTCTGGGAAAGATTAAAAACACAGTTTTTTTTTCCATTACTTCAATGGTTGTCTCACTGTTTTCCCAAACAGGATTAAAGCTCCTTGGTGGGGAATAAGTGTGGACATCTTCTAATTGTGTTGGGAAACTAAGGGAAGGTAGGTTTTTTGGGGGGTCATAAGTCCAAGCGTGAAATGCATTTGCTAAGCTTTCAGGAAGATGAAAAATAAAACGATGTGATTGGTCCAAACTTTAACAATGCATTCTGTCTTTCTACTGCTGAGAACAGTGGCAAGATGTGGGTTGAACTTATTTTATTTTGTCTGACTGAGATATCAAAAAGAAAGAGCAGTGAGCTCCTGCTAGCCCAGAGCAGCATTGTTTTAATGTGTTTGGACATATGCAAAAAATGCAACACATTCACATTTAACAATGATATTCAGTCACCCTTGTTATAATGGAACAGTAAAAACAAAACAAACCAAGTCAATTGACAACATTCACAACATTTTAAACTGATACATGTTTGGGATAAACAACACAAACAATCTGGTCCAAGACAACTCTCTTTGAAAAAACATAGCACACAAAATTTAAAGAAAAAATGGTGAAACCCCGACACAACTGCTGAATTTTAGTGAACTAGCATTAGCTTCCTGAATAAAATCTAAATTGGGCTCATATAGATCATATAACATTCAATGGCCAAAGAAAAGACATGTCCCTTCAAACACAGGTACAAATATAAAACTTATGAAATGTGAATTAACTAAGAAAAATGTCTCAATATGGACCGACAGCGTAAAACGTCTTACCTCCTGCTAGCCTAGCGCAGCATTTAGCCTCCGCTTGCCATCAGACGACGTGATGACGTTGTGTGAGGTGCGTTCAAGTGCAGTGGGAAATACTCGCTGCTCACTTCAAACAAGTGCAAACAAAAAGACACAACTAATTTACAAAACAAACAATGACTGGTATTTTTAAAAAGTAATACAAACAGCCTTGACCTTGACACTGTGTTCATAAGAAGCTAAGCCCAATACAAACTCTGAAACAGAAGTAAAAAATAAATACTGAGGTTAAATGAGAAGCGTGTTGTCTTCTTTGTCATGTTGGAAATTAATCTTTGCAATATATTCAAAGTTGTGACTCAGAGTGCAAGTAGAACCCATGAAATCTGCTTACAAGCAGACAGCTTAATTTGGCAGTGGTTTACAGTGGCTGACTCAGCTGTAATGAAACATTAATGAAGATGTTGGGTAATTTGGACTGGCAATACAGGAGGGAAGAGAGGGGGGCAGGCAAGAATAAGAGGAGGAAGAGGCAAAGGTAGTGAGACACCAGCTGCTCTTCCAGATGATCCATGAGGGGAGACACAGCTGTCCTCCTCACAACTCTCCTCCCTCTCCGTCTCCTTCCCCTCCCTTTTACTCAGCTGTACACCAGCTCTCAGAAACATCTTCAGGAAAATGACTTTAATGAAGATGTATTGCCACAACTAAGGCTTAATCCATTGTTGCCACACAGATCAAATCCCTTCACCTCCCTCACCTTGGTTTGGGTGGGAGTGTTTACCACCACCTCCATCATGCTGAGCAGCTCCCCACTTTGTCAATAAATGTTTATGATAATTTTGAAAGGAAAGCTGGCAGAGTGTAGCAGTAAATGCCATACACACAGAGCAATAGGTGAAAACAGTCAACAACATTTGGCAATGTCTACACTCATATATCGCACTAAGACATTTGCAGAATCAACCAATATAATGTTTGAAGTTCAAATAGAAAATGGCTTTTGAATCTTAAAAAAAAAAAAAAAAACTAGTTTCTGAGCACATCCATTTACCTTACAATTGTGGAAGCACGGGCAATTTTGGATACTCTTTTCAAACAGTTTAAAATGAACTGCTCAGTCATTTCTTTTAGACAACACTCTCGAGTTGACAGTGTCTTCTAATGTTGAAAGAAAAATTGTCTGTAGGTAAAAGGTTGTCTGTATTATTATATTTTAATATATAATGTTCCAACCAAAACTTTGATGTAATGTTTAATCTTAGCTAACCTAAAGGATCTTAGTCATCCCCGTTGGGGCTTAATTCAACGACTGTCTCTTTGTGACTCAAGGAATGCCTGGAAAAGGTCACCACTTGTACTGTAAACATCCTGAGCACCAGCTGCTCTTTGTGCACTCAGATGAGGATCACTTATCCTGCCTTCAGGCCCACACAGGTATGAAGACTCATATTTTCTCATACAATATCATCCCCGAGGCGTGCTTGGCATTTTCAAACCTTCTTTATTTTGCCACAAAATCATTTAAAGTCCAACCTTAATTATGACTGCTGAGGGGAGTCAGTAAAGAGTGATAGAGATTTCATACATTTGAACATAGACATGTCAGAAAATTAAGTGAGGACAGCAGTCTAACACTTATCGTCTTGCGCAAGGCATTTTGAGGGCAGTAGTCAGTCACTTGTTCATTTACATGCAATTTTCTGGTTGATTTATTTTTCAGGTCAAAAATAAAACTGGTTCTGTAACCTTTGCTAGTTACCACGCCTTCCTTTAAACTTATAAAAACATGCAAGTTTCCCATATTTTTTGTCATATCTGAAAAGAGCAGGGTCCTTTGGCCTGTTCCTCCCTAATGGGTATCAGCTAAAAATGAGAAACAAGTATTATTTAACATCTTTAAAAAATATATTCCAAGATTAGCCAAATATAAAAATGGCAGGTCTCTCAAATCATTTAAATGCTCCACCCTCAGTTTAAGGTGTTCCTGATACCATCCATAAAATTGCTGTTTTATTTTGTATTTCAAAAGTCAAAAATGTTCATTGTTCCTTGAGATTATACACAATCTTAAGTAGAAACATAAACTTTAATTCCAGCCACATGTGTAATACTCTTTGGAGGTATTTTTCAACCCATCACAGGTAGACAACCACAATCTGGCTCGAATCACCCCCCCTTAATATGAGTAATGCAACAACAACACACAAGCACCCTGCAGTCTTCAACAATGAGTCAAAGTGTTCAGAACATTCAGCCCAAAACACTTCAGCTGTAAAAGAGAACCAGTTTTTATCACTTTTTGCAGAGTGCTTGAATGTGAATGTGAAGCTCCTGCAGCCTACAGAGGTCTAAAGATAACCATGACGTGGATTGTGAGCGTAATTGTACCATATGGGAGGGAAACTACAGTTGTTTTTACAAAGTATTGCAAAAGTTTTAATACTCCTTCAACTTTTGTTCATTTTCACAATTCTTTAGCATTACTTATAAAAAGCATTCTTAAGTATCTTTAATAAATTGAAATACCATTTCAAATCATCAAATCAAATGCCCCACCAAATCCTCTGGCCAATGGTTCTCTGCCAAGCATTTACTTCAGAAAAGTACACATATTCACATCCTTAGAGAAATAAACCCTGCAGTAAAGTCAACATGCATGCATCATTCATCCACAAGGAGCTTATTCAAGCATTTCACTTCATACCTCTAAATACTCCTGCAACTCCCATTTGAGCTTACACTCAGACCTGTAAATCATTGAGGTGAACTTTTTTATCTTCTTGAAAGACTGCAGCTGTAACTGTGGTAAAATAAATAAACAAATAAATAAATAAACTACCCTGCAAAGTACATCTGTGTGGTGGGAAAAATTACAAAAGTTCCCTTCCAAACAAAGTATGCCGGATATTTTTGTACAAACTTGTGAAAGCACTAAAAGTGTGGCTGAACTGAACTTTTGCATTTATTTTTCAGATTAAATATTTGTGTTAACATAACATTGTAACCATGACCACAGCAGAAATAAAGTAATACATATTTTTACTTTCCTGTAACAAAAATAAATATATTCCATGCTTATAGTATAAGCAGAGATCCAATTCACATTTTTTATGCTTGTAACTTCTCTTCAAAAAGGCTAGCTGCAGATTTCCCATACAGTGTCTAATAACATATACCTGCTTTTAGTGTTGTTTTTGTGATGTGCCTGCCAAAAGCTGCTTGCTGCTGCATTAGCTGTCCTGAATTTATAGCAGTGTGCTCGGAAGAGGTAAAAAATGTGAGTAGGGGAACAACAAAAAAATATAGTCTGTAACATTAGTGCTGAAAATGTCAGTGTTGCTCTCAGCAACTACATCTCTATTAACAGCTGAAATATCCTGGTAAATTTCCCCATTCTGCCTTCTTTTACTTATAAATTCTACCTGTGGCATACGCTGCTTGACTGCTCACAGTCTGACATTTTGGGGCTGATACACAAAGCTACTTCACATCCAAACATTATGTAAGGAGTCACATTTAATGAGTTACATTTTAATCAAATAAACAGATCCTATTGCTATAGTATTTTAATGACTGATGTCTTCATCGTCTAATTGTCCTGCAGAAAGCTTTAAACTAGTTTCAGTATGGTTTTCCTTCATAAGTGGAGTCTTATGCAGATGATAGTGCGCTAAGTAAATTAATCATTGGTTCTTTGAAAAATAACCTGATTTATGGACGAATATGTTTTGATTTGTGTGTATTAAACATTTGGATTTCTAGTGTAGATTTCATATCAATAGCCCTATTAGAAATACATTTAATAAGAAAATGTACAATGTTCTGTAAATATTATCCCACTCCATATTGCTTTAGGGCAGATTTACAACAAGAGGGACATTGGAAGTGTGTGAAAAAAATTAAATAACAATGTGTATAATGATTGAGATAATGATTGGCACTGAAGCAGTGGCCAGAAACCAAGTTGGATCAGTGCCAAGTAATAGTTTCTTCACTATTATTTCTTACACACAGTGATGGTATTATTAATTTTTTTCCTGTAGTAGGCTCACGCTTCACTTTCCTACATCTTTTCAACACATCAGATTGTGGGCCAGCTCAGTGTGAGTCAGAGCAAGTGTGGTGTATTTGTGGGGGCTAGTACTACTTTGAATTACAAAAGAATGAAGTTTTTTCATGAGGTGAAAATTAGTTGTTTCAAAAAAGGACCAGATTTTAAATGCAACAGTACTCTTGCACCCTAACCCTCCCACTAACAGAATCAGCTGTTAACTAATGAGTCCAAAAAACTTTTTTAATGTCAACATTAGTGTGTAAATGCATGCAATGAATCTAAACTGTTTAATGTATATTATTTCTTATTCAGGATAAAGAGCATCTGACATTATTTCATTCTTAAAAGGGACAGAGAATGCCCCATATCAAAGACAAAGAAGGAGCCTTTGTCTTTGATATGTCTCCATAACACCTGCAGATAATTTTTAAGCGCTGGTCCAATAGTCCACTGCCAAACCCTTGAATGGGCTTTGCTAGAAAGTGCTTCAATAAATCACTCTAAGAAGTGTCTTATCTTTTTTGTACAAGGTGTCAATGACTGCAAAACTGTTAAGATGGCAGGGTTTTCATTATTATTTAGGCTATAATATGACCAACATAACATTCTTACATTACACAGCCATCATTATTGGTCTGGTAGTTTATCTAGACCTGAACATGTGTGGTATTTGCATGTGGAACATCTCGATGTTAATCCACAATGTGCAGTCACAGGAACTTATGCAAATGAAACAAGCTCGTCTGAAAAAACAAAAACAAAACAAACAAACGAAAAAAAAACATCAGAGGAACAGCAGGAACATTAGGAGCAACTGACATGTTTGACACCTCAAAAAAAAAAAAAAAGAAAAGAAAAATTGAAGCGTAAAAGGCTTTCACATCTAAGGATGACAAGAGTGGTTTTGTTTCGTTCCTTATGGTGCTGCTTGTCACACTAGGGGTATTTTAGATTCAGAGTGCATCATCTGTCTGTCTTTTTGTCTGTGATGTTAAAAGAAATACATGTACATTGTCATAAAAAAGCCTCTCTATTTCACTTCCTGAACATCCCATTACCTGTTCTAATTATATAAATATACAGAGGAGTTTGAAGAGGGTGATTAATCCTTAACATTGAATGGATTTTATGCAAGGTTGTCTGTGAGCACCTGTCAGACATATTACTAATTTTCACTGTGTAGACATGTGCCTGCATCAGATTTGTAAGTCTAAGTATCAAACTTGAAAATTTGGTATCATGACAACCTCAGGACAAAGAGAATACCAGTGTCCTAAAAGTAAACTCTTTTGTGAGCATAATAGATCAATGTATATTCAAGACAACATGAACAAGAAAGAAAAAGTTTTCACTTGTGATCAAATGTCAGAATGGTGGAATAAACTGAACAAAAATAAATATTTTAACCTTCAAAAATTCAGAGTGGGTATTTTTCCATCTTTCAGAAGGAACTTGCATCAGTAACATGCAAAACCTGGCAAAACAAAGAAAACATAATATTAAACAATCCAGAATTAAACTGTGGGATTACATCAGTGCTTCTATACACTTGGTGTTTTTGAATCTGCTGGTTGTTATTTGATCTGTCATCTCTTGACTTTTTATTTCATCATGCTTAAATCCTGCTCACATCATCTTTCAGAAAACAAAGACAGCCACAATTAAATGCAAAAGCAGTTCACCCAAAGGGACACTTTTGGACTGTGAAGCATTGAGTCTCATTAACATAGTCACAGTTAAAAGCCCTTTTTTAGGGTGGTGATTCAAAAGGAAATTGCAACAACAGGTTCAAGGTTAAACAAAGTCTGATGACTGCTGATCAAGAGTCAAACTCAATCTAAAAGAGACAACCAAGGCAACGTACATATGATGGGTCTCAGCTGGTTGCTACAGAGTTTGTTCAGTGGCTAATTCTACATGTGGCACCATGCTGTTCCATTTGTGTGAGATGTGAATGACTGATTTTAAACTGAGCTATGAGTCAGAGTCTGAGCTGGAGAATCATTCTTCTCCAGAGATATGCATGAACATATTGGCAAACCAGTCAGAGATGAATCTAACAAACTGTTTTACCAAAACACACAAAACATGATGCAGATGGTTTGAAAAGGTGATGAATACAACAAACCTGATTATTTCGCTCGGGGGCATGTTTGAAGCACAGATGTGATAAAATGTCACGCACTGTGCAACAAGTGATCGTTGACCTTGCAATTTTTGTTGTTACTTGGGAATCAATAATCTTATTTTACTTTCTTTAATCACTGTTTTGTTAGACACAATGATGCAAACCTCAGAAGGTGTTACAATATAGATTGCAAGAATAGGGGTTGGATTGCCATGGTGGTGATCACAGAGTGTGCACTGGTGAAATGACTTGATGACCCCCAGGCAGAGTCAGATAAGCGAATGGGTGGGTAAATGTGTGGTTCTACAAAAAAGAATAAACTACAACTTACAATCTATCATAAACACCAATAATAATTTTTCAAGCTATAAACATATTACGTGTCTTTTAAACCTTACTACGAGTCCCAAACGCTCTTATAACCTAAGCTATATTTGGTGAATGAATAAAACATTCTTCTCATTATTCCAGTTTTATGTTTCAGTCACCGATAAAGTTAAATAAGTAAAAGAGAGCAATTAAACAAAGAATTCACCATTTTAAAGTTAAACTTAGCTCTGCTTAGCCATGCTTCTTCTGGGCAAAATGAGCAAACAGAAAATGTCTAAAGTAATAAAACATTATTCGTCGTAAACATAATCAGTCTGTAACTTACCAGTCTTATGGACGCTGACTTTCATAAAAAAAAAAAGCAAAAAAAAAACAAACTCATAAACTACCTACAAACAACTTTTGACAATTTGCACTGCTTCCTCAACAGTATCTTTACATTTGAACAAAACAATGCTCACTTAAGTGCCGCAGCTAAAAACTGCAATACAGTCCTTTAGAACAACTGCAGTTTGGACAACTTTATTTTTTCGAGGAAGGTGGCGAACATCATCTGCAGTTATGTGGGCATTATTTTAGTCTCCAACACCTGTAACCAGCATGTGGTTTCAGTTTTAAGATATTTTATCAGACATAATGTTAATTATTATAATTCTGTTTAGTAGGTTTGTCTGAACCCAAACAAGACTCTGAAAACTCTTTTGTAAAACATTATGACTCGGCACCACTAACAGGCAGCTGTGGCTTTGCCTACCCAAGATCAAAGAGCTTAATTCAATTCTGATGTTTATTTGTCAGGAAGTCACAACAAAGGCACTTCACAAAACAATTGTATGTAAGTTGTATAAGGTAAAAAAAAAACAACAACTCTTCAAATAAAATGATGCAGTATCAATAGAAAACAGACAGTATTACTGACATTCTGGTGATGACGATAAACCAAAATGTAAGCTACAATTTCTCAACTGCCACACCAGTGCAACACTTGGCCAAATGATATCAAGCTGAACAAATAGGGGTAAACATAGATAGTACAGAAAGCCCTCACAAAAAATTAGAATATTTGGAAGTATTTGGAACTTATCAGTATTTCTAACTTTGGTTATGATAGCTACCTAGCTAGCTAGATGGACATATAGATAGATAATTTTATTCTAGTTTATTTGTATGATCTCATTTGAGGCTGTATCTCACCCACCTGTCCCTGATGTCTCTATATTGCTGGATTTAAAGAAATAATGAAAATAATGACACAAATAATGAAATAATGTCATACATTTTTTCAGATATCAAATAACTATGAAGACTGAATCAAATCAAAATCAAATCAAATTTTATTTGTATAGCACATTTTAGCTACAAGGCATTTCAAAGTGCTTTACATCATAAACATAAAATACAAAGTCATGTAACATAGAATAAAATGAAATAAATAAAAAAATAAAATGAAATAAAAACACGAAATTTAAGCGCCTGTTACCGCTGGACTCCGCCGTCCGTTTAACCACGGGTATTCGCCGGGCCCCGTTGCCCACAACAGGACGGAATTTAAGCGCCTGAAGTGGAACAAGAACTGCTAGATGTTTTTCAAAACCATCAACAACAGAAGACCTTTAGTTGTGACTGTAGTGCGAAATCACTTCACAAAATTAGGCAGCGACAGCTCTTCATTGCCTCTTGTTTTAGTTTTTTGTGATGATCTACATTTTCTGCTGTCAGAAATTGTAAAATGAGTTTGATTGTTTAGAGAGATCTTGAAGAGTCAGGTACTTCTAAAAGCTGCAGAAAAACAGAAAGCCATGACTTTTGTGATTTTTTTCTAAATTAACGACCCTCTTTCATTCATCTGCTCTTATTGACATTTGAAAACTTAAAGGAAATTAATTGGATTTAAAGGATGAGGTGTCTCAATAGATTATCCATACAGTATAAGTCTAGTTTCTGACAAAAGAGCAAAATGAATGTATGAATGGAAAGCTTTTTTAGCCTTCTGCAACAGTCATGAGCTGGTGATCTGTAACGATTGATTTCTGACAAACCATTTCCTGCTCTTTTGGATTCCTGATTGGCCTTTGGCTTCACTAAATAGATCCTCAGTGTGCTGGGCAAGTAGGAAATGAAGACATTTGAAGATTCTATTTAAAATCTCTAAGCCGAGACTGCACTATTTGTTAGACCATTTAAAAAGCAAGAGTACAGTCAGACATGAGAATGGAAATGGATGTAAAGAAATGACCTTGAAGTAGAGGGTGGGATAACATGCAACATCACTTACTTTTAGTATCATGGATATGTTCATTCTTTATGATTTGGCATGTATTTTTTCTCAAAACAGCATCATTATGTGTCCTTATTCACTTGTAGAAACCAATATTTATTTATTAATTCAAAGAATCTAAATTCAGTTTGTGGTCTCTAAACATCAAGCTTGAACATTTTATAGAAATTCAAAACAATAATATCATGGGGCAAAAAGGTTAAAGACTTTAAATCTGGTGTGAAGGATCACCTTGAAGCAAAAACTCTTTGCTGACGAGATTACTTTTGGCATATCCTGAATGATTTATTTCTATTTCAAAGAGGGTTTGTTTTATAAATCAAACCTGGTTTAAAGGTTCAAAAAACAAAACAAAAAATCTCAGTGTAAGCAAGCAAAAAAACTGCTTGTTTGAAATAAAAAAAAAAAATGCAGAAATTCGATGAGACATATTACCAATGGTAGCATCCTATAACTCTTATCACATGTTGAGATTAGCTGGAGAGGAAACAGGTATCAAAATTTGCATCAAATTTCCAGAAATGTTAGATGTAAATAGACCAGCTTATTAATGTCATCAAGCCAGATTTATTTGTGTAGCAAAGTTCAAAGAGCTTTACATGATGAAAACATAATACATGACAGATCATTCTGCTCTGATTTGACTTGTTACTGTAGCAATTAAATGTGCTGACATTTCAGGCACAAGCCCAGATTTTTTTAAATTTTCTGTATGTGTGTCTGAAAGAGAGATAAAAGAAATGTAACCTCTTGTATTAAAGAAAGCTTCCTCCATTGCACCTCAACCACTCACTGTGGCTTATGAGGCCTGAGAAGAAAAGCATTGCTCTCTTCTGATCATAACCGTTTAGGGTCAGCTGTTAGCAAAGACATCTTCATCCCCTACAATTAATCTCATCAGCCTTTTTAAAAGCATCTGTTACTGCAAATGCACGATCGACTGGCAAGAGCAGAACAGCCACTGATGAATAATCAGATACAAGATAATACTGATTGCCCAGCAGATCCAAATTTCTCTTGAGTCTGTTGTACTTGGAACCATTTATTATGTAATTTTCTAATTTCTGTCAGTCAAAGGTTTTCATGAACTGGAGATTAGAGTAATTTTTGACATGTGCATTTTGAGAAACAAAAAAAAAACAGGTCTGTGCATAGTCAATTCCTGCCAATTAACAGCTGTTCACAGACTGTGGCATTTTAATTTCTCTGTGGCAGAAGTGAATTATGGGTGGGGAATCACATGCCAATGGCTGTAATTAGCATTGGAATCGCACAACACCACATCACCCATGTAGAGGAAAAAGCTGTCATTGGCTGGTTCTTTAGCAGAGCGAAAATGTATATTCACAACGATAAATGTGTCACGATTGGTCACTCTGGTTCATTATTATGCAGCTCTGAGTAAACCTCCACCCACTACATAGAATTGTTGGCATGATATATTTTTTGAATGGAATGCTGTCAGATTAAGAACAAATAGAACATGAGACTCAAAAACGGTTTAGCTTTGTCATGTCAATCCACAGATATGTTTTCTTGAATGATTTTGCACAGTATCCCAATTTAATATTTTTTCCCTTTTGCCTAAAATGCTTTTTAGTTGCATTTGGTGAGCAGTGTTTTTTTGCCTTGGACACTCTCCCATGAAAGTTACTTTTGCCCAGTCTCCTTCTTCCTGTAATTCGGGCCTGCATAGCTTTTGTGACCGCACCTCAAATCTGGAACAAACTTACAGAAAATTGTAAAACAGCTGAAACACTGAGATCCTTTAAATCAAGACTAAAAACCCAACAGTTTAGAGTTGCTTTTGAACCATAATAAATGGAACATCTTTCAACATATTTGATGATTTCAAAAAATGACATTTAGCTAAATGAAATGTCTGTTACTGATTTTCACAGTTGACTTTGTGATATGTTTGATGCCTTTATGTTTTTGTGATGTAAAGCACTTACAACTGATTTGTTGTAACGTTGACTTCAGCCAAAAACAAACTTTATTTAGCACAATACTTGATGTCTTCAGTGAAAACTTAGAACAGTTTTAGTTGGGAAATACTCTCTGAAGATGATAAAAGCAGGCCATGGCCACCAAAACCTCTAAATATAGCAGATACAAATTTGTTTTGGGATTAATATAAAAGAACAGAAATGACATTCCTGTAAACATCTGTGTTTTTTTTTGGTTTGTTGTACTTTCTGAATATTTACTCTTTAAACTGTTTTCATTAGAAGTATGTCTTCTACTTTCCAAGAATCTTGTGTTCCGGGTTGCATAGCTATTTAATTTGACAATATACTCTCCTCAGTCTGCTGTGTAGGTTTAATAAATACATGACTTCATGGAGACAGTTCTGTGGAAAGAGTGATAACATGCTATGAGAAGAAATTGGGCTCACAGAACACATAACTTGAAGCTTTTTCTGTGTAGAGATTAGAAAAATGGATCTCTGAAATGGATGCAATTTCAGACTAATAGGAATAAATGTGCAAGGAAAAGCAAAAAGTTTTTTACTATGACAGAGTGCTGAGATTCTTTGTGGAACAAAACAGCAGAAGTGGCATCGTACTCATGACATGGGGTCTGTGCACACTGATATCACTTAGTCATCAGGGTTTAATACAGGATGGAGTCTGGCCTCATGCCCAGTCGACAACCTTAGCATGCCCACATTATGCTGGAAGCACTCCAACTCCAAGACGCTGCAACGCTTTATGCTGTGTGGCTGCTTTGCACATCTTTCATTTCTCTCCCTTGACTTCAGCCAAAAACATCACAGCACATTCTCACAACACTCACCAGTGATTGTAGCAACAAATCCTTGTTAGGGTCAGATGTCTTGCACAAAGGAATCTGTGAGCTGCACTTGCTCCTGGAGTTGGCCTTACAGATAGAGAAATGGCCATACATGTTATAGCCTCAGGTTAGAAAGAAGTTCAAAGAGTTTCTAAGCCTGCAGCCAGGATGTGCCTGTACATACCACACTGTCAAAGAAAACTCCTAGCAGTATGTTGACTGTTGAAGGAAAAGGATGAAGAGAGGAATAAATGACTTAAAGCACAGCTGTCCTCCTTAGCATGGTTCAGATTTCTACAGATGTCTGCTAAAAACTCATTTAACCATAACCTTTACTTAAATAGATTGTCCTGTTGCAATTTAAGGTCTTATGAACAAAAGCATTGTGTATTATTTTTTTCTGATTGGACCCACCAAGATTTCCTGAGATATTTTTTACAGAAAGATTTTCCTTCATGCTGAAAAACGTTGATGGTGTTACGTCCACCACACGTGGGCTGAGTGTGATGGAGGCACAGGAACATCCCAAATATCTAGTGAACTCCTGAAGATCATAACAGGGTCATGGAAACAACCTAATGCAAGTTTGATATGTGACTCAAAAAGGAAGTGGAATAACGGACCACAGAACTGAATTTTAATATTCCACTGCTTGGCTTTATGTGACCCAGAAATTGTTCTGCATGTAAAAGTGCAGGTTATATCTAATGGCTCCATGACAACGCTGGAGACGCACACCAATTTGACTATAGTCAACACACACATTCAACACACACATTTCCTGCATGCTGCAGCAGATGCTTCAAATACTGTGCTCAGAAATGAGTGACGGGATATAAAGAGACCGTCTGACCCTGTTTCACCAACACCACTGACAACTCATCTGCCTCTCCATCAACTCAGGTTAAGCGTTTGGGTACCTAATCTTTTCAGACCCACATCAACAATGTCACCTGGTCCGCCTACTTCCACCTACATAATATTATCCTCCTCCGCCTGTCTCTCTCTTACCACCACTGCAGTGACGTGTGATGATGTTTTGACAGTGGTGAGGCAGCGACTCCCCCAGAGTCAGACATACAAGTCCCAAATCCAACATAGTTTATATATTAGGTTTGACCATAACTGATTAAAACTTTTAGGTATGCTGTAAGAATATTTAAGGTCAAATTAAATTATTTAAAATGTTATTTTCTTTGACTATTCTTTGATTACAAGTGCAAATTGAGTACGATCTGAAGTCCATGCACCGATCCTACTCCATGTATATGAAAAGGCAATGCATCAATTCAGCAATTTTATTTCACCATAAAAATGTTTATTACCAATAAAAACCTATCTCATTGTAAATTACTTAGGAATAAGTTGTTTTTTTTCTCTTCGTAGTTAACATCTGTTTTACTTCTTATGTACTCATTTCACTTGTCAAGCTTACAGGTCACTTGATTCCCCTTTTTGCACGTCTCTGCACCAGTGCAGTCCTGCTCGCCTCACCTGGATTACTGCAATTCTTTCCCTTTGGTATCCCCATAAATCCATTTATACATTCCAGCTGGTCCAGATCGCTGCTGCCCATGTGATTTCCAAATGATCCACCAATCACCTGAACTTCAACAGCTCCACTGGCTCCCAATCAAATGCTGCTGGGAATTCAAAATCCTTCTTTATATAGTCAAGGCTATCTATCATCTTGCTCCTTCCTGTTTGTCCGACCTTCTCCGCATTAACATTCCCTCTTGCTCTAGTAGGTCAGCCTTTTCCATCAGCCTCATTGAGCCACCTGTCCCTTTTTTAAGTCTTGGATTTTAGTATTTTCACTCTGACAAAAAGAGAGTGTAGTGGGACATGCTGATTAATCTGAGTTATCTATGTTAAAGTTTTTCTTGCTTTTTTATTGATAGGTGACCTTGTGTGCTCTGAAAGGCACCTTTTAAATAAAAGATATTATTGTTATCAGTATTATCATTACAGGAATTTCTTAGATATACAAAGTAAATTTATGTTCAGATTACTACAGTTAATTTAGCAAACATTGCCACACGGTGGAAAACGAAACGTTGGCTTATGGATTCCACTAGAACCGCATTCATCACTTTAACCCTGCTTCTGCAGGTTGCTTGTGTCAGAGCAGGTAAGGAACAACGAGAGGAGAGGTGTAATGAGGTGTGAGCGGGGCTGAGACGGAGCGCTGGGCGGATGAGGAAGGGGGTAGAGAGTCGGGCTTTTTACCCGGGCGCAGCAGCAACAGGTTTGCATCCTCGTGAGAGGTGAGTTTTATTGTGGACACCTGCGGCTGTGCAGACAGCGGAGCGCTCTTCTGCCGGAGACGACGAGTGCGTTAAAGTGTTCTGTCTCGGTTTCCAAAAGAAAAGAAAACTCAATTTCCATGAGAGAAGGGACCATCACAAGGTCAGACGTTCATGGCTGCTGCCATCAATAGGGTTACATTCAGGTAAAGGTCAGGTTGGAAGAAGCTTAAGGGTGTGGATGAGTTTGACATTGGCATTCAAAGTCTCACTGGACTTTCTGCACTGGGAAACAAACTGAAGTTTGGCTTCAAATGCACACAAAAAAACTTTACCTGTTAAATACAACAAGGCTCAGTTCAGAATGAGAACTAATTTAACATTTAAACAACGTCAGGTGATTATGATAACTACAAAGTGACAGGCCCTCTACTCCACCTTGTGTTTTTATCACCACTGCAGTTACTTCAGGAGCAGAACAATAAATTTAACAGATGCATCATTAAATGCATCTGAATTTACAAAGTAAATGTAAAATGATTAAAGATGACAGTCTAAGTATTCCCTTCTGTGTTTGCTTTGTCAGACTGAGTCAGGATGTTACTTAACATTGTGTGATATGTAGCAGTCAAAGAGTTCAGTGTCGCTCTCTCTCTCTCAAAGGTCCGTCAGTCACAAACACTGTTTCTTTTTGTTGAGGGGATGTAGAAAACCACAACACCATACAAAAAAAAAATTAATTTTAAGGAGCTGAATCAAACTTCTAAAAACAACAAAAAAAATATGAAGTTCAAATAATAATGGGGAACCATCAGGAGAATAAAATAAAACCTGTCATGGAGGGCTGTCAGTCACGGCAGCGCCTGAGAGAAAAAATACTAAGCTGCCAGATTGTCACTCAGAAACACGGCTATAGTGAAACAAAAGGACAAAAACACCAGTTGTTTCTGTGCAATGATGGAATCATAACATTGAAGGAGGTATGAATATTGTTCAGAAGGAAAGCTGTTTCATGTATTCTGAACTCCAAAAATGAAAGGAAAAACAATTCAAATCACAAACATGTTTTATAAGTGTCACTCATTCTTGAATTAAATGACTTGAACTCTTTCTTAGAAAGAGAATAGAAATTTGGCAGCATTTTAAATAATGAAACAGTTGGAGGAAGTGTTGCAGATTTTCAAAAGGCACCTTGTAGTTTTGATGCACAATGTCAATTTATTTTTATCAACTGTCCAACTGTCTTCTATACCTGGTTGGCCTTTGTTGTTGCCTAGATTCAATGGTCAGAACCCAATATACAGGGTATAGAAAACTCCTAGGACATTACAGAGCAGCACTGAGGCAGCAGGAAACATTTAAAGTTCAAACCAGAAGCTTAGATAGATTGAATAAAAATAACACCAGTTACTCTTGAGAAGAAGGACAAAACAGATCCTATGGATAAAGCACAAAATTTTAATAAAATATACACAAAATATATATTTTTTCAAATAACTGACTAAACTAACCTGGTCTATGTCAGGACAACAATGTGTGTTTTCGTGGTGTTTGCTGAATATTTTTTATTTTAAACTTTGTAGTAGATGGATAGTGTCTGTGAAATCCCTTTTGCCTGGAGCAGAACTCAATACCTGATGATAGTTTAAAACAAATAAAGGAATACTAAGATAATATATTGTGACAATTAAGTATAAGTATTCAAATAAATAATTAGAAAAGTATTAATAAATTTAATTAAAAATAATTTGTATATATTTTTCAGCTCAATTGAAATTTATCCCAAGTTCCCAACACTGTCAGACATAAAAAAGAATGTAAAAAAATCAGGCATTATTGGGGGGCATCAAAACGTCTGAAGGCCCCATGAACTTTTCCTTTATTTTCCTTTGCTAAGAGGGCAAAGCTGTAACAGTTAGCATATGTTTTTCTTTAGTTTTTTCTTCCTTTATATTGTTTTTTGTTCTAAATGATATTTCTTTTTTCTCTTGAGAAGCATTTGTCTGAAAAACTGAGTATAAATATCACTAATAGGGTCATTAAAAATAATTTCATACTTATTTTTGTCAGACCCAGAACTTGACAAAGTTCTGGGTCAGGTCCATTAAAAATTAAATTTTCAAAAAAAATGTTGCAACTGGGAAACTGCACCTTAGCATCTTTATATTTCCAAAACATTATTTGTTTTGGAATAATAAAATTTTTGGGGGGGGGGAAATAAACCCATTTTGTCCTTCTTCTCAAGAGTTACACTTACACTATTCTCTCACTGTTGAATATTAAATCAGGCCAAACTTCTCTTGCTTTAGTTAGAATAACAAAATTGTTCCTATCTCATAAATGTCGCAATAACGAAAGAGAGAATATTGTGATGGGAAATTGCTGCTTTCATTGTTGCATGTTAAAGCTGCAGCATTAACACATGAACCACTGCATACAGTGGATTAAATAACAGCATTAAAATGTTCCTCCTGGCTTCAATGAAGCCACTAGCCTCTGACTAGGAGCAGAGTATTTCTTCAGATGGCGATAGTAGCACCAAGAAGAGGTGAAAGAGCTTGGCTTTCAAGACACAGTGATTGTCTTATTAATATGCACAAAACAGGTTTTTATAAAAGTGACACATCCCAGCTGTAAGATCAGAGATGAAGACCATGAAGACACAAGCAGATCCTGTCCTGTTCATAGTTTTTCAAAGTACTCAATTTATATTGATTTTTGATATAAAATTAACCTCAGCTCATCACAAAACTCTGCCCAATTCAAAAACAAATTCAATGGAATAGTTTTTGTGAACTTTTTAGATGCTTATATATGATTGCAAGTTGTTGTTGTTGTTTTTTTTTTTTGTTTGTTTTTTTTTATTTCATATCTGATTTAGTTGTTACCCAGCAATAATCTGTATTATTCCCGTTGTACAAATGTGCCTCTGGTCTAAACGGGTTTATGGTCACATAATGGTCTGAATTAATCAAAATGCATCACACTGATCAGTTAATGTCTTCTCTTTCACCTAAGTGGGTGTCTGGAGAGAGAGGCAGCCACTGTGATGTGGGCGTCAGACAGAGATACTAATCTATACTCTCTTTGTTTCCCTCCCACCTGCTCCATCCTTCCTCTGCTTTTTGTCTTTCCCTCCCTCAGTGGTGTCCCTTTGAAGAAATGAAAATGCTCTCTTCAAAGTCATATGTTATTAGAGTCGAAAAAGGCCAGTGCTTTTAAAGTCAGGCAGTTATGAACCTTTTGCTCTTTTATTCTAAGAATAGACTGCAAGAATTATGTGCATGTACTGCACAGAAAAATCCTATACTACACACCAAGCCAGTGTGATGTGATTATACAGCTCTCAGTACTGCAAAACTTTTAGCAAGTGTATCACTACGCTGTAAGGAAGAGCCAAATCTCTCTGTCAGCGATCATCAAGATAAATTACTGTTATTATCTAGCTCCAGAAAAAAATGCAGATGCAGTGACTGAGCAGCATTCATTGCCTTTTTTAATTGCCTCCTACAAATTACCTTTATTTAAACAACACACCTTTAACACAAAACCGCACAGACCAGTGGAGCTCACTGACTTAATAGGTTGAGGTCTCATTCACATGTCTGTGGTAAAAAATATCCGACAATAATAAAGAAAGCAAAGAGCTTTATTCAGATAAATGGTATGAGAAAATGTACAGTTAATGTGGGACATGCTGGAGATTTAAGAGGGAAACTGAAACACTTAATCTATTTTGTACATATGTTAGCATCTCTGAGAAAATTATAGGATGTCCTTAATAGCATTTATACTAGTGGGAACTTCTCACAGTCAGTTATGTATGTGCACAAACTCCTTTTTAATTAAATGTGGCCAGCTTTACAGGAAAATGAGGACAATACTTTACACCCACTCACAAAACACTGTGAAATTTTAAATTATTTAAATGAACTTTTCAAGTTAAGTTTCACTCTCTGCTTTAATAGTACAATAATGCAAAGAAAAACATATTTTACTCTTGCTATTTTCACAACAAAAAACACATTTCATTTTAAAAGTATTTATTTAATTACTGGAAATAAAGAAACCATATCTCATGGATTAATGCAGTTTGTGCTGAGAGAAATATTTTATGTCTGTCATGGACTTTGGTCTTGTGCTTTGTTTTATTTAGGTCTCATCATTCTTTTTATATTCTATTCATTACTAAGATTTAGTTGTTAGTTACTTTTTCTTGATAATTAGTTTCCAATTTTCTGTTTTTTTGTCATCTTTGTGTGTGTGTGTGTGTTCCCAAATCTACCCAGCAGCTTCCCTGTGTCTCAGCTGCCTGCTTTTCCAAGTTGCCTCCCATCTGCTCATTAACTCACCTGTCTAGCACTATAGTAATCAAGTAGAACTACTTACCAAAATCTGGCAATTTTATCCATTTCTTTCTCACTTTCTGCAGAAAATATCTCTGAACAATTTCTCTCAATGAAACTCATTGATGAAATAGTTAGTAGTTGTGCACGGGATTGAGCACCCAGGGGGTGTTTGTTACGTTTTTATGTAAATAAATGCTGTGAAACAATTGGAATCACAAAGATCATAGGAAAAACGTGGAACATTCTTTTCAGTGTCTGGTGCTCATTTTCCTCACTTAGTGTAACAGCAGCTATTACTGTATGGTGCAGCTCGAGCATTTGGTTGTGCCACCAAGATCTGACTTTTTTGCATTAGGAAATACTTCAGGTGAACTACTATAACAACCCTGACTCATTCTGTTGACATGAGTTCTGGCTTTTGAGAAATGAAATTTACATTCTGAACAGCTAGTGGATTTTGCACTTATTAAATGCACTAGCTGTTGTGCAAATGTTAATAGTGATGTCAGAAATACACCACAACAATCTCACATATGCTTGCTCAATAGTGAGGAAACAGAGCAAGTGTTCAACTCTGATAACTCCTGCTCTGCCAGAAATGTGTCAAAGTTTGAGGTGCTTTTTCGGCTGTGTGAGGGCGCTCAAACGAAGCTAGGTTCTGTTCAAATATGAGATTGAGACATAATTGAAAAGACCACAGGGAGACTGGAGATTCATTTTTTCCTCAAGAAAAAAATTTACTTTTAGATTGAATCTATATACATGATTGATCGACTTTTATTTTAAATATATTGTTAATATAATTACTATATTTATCAGGAGTTTTGACTTTTATCAAACTTGATTTTTTTTTGTGACCCTCGTGAGAGCTGAGAAAAGTTCACTATACCTTTAAAAAGGTTGTTTTGATTTTATTGATGTAGATGTTAGTCTTCTGACTCTTGTGCTAATGTTGAAATTTATTTATAATATCTGCCAAAGATATTTTTGGCTCTTGTTTTGAGCCAAACATCTTTAGTAGTTTAACAATTGATCAGGCTCATGTCCTGTGCTGTAGTCAAAGCAAACAGAAAAATGATGCATTTCACTGACTAAATTTATTCATTATCATCATCCTGGTTATCAGGACTCCTGTCTGTTTTAAACTCAGTTTCATTCCTCACTGAGTTTATCTGGTTCCACCTCTGTTTGAAGATCAATACAACAAGGATGCTGAAAGCCATTTCTAACTTTCAACTACACTTTAAATTTCTTAAGACACTAAATATGGGTATATGTATGGTGCAGTACAATACTTGTTCAAACTTTGTTGCTTGAACTTGATGTATTTCATCAATTAATAAAATATTCCTATATATTTTGGATCAGGTGAACAGCTTGACTCTGTCTGATGATGATGATAAATGATTAATTTTATGATGAAGTTAAAGTTTTTTTTTATTTATATTTTATTTGTGTTTTAAAGAAGTTTATGTTCAAAGTGCATTTTTGCAACATCAAAAGCTACCAACATGCTTTGGTAAGAATTTTTTCTTATCTGACTTTTATGTAAAAGTGGTTCAAATCATTGTGGTTTTAATCAGCAACACAGGCAAAAAAAAAATAAAAAAAACTGTATCTGCACTCCCACCTACTAATAATTTGACATTAACTGTGATGAATTACCAGTCTGATGTTCTTTTCAGTTCAGAGCAATGTTGGTTCTAACACAGAACTCCAGCTAATGGTTGGAAAAATAGATCATCCATAATTTTAAAACACTGGCTTGGGGAAGGCTCCACATAATATAAAAACAAACAAACAACACATTGAGGCCATGTTTGCATCAGGGACTTTTTATGTTTATAAGTTCTGCTCTAGAGCTTTGGATTTAATCACATGACCAGTGTTTTTTTTGTTTTTATTCAAACTTTTAGCAGCAAAACCTAGTAGATAGATACTGTACTTCGAGTGACTCTGCGTTCTATCGATCCATTTTACGTACACTCTTGTCCCTAGTGGGGTCAGGAGGGGTGCTGGTGCCCATCTTCAGCGAACGTTTCAGGCGAGAGGCGGGGTACAACCATGCACACACACACTCCTAGTGAGAATTTAGAGAACAGTCATGGAAAAAGGATCGGGATGAATAATTTCAGAACTTTTTCCACTTGTAAAGTGACCTACACTCATTTAATTTGGTGTAATAAACTTAATTAGTTTAAGGGAAATAAATATTGCCGTTTCCTGTAACTGGGAATGTATCTTTTCAGAATTAAGCTTATGTTCACCCGCATGTAAACTCATCTTAAATAGGAGTGAGTTAACTGTTTAGCTCAGTTTGAGCTTTTTTATTTGGGTTTTTCTGTCATTTTCTCAGTTCAATCTTATTGGAAAAGCTATAATAGACAAAAGCCAAAATTTGAGAATTTTTACAGCATCAAAGAGGTTGCATTGTAGATGGCCTGATGGCAGTCTTTATTTACAAAAAAATAAATACATTCAGCAAAAATGTATTCTAAATCTTCTGAAAGCATCCGAAAATATGTGTTTTTGAATGATGAAGCTAGAAGTTTGTGAACGTATCTCTAAAAGGTATGTTTCGAATAAAAACAACAGCACAAAAAGGATTTACCTTCAAATAAATCCCGAGACAAGCTTTTATTTAAATTTTAACTATATATTTTAAAGTCCATAAAGTTTTACATATACATTTACAGTTTTTATATATTTGATCTTCCTCAGTATTATACCACTTCATTTGGCTGCAATGGAAACATATACAAAGTAGAACGAAGCATCTATACTTCACAATCTGTGATCTTTTAACTCTGAAAAACAAATGATTCTCAGTGAGATCTGAAAAACCAAAACAGTTGCTAAAAACAATTGACAGTCAGTTTATTTACAAGGTCAATGGGAAAAGAACACATTTTCTTGCAAAGGTGGGAAATCACTAAATAATTATGTTTATTTATGGTTCAGTGCTTGCTAAAATCTTGCTGTAAAAGTCCCTCCTCCTTGAGTTCTACTCTAGATATAAATAAAGCAAAGTGACAGACTTTGGCAGTAGAAAAATTCAGAGTTCAGTTAAACTTCTGTGCAACTGGCAATTTTCACTTTAACTTCAACTTCTTGTGTTCTCCTGTTTTTTTAACAGGCTGTGTCATTGAGTACAAACACCATCCTTCAGTGCAGCAAGCATGATTCAAGTGTTCAAAGTGTCACTGAGCACAAATTTTGCTTTAGGTGGCAGGGAGAAAGGCTTGGAGTTGATTATGATGGCTTTGTGCTGAACGGCTGTAATACGTAATTTTCCAGCAGTATCTCTGGGAGAAACAATGATAAAGTAAGTAATCTTTTATGAGGGCTGGAATGTGCACAGTAGTAGAATTTACATTGTTTTATTCAAACTTTTGGCTTGAAAACTCAGCTGAAATTAATGTGACATTGCTTCATCTAAGTTGAGACCAAAAGCTAATGATCTTGTTTCAGGTTTCAGAGGAAAAAAGGACGATACCTTGGAGATGTTAAATCATCTGGGGTATTCTTTATCTTTTACCGCCAAACTTAAAGGTAAAGTCAATGACTGATGGTGAAAATGTGTGCAAGACCTTGTGAAAAGTTTTCAGTCTGTTTCCAATGCTTCACTGTGCAGCTTTACAAGGAATATATGTCTATTTGATCACACAGAGTATGTTTCTCTGGGGTTTTGTTCTCAGTAGTTTGCAGGGAGAAACGAAAACAGGCAAGAAAAATTAGATCCTGCCTTAGATATCGATTTGCTTAAACATTAGTCTACTAAAAGAGGCTTCGTGCTAAGAGCCCCTGCATTTGTGTCAACACACAATGGGAGGGGCTCGGTGAGTATTCAATGAACTCCATCTCTCTGTAGTCACGTAAAACAAGTGAAAGATAGATCCACTCATTTTATGGACACCTCCATCCGTTAGCACAGTGGGCTGCAAAGGGTGCTGCAGTATAATGGATCTCTTTTTCACCTAATGGGTTCCCTGCAATCCATCTACCTACAAATGAAATTGCAACTCTATCACAGGAACAATTAACTCATTATTTGGTCATCTACTCCAACTAATGAGAGGTCACAAAGTAAACCTCTGATGCAACCAAACAAAACAGATGTTTGAAAGGAGTTTAAAATGTATTAGGGGGCTTTTGTGTGATATCTTGTATGTAAAAATCGAACTCACGTTGTCTATTGCATTGTTAATTAAAGCACAGGAAGCTACCAATTAGAAAGTTTCACAATCTACCAGCTCAGAAATTTTTCTGTTAAGGGTCATCTTTGTAGATTTCTTGGGACTGACTTTTACATACTGGTGTCTATTTGGGTGAAAGTTAAATCTGTGATTTATTATGCCATGCATCTAGTGGCTAGTCCTGCTGTGTATTTGGATGTGTTTGAATCTTCTAACTGAATGAAAACTCATGGCAAATAGAAATCCACACACACCTGCCATGATTTTAAAAAAGTTCAGGCGTTACAGGTGGGTTGTGCTGATGAGTTTTTAGTCCCATTACGCAGGTCTTGTAAAGCTTCCCAAGCCTCTGAGGAATCTCATCATTAACATGCACCAGTCAGGAGAACAGACAATTATAAAAATACATGCAAAATCTAAGTGTATTTCTTCATACAAATAGTAACAAACTGGTCACATGCCTAACATTTAGCTAGTGTTGTACTTGCTAAATATAAGTAGTTATATGTTCCAATTCAAAGGTGCTGCATCTTTTGATTCTGAAAATTATATATTCAATAATCACTCTCGGACTTCTGGGCATTTAAAAAAAATAAGCCAAGGACACTTACAGCACAGAGAAAACAAAACAAGAATGCAAAATACAAAGTTGTGTGAATCTACTTTTTATAATCTAAACAGAGGAGCAGGTAGTTCAACCTGTTGAGAAAAAAACAGTCAGATGCAGAAGTTAATTCGCACACCACACTGCACAACTAATCTGCCCTGCTCCACTTCTATCAATCACATATCCCACAAGATTTGCATTTGACTCACACTGTGGTAACAACAAGCAACAAAATGGAGCTGAAAGATGCTAAGCAAAAGCTAAAAACAGAAGACGTTGTACTAATAAGTCAGCGGAGAGCAAACTCAGAGATCAGGAAGCATTTCAAACTGGCCGCAGTTTAAAATAATATGTTTATTATGGGGCCAGGCCTCGAATTAGTGTTAATTAGTCATGTTGTATCGGGCTTGGATATAATATCTGTTGGCTTGGGTTGGGTTTGGTTGGATTTTTTGGCTGCATCTAAACTCTACATCAGGCTTCAGAGCATCAAATTAAACCCAACTGTCCACAATAATGCACAAAACAGCACATGCCAAAATTATATCCCCCACTTTCTTGGGCTTGTACAGCAAAGCTCCTCCACTGGAACAATGAAGAACTCTCCCCCAGTACATAGAAACCCCCAGTATAGAAACCACCTGCTCTGTTTTGGCTATGGAGAGACAGGACTAGAATCTCGTCATTCTAGATTCTGGAAAAGTTATAAGAAAACTCTTGAAAAGCCTTGGAAAAACAAAACTGCCAAATGTTCGAAGCAGTCATATCAAAACTTGTGACCCATTGCCTGAAAATTTGCAGCTCTGTAGCTCTTTTTTTAAAAACCAACTATTATTGACGGCATGCCCTTAAGCATAAAGTTTCTTTTGAAGCAGCTCCTGAAGATTTCCATCACTCTTGCACGCTACATTGACACACCAAGGTTGGACAAAGAATGAGTGTCACTTTATGTTCCCTGAAGGTAAACTGCACACATGATCAGACGAGTGTTCATCACTCGAGACAGACATATGAGTGACTGTCATGTGCCATAAAACTTGACGGGGAAATTCTGCGCACTGACCAAGCCGCACAAAGGTACATCATCATTGTCGTAGTCGTCCAAGAAAATATACAACGCAGGCTTAACCTCCAGGAGGTCCATTCATCTCACCGTTCTGTCATCAACTGTCAGGGGTGAGTGATACACTAGCAAGGTGCTCCATGAGCTATGCAGCTATGGTCAGCTGCTATATCCATTAAGCCTGTCAGAATGAAGGTCACTGTTTTTGCTTGAATACTTAACCTTTTTCAGGTGGTGCAATGATTGACTGGAGCTTTGACTAAATACTTGCAGAGGTGACATGAGAAGAAAGAAATAAAGATGAAGTAGCAGGCAAAATGTCACGAGAATAAAAGACAAAGGGACACTAAACAGAATAAGGCAATGACTGGAAAATTGTAGCCCTTGTTTCTTACTACTGCACATAAAAGATGAAAGTGGGCTTTCTAGATGTGAAATTTCTGACTAAAAGTTTCATAAGTATGATGTAATATAATGAGTGAAGGAATGCCATAAATTATGTATAATCATGAGGTACTATCGGTTCCATGTTTAGAGGGGGATAAGGAAAAATATTCAGGAATCAAATATTTGACTTGTATCTGTTCAGAAATTAGAACTTTCTGCGACAAAGTTTGTTTTATGTTCACATGACTTCAGATAATAATGTGGACAATGTTTTGCACAAATAGGCTCAAACTGTGATTTTCATTAGTGATTTTTTAATACTTTCAAAGACCTATAAGCATAACAGTGCTTAAACTGTCAAATTGGGATTAGTACCACTTAGAGGAGTGGCAAGTCTGGCTCCCTGCAGCTCAGACTTTGAAATAAATGAGCTGGTTTAAAAATCACTGAATGCATCAAATTGTGCCAATGTTCCAGATCACTCTGGTCTTTTAGTTCAAAACTTCTCTTCTTATCCAGAATAAATGTGAACCATTCCATGTTAATGCTACTACAATCTGGAGCAAAGATTTTTAAAAAACCCGCAAAACTACTGAAGCACTGAGTTTCTTTAAATTAAGACTGAACGCCATTTGTTCAGAGTCGCCTTCAATTAATACCAACTGGAACATTGTATTCCAAAGTTTCATTATTTTCCTTTATTTTGCCACTGCAATATAATGCAATTTGTTTGTTGTTCTGTGTTCATCATGGAAAGCACTTTGCCTTGTTGCTGATATGAGCTGCACAATTAAACTTTCTTTGTGCAGATCTTTCCCTGTCAGCTCCACATCGCCTTGTGCCAGTGCACTTACTCTGCACATGTGCATAAATTACCCTCTATTAAGGTTGGGGGATTGAATTAATTTATCGATTGTTGATGATAGGTTGAGCCCTTCAACTGTTGTTTTTTGAAGAATTATTTTTTATTTTTTGGCCCATGAGTTAATTAGGGTAATAACAATGCTTGATTGAAGCCAAAAAGCAGTTCACAGAAAAATCAACAACTAATGGCATTTTTAATGGTGCACACAAACTCCTTCCAACTGCAAGCAAAGCTTTTACTTTCCCCAGAGTGCCTCCAAATGCAGTGGTGATTTATTTACTAACACTTAGAATAGAAAACCAGTATCCTACAGTTATTTAATTAATAACCACAATGTTGGGATTGAGACTGGCTGTTTTCCTAGTATAATTGCGAATTTAGCAGTGTGCACAATTAAGAATTTTAACAACTTTCTCAACGGTGCTAACGACAAGCTCCAAAGGTGTGCAAGTTCTAAATATACATGCCAGCTCATGTCTTCCTACCATTTGTGACGCCAGTGGGAACCATTTTTCTAACGTTTTTATTTGCGAGATATTTAAATTGTGCATCTGGAACTGTCCTTTTCATATTCAAACATATTTCTGCTGCTGGAAAGCTTTTTCAGAGCTTGTTGATGGAGCTGCAGCACCTGGTGATAGCATAATCAGCTGGATGGTGAACATGTCATGCTCATAAATATTTATCATGTTTGAGTCCTTTTGCTGAAACTGCACAAAAGAACTTTGGTTGCATCCTGTGGTTTACTTCTTCCTCCTATTTAAAGTGAAAGTAATCCCAAATAGGTGACTTTGTATGTTTTGACAAATTCTTACATTTTTTGACTCTAGTATTCTAAATTTGCATGTCAGTGGTGCATGTTTACATTGTTATGCCTCCAAAAATGTTAAAATGTTACCTGGGTGATTATTTTGTCCATAATCATTTTTTGGATGGAGAAATACTGGAGTGGAAAATTTTGCATTTCTACCAACCTTACCCCCGACAACAGCATGAATTTTGAGAAACCACATTTATTTAACATTATCCTCATCACTGGTGACTTTCAATGTGCCCTGATCCCACTCCTCCAGCACCTTTAAATTACCAGATTAAAACCTGAAACATTCCGACACACATTGAACCAATCTAATGATTTCTGGCAAATTCTGTACTGTACATGTTAATGTGGAATTTTGGGATATGCATCAATAATATTTACACTTTTTAACAACTACCAGCGAGGAATTTGAAACATATAACATTTTGTTGGATACGTTTTCTGTGGAATTTAAAATCTCAGGTATTATTTTGAAGTAAGTCATTTTTAAAAGGTGAGGAAGAAGTGGGGACAGGTGCAAACGAAATCAAAGAACAGATACAGTGCCTGAAAAATCCATCACATATCTAAATCTTTAAAGCTTCCTTTATTAGAGGCCATTTTAGAGCTGAAAAAAACTATTTCAAGTCAACTCAGGATTACTAAACCCAGGATTACCTTAATTTTATTGTGAATAGCATTTACCAGATTATGCTTTATCTCAACATCAGAGAACATTGGCTTTGAGGATTTAATATTTTGCATAATGCAACAAATGTACTGAAAAATGCAAATGCACTGGCATACTCCCAGCAGAGTGAGGCACAGAGCGGTAATGAGGAGGGTTGAGAGAAAAAGTAGAGCCATGGGCCAAGAGCCAGCTGCTAAACAACAATAAAAAGCACTCGTGTTTGATGGATCAAGCTGTGAGAAGAAGATGAAGGGCACAAGGGGGTCAGATGGATAGAAAATCCTCTCTGATCTGTCCCATCTTTCACAAGGACCATCTGACATTACAATAGACACTGAGAGGAGAGAAGTGTCTCCTTCTCTCCTCTCAGTGTCAGGAGAGGCAAACAGCAAAGACACAGGAACAAGAGAACGAAGATGTAGAAAAAAATGGGAAAAAAGGGGAAATAACAGGCCCCTCTGTGCAGACATATAAAACTTCCACCATCCCTTTCAGGCAGAAGCAAGACAGGATCACTTAGATTAAAAGAGACAAAAGAAACAAATGAGACTCTTTCAGCTGTAGCTTTTACTTCCTCTACGAACATCTGGGAGATGGTGTGTTGACCTCCAGAGACTCTATGGCACAGTGTTTTCAGAACATATTGCATCCAACCACTAAAACCGCTGAGAAAGAAGGCAGTGATTGTGCAAAATGGGAAGTGGAGTTCAGGACATGGGGAATGTGGCTGAAGCTTGAACTGAATTTTTCTCCCATTTATCATGTTCTACACAGAATGAACGTGAGCAAATGGCCCGATCTGCTCTCTGCTGCATCTCCAGGATGATGGAATACAACAAACAAATGGGACGTTCTGAAAAAATAAAAAAGTCAGTAGGACTGGATGGTAAAAACAAAAGAAGCTCTTCAGAGGGAGACATGAATGATTGTATTTCACACAAACCAACCAAATGCTTTGAACTGTTTCACTTGTTTGCTGAAGCTTGCAGGCATCTGCCTCCTTCTAGAAATCAATTAAAGTACAGCTCTACGAAACGTTGCGAATGTGATGGCTGATGAGTATTTAAAAATCTTTCCATTTCTGTGTGTCTCCTCTGTAATGGATCAATAACTCTTTTATGCTGTGTGTAATTGAAATGCAGCGAGCCTGGGGTGGTTTAGTTGGCTTTAATTTCCTTGTTCGCCATAAATACCGATAAAAGCCCAAGGACATCAGATCTTCATCTATCTACAACTGCACACACACTTATTTTCATTTTAACTGGTGTAGGCTTCAGTAATACATTTCTATAATTACAAATTTATAGACTGAAAGAAAAATATTTTTTTTTCTTTACATTAAAGTTTCTACGCATTTCATCTTTCAAAATAATAGTGCATTATTATAGGATTTCTTCATATATGGAGAAAGTGAACAATCAGACCATTTCTTTGTGCATGAAACTGTACAAGTTTAATTAAGTTTGACAATTTTTTTTTGACTGTACTCATTTCTGCATTGGCTTTTTAAAGGTTTGCACTCTTTAATACCAAAAAGATTATTCTATACGACCAGCAGGGGGTGATCTTTTTAAACAAGATGCACCAGAGCACAGAATATTTTATTAAACATCCATCCATCCATCCATTTTCCGTCACCCTTCTCCCTAACGGGGTCGGGAGTTGCTGGTGCCTATCTCCAGCTGCGTTCCGGGCGAGAGACGGGGTTCACCCTGGACAGGTCGCCAGTCTGTCGCAGTTTTATTAAACAATTTCCTTAAAACATTTCTCTTTAAAAATATGGCTTTGGGCCTACTACTTGGTTCCTGGAAAGAAAAAGGATCATGTGAAATAAGGACAATTTAAATTACCGGTATTCCAAAAAAATTAATAAACCAAACCTGAAATGTAAAAGAAAAAACACTTAAAGCAATGGAACAAATTGTTGTCCAATTTCAGAGTCCTTTCAACAGGGCCAGAGGAGTCATGCCCCAAGCAGGAGCAGGTTTAGTTGAGAGCGGCCCAAACAACAACTGCCAAGACAAGGCAGCAGAGTGTCGAAGCGCTGCAACTTCAAAACAATCTTGTGCCCAAAACAGAAAACTCATTAACCGGATTCAGGTAAGTAAATTTAAATCTAAAGGGAGGGAGTGGATCAGCAGGCGAGGACTAGACTAAAGCCGGGCGCCTCAACAACCTCCAGCTGCAGGCGCCATCACCAGCAGAGCAACACTGCAGAAACGCTACACCAAAACCCAACCACAATCCCAGCCACAGATGAGCCGATCAAGCAGACAAGTCACTCAGGCAGCCAACATGTAGCAGAGGAAACAAAGACACACACCTGCTCAGCTGTGAAGCTATCTGCCCCCCACCACCAATCAATGGTGTGCTTCTTGCTGCACCTGGTGCAGAGTGGGGAGGGTGGAACACACCTATCTACACATCTATATTATTATATTTACAATGATCAGATGGAAATACATAACATCAGCACAATCAACCATTTATAAAATATCATGTGTTCAGAACTTCTTCCCCTGCTTATTTCTACACTATATTTAAAACATGCCAGTTAAATGACTGCAGTTTCCCAGCTGCAGTCATTAGTTCATGCCAACTACTTTTATAGATGCAAAAGATCGATCACAGTCGACACATCTGGTGGATCCTCGCTGACAGCAGAATCATCACTGACTGTCACATCAACATCTGGTTTGGTCTCTGTGTTTAAAAGTTGTTGCAAAACTAGTCAAAGCTAATTAAAACTTTAAATACATTTTTTAAATCTATTCTAGCTGAGTGTTTTTTCTGACAGCAACTGCTAACTTGTGCCTTTTGTTTCCTATAATTTCCCCAGAAATAAGTTCAGCTTTCTAGCCTGTTTGATTTTGGATGATCAAATCCACTAAACTATTGGATATGTAAAATTCACCTTTGGGTCCAACACATAAACCTTCTCAACCAAAACTCTTGAGACACTCACTCATGAACGTCACCCATCCATAATTTTGTACCTTCATAGTTGTTGTATTTTTAAATAACTTCTTTATAAATAAAATTTTGTCTCCTTCGGAAGGTTTGGCAACCCCTGAAACTCACATTTATACCTAATATGATTTAAAGAAATTATGTTTAGTCTACTCTAAGACAATGTGATTATATGTTTCCAGGTAAATTTACCTACATGCAAATTTTCACCTTTGAAAATCTTAATCTTGGCTCATCATTTTTCATATTTATCAAGAATAAAATAACCCAAACTGGCATAAGAGTCAAAACAAAATAAAGGAAAATGTTATACAAGACTGAATCAAAAATGATAACTTTGGTGAATATTTAATCAATGTCACTGTAGCTGCCATACCAATACCCTATCAATCTCCTGATATTATCGTTACCTCACTCATAAACAAGATCCTGAGATACTTATCAGCACTTACTTTCAGCAGCACATTGTCCACATAGAAGACCAAGTTTGTAAAGCTAAATCATTATTTTTAGACTTTGATGATCAGCTGGTTAATAATGCCTCAACACCTTTTGAAAGCCACCTTCTTCAGTGGGTCGGGGTTCTTACCGCACAACATTACACAGTTGTATTTAATGTTATGACTGATCGGGGGAAACATTCTCATTCAACACATCACCTCTACTCCAAGCAAATTCACATCCAGAACAATTTGTCTCCACGAAGCCCTAAAGCTGTTTGAGAAGTGTGCAGGTTTCTATTTATTAAAAGGTAACCACTTCCCCTTTCTTTCCAGCTTGTGTGAGACACCTGCATATTTTACCCCCGGAGAAAGGCGAAATTACGAAAGAGAGAAAAGTGGTGGCAGAGTGGATAAAATAGGAGGGGAAAGAGCTGAAGGAGTGGAGGACCTTGTTAAAAGCCTCTCTGTGACAGACAAGTAAAGGCAGTGCAGCTTGGAGCCATTAAAAGTGGCTGTAGCTGTAAAGTCTGATTGAAAAAAAGGTGTATGGGCAGAAAGAAAAGGGTTTTTTTATAGACACATGTCACACAATGAGAAGCAGAGTGGTAGTTTTGAGAAGACGGATCATGTATCAGCTCACAAAGGTAAGCTTTCTGGGAAAAGTGTGGAAGCAAAGAAATCAGAAAACTAGAAAACTAACCATTCACGTAAGAAATTGAGGCTGCTCCTATCTTTTACCACACACTTTACTATAACATTGAAACTCAAACCTCCATGATGACTTCTTTTAAAGTGTTTATTTTTTTCATTTGTACAACCACACACTTGTCCCAACAATGAAAAATGCATTTGAATTAAAAAGTTGCATTTGATTGTTTTATTACATATCCTTATTATTTAAACCTCACAAACTATAACTTTATCCACAATCCACTATTTAAAAACACATTCCAGTGTTACAGAGCAAAATTAAGACATTGAATGACGAGTTTTCTTTTTCTTTCCCATGTTGAATAGTGGCAAATAAGGGGATTGTGTGTCATGTCATACTTAATAAAAAATATAAAGCATACAAATTCTAAGTCAAAACTAATGTCTCCATTATTTAAAATACAAAAGCTTACTAAAAAGACATTTAAACACTCTTAATATACTACCATTGATTTAAAATAGGGGTGCCAAAAGCCGGTCCTCAGGGTAAGGGAAATCACTTATTAACAGTAAAGGAATGGAAAAATAGCAAAAAAGGTTGAATGAAGATAAGAAAGAAAGATTATATAAAGTACAAAAGTCAACATTAATTAGAAATATTAATGAGAGAAACAGAAGGGAAGAAATAATAAAGATCATATTACGAATAGGTCATACCTCTTTAAATGACTTTTTTTTATTATTTAATAGGGAGGAAAAATAATGATTAATGTGAAAAATGTGGAGAGAAAGTAAATGTAGAACACTTATTGACAAACTAAAACATATGAACCTGAAAGGGAGAAATTGAGAAGAACAGTTGGTCGGACAGGTCATGAATGGAGTCTTAAAGGAATATTGGGAAATGAAGGAAACATAATGCATATTTACAGATTAAGGAAAGCATTATTTATTTATCTTCAGAATACAAAATTAAAAAATAGAATTTGATTAATGTACAGCTACTCACTCGTGTACAGTAGGTGACGGTATGTACCTTAAAGTTGCTTGTGATCCGCCATAATAGAAGAAGCAGAAGAAGCCAGCAACCTTTTCAGCATGTCAATGTTCTTCTTAGGCCTCTAATGAGCCATTATTTGATCCAGATGCATTAAACCAGGGAGAGAACTAAAACATGCAGGATGCTGGTCCTTAAGGACCAACTTTGGGCACTCCTGGTTTAAAACATTAATTAAACCCCAAGCAACATTTTGTCCATCGATGTTGCTCATTTAAAACTTATCTACTTATTAAACGCAGTGAAGTAATAGACAAAAATCTTAATTGGATAATCACAACTCACTATCCAGCTTGTTGTAAATGTGCCCCTGCTGATTTAAATTGCTGGGTCATTAGCAGACTTTTGCTGATCTTATTGACATGCTGGGAAAGTAATTAATTAATTTGCATCAGGTGTGTTGGAGCAGTGACATATCTAATACATGCCGGACAGCATGAAGTGAAGTTTAGGGCTGGTAACCCGTATCTAGCAGATTTATAGACAGCGAACCCTGGAGAGACATCAAAAACTACCTATGTGAATGAATCTGCAAACATTCAGTTGTCAAATTCTCAGTCACATATATTGAGGCTCACAAATGGGGGGAAATGAATAATTCAACACTTGCAGCAGCCCAGAGAAACAATCTCTTATGTTGTTTGAAGGCTATCTCAGAAAGTGGTGTAAATCCAGCAGTCACTAGACTTTTAATGAATGAGAAGCAAGATAAAATAGCCTGTAGCAGCCTTTACATTTACAAAAAATCTGTCTGATCTTTTAGATCTCCAGGCATTACTTAAGGTTTTAGAAAATGTCTGGCTGGATATTAATTCTGGAGAGTTGCCTGAATGGAATCAAGAGCAATTTTCACAGTTTAACTTATTAAAACTATTCCCCAGACAATACACTTTTGGTCCAGCTGGCTTTTCCTGCACAGCTGAGAAGGTAAGAATTCAGTTTTCTATTGTGGTTCAAGTGTCTCAGATTAATCGTTTCTGACATGTTTTTCTAACTCAGCTGCAGCCTGCCAAGTTAAGAGGAAAATATTTCAGGTTGCAGGAAGCATAAACTGACTCGAAGATGTAATTGACTTTCCGTGTTCCTACTTTTTCTTGACAATGTTAATAAAAAAAAAAAAACTATTCAGTTTCCACAGAGCCTCTTTCTAATCCGAAAAGCCTTACTTTTAACAAACGCTCCGGAAATAAAGAACAACTTTTAATCGGAGTACCCTGACAGACATGGCTGTTCTTACAAGGTTTTCATTGTTGCACTGTAGTTTTATCAAGAAGGAAAATCAGAAACAAGAAAGTTAAGAAAAAAAAAAAAAAAAAAAAACAAAGAAAGAAAACTCTCCTTTGGCTATATGGCTTACACCTCTTATCTTAGCTTATCTTGGCAAATATATTAAATCCGTTTGCATTTAGTATTCTTCAAGAGAAGCCTAATTTTATTAATTTGTTATGTTCAAAAGCAACCATACTTATTTTTGTGTGATATTTTAATCTAACCTTTAATATTTAATACAAACAACTGAACAAAACACAGCAACCAAATCTACTGAACAGAACAAAATAGAACCAAAGTCTGTTACCAAACTGTCTTCTCTGCTGTCGTCAATACCTTCAAACTGCAGCCAGATGCTGCTTCGTTTATCAACAGTTTTAAAGTCTTGCTGTGTGAACCAGACATGAAGTTAAAGGTAGATTCTGAAAAATTAAAACCAGGAAAGCAGAAATTACACAAAAGTGTATGAGAGGAGCTTAGAAGGACGCTTGATTAATATGTTCAATTGTTGCCTGAGGGTTGGAATATCCCAGGTTAAACTTGGAAAGATTAACAAAAGAAAATCCTAGACATCAGAATTCTGATGTCTAGGATCTGAGTGGGACGCTACTCAAAAACCAATTTGAGTGTCGTCATCTTATAACACATACTGATATTATATAATTTCCTGATCCAAGAGTTTCCCATGAGTGTAACTATTATAATCAGCGTCTCAAATCTATGTAAAATTGCGAGAAACAAATTCAACCCAAAGAAAGGGTGTTATCCAAATCTTACTACTGAACTGGATTTGTACAGGTTAAACATGAGCAGACATCTAGCAAGAGTCATCAGTGATACAGCACATTACCATGTCCTCAAGCATTAAGAACAGCTCAAATCTCTAATTCATGCATCCAAGGTTAAAGCTTCGTGAACAGGGATAAAGGGAACAAGAAAGCAGTGGTCGATGAGAGGTGGAGGGAGTCAGAAGAGAAAACATGGGAGGTGTGAGGTAGTGATTCCTTCTCATTTTTTGATGAGCCTTTCATTGGCTCATAAAGAGGAGGAGAAGGAGTGGGTTGTGGGATTTGGGGGGGTTGGCAGTGGAATCCCTATCTCACCCAAATTTCTTTTAAATATTTCATTAGAGGCAAGACACTCAGACTGGGATTAAAACCCTGCCGCAGACTTTCTGCTGAATAGACCCACCTTGTTGGAGCCAAACAGAGCTGCCCTCATGTCTCACATATCCTGTGCAAGGAGATCCTTTGTGCTCCTTTTTTCTTTGACTGACAAGCTTTCTATCATCATTTCACTGACAGTGCCTTGCCAAAGAGCAATACTCTGAACTTTTTCACATTTTCTCACTTGACAACCACATGAATCAAGGTGTTTTATTGGGATTTTATGACAGACCAACACAACATATTGCTTACATGTGAAATGGAAAAAATTTTGCCAATAAAGATCAGAGGATGTTGTACATTCAAGTTCTGAGTCGTCATTACTGTGTAAAATCACCAATAGAAGATATTTGGAGCACTTCTGAAATGTTGGCACTACAACAAACATTGTCAACTTGTACTGAACAATAACATAAAATCTTATCAAAAAGTGCAACATGAATGAATACGGAAAAGTTCAAGAGGGTATTAACTTTGACATCTCTAAATAAGACAATATTGCTCAAAGAGTATTCAGAAACTTCCTGCAAAGTGAGCTGGAGAAGGGCTGCATCTAAACATGTAGGATTATTGCTCTTCAGGCCATAACATTTCTTCGCAAAAAAAAAAAAAAATGTTTTTTTTTGTTTGGTTTTATGTATGGTTTTCAGGAATGTGGAAAAACTACAAGATATCATTGTGTGTGCAAAATCTGTAATAAAGAGGATTCGTATTTTGAATTGAATTAGCAAAATCACTTCCATTCAGAAACACAAAAATAATAGCCTGCTAAATGTTCAAACCTTTTTCCTCATAGACAGGAATATTAAAAGCCTTTTTTCCCTATAAAAGGATGATGTTGACTTCACACCTGTGTGTGTCGATTCCCACAATTCACTTGTCATTTAAAAGTTGTGAATTTTTCATTTTTCTGTTTTACAACTTTGAATCCACTGGCAGGTGAAACTGTACATGAAAGGAGTTTCAGACAGAAATACACCAGCAACTGTCAAAGAGGAACATAAATTATGCACAACTAAATTAAAATCAGTGGGGATGCAGCCCTTTGATATATAGATTTGCATTTTTTTCCCCTTTGTGACAGTTAAAGCCGTGGAGCCTGTTAAGGGTTAACTGTTTTCAGAGCGATGAGGTAGGCAGATCACATGACCAAAGTGGAACAGAAAGAAAGACAGGAACAAGTTTGAACTTCTCTGACAAGTTTCACTGAAGTCTTTATACATCAGGTAATGTTTTTGTTTCACAAGTTTTATGTCTTGTTTTGTACTTATTTGTGGAGTTTTATCTATGAACTTGGATGAAAATAAAATGTTATGTTATAAAACTTAATTCTCTTGTTTTCCTTCTAGAAATGGCTTCTGCCGCAAGTCTAATGACTGATGATAATTTTTCTTGCTCTATCTGCTTGGACGTGTTCACAAAACCTGTGTCAATTCCTTGTGGACACACTTTTTGTCAAGATTGCATCACAAAACACTGGGAAACAGTAAATCGTCTTTTTGAATGCCCGCTGTGCAAAGAGACATATCTCACAAAGCCAATGCTCCGGGTCAATATTTTGATTGCTGACATTTCGGAAAGATTCGAAAAAGCAGTGAGAAGGAAGTCATCTTCACCCCTTCAAGAAGAACCAGTTGGGAAAGTGCTGTGCAATCTGTGCATAGACCCTAAATCAGCTGCTGTGAAGTCTTGTTTAGTATGTTTTATGTCATTCTGCACAACACACCTGCAGCCTCATCAAACATTACCCAACTTACAGAGACACAAACTCATCCAGCCAGTCAATGACCTCCAGAACAGGTTATGCAAGACACACGGCGAACCTTTTGAGTTCTTTTGCAGGGAAGATCAAATGTTTCTCTGTTTGTCCTGCAAAGTCAAAGAACATAAAACACATACGGTGGTGACTTTAGAAGAAGAGGCAAAAATAAGAAAAACTGAGCTGAGGAAAGAAAAGGAACGCACTGATCAAATTATCGAGACACGTCAGCAGATAATTCTTGACATTCAATCCTCGTTGGACAGGATCGGAAAAAATGCAGATCAAGCACTGTCATACAAAAACCATGTGATGGCTGCTGTTGTGGATTACATTCAGAGAAGCCAAATTGAGCTGACTGAGGTAATCAATACAAAGCTGCAACAGACTGAAAAAGAGGGGATAGATTTCACTACGGAACTGCATGCAGAAATTTTGCAAATAAGAAAGAAAAGAGAACAACTTGATAAAATTTCTCTCGCAGATGATGACTTCACATTTCTCGAGAATGCCCTCTCTTTTACAGTATCTTCACCCAAAGTAAAGGACTGGTCCAATCTGAAATTAAACACTGTTGAATTTGCAATACAAGACGCCATGGAGGAGCTGCAGAGATCAGTGAAAAGTAAAATAAGTACACTGTGCGATCCTACCTTTAGAGAGAAGCAGCAGTATGCTGTAGATGTGACATTCGATCCTGACACAGCACACCCTTTATTGAATGTTTCAGCTGATGGGAAGCAAGTTGCCACTGGACACCAAAAAAAGAATGTCGACAACAAACCACAGAGGTTTCAAAAGGTCCTCAATGTTCTGGCAAAGGAAGGTTTCTCCTCTGGAAAGTTTTACTTCGAGGTTCAGGTGAAAGGCAAGACTCAGTGGGATTTGGGAGTGGTGAGTGAGTCTATCAACAGGAAGGGGGATATCAGACTGAGTCCGAAGAATGGCTACTGGACCATCTGGTTTAGAAATGGAAATGAGCTCACAGCCAATGCTTGCCCTGCTGTAAACCTGCCAGTGAGGCAGATACCTGAAAAGGTTGGAGTTTTTGTAGACTATGAAGAAGGACAAGTTTCCTTTTACAATGTGGACGCAAGGGCAGCCATCTTCTCCTTTATGGGAAACAGCTTCACCACGAAGCTTTTCCCTTTCTTCAGTCCCTGCAACAATGAAGGAGGAAAAAATTTAGCTCCCTTGATCATCACTCCTGTAACAACCAACCACTGAGAGACTGTTGAAGTTTCTGGGCAAGCATTGTAACACACTACAATAGCACAACCCAATTTTCGCCACACTAATCCATCAGTGGCAGTTTGTATGGTACGGTTCGATGCAAGTTTTTTTTTTCATGATATGCACTCCACAGGGTGAAAAAGGGAAAAAAGTTAAACTTGTTCTGCTGTAAAAAATTTTCTGGTTTACATGTTTAACTGTAATGTTCAGCAAAACGGTGTTAGCATGTTAGTTTTAACCATGTGTGCAAGTTGTGACTGATATGCATTCAATGAGAGTTTTATTGTAGCAATAGTAAATACAATCAAAGAAAAATAATCTTTAATTCAATTCCTCCATTATGTTCAGATCTGAAATCTATTTATCAGGTTCAAACATTCACTTTGTTTTTGTTGGTCTTTTGTTCAGTGTTTTAGTTTTTAAATTATGTTTTTAAAAAATGCCAACTGTGCATGCGGTGGCTACTTTAAAAGGACGAACCTGCGAAATTAAAAGAATCACTTCTGGATGACAAACCACTGATGTGTCAGCACATTTTATTAAATGTTGTATTTCATGTTTTGTGTTACTTGTTTGCTTAAAGGCTGAAAGTATCAGCATTCTGGGAATTAAAGTTTAGATGATTTTTCAAGAGGTTAGAAAGCATAAAATTATAACTGCACTCTCTGTGGTTTTCCACTATTAGATAACACTGGTCAACAGCCAAAAATTGTCTGGGGATTCTCAACTATCTTTTGATGTGCTAAATCCAAAAATCACATTGGTTTTGCTCAATCAGGTCAAATGTCTGAACTATGAATGCAACATGAGCAACAAAATGCATGACTTGTTCTCACATATGGATCAGTTTTCTGAAAATCATAAAAAAGATGGAGAATTTTGCACACTGCACATGTAATGTTCCATGTAAATGTACTTACCATTAAAAGTCTTTATTATTCAACCTGACCTGATTGAGAAAAATGGATGTAATTTTGGGATTTAGCAATGCAAATTGTCCTACTTCAGTTGAAAAAACATACACAACTTCCAAAAAATATTTTTTGTGACCCAGTGTTATTTGTCGAATAAAGAAATCTTAAAACATTTTTTTTTCTGTTTAAAATATATCCAAACATTTTTTTTCAATCAATGAGAAACATTTTAGTAGCAAATATTTCTAATTGATTCTGAAGTTAATGAACAGTAGATATTCAAATTAAGGTGATAAATCAATCACTTTCAAACTATGTTCAAAAGTTGTTCCAAATCAAAGAACATAATATGAACATGGAGGAAGTTGCATGTTTTTATATTTAAGTGACAGTTTTTTTTTTTAAAGGATGTACTTCAGTTAAGTTTCGTCATTTCTAAATGTATATACATATATTTCTAAATTATGATTAGTTAAAATCACCTCAATTTGTGTCTGAAAAGTTTTCAACAGATTCTCCATTTCAACTGAGATGTAGACTCTCTCCCTAGAGCCTAAAAAATTATTTTCCAAACATCTATTTTTACATAGATAAATTATCCCTCAATAGACAGATAAGGAGTATAAAGTACAAAGAATATCTAATTTTAGGAATGAGGAATGATGTGTCAAATAGTTTACCCAGCCACCATGTTTCTAATGACTTCTTTTCCTTGTGCTTCTTGTGACAGATTTATCAGTGTTAATTAAACAATAACTCTTAGTGTTACTTTGTAATGCTGGGCTTCATAAACAAGTTTAACTATCATTCAGTCTTACCGTGAAAAGCTTATTCATAGGTACCCACTGTGGCTGCATTGATCTGGGTCATTACACTGTCTTGATGAATGGCATTGTGAGAAGCAGTGTATTGTGTGTGCAGATGTGTTTCTGCAGGTGTGCATACCTTTTGTCCAACAGTATGTGCACCTAATGAGATGCCAAATGTAATGAGACAAATCTATCCATTAGAATCCCTTAACAAGAATGAATCCGCATAGCTGCTAATGATTCAGGGCTCCATCAGAGACTTGGCGAGCCAACAGACCTGACTCAGGCTGAAGATGACCCGAGGCCTGACAGAATCCAACCTTCTCGACCAGTAAATCCTCTAGCTCCAGCTGTTTTCCTCCTGGGAATGACTTCAAATTAGCAACCACCAACAACTCAGACAGACTCTATTCATAGCCAGAGAAAAAAATAAATAAAAATAATCATCTCTAATCATTGATCTGCCATTACTGGGCCATAGTCATTAGCCTGATGGAACAATTCTCTGATGAATTCACTTGTTAGTGGAACTAATTTTAACCTCCAGGCTGGAGCTGTGTTAAACAAGTGCCTCACATTTATGCATTAAACACAGTGCAGGAACTTGTAACTAATATGGAAGCACAGGGCTGTTATGTTTCTCCAAGACACTGGAGTTAAGTAATGTTTGACCCCTGTAGCTATGATATTATTTATTAAGGAGGTTCTTCAACAGCAGTTGCTTCCATAAAAAATGTACTTAGTATGCGAGTAAAAATAGACAAAAATAAAACAAGAAAAAAATCAGTAGTAAACAAGACTTAAATATTTAGCACCTTGTTTATTTTGGAAAAAAATAAAAGAGAAAATGAGAGCTGAATTGCTTCATATGCATTGTTTTATTGCTACATAAAATAGCGATAAAACTAAACAGAAATAAATCAAATTTGTAATAAAACAGTATGTAAGTATAAAACTGAAAAGCTGCTTATTCATCTCTTTTGTCTCATGCCAGAAAATAACAGATGATGTTCACAGATCTTGGGGCAAAGCACAACTAACAACAATGGAGCAAGTGGTTTCTGAACGATAAGTCAACAACAAATACTTGTCTTTTCCAGCAGCCATTATACAGCACATACAAAAGTAAAACCAACTGACCAAACAGGTAATGGGCTTGGGCTGGAATTGGTGGTTTGCTGGACGTTTCCTATCAATTGCAACTTAACAATCGTAAATTTTTGGAAACTACTCTTTTTTCTGACACCAGAAAACTTTTAACTTATTGCCAAAAAAGGCCCGATGTTTTCTTTCAGGTACTTGGGCTGATTTTGGAGGCAGTTGAGACCCAGATGGAAGTGTAAAAACATGTAATATTGCCATAAACAAGTCATTTTAAAAACTAGAGGGAACCTAAATGCCAGTTCGAATTAATCTATGAATTACAGAAATGTTGATTGACAGAAAAAAAAAAAAAATATATTCTGAAGCTTATCTTAAAGGTAAGAAGAGGTATCAACATAGTGATGCACTTGCAGCATTATTGGCACATTCTCAGTCGAATCAGAGTGTTTTTAATTTTACAAACTGATATAGTGAAAAACAATGGCTGAGTGACTTTGCTCTCTATCTCTGAGATGGAAGAGACAAAACTGTGCGGCGTTCCCAGTGACAGATAAGATTTGGGCTCCACAAAAGCTTTGATCTTAAGGCTTTCTGACAGGCTTTAATCTGAGCAGACCTCACACACACATACACACCCACGTATGCACGTTTTTCTCCTGGCAAGCCATAATACACAAAACAGGCTTATTTCCAGCTGTCTGCTTGTGGTTTATAGAAAACCCAGAGTATAGGTGGTGCTGCAGAAAACTTCTGCATTTGTTCAACACAAATGTTTTCTGTGCCTCTGTCGGCACGTATCCTCTCTGGACATCTGTTGACGCATGAAACTGTTTTCAAATAATAACTTGCAATCAATTTGGGGCCATAAAATATGTAGCCTAAAACCGTGGACACCACAAATCCACGTTGAACTGCCGAAATATGTAGCCACCGATAATGTTGCATTTGCCCATTAGCCATTATTTGTTGTTGGACAAAGGCCAGCACTTCTTCAAGGTCAGTCTGATTCTTTCTTCTAAACAGCCCAAGTCTTCTGCAAATTGTTTTTGGAGTTCGATTACTTAATACAGTATGATGACTGTGAGCTAAAATATGAAGGAATTCTTTGTTACTTAAAGACAGTCTGAAGTAACGCCTAATGATATCATCCAAATGTGACATTTTCTTGCTTCTTTCACTTAAAGAAGGGAACAGTCTTCAGCAGAAGGCCTTTTTTACTTTTTTGAACATTTTTTGCTTTAGCAGAAGTTGAAAACAGCAATTCCTCCATAATTTTCCAGTGTTGCTGCGACATCACAGTCAAACAGATGAGAAAGGACAATTATGTACACTGCAAATCAACTTCAAAGTTACCTTTTACATTGTACCCTTAGGTCACTGCTTAAAGGATCTACTGTTTTGGGGAGGATTAAAATTTATTCAGATAACAGCGTAAGCTAACAAACATGCTAACAACTAGCCATAGGCTTTAGATACGAAACTATCTCATTTGATGTACTCACCTTTTGTTCTTCCATTAGTGTGATGGGAGCTTCAGGGACCCTTTTTACTACCACAAGGGGGTAGTAAAATAACAGAAAACAGGATACTAATAAATCTTTTTAGTATTACAATACAAGGTGTGTGTGTGTAGGTGTGTGTGTGTGTGTTGGGGACTGGGCACCGCTCTCTTTTTTCTGTAAGCTGAGAACTAGAACTGCAGTGTCACTGCTTTAGACTTACCACCATTCATTTCCCAAATGATACTGCTGTGACTTTTTGCAGTTTTTTCCTCAGTATGTTGCTTCCACAGATGGCATCTGATTCAACAAGCTTATATTTTTAGAAAAAAAAAAAATCTTTGAGCCATGAAAAAGGCAACACTTAATGGCATTTAAACTACAAAGAGAAAAGGGTGAAAGCTGGAAAGAATATGATGTTATCCATCTCAAAGTACCTCTTTGACTTATCAGTGTGTGATAAAATGAAAGCTGCACCTGAATCAGATGATTACAAGATGTTCCTGTAATCTGGAAAAGAGCGATTATAGAGGAACACTTTTCATTCTCTCTAATTTGCACTGCAGCAGAAGAAAAAAAATGCTCCATAAAGCAAAAACAGCAAAGTGTATGAGATTTTCCACTTTTGTAAAAACACTATATATATGCATATTATTGCAAGGAAGAAAAAAAAACTTAATTTATTATTTTTCCTTTTTCAAGTGAATTTTAAAACGTTTTTATAGATGCCAAAGTAAAAAGTCAAATTTCTTGTTTGTGTTCACAAACTTAGTGAATAAAGCTGATTCTCACTTTTTAAAATAGCTTAACAAGAGAGAGGATTGTATTGCTAATGAACTGAAGTGTGTTGTGAATATTATACAAGTGGGACAGAGTCATTATTTTGAAGGCAGAGATAAAAATATTAAAGAAAACACATTTTAAAAAATCTGTTTCTGGCACCAAAATGATTCAGTTTGTACATTATGGAGAAGTGAAAATCCAGAAAAAGGGACCTTTTGCTTTTCCCACAAAAGCCCAGAAGCCAGTTTTAAAAGTCTACCTTATGTCAGGGGTGTGCAAGTCTATTCAGCAAATTATTATATCTGTCCCAATGAGACTAGTTTTCAGCAGGGATTAAAACATTCCTCATATTAAACCCACATCTATGCATAAAAAATGTCTAAAGCAAATGTTCACTTTGATATTATGTGTTAAATTCTGTAAATTAAAAAAAAATTCTAATTGTTTTTTGAAAAAGTGAGGAGTACACAGCACATTTTGGCACAAACCGATCTGAACTAGTTAAAACAATTGACCTCATTTCCAGTTTCCTCCATTGTTCCTCAAAACTGACAAGTCAAACTGAAAGTGACATCATTGCGTCATTTATTGGTTCTATTTTTACTTCTATATTTTTACTGGGGTTGTTTTTTAGGAGGGTATCTTTTGATTTTTTTAAACAGTACTTACTGTTCCTCACTGTTTGTGGCATTAGACAATGTAATCCCCTTAAAATTGAAGGTAATTATCCAGGTTGTCTCCTTGGTGTAATTCAGAGATGTGTACTTTAAATCAGAACACCAGGAAATTTGAAAGAAAATAGCGTCTCCTCATCTGAAGGAGTCCTGTTTAACTTGGAAAAATAGTCTATTGCTATTTAAAGACACTTCACCAAGCTGGAACATCATATTTTTCATCATTAAGAGGGTAGAATAAGAATAATGCTAGGTGTTTTTTGGGGAGGGGGTTTGTGCGAAACTTACTCTGAGCCATTAATCCCCCCCAACTCTGAGCAGTAATGACCTTATGCGATACTTCATAAATAATATTGATTCTGTGAAACATAAGATTAAATGTGGTTACTTATGCCCCAGTTAGTGAACTTCAGAACCTGATGTGTGTTTGGACTGTTTTGAGTCAGTCAGGCTTCCTGAGTTATGAAAATTATTAGGTTTTTCCAAACCTTCGATTTGCATGTTGGATTCTCTCCCATCCAAATAATTTAAGGAAGCATTCCCTTTGATTACTGCACCCATTTTAGATTATTAATCTGTCCTTTGTAAACAGAGGAATAGCAGACTTGAATTGTAGCTGTAATTAAATATTTGCTTATAGCTGCAGTATGTAACATTGATAAGAAATTATATATTTTTTAAACATATTTATTAAAACTGTTTTTATGTAATGACAGTATTTTATGAGGTCTGTGGGGGAAAAGATAATAATTATCTGCTTTTATCCCAGTGCTCCTATTTCCATGCAGAAATATGCAGCTTGGTCAGAAACAACCAATCAGATCCAGGAGGAGGGTCTTAGTGCTGCCAATCCCGAGAAGCTCTTCAGGTAAGGGGAGGATCTCTGAGGTCTGATTTCTTACTAATCTTGTAATACAGTGCCAACATTCAAATGGTTATCTGTTGTTCATTTCTTTTTCTTTTCTTTCTTTTTTTTTTTTTTTTGTTATTCCTATGTGTTTGACATCGTTAGAAAGCTTGGAATCACACTTTCAGAATCTGTGAATAACTCAAAACTCTCCAGGGGAGAATTGTTCTGGATTTGTGTTTAATTTGTGTTAACTAACACTGTTTTTGCTCATTATCTTTAGAAGTTGTTATTTGATGCAATTAGTATTTTAAAATTCTAATAATACTTCTCACTGTTTTCATTGCTTTGTTGACAAGTTTGTTTTCACAAATTCTCAAAAAGCAGCTTTCAAGCAAGTTTTGCCCTGTAGCATAACAATCAGCCAATCCACATACAATAAACTGCTCTTGAATACATTAAATATGAAAGCTGACATATCTTTCAAGACTTCAACCTTTTTTCAGGATTAAAAAGAATGACCTTGCTTTCTTTTTCAGCTATTGGGAGGTGGCAGATTGTGGCAGGTTGCACACATAGCGATAAACATAACATTAGAGAGGAGAGCTGCTTCTATAAGCAGAGTTAAAGTAGATTCTGTTCGGAAGACTCTTTATCTGTAGAGGTCAGGTTCATAGAGCTGGAGAAATTTGCCCCACTCATAATGTGTGTTTTGAGCTCTTAATATTCAGAGTAACAATGGCTCGCCATGCAAAGAATAGAGCATCTTTTTAAACACAATAAAATAAATGACTGATCACACAGACCTATGATAGCCTTTAGAAAAGATGTTAGTGAATCAAGGTGAGTGAAGATTTTTTATCCTGTGCTATAATGGAGAAACATTGTTGTGATGATGTGCTGAAGGCAGTGTCAGAGAGACAGAGGCTCGGTTTCAAAGCATTAAATCCCAAAGTCAATTTTTTTAAGGCTTGTTTGATATATACACTGCATTGTTGTTGAAAAGGGAATACATCCATTTACTGATTTTCTTGTCCAGTAAATATTTTTTCTATTCATAATGTTATTTGGACATTTTGACTTTGACAGAAACTAATGTTTTGTGAAAACTGTCACTTTGTTAAACACATAATAAGATTTTGACCAATATTTTATACCTTTTCCTCTCCTCTCCAAAATTGATCATCACACTACTCGTACTGTACATGAAAACCTGAAGACTTTAACTAGTTGGCAATGAACAGTAATCAGTTACAGTTGTCTATCAACATCAACCTCTGAAGCTTTGTGGTACTCACAGGGTCAACACTGTAATTTTCTCACTAGAAAAGGAAATGAAAGAAAGATTATGTGAAGATTTTTCCCTGGGATCCCACCTCATTTCCACCTCACTGAATTTCACATTGCCTTTTATGTTTCTGTTGACAACAATCTTTGGGAGGGAAATTGAACTCCTTAGCCTTGTACATGGCTATGTAAAGTTCAACAGACGTCAACAATCTCTTGGATGTGCCTTGAAAAGCCAAGTGAAAACCGAAGTGTTTAAATCCAGTTTTACTATTATTGCTGTCACCCCAGCTGATTGTAGCATCTCCATGTCTCTGAATTAACTTATTTTCACTCCTTCTTTCTCAATCAGCAAAAAGGCCACATACTATAACTAATTTAAAAAGACATGAAAGGGGGACAGCAGGACAGAAACTGCATATTTATGTATTCTAGGACAGGATAGACAAAGCAGCCAAAGGCATCAGTGGCTTTGATTTGCAGGAATCAAGCAGCTTCTTCTGACTTCCAAAATGTCCAGACAAACATAGCCACAGGCTGCAGAAAGGTAATCAAAAACAGCAAAGAGTAAACAAGGCCACCTCTTTCAGACGCTCTCAGAATAACAGGACAAGAGATTATCTCCAAGCAGCAGTTATTCAAGCAAGCCTTTAAATTACATTCGATCAGGAGAGATCCAACCAAAAATAGTAGCAAGAAGACCTTAAAGAGCAAAAGACATGATGGTTTATCAACATTTTTATGCGATGAGAGGAAAGTTTTCTTTGGTGATTATTATTAATGTTATAAAGTGAAATATTAGTTTAATAGATGTTGTACATTGACAGCAATAATAGGAGTATTCCTCCACTCTGTCACAGCAAAGAAAGAGATAAACATAATAGCTGGGCTCTAGTCTGTCTCCATTCCTTTATGGTCTTAGGATGCAGATCATGGCTGAAATAACAAAGCTAAACGCTTGTTCTCACAAAGCACTACCCACTCATCCATCGCTCCTCTTTGGAGCTGCAGCATATGCTTTCACCTCACCAAAAACCCTCCCCTGCACCTTCCCCACTCAACTCCACCAGACATGGGGGGATCAGTAATTAGCAAATACCTGATGGTGTTGAGCTTATTATATAAACTACTTCTCAGTCCAATGCTTCTAAGAACAGGCATGATGACATTCTGAAGGCAGAGTAGGAGCTTCTTAAAGATACAGAGGCAAGTTTTAAAGCATAATATTCCAATATAAAATTTATTTATAGTTATTTGTGATTTATGCAGCATTTTTATGCGACAAAGTAACATAGTTATTAGATAGAGCAATTATATAGCAGAATGTGCTTAGAAATGCATGATTTTGCCCTTAAAATGCTATTCAAACATGCTGTGAGAATCTCTTGGTAGCCCACACATTTTCCTGAAGCTTTCTCTGTCATTCAGCCTCTGCAAATTGATCCAGGGATGGCTGGATGGACAGATGGATGGAAAGAAATGGAGGGCATTTTGTGCTTTATCTGTCTGCATAGCAGAGGGTACTTTTTGTCAGTACTGTGCCGCATTGTTAAAAAATGTAATTTTATATTTTGTGTAAAAATGCATTGAGTTTTACCACAGTGAGTTAAAGCAAGCTGTGCATTTGTGTGATGAATTAAAAGTAATCAAAAAATCTCAGTCTGAGAGTTTAATTGGATTTTGCATTGTCAAGGTCATACATGGACCAGAGCGCAACTTCCTTGTTCTTTGACACTTTAGTTTGTAAGTAGCTATCTTGATTAAAAATAAAATATCTGAAAATTATCCATCAAAAGTATACATTAAACACATGACACAGATATCCTGCCGAGCCTCCTGAGCAATAGATCCTTTAAAAAAGAATTTAAAAATACATATTCAGAAGATGAGAAATTATGAATAATAAAAACAAATGCAGCAGCTGAAAATTGGTGTCAGCATCCAAATTAAATTCTGTCAAGATGGGGAACAAAGTATCTCCAGCTGGAATACATTATTAATATTAATATCTGTACATTAACTAAATGTAATGTGAGCAAAAATATTTTTCTGGATTTCAGGGTGGATTTCAGCAGCCAAATGGTTTTGAAGTTATACTGAGCACCATGAATGCTTCTTTTTCACTTGCAATTCATCTTTTCTGCCCCTTAAACAGCCTGACACACTTCAGAGTCATAAATGAAGTCCCATCTCTGAATAATAGCAGCAGCAGTAATGCTAGAGTCATTCCCAAATCCCAGGGAATGACAAGCAAATGTGCTGTAATGCATCATCGAATTTTTTTCCTACTACTACAAAGATTTAGTGAACTATGTGCTTGCTTTTTGCTGCAGTAATTCTCAATAGGAGGTAGGAGATTCTGATAATCTTTTATTTTTTTAGTTTTTTGTTTCAAGTGAATGAAACTGGGTGTTCAGGACTGTAACAGCTGCTTTTTTGAATAGTCTCTTTGATCAAATAGTAACAGAGAGATCTGAACGAATTTGAGTCATGAAACTGATCATTTAATGTTTTTACTTGAAAAAGTGTATTGTTTGTTTACGTTCTCACTTCCCTGGTTGCTCAATGTAAGTTTGATACTTTCAGCTCTCACAAAATGAGCTACTCTGAGAGTCTGATGCTTTTTAAATGAATTATATAAGCCCTGAATTGTGCATCCAACTGTGATCTCTGCCTTCAGGGAACTATTGTTTTCACATGTTTGGTTTTTGTGTAATTCTTTTTAAAAGTTGCTTCAGCGAGGGATTTCAAATAAAACCTACATACACTATCAATGCTCATTAACAATTTTGTTTTTAAAACCTAATTTCTCAGTGACATGCTTACATAAACATATTGAAAGATTCCTTCTCCCCCACCTCGTAACTTCTAATAAAATGATTATGAAGCAGGGCTGTTGTTTCATCTATATGAAAATATGTTGCCACGGCAACCATCAAGCGCCTCATGTACAAAGAGTGTGCATCAAAACCTCATGGCACAATGTTTTACCCACAACTTGCGTAAAACAAGTTGTGGGTAAAACATTCAGTAGTATTTTACACAAGGAGCATGAAAGCCAATTTCTTTCCATGATTATAATATTTCGATGAAACTAAACCACATTTAGCTTCATACAATAATGTAAGTCAGAAAAAGAAAAAACTTCTTCCATTTTTGACACATGTAGATGTAAACACACATCAGGAAATCCATGCATCTTATCTGAGGGGCGCTTTCATTCAAAGACAAAGAAAACAAGATTGGATCAACAGATTAACTCCAAACAGGTCAAGTTTGATCATTCTTGATGTGGACAAGGTGGAGACCATCACACAGGTACATAAATAGATTCATAACAGTGTGTGTAATTAGGGAACAATGGCAGCTTTGGCACCACTGGAGGACACTGCCAATAGAAAGATTCAGAAATCACATTGACCTGAGTGGTTTATTAGCCACTTCAGGCTATGTGTGGGATGTGTACTTGCAGCTGTAAGTAATTTATTTTATTTTACAAGGGTTCAACATAAGCAGGAAGAAGGCAGCATGGTTTTGCCATTTTTATGAGTTTTCCGTTGAAAGTCTAATTTCTGTTAAAGACACAAAAGTACTGAAATAACAGAAGAAAACACTTTGACTGCCCAAATGCTTGATTGAGCTTTGCTCAGCCCATTTCTCAAAACACAAAGCCCATGAAGACAAAAACAAGCAGGAATGACCACTGCAAACTTGCAAACTTTGGCAGCGCAGCATATAGATCATGTCAATACAAACTGTGGTAATATTTTCTTCCTCTCTACCATGAATCTGTGAAACTTATGTGTAAATCCTCACAAGTTTTATTGAAATACTGCTACATTAAGACTGTTGTGATTGCAAATATTTTTGCAGTTGTTTGACACTGGAAAAGCATCTCTTTCACACTACCAGCATTTTTGTTTTGATTTCTTAAGCCAGCAGTTTTAAAATTTCTCAATTGTGTCTACCTATTTTCACAACACAAACTCTAAACAAAGTTTTTGATGAAGGTGTTGATTGAAAAAAAATCAAACCTACAGGCCCATGTGAGAAAATGATTTGAAAAATTCTTTGGCTTTTATTCTACACTCTCAAAACATATTATTTCTTACATTCTTAGCATTTGAGCATTCCCCCCCCCCCCCCAACAGTTGCATTACTTATCTACTTATCTGCATCTTCCCTCAGTTCTTTATCTATTTCTTTTCTTTATGCAGTGCACTTTCTGCGCATCAGAATGCATAGAAAGTTGCCAGCAGATGCTGACATGAGATTGGCCTCATGCATTTATGGATGCATCTCAGCATCTCCATTGCTGTTATGTCTTGGCTCTTTATATTGGACAAGACCAGACCTTTAATGTGTTTACAAGGAAATTTGGAAGCTACCTTTTTTCAGCTGAGTCTCTTTTCCATTTGTTATTAGACAAGGACAGATGGAGCCCTTCTCTGCATGGTCTTTCACAATCTGTCTTGTGTTTCATTGTGTTTAGCAGACTTTATGTCTTTGACTTGCTGTTTGTTATGTAGGTTCTTTCACTTCCAGCCTATTAGTCACACTTTTATTATTTCTGCAGCAATGAACAGCTGGATATTTCTTCAAGTGCTTACTGGAAGAACTTGATCTGATGACAGACTTTCTTTTATACAGTACAGTAGATGTTGGAAACAGACAGAAAACAAACACCAACATTGTTGTTACTTATAACAATAAAGTAAAGCGTGACAGCGGCAGTCTAAACTTGGAGGGAGAACAGAAAACTAATGAAACGATAAAGTGAAGTCTGAATAGCACAGTAGCAGATCAGATAAACAAAACTGATTAAATTGAAACAATAAACTAATCTTATTAATCTTTTAAATTCCCATGCCCAGGGAACTAGTGGCCCCTATCTCCAGTCATTAGGTGGCATCAAAGACAAGGTGCCAGTCTATTCAAAGAAAACACTGAAACATCCACAACAGACAGCTGTGAAGCCACATGCTCACACTTAAGGACAACTTACAGTTGCTATTTATCCTATTTTTAGAGAAAAATTCAGAGTACATGGAGAGAAGACGTTCACATAAAGGGAGAACAATCAAAGTCCAGGCTGAAAGACCAGATTCATTCCCAGAGCTTTCTTATTTGATGGTGGTAAAAACTTAGTGCCATCAAAATTTAAAGGAAAATGTATCTCTTCGATACAAAGTGTTGCAGGGCTAAATTGCTTAACTCATTTTTTGTTTGTTTGTTTCTTTTAAAGGAAATAAATTCAATACCTGAAACTTTACTCAACTCAGTTTTCAAAGCACACACATCCTACCAGGATGAAATGTGTATTTTACTTTTGTTGTACAGCTGATGCTGCCTTAGTTTTAAAATAAAATCATCAAAAAATGTAATTTGGCTAAAGTGATAACAGACCGTGCGCCTGCAGTTGCATTTAACTGTGTGAACATTTGCATACTAAACCATAGCTTGTGACACTAAAAGCCAGTTTATTCTGAAACTGATTATAACAAACTCAAAAGTCCCTAAGTAGTCTGTAATGTGTAAGGAAAACAGAAATCTTATGGAATCCTTCTCTGACAGCATGAGTGAAAAACTGTACAAGCATTTCTGCACAAAAAGTCCTCTCATCAAACAGAACTCTACAGTGACTAGATCTGTCTTTCCTTAGATGCTGCAGCCCATCAACATCCATCTGTCTGGGATTTCTCCCCCACTCTGCCTTTTGTCACATGATAGACGGAGAACAGTTTTAGTGTGTCTTTGCTTTCTGATTTGATATTTTTGTTGTCAGCCTATGAGCTGATATCTGACTACTTTTATCTAAGGCCATAAAACGCACAGAGGGAGAAAAACCAAGAGATCAGATGGTTTTTGAAGAGAATACGTGGGCAAAGTAGACACCATGCACAATGGTTCTCTCATCAATCCTGGGCCTCAAAACAGCATGCTACAATATAAACCTTACCATAATGTGTCTAACATCGCTCAGAAACCATTCTTTGCATTGGCAACTGAAAACAACCCTAAGAAGTTCTCTATTTAAGCTAATTTTTTTTATTATTATTGGTCCTCTCTCTCCTGGTGAGAATTGTTCCCTTATATGACAGCTAAGCAATGCATTGAGGCATCTAGACATGCTGAAGGCAACAAGCTAAATCTCAAACTGAATATCACAATGGCAGAGAGGGTGGACGGGAAGGATTGGTTGGGTTTTTGGTGCCAAACAGGCTTGGCTGAGTATATTAGATATTGATGATGAATATACCTTCTTGATGTCAGATGTTGGAGGAGAATATGTAAAAAACTAATGTCATTACAACCAACTATGTGAAAAAACCGTCTTTGAACACATACATACAACTGCATCAACAAAGTTTGATGCTTCTATAGAAACTGAAGAGAGCCATTGTCAGAAAAATTTATTTATTTTTAGAATGACCATTTTTTGGAAAGATCTACAGAAAACCAAGACCAAACCACAAAAAGTTGCACATGAACTAATTTTACAAGAAAGGAAATCATGACAGCTCTGAATATATGGGTGTTATTATTGTCATCAGTCACAATGCCACCTCCAAAGAATATACTGAAGTATATTAATGAGGTCATAAATGTACTTAAATCCCATCTCCTATTCGTCTAATGTACACCAAACAGACCTGTGCACACTGTTCAGGAAGAACAGCAAGAAATGTTTACTTTTCTTCAGATAATGCCAGTGTTTACATCCGCAGCTGAAAAAAGAGGAAAAAAATGTAAAAATGAGAACATCTAAACTGAACCTTAATATTAAAGTTCTGGTTAGCTTTTTCACTGCATTACAGCAACAGGAATTTTAAGAAATATTTAGAAACGTCTGTGAAAAACTAAGATGGCAATTTTTTACTTGTAGTACAGAATGTACTACAAGTGTGTAATGTGCTTGAAGTACCTATTTGATAAAACAGTGTGAAATCTGACCACAATCATCTTGCAAATGTTAAAACCTGTTCTGAATAAAGCATAACCCTGAGCATTTTTCCTCCTCTTTAGCTTCTGTTCTTTGATTAGATCAACCTTCCCTTGTTTCTGTTTTCCTTTTGTTCAGTCCTCTTATTTATTTGTGTTTAATTATGTTGTGTTCATTTATTCTTTGTTACAATTAAATTCATTTTCTCAGTCCTCATGTTTGTGTACTCATCCTCTCTCCCCTCAGCCTGTCTTCTGCTCTCTCCTTTCACACCTGCAACCTGTTAGTCAATCAGTCCCAGTCTATCGTTCCAGGATTCCCTTTTTGTCCAGCTCTTCTGCTTCCTGGTTCCTGTTACATCCCTTCATGTGCCTCCTTGTACGTGCTTCCTTTTTTGTCCCTGCTTTTTGTGTCCTCCTGAATAAGTATTTGTTAATTATCTTTTTTATTTTTGTTAAAAGATCAACATCCACTCTACACCAATGTTTCTCTTCATGTGGCTCCACTTTAGTCCTCAACGAATCGTGACACAGGTGTTTGTGTCGTCCTCCTTTTGCTGAAAATACATGTTTCTTCTTTGACATCTTGTAGTGTTAGTTTCATTATACTAAACTGCCCAAAAAAGAAAAACTATCAGGAAATACATGTCTGATAAACAAAAGACGGATGTTTTTACTGAAGTAAATACAATGCTGATTCGCAGGTGAACATTTTCAAGTGTTTTGTCTCTCACAAGCGTAGGAAGGTGAAGGTTTGCGGCACTTTATAAAAGAAGCTGGCACAAATGTTTTGGTTATTTTTCCTTATTAAAACACTTTTACCATCTTTTAGGAAATAATTTTGAAAAATGACAAATTATATTAAAAGACACCTGAACGCTTCAGAGAATGAAACTGACAAAACCAAATTTCTAACCAAATATTAGGCAATCTGATACAATTGTTAAGACACATTTTGCTGTTTTAAAACTCAGTTTCTGAATTGTGGGTTACTTTTATCTTTCGTGAATTTTTTTGTGTTTCATTATAACATTTCTACTCAATGCTTCTCTTTCTGAAGGATCATACCAGCACATTGAAGATCAACATTAGACAGATGTAATAAATATTTCTCATGTCATTTTTAATCATTAAATGGTCTGATGGCTACTCACATATGAGTAGGTATCAGCGTTAACAAAAAAATGTAATAAAACTAAGCCAGCAACGACCTTTCCATTATTACTTGAACATATTACTGAACATTGACATCCAGCTATAAGATACAGAACAATAAAATAAATCAATCATATTGACATTGTCATAGTTATGAAACAGTTTCCTGCTAGTGATTATAGCAGGAAACTGTTGATCACATCAGAAGGGGTTTGACTGGAGGATCATTCAGCAGATTTGACATTTTCCTGCATCTTTAGTCATAAGACCTTAATGACAAGAGGTGAGAGGCACTCATGACAAAAGGAAATAAAGCACTTGACAGCCTAGAACATTCAGCTACAAATTAATGTATGAGTCATTAGCTTCTTCACTTTATACGTCTTCCGACAGACTGAATCCAACACATTTAACCATAATTTAGGTAAGAACAGCAATTTTCTTCAAGTCAGCTTCAGAAAGAATAAAAAATGTGAAAGAGTAGCTATTAGTAGTTTCATATTGTGTTGACACATCTTTAGCCTTAATAAATAATTGAGAACTTTTTTCTACAGCTGAGGCAGAAGCTCTTGGCACAAAATACCCAACCAGTTTTAATGTTGCTTCTGTCTTGTAATGTTCTGGCCGACATGAGAAATCACTTAACTCTGAACAAGAAAGCATTCTTCTTTCTGTTGAAATATACAGTACAAATAATATGTTTTAATAAACCAGCAGCCTTTCCAACTTTAACCCTTTCCATTTATTCAAACTTCAATTTACTGATGTCTATTTTTATTTAGTTTTGCTTTTACAAAGGAAGATTTACACCAATTCTGGTTTTCAAAAGTTGGTGCTTCAAGCTTCCTGCACTTTAAGGTTGAAAACTTTAGTAATAGATAAGAGACCAACAACAACAAATCAAACATAGGAAATAACTAAATAAATAAAACTTTATTATTACACCCAGTCAAAAAAAAAAAAAAAAGCATGCTAGTAAAATCAAAAGAAACATTTGAGGCTAAATGTGTGAGGGGCATTAATGATTTTGGGCTTAACTGTCAACAAAATCAATTTTCTTACATTAATATTTTAACAAGAGCCTGTTTATCAGTTTAGATTCAAACCTGACAAGCCACTTTCAGATCTTAATGTGATTCCTTGCTTCTTAAAAGAAAGTAAAACCTTCTTAAGGTTTACTGGAAACGTAACCACGCTGTCATGGTTTAAATAAATTGGTAACGCAGAGGTGGATATCCACAGTGACACCATAACCCATGGTGACAGATATCTCTTGGCAGTTGTATCAGCTGCCGTTGTTCAATTTGACTGTTTCCATGGAGAGCCTCATGCAGGAGCGCTGAGGATCTCAGCTGTGCCAGCTGTCAGCTCCAAGGTATCCACACAATGAGGCTGCAAGAGACATCACATACATCACCTCCCTCAAACAAAGAGACACACGCTTGAGCACGCAACCACACATGGTGAGCCACATAAGGGCACACAGCAGGCATGCATAAACACAAACTCGAGTCTGCTCTCAATTCCAGTTCTTCACATGCTGCTCTGTCAGGACCCCTTGGTGTTATATTGTGCTACACTGTGTACCCTATTGTCTTTTTATCATAATGCAAAGAGAGAGAAGGTATTTTAAACAAATGCATGACCTCTTCTTAACTCCAGATTAATTATATTCCATAGGAGTATCGCCTTGTGAAGGTTTCCTGCCAAATTCAAACCACTTTTGTTGCAGGAGATGTTTGTACTGCAAAATCTGACGGAGAATGGATGTAACTAACTAAAAACTTAAAACTGTACCCTGAAAGGTGGAAATCTGAAACAAAACCATACTGGTACACTCTTCTACTGCAACTGTTTCTATATTTATTCAAATTGTGTGAATCCTCTTTAAAAGTAGTGTTTTCACACTGTCTCATAATGCAGCCGTTGGTACTACATAGCCCCCATGCCAAAGGATTCCTTGTGGGTATGTCAGACACACTATCTACTACGACAAAACAGTTGTATTTGATACCTTAAGAAAAAGAGAACAGGTTGCAAACACACGCCTACATGATCTCTTTGTTTTTCTGTATCATACACAACCACACGGACTTTCATTGCCAACACCGAATGAGCTTCTTTGCCAAAACTAACAAACAACTTACCAAAGCCTTAAATTTCTAAAAGCAAAATTAAAGGTTTAAAAATGATTTATTGCACAGTTCACCTTAAAGCTGCCTGTTCTGACTCCCACTTGCAGATTTTCTTCCAAAAAAAAAAAAAACCCTTACATGGATTCTGCAAATCTAATCACAAAACATGAACTTTCCAATTGTTTCAACGAATGTTGATGGATACATATTTATAATTTTTTAGATTTGCATGACAAATAAAATTATCCATTAACCCTAGAGCCTGTTCATGTTATATCTTCACATTCGAGTTACAAAAAAATCTGTAAAAATTGTTCTTGCTACATTTTGTGGTATTTAGCAAAACAAAACAAAAAAAAGATTGGTGATACTAACTACCCCCAAAGTAAGCAAAGTTTTGTCTGATTTAACTCTCAAGTTTTGTTTGAATGGTAATAGATTCCCATCTGATGAAGTGACATTTATAAATAGAACTAAAAAAATATAAGCCAAATAAAAATATTGTTGCAGCTCATTGTGGGATTGCATCCTCATTGACATTTTAATGTTTTAGATTTCTTAGCTTCTTCACATGATATTGGTTAACTATGGTGTGTATTTAGCAGGGCTAAATCTCATAAGAACTCTTCTTATTGTAACAACTTTTCTTATAGTTAATTTTAAAGGAATATGCACATACACAGGTGGTACATGTGATGCATTTGAAGACAAATCGATACCATCGTGACAATATTATTCAAGTTTATTTTGGTAACTCTCCATCTCTCCCTAATCACTACACAAGCCTTGCCATTCGGACAAATTCCTGTTTACCTAAAGGTTAAACACGATCAGTGAAAATTCGGGCCACTATCGTGTCATCAGTATTCATTACATTGGTGACAAGGAGAAAATTCTCCCCCAGCCTCCTCCTGTCATTCCCCCAGGCCTCTGGGAATCCACTGAAGGTTAATTTATTTAAATCCCCCATCCACTCATCTCTATTCCATTAAACTCCACTAATAAATCTTTGCTTTGCCATGTAATCTGTTTTCAACTGTCAAAAGCTCAAGCCTCGGCTTCATTTCCCACGTATGCTTGTGGATGTGCTCTCAACGATAATATGGCAACCAATAAGGTCATGTTAAATTCATTCGATGTCATGTGTTTAACTGCGTGTCGACGTCTGCCCTTTGAACACAACCAAAACGTCTGGAATAATTAACCGAAGTGCAGCTCATGTTGGGGGGGGCAAAAAAATCCTTTAAGAGCCTTGTGCTGCTACAGTGTCCCAAAGGCTCTGTAAAAGCCTGAGCTTATGGCCTGAAACACAATTTCCCATCTGCCCTCTGCGGGGCTTTTATCTGGTCATACCTCTCTGGTCATGATAGCGATGATTAGTCTGAGCAACAAGGGGACCTTGACTATATGGACAAGTGGTGTATCATTATTACAGCATGTCAAGTCAGCATTACACAGATGCTCCTATGATAATGACTGTTAAAAAGCTCAGCTGTTGGTTTAATAGTGGGTGAAGCAATTCACAGTCTGCTGGGGAGGATGTCTCTCTGATGCCAACATGTTTTCTGACGTGTTTCTTTCTTTCTTTTTTTTTTTTTTTCTTCATTAAATCAGTCTTGGAGAAGCAGAAGAGAAATGGGCTTAAAGCATGTTCTCTAAGATGTCAACACAAGTGAGCATCTGGTGAATTATCACAGTATAAGTCAGCAGACTTTCCCAGCAGTTTGCGATACTGTCCCAGATGAAGTCATTATACATTTCAGGAGACCTATAAGTTTTTTGGAAAGTAGATATGCTTCCAGTAGATCTTTGGTCTTGTCAGCAACTCTGTTTTGTTTTGTCCTCAGTGGAGTTTTCACTGGAAACATTCAGGAAGCACCAAATTCTTCTGCCTGCTTTAAAACACCTCTGTATTTGTTGTTTTACATCATTTTAATGCTCCCATCTAACTACAGTGAATTATCTTGCATGTTTTTTTGTTGTTGTTTTTTTTTTTTCCAATTGAGTAATGTCAGAGCCATGTTATTTTGTAATGAAGAACTCATCATTTATTTATTGTTTGGCCATTTCCCTGTTTTATTCGGTGTTTCTATGAAGGGTTGCAACATGCACAAACATTTTGATTACATAAATAATATTTATCTATATATTCATGGAAACAGATGTTTTAAACCACTAGTTTTATGTGACATTATTATTGCAAAGTTGAATAAAGTCAAGAATACAGTCAAATCTTGGTTTCTGGTCTTACATACACAACAACTCTTGACCATGTCCTAAGGGAAAATAAAAATGAACAAAATCTGCTTTTATCTAACCCACACAAATATAACAATGAATGTCTGATGAGCTGAAACAGGTAAATATGCAATATTTTTATGTGTCCACTGCAAGTATGTCTGGACAACCAAAGTGCACTTAGCACACTCATACAAATTAAAAACTGCAATATAACATGTTGCAGTGAGAAAAATCAGTCTGATAACTGTGAGAATTAAAGCTACTTGTACTTCCTGCTTTCAAATGAACTCTTTACCTGGATGCCATAATGTTCAAGTGCCTTTTCACATTCAGCTTTTGTTTACAACAGCATATGATGTCAGTCAGCATAATGCTTGTAAGTCACATCATGATGGAAATGTACAGCAGCAATGTTAAAATGAGATTCCATAGTTGCTAATACTCCCTTTTTCAAATATTTTTGTCTTTAGTACTTTAGGTCTGTATGTTTTGTTTAAAAACTCAGATTATGTGTCACAGATTGTTTTTCTTTTGAATGATTGAAAATGTATCAGTGTTTTGTTCTAGTTAACAATTTGATTGAACAGAGTTGCTGGTTTGAGACAATATTAAATGTTCAGAGAAAATCTTTTAAATCAGGGCTTTCTCCTTTTTTGCTATTTAATGTCTGTTTTAGTCACCTGACAACCCATTCGTTCAAGATGACAGGCACACTTGTAATTCAATGTAAAGCATCACCTTTTAAAGCATATATTTTTCTAAATGCTGGATGAACTGGGGACTTGTCCAGGGTGTAACCCAGCTCTCCCCCAAAACGTTCGGTACCAGCACCCCTCTCAACCCCAATAGGGACAATGGTGTTAGAAAAAGGATGGATGGATTTTCTAAATAAAAACCCAGTATGTTTCTTGTCCTGATCCAGTACCCGTTCAAAACCTGGCATGCAGAGGGAGTTTCCCCTTTGAGCTGTGAACTTCTAAAAGTCATACAGAATTATAATAGTCAAACTTACTTTTAGGTGGATGTCTCTAGTGTAAGATCTGGAGCATAAGCATTTTCCTTTCACACTTCAGTACTCAGAATTCCCTAAAGTGCTAAATTTTTCAACAATGAAGTAATTAAGAAATTGCGTTTCTTTTCCCTGGAGAATAAGAATGAATCAGAGTTATTCCTCTGATGTATACGACCAGACAACCTCTAGGAGGGAAGCAACATTTGCAGCATGTATCTTTGGTCAACAATGTCTGTCCACTAGCCTACGCTAAAAGTCTCCATGGAAACCAGCTGTGATTTGCTGAAGTCTGCACTAATCCCATCATGACTTTCAGTGTGATCTCAAATCATTTTGGTTCTTTCTTAAACATTGTATTTTGTAATTTCTTGTTTGGAAACATGTTCCTCCAGCTGCAGCCCCTGTGTGCTGACCACCTCTGAAACACCACCCACTGCTGCTGCAGCAGGACCACCTTGCTAGCATTCCTGTGTTATTTAGCTTCTGCTGTTTAAATTTGTCCTCAAGACAGTAATAATCCCCCTCTGTTGCGTTTCTCTAACAACAAAGTCTCAATGGATTTTTCCATTAATCAGACAGAAAGTAAAAAGAGTTTAACTTTTTTTTTTCTTCTACAAAAGAAGCATGATGATTACGTATGATGAAATCTGAATCAAGATGAATAACCTCAAAGCATGGACACAGGGGAGGGCTTCAGTGCCAAAAGCTGTCTTTTAAAAGAAAAGGCTTTCTCTTTTAGAGCTATTCCAGTTTGCAGCTATTAAATAAGCTTTGGGAGAAAGGTAGCCAGATGGCTGCTTGTCATTCACTGGGTTATATAGCTTTCAGCCCTTCAAAGTGAAAAGAAATCCTTTGGCATTTTGAGTTAAAATCTCCCAGAACTTTCACAACCACGTTTTTCAGTAATAAAGTAAAGATAATATGATAAAATAAATAACTTAATCTATAAGTTTATATTTTAAAATATAAAAATATATTTTTATATTTTAAAATACATTTTAAAATATATTTTAAAATATATTTTAAAATATATTTTAAAATATATTTTAAAATACCACAAAACAATTTATACCACCTTTGTTAGTTGCATACTTATCAATATGCTTTGTTCAGACAACAGTGGAATTATTTATAAATATATGATCATATTCATAATAAATATTATTGCTATAATGTCTTAAGGAGTATCACTGTGCCCCTTTCTGAAGAGAATCTTAAGATGCATATGCTTTCTTAAGAATTGCCTTTCCATAAAAAGAAAAATAATCTTTAAAACGATTAACGTTAATCAGAGTTTGCTGGAGACTAAGCAACGAAATGGAGGGGACAGAGAGAACAAATTTGACGCTTAAGGTTGGCTAATTTTGGATTCATAATATTGGCTTCTAATCACATATTTCGTAAAACATGAACAGATGTAATATTTGCAGTTTGACTGTAAAATGAGGAGGTGCTTAGGTGTTTTGTGGTTGTATTTCTGGTGACAGTGTTGCACCTGCTGCAATCAGTACACTACTGCAGTATCACCGGCAACATGGCATCCCATTTGGTTTGTGTTTATTGAATTTCTAATTAGTTACTCAGCATGACTGTGAACAGGACGAAACATGCTTTCATGACTTCCAAGCTACGTAGGGAGACTTTTAGTAGTCATGTCTAAATTTATAATGCGGTAAATTAAATTTTATATTCAGATTAACAAAGTGCTTTCTATCAAAAATACAAATTGATAGAACAAAAATGAAAGAGATGCAAAAGTCAGTATCTGCCATAAATAAAGATCTAATGAAATCAGACACTCCACTGAAATACTCAAAGGAAAATCATAGAAGTACCCTGAGTGTCCTGATTATAAGCTCTTTAAAAGAGGCTTCTGTTTTGATTATCATGCATGAATCAGAATAAAAGTGCCTTGAATAAGCATAAATAAAACAAAGATTTCATAAATTACACTTTCTCCTTCTGTCTCTGCTCATTGGTCCATGAAACCTTGGACTCTTCTGGGATTTGGAGACATGGTTTAGATATTATTCATGTGGACTTGAAATGATTATCACCTGCTCTGTTCTAAACAAAAAAAAACAGCGTGTTACCATGACATAACAAAACTGTCAGGAGGTGAAAAAATTGAGAGCAAAAATTGCTCCAGCTGCACAGCTTCCAAGACCAAAGAGAATAATTAACATGTGATGCTTCACTATAAAAATATAAACAAAAGTCCATAAAAATAACTAATCAGAACTAACTAACAGAGCTGCTCTACACGCTGCCACCATTGAACCTTTTTTAGTCTGTTTCTCTGATTGCTTGATTTAAACCATTTGATATTTTCTACAATGCATAAAATAGTCAGTGTAGTGCACAAATTGCATTTAATTGCAGGCAATTTTCCAATCACGAATTCCTGAAAAGAAGAATACTCAGTGACTGCAACTAAAGAAACATCAGCTAATATTTCAGAAGCATTATTTTAAGCTTTGTCATAAAACCAGCTGTTGTGCTTCCACTTGGCATATTCACTTTATTAACTCCTACAGAAGAAGTCTAACAATAAACAGAAATGCCCTGCCAAACTAATCATGCAGTCATGTCTTATAATAATTTTTCATCTCTCTAACAGAGAGCATAGTTCAAGTTAAATATTCTCTGCAGGCCACAGTGTGTATGTAAATAGTTGACTCAGAAGTTTAAAGTGTGATAAGAAGTCTCGAATGTGAGGGTAATTCAGCAGTTCATGTTTATAAACTGGATGATGACATAATGGTGTAACACAGTAGTGAAGGAGGTGCTGATTTTCACATATGGACCAACACATACGGGCAGTTCTTCAGTGGATTTATGCACATGGATTAGATTTTAAGGATACATTTTAAGCTGCACAGTGACTCATTTCAATATAAGAACAGAAGGCAAATTGAATTATGTTTAAAGCCATCCTGCAACAAAGAGAAATAAACCATGTGGTGTGTGGTACAGTGATTCAGAATGACTGTAGGACAAACAGATGGCTTCCTTTCGAAAGGGTTGTCCTTTTTTCATATTTACTATTAAAAAAAAAAGAGAAACATTCATATTTCTAACAGTGAAAAGGAGGTGCAAAAAGATTTCATACTGTCTGTCTGTTGGGAATTCGGACAGAGAAAAGGGAAAACTAGCGCGGCACTCAGTGAGTGAGTAATAGTGTAGTTTGTGTCCAGTCAGGTCGCCTGAGCTCCTGACTGCTAAGAAAAAAGGAGAATAAGCTTCCCACATGTTTCTTGTTTTAGTTCTTACCAATGTCATGGACATGCATGTGTTACCTTTGTCAATCACTCATGTATTCCCTTTAAGGAGATGACCTATAAATAAAAAAAAAAAAAAAGATCCATGGTGGAAGACACAAAGAACAACAAAAAATAATTAAAATGTTATTAATGCATGGAAATTGTGCAAATTTTATTTAAACCAAAGGAGAAAGAAACAAGTTTACCTTGCTTTCCTACCCAAAAAGTCATAAGCAGATTAATGTATCATTCAAATAAAGTAAAATTTTTACAAACAGCTATGGAAAAAAAATAAGAGACCACTGCACTGAACCCCACTGAAAACCTCATGGTTATTGCACCAAATATTGATCTCTGAACTCTTCCTGAGTTAAAACATTGGTATTGTTGTTTCTAAATGAATAAGAACTTGATTTATTTGCATTATTTCAGGTCTGAAAGCACTCCTTCTTTTTCTTTATTTTGACCATTTCTCATTTTCTGCAAATGAATACTAATTTTTAGCTTGGATTTTTGGAGACATGTTGTCAGTAGTTCATAGAATACAAGAAAAATGTTCATTTTACCCAAACATATATCATATAAAGTAAAATCATAGAAATTGATCATTTTAAATGGTCTCTTAATTTTTTCATAAGTTATATATTACTGCTGTTTGAAATAGGGAGATAATTTGCCAGTCCACTGAACATAATAAAGCATTTTTGAATAAAACTTCAATCTGACTGCAAACATATAACATTTTTTTATTTAAGAAATCTCTGCTTTAGAGAAATTTGTGAAGAAAAGCTAACAAACTCAAGCCTTTTGTCACTTCATAGCTCTTGTACTGTCTAAAGCAAAGTGTGGTCTTATTCTTAGAAGAAGGCAGTTTATGTCATCACATGCTCTAAATATGCAGGTGAGGCTACTGTCAGGGTACACAACACACACAAAAAAAAGAAAAATTATGTAGTTTTTAACACATATACATCATTTGGAAAAATCCTGCCTTCAGTGTACTTTCCTTATCACTGGCTGCAAAAAAAAAAAAAAAACTGTCATCCCTGACAACCCTAAACAGGATTAGGAGAGTGCACAGATTAGATGAAAGGATATGTTGGAACATTACAGTCTTTTCAATTAAATTTTATTCACAGTATTATTTCATTTAAAAAAAATATGCCATGCCTCAAAATAGCATCAATACCAACTGAATTTTTTCCACATAATGTCACATTGTAGTTGCTTGCATATTATTGTCTGGATTTTTGTGATGGACAAACACAAAGTAGTGTGACATTTTAACTCAAAGGAAGGCAGGTATCAAAAAATTAAAAATCTGAAAATTGTGGTGAACCTATTCCCAACCTGTTTTATTCTGACTGAAATCTAGTGCAATTAACTGAATTAATAAATAGTTTATTGGTGTGATGTTCAATAAGGACTTCAGAAGTTTGCTTGACAAAATCACAATCTTTCTATATCTTGCAGTTTGGAACATATCATTTGAACAAAGCTGGACAAAGACCATTTATGCAAAGTACACATGAATGCCACAGTTTTTCCAGACAACAGCATGTGTTTAAAAGTTCAAGCAGTCCAATAATTGTTTAAGCACCCGATAAAATTAATTTGCAAAAAAAAAGGTCATAGAAAAAAAAAGAAAGAGGAGTCAGTTCTTCATTAGTTTGTCTTCAAAGAAATATTAGCTCACAGTACAAAATGGCAGCAGAAAGAACACTGGCAGTGCACCGTTTATTATCAAATTCAGTTAGATTCTTCCTGAAAGCCAGACACTCAGATGAGAAAGACCTAATTAGAATAATTTATTGGAATGTACTTGGAGGGCTGAGTGAATGTATACAATCAGAAACTACAGCAGGTGCTTCAAATACTTCCCAGGACTAGAATACATTCTGTGTATTAGGGAAAATCATCAATCACATCTTCTTAGAGTAGAAGTACCATGCACTGAGAAAACATGTGCATGGTATTTCTAGAAGAGAATAACACAGAAAATGTAGTACACTGAAATGAATCTTAATGCAAACATACACGTATGCTTGTACTTCACTGGGAAGATCAATATAAAGTGACACAAAATAGTAAAGAATTGAAATTTTATTTTTAATTTTCCATAGATTTTGAAATAAAAACTGGGAATTTGTTCTGTGCATTTGTATTCAGGTCTCAGGCCTCATTTAATAATTTTAATAGAGTCATAGCTGCAAATCATTTACTGTTTGTCTCTAAGCAACCTTTGGCATCTGGAAACCGACATTTTTTGTCTTTTCTTTGGGAAATGGTTTAAGCCACATTGAATGGAAAGCATCTGTGAACATAAATTTGGTTGAGCAATTGTAAAGCATAAAATGACCATGCTGTTTAAAAGCAACCTCACAGCATGTTGACGCCATTATGTTTTTATAGTGCTGGTATTCACCTGTCCCCAGAGTAACAGGTCCAAATGTTTCAGATTTTTATTTATGCAAAATTTTAATCATCAATTATTTTTCTTACACTGATGTTGCTCGATGTTGTTGTGTTGTATTACTTAAAGTCCTGATGAAATATCTTCAAGTCTGTGATGAAATCTCAAAATTCTGAAGGAGTATGAATATTTTATAAAAAACTGTAAACATAAACTTAGATCATTAAGTTAAATGCAACCAAATACTAATCTGATGGGGTTGAACATAAGCACTGAAAATCCTGATTTGATTTAAAGGATGCTGCTCACTAGGTTGTATTTGTAGGTGGGAAAGTCATGGGTGTAACTCTCTACATTGTTGTAGTGGGTGCACTAACAGGAAGAGCTGACTAAGCTTGTGTGTGAGAGTGCGTTTCTCTTTTGTGTCCCCCCAGGTATCACCAGCTGGAGTGGGGTCTTGTGTTCACTTGTCTCGTCTCATTAATCAGAGGTGGGAGCTCTAAAACAGAGGAGCTGCAACATGTGCCAGCTGGCCATTCGACAGCATTAATGCTGGACATTAGAGGTTAGGAATGGTGTGCAAACAGACTTTATATACATATTTTCTCCTGTTAAGAATTACTGCTGTTATTCTCCACTCCACTGGTCTATTATTGGAGAAAAAGAGAGTTTTTATCACTTTGATTTAATGGAGTTTCTATTGTAGATCACAAATCCTGTTGCATGGTGCAAAGCAAAAGTAAGATACACAACGGCAGCTGTAGTAAACCATAGTCTGTTTTTTCTAGCTTTACAGTCTTATTATTCATGTGAAATTATTATTTTTCATAGGATGAAAAGAGATTAACACAGAACAACTGGTTACAAAGTTTATGCTCCTGACATTTCAACCTTTCTTTAATTACAGATGAAAAGAATTTGCAATTTAATCCATCTAAACACTTTTTTGTGTGTTTAGATGGCTGTGTTTATGTTATTTTGAGCAACAACATAAAATCTAATCAAATTTGATAGAAGGATGGATGGAGCAAATCAAGCAATCTTGAAAGACCATCTGTTAGGAGCTCTGCTTATAACCAACTTTATCAAAATGCAATGAAGTTTGCACTGTGAAAAGACAAAATACAAAAAAGATCAAAGGATGAGAAAACAAGTGACAAACCACAAAAAAAAATTCTTACTGAATATCTGTCTGAAATTACACAAGGCTTTTATTTTACAAAAATGGTAATGCCATGTAGTTTGTTTCAAACCACTTCTTCTTGCACCGTGAATAAATGCTGATAGGTTGTTGAGAGGAAGTTGAGGAGAAAGAAATCATAGATAAAGATGAACTCAAACTGTAGGTTTGGGGGAAGATTTTAATTTGGGTGGCTGCAGTTGAGAAAATATCTTGATATAGTTATGTCAACTTATGAACCTTTGACTGCAAAATATAGCACATAAACTGCTATATATTGACTTTTTTATGATTGAAAAGTCCAAGAGGGCTACAAATACCTTGAAAGCTGACACAGAGCCATTAAAATATGAAGATGCACAAAAGTGTTCTGACATTACAGACTTTTTCAGCACATAACTTATACACCTGCGAATACATGGGATGAATAGAAGGGATGTGAGCAACATTTGTAAAAGAAGGATAATCCTGCAAAGTTGCCAACTATCATAATAATGAAGACGACAGGCTTTCAGTTGCCTTTTTTCCTTTTTTTACATTTTTACAGTATCAAACTACTAAATGTTGCAGAACTGGATTTAATAGAAGCACTAAAAAATAGAGAGCTTCAATAGCAGATCTGTCACAGAACGACCAAATCCCCATTTGCTGAATCAGTTCTGTGTCGTGTAAAGTCCAATCCAATAACTCACTGCTGTTGACATATTTAGCAAAGTGTTTTAGCTCAAATTAATCATGACCTGGAACAGGGTCATATTTACTGACATTGTAAACAGCTACCTGATATTGTTTTTATATAATGTACTACGTTTCAAAGTCATGACAATTACATGTTAATAAGAAAATCTACCTGAAAGTCACGGTGTGTTAAGGAGTCTGGGTTGTACAGTTTTAGTTGTTTGTGGGATTTATTAGAGTCTGTTGTTCATCTCATCCAAATGATTATTGATATAAGCAGCTTAGCGTCTTTTCACTCAGAAAAGATCAGCATAGGGCATGAACCATGCAGGATGGGTATTTGCAAAATAATCAAAACTGTCTAAAACATTGGTTGACTGTAAGGAAAATATAATAGCTGGTGTAAATATTCCATGAAAAACCTGAGCTGTGGATTTATATATTTTTGAAGTGTTTTACTAAGAACTCCTACTGGGAATTGATTATCTGAACTACATTTTAAAGCACCTTCTAGCACATCCCCTGCAGCCACTCTTTGATATGGCTTCACAGGAGTTATGGTGGTCAATGCAAATTAATGTAGCAGTGATTCATGAGAAAGGGTCCCGTTGATGCCCCTTCTGTCATTTTATGGCCATTATAAACCATAGTCTCCAGTACCTCAGTACATGTTTTATGCAACAAAACCAGATGTGAAGCAGGGGAATACAAATGAGAGCAAAGGGGGAAAAAGGCAGTAAAAAACCCCGCCAAAACGACTCAGATTTAGCTACCAATCTTGACTGAGTTCCCATTTGGTGTTCACGTGACAGCTCTGCCACCTGATCCCCATGTTACACATCAATAGTGTGCTGTGAAAAAGTTGGCCTCATCTTTTGGTCACACTAAAATGTTTCAAACAATCAAGCAAAGGGAACTTGAAAAAACACTTTTTACATCGCTGTGGTGGAGTTTTGACCTATTTTTCTTTCAGGGTTTTCAAGCAAGAACAATCTGTATACTGTCATCGGTCAAATCAAGGAATTTAAATTTAATTGGTGTAGAATACATCCCTCCAAAATAAGAACTTTGCTTTGGATCATTTTCTGGGTGTCCCAGTAGGATTTTCTGCTAACGTCCTTTCAATTTTTGCCCAATGACAAGTTCCTGAAGCTTCACAAACATCTCAAATCATTACTCTTTTAAATTTTCACAAATGTCTTGGTATCTACAAGTTTTTTAGGAAATATAAGATGTGCCTTTGTGAGGTCTCTTTTTCTCTCTGCAGCAGTTTTGGCCTTGAATACCATTTTGTGTCTTTCTTATTGATGAATCATGAGTTCTTTGGGGGTTTATGACTGGAATGAGACATCTATGCCACCACTTGACTACTATTACTCCATTTGTTGACCCTAAGCTCTCATTTGTAGCTTAGGGTTATTCATTTGAGTCCCAAAGCCTTACAAAGGGCTTTATGAGTCGTTCTAGTCAGCTGAAAGTCAATGACCTTGTTTCTCATATATTTTGGGATAACTTTAAATCCAGGCATGATGGATAGACTTTCATTTTATTTTTTAAAGGTTGTTTCATGGTGCTAGCAGCCTTTATTCAACAGCAGCTTGACAAGAACAAGAGAAGAAGAAGGGGAAGATGTGTAGCAAAATGCACAGGACACTTACTCTACTACTGAGCAACTTAATCCCAAATTGTGTTGATTGTTTTAGATTTTAACTTAATATCAGACATGTTCTATTTAGGTGTTTTCTTTATTCTACATTTCTGGGAGTAATCAGCCAACTTTCAAAAATGTGGTTAATCATAGCTAAGTAAAGATCCTACATGATAACTCATTTCCTTAAAGCTGCAGTGGGTGACAGTTATAAAAACTGTGTTTTGTTTTTACATATTTGTCACTATGTCTTGACAGTGTAATTTGAGACAGATGAGTTATTATAAATATCAGACCACCTTTACCTCCTCTGTGTAATCCTACTGCCATCTGCAGAAACATAGCACTGCTAATGGCAATCTTGAGTTCTTACGGAGAGTGTGAGCAGCAAGTACACAAGCCTGATTGCCTGATTGAGAGCCTCCTGGCTCTAATTGGTTGCTTCTGACACAGAGCGTTGTGTTTGTGCAGATGGCAGTGAAACCACAAAGAGGAGACAGATTATCTGTTTCACATTACACTGTCAGCACACCGTGACAGCCTTAACAACTATGTAAAATATAGTTTTTAAAGTTTTCCACTACAGATTTTAAAAACAGAAATCATCATCTCCAGTTTGAATTTATTTCGCTCTGATTTTAAAATTTGTTGAGAAACTGAAGAAACAAGCAAAAGGGGAAATACCTTTTCACAGAACTGTAACAGAAACCATGACTGTAATCCAAACCCTGTGCATAGATGATTCTGTATTTTTGAAATGTTCTGGAAAAAATGGTACAACTCTGATATGATAAAAGACTGCAAGGCTTGAACAGATTAGCTAACAGTAGGAGCAAAACACAACTTAAAACAAATGAAATGAAGAAGCTGGGAGCCAAACGATTCATTGCATAGGCTAATGAAACAGATTCCCTTCCTCCAACAGCTTGACTATTTATTTTCATGTATTTAAAATGGTCAAAATGAAAAGGAGCGAACAAGCAAAAGACGTCTGCCAACGCACATGGCAAAGAGTCTGAGAAAAAGAAAAAAATCCTTCATATGTCTAAATTGGTAACTTCTGTTTGTTCAAAATGTGTCTGAGAGAGAGAAAGCAGCATCTTGTTGTTTCAGCTCCTCAGAGAAAGTCACAGTACGTTGACCTGATTTTCACTGAAACTGTTCATTTGTGTAACCGCAATAGGGAAACGGAGCACTTTGGGCCCTTCAGGCTTTCATGAGCAAAGAATAGGAAAGCAGCGGTTGGCTTCAAGATCTCTCTTCTTTATTTTAGTTTCATACAGCAGCAAAAAAGCAGGATAATTATTAGTGACAAAAAGCCATCTAAATAAGGAAATGGCACAGAGCTCTGTCAGGTTTTACTCGCCTTCAAGACTCTTCTCCTCTGCAATCACACTTCTTCTTTTGATAAACCATTCAAATAAAGCCAATGCCAAAGGCAGCTCAGTGCAAGCTCATCTGACTTGTATAAACATAACATATTTAAACTGAGTGGGAAAAAGGCAAATGTCTTGCCAATTAAACAAAGGACCGATGAGACAATGCTGCTAGGCACAGGCCTGCAACAGTGCATAAAAGCCAATAAAGTGTCTTTCTCCATATTTATACCAGATGTACTGTTCAGATTCTAAGAAATGAGCAATATGATTTTCACTGTAAAGTTTCCAGTTTATTTGAAAGCAAGCAGACTTATTGGCATTGAAATGCATGAGCTTTGTCTCTCCAACAGCTGAAGACATTTTTAGGCAATAGATTGGAAACTGAAGAAAGAAAGACTTTTTCACAGATACTGTGTACATCATTACCCATTACTGGATTCACCTAATTAAAATCTAATTTAATTCTTACTACATTATGTAGATATTTTGAAAATAAGCTTCCTGCAAATCTAGGCAACTATTTAGCATTTCTTAGAATTGACCAGCTGCACTCGAATAGAAAATAAGCTTCAGGTTGATTTAACATATCAATCCTCTTATTTCCTTCCCAACTTTCTACTAAGTTTTGCATTGCTTAGGCCTAATTTTCAACACAACTGTGTTTGCTATAGGGATCATTTGAATTAAGAAATAACAAAGATTAGTTGAAAAAACATCACCATTCCAAAATTATTACATATAAGACCGATTAATCCCTAAAACAATGTTGTAACACTATAACTAGTGTTAGTAACTGCACAGTTTTGCGTTTCATTTAAACTTTCTTTTCACCACAATAGACAAGCATCCATTGTACTAAAGAAAAGTGGAAGCTGCATATCTCTCTCTTAATTTCTCTGGTTGAGGAAATTTCTGTCTCTTGACTCAAATTGAAGAGTTGAGTTTTATGGAGCATCTTGATTTTACAATAAACCCTGAAGGCTGTGGATTGAACATACCAACAGAACCACATCAACTTCAAGAAGGTACAATGGCACTCGATCACTCTCTCTGAGGGAATGTGTCCTGCAACTTTTTGATGCTTCAATATACCAGAATCAAATAATCAGGCCATTAGCAGGACTCTGGAGAACTTGACCTCTCACTTCGGAGGTAAGCCATTTTATTCAGGTCTGTGAAACAAGGGACACATCTAAAAGTTGCATGACACTAGCCTTTGACAACTAGAATTAAATACCCCTGGCCTATGTGCTTGGGGATTTTTTGACAGGGACAGTTAATCTGCGAGGGTAAATTTGAACAAAGTCTTCTTCAGGAAGAAATCTGTATTGAGCATCTCTCTTACCTACTGTCATTAAAAAATATATATTTTCAAGCACTGTTCAGGTAAAATCACTCAATCAGATTTATTCATGCATTGCGCACAGTACAGGACAATCAATAATCAAGCCAATCTGGATGCAAAGCTCGCAAAGTTCTGCCAGGCAGAGACAACATGTAAGTTTTAGGTTAAGGAATGGAAAACAAGAACGAAAAACAAGGGGTGAGACGGTCTGGTTCTGATGCAGCTGTGGAAACCAAACTTCCAACCTTGTACATGTAACCCAAAAAGTTCTTTTGGTGAGAGTTCACAAACATTTCATATGACATGACTAGCAGATGTGACCTGATTGTAATCTTTTCCATCACAACTCCACACTGGTCTATTTCCCTTTGGGAAATACTGAACGCATTATGAAAACAAACTTGTTACCTGCCATAAATTTACAAATATCTTTATGAGGCAGACTGAAAATAAGACACAATATCTGAGGGGACTTTTGATGGTTTTGCTTTGAATGTGTTTATACTGCATGAAGGATCAAGATTAAAATGAGTACTTCAAATCTACTCTTTATTATCCTCTTTTTTAAGTCCCTTTTCTCTAAAATGCTAATCAAACAACCCAATAATAGGAATTAACATCTCATTATACCTCTGTGACACTGTTAATCCAAGTGGACAACGGTTCTGTCATGATACTGCTGCCCCTGGCCCTTAGTTTGTGATCGTTATTCCTCTCCAGAGCCCCGCATTTGACTACAAGAAACTCCTGACTGATTCCGCAGCCCCTAATATCTGATAACCATGGTGATGGCCTGCCCTTGCTCACATCCTCATTAGGAAAGTACAGGACAAGGAGTAAGTTGGGTAAACAAGCTCCATCCATTCCATTAATGGCTGTGGGCTCTCCTGTCACAGCACTGTTAATTATCTGGTCTTACACACAGATTAGACAAGGGAGAAAACACCAAGCAGAGAGTGCCAGCATCTGCTGCTTGGAGGTTTGCTGACTTTTTAATTAGATGTACATTCCGTCATCAGGCCGACACTCGAATAAGATTTTTCATTCTCATCTGAAACATGTCAAGCTCTGATGCTGTGAAACATTCATTCTAACCAACATGAAGCAAATATTGTGTTGATCAAAACCCAAACTGAACTCCCAGAGGTGAGGGCGTTAAAAAACCACAAGGAGGGAATGAGCAAAGTTACAAATTAAAACTCCTCACAGCTATGATCCCAGAAGAGGCACACTCACAGAATTATACATAAATTTAACTAAACATAGCGTCAAAATAAAACTGTGAGACTTAATACACATTTCTCTGAGTGGAGGCCCTAACAGAGACAGACTGTTAGCACGCTGTTCAGTTTGAGGCGTTTCCTGTTTTTCTTTTCTTCACAGTCCACATTTGACTGGACCACCAAGGCAGCCTCATCAAAGAAGTACTTGAAAATTGCAATATCTGATGGAGACATGCCATGAGTATAAATACCCACCCACAGCCACCAACCACGAATCGCCATCTTCCACATCCTGTGCACAGATGAATATTCCTTTTTTGGACAGTTTTCCACAAAAAACCCAAATGAAAAACCTTACTCACTGACTCACAATACACTGACAGGTATTTTTTTCTGTAATTCAAAGTGCTACCAACCTGCAGGCACAATTCAACACTCCATCTGTTGAAATATTAATAAAACCCATCATGGGATGCAAATGTTTACTTTATTTAGCAGAGCATGGCACATGGCAAGCTGATCATGCCTTACAAAAGTTTTAGCTTTAACAACTGGCAATAGTTGTTATATCCCTTTGAGGAACTACTGGTCCCTTCCTCTTTCTTGAATTGTTTTATTTCAACCATATTAGAGAAATTTTGCTATAGCTTGTTAAAGGTCATTTCATAGAAATCTCCATTGCATTTAGGTTCAGACTGTGACAAAACCACTTTAAATCCTTCATTTATTCAGATGTGGGTTTGGTTTGCTGGAGTGCTACAGACCTTTGTCCTGCTGCTTATCTCAAGTATACTTGAGCTTAAGGTCACAGATGACCTGACATTTAGCTTTAGGATTTTTTTGGCAGAGAGCAGAATTTCTAATTCAGTCAATTGTGGTAAGAAGTCCATGTCAGCGCAATACCATCACACTGAGTCCATCCTCAGCTGTCTCTGTAGGTACACTGCCATAGGTTTAGGCTGCTGTAGGACAAACTGACCACTTCCTCTCATTCAATTACATTCTCCTCTTTCTTGCCTATTTTTCTCCTCTTTCTCACTTTTTACCTCATATTCTCTCTGTTTTTCCTCTTCACTGAAGCTGGTTTTGCTAATGGCTACTGCTACCAACAGCTTAATGTTCCCGTTCTGTAGATGATGCATTTGGCCCTCTCTTTCAGAGTTTGACTCTGTCTTTTTCCAAAACAAACACATTGGGTGAGATTTTGCTGCCATCACTAGTCTTAAATACTGGCTCAGAGCTCATCAATTTAACATAGTTTCCCTCTTAGTTGAAGCCACTGGAGGTGCTACTACTGTCACGAACTTCTTACTTATCTATAACATAGGAAGTACTCCTGAATCTGTCTTTTTTGTGTCTCTATTCTGTCTTCTCCAGCACCCACTCAGTTGTGGGAAATAGCCACTCACAGTGAGCCAGGTCCTGCTGAAGATTTCTTCCTGTTGTGGCAGAAGGGCGGTGTTATTTTGGGGATGGAAAAAATGTCAGACATAAAACCAAGTGGTACCAAATTTTGTTGTTTCAATTTAGCAATGCGGTCTATAAAACTTTATTTTCAAGCCAGGCTAGTTATTGCAGGAGTGGGCAGTGTGGTAAAATAAAATAGAAGATAGAAAGTTAGACAATAAATTTAATACAATGAAAATATAAAAGATGTCATAAAATGTCACCACTTGTCAGCATTGATTCATCATTTGTACTGGAATGTGTTGAATTTAAATTATTCTTTTTGTAAAGTAGCTTGAAATGATTTTTTTATTGGTTCAATAAAACTGAAATGAATCAGACTGGACTACCAATATGCTGTTCTTTACCTGAAATGCAATGTTTTTTTTTGTTTTTATTTTACAAAACATGACACAGGATACACACCTAGCTAAAGTGAGACAGCTGCTTGTGTTCTTCTTGGTCATTGGTGATTTCCATCCCTCTCCCATGGAGGTTGTTTTTGTGCTGGGTGACTCATTCCGACTGAGGCCTACTTATGCTTGGCAAAGTATTTAGGGTAAGAGTAACCACAATTCAATGTGTTCTCCACTTTTGTGGTGTTGTTGAGTGACCATGTTTCATTTCTAAAGTTCAGACCACTATGTTGTTTTGGTCTCAGCAATAATAATATTAAAACTATTATTCTTTTGTGTATCCACCTTAATCAAGCAGTACAATATCCTGTGTGGTTCAGGTAGTTATGAGTTTGTTTTTCATTGTCTTGTGAAAATAATGGAACTCTTTTGTTTTTACGGGGCACTTTACAAACAACAAAACTGTTATTTTGCCAAAGTATGTGGTTCAATTGAGGGAGGAAGGAAAAACAAAAATATATGTACTGCAGAAATTCTAGTTTGATACAAAGAAATATTGAAAATGCTTTTTCAACTATAAACATACTGGTCTGGAGTCAGAGATGACAAAAGCAGCACAAAATACCACATCGAGATTTAAGAAGTCAATCATATGCAACAGTGACATTTAAATGCATGGAAAGTGAAACAAAGCAGAGCACAGGAGAGGTGCTACAAGCAACATGGGAGGTCGTGCAGCAGCCTGAACCGATGGCAGCAGAACTAACTGATGGTTGAGAGGTAGCGTCTCATTATGCTAACTTATGCTTTTCTTTCCTTTGCACTTCTAATACCTGGAAATATCTCCCCTTTGTCTGCCCTGGGGGCATTCTGATCACTTAAAAGAACATTAGGAAGACAAAAATAAACAAAACCACTGAGGAACATGAGGGGAAAGAAAACAAAGGTGTCTCCAATGTTGAAATCTTTAATCCTGCTCCTTTACACATTTTGCCATCACTAAAGATACAAAGGCGGATGTCTCTCCTTGCTCTTTACCACCTCTGCCTTTGCTCTGCCCATTGCTTGTTTCTTCCATGTCCAAGCTGGCTCCAAAGCAGTCAGCAGAAATATAAAAATGAAAGAAATGCCTTGACTGCATGATGGCAAAGGGTCGGAGCTCGCCTTCAGGCATATTGCCGCAGCATTAAAGCACAGACAGTATCCTATATGTTGGTATGAGGGTGTCATCACACAAAGGCTGTGAAAGCTCTTCGTAGTCATCTTTCTTTACTGTCAGACATTCTGTGAAATCTCAGCATTTTTAACAAGCAGCACAGTAAAACCATCAGCAAGTTCTTTATTTCTGATGCCTATAATCAATGTAAGTTGTACTACTTTTTTAAAACATAAGTGATCTTTTTGACCTAAAGTAGAGGGGAGATAAAAGCACATATAGATTGTGTCAGTGTAATAAATCTGATGCTGAATATAAATCTATAGTATGTTCTTTAATAAAATTAGCATTTTCTACTTAATATTGAATAAATAATCCATCCATCTATTGTCTACACCCACTTATCTTTACAGGCCTGCAGGGGGTCAAAAGCTTCCAGAAGTCACTGGGTGAAAAGTGGGGAACCAGAAATGTATAATATGTTCTATAACTGTAAAAACATTCAGACAGCAAAAGGGTTAAAACCTTGATTTCACAGAATGCCAAAATCCAGGGCATGCCGATATATGGTGAAAATGTTTGTGCAGACTCTTAAATCAGCCATGAGTAAAGGAATCGTAAAGATAGACTTCTGCAGGAGATTTTTCAGGTTGAAATGAGAGATGTTTCTCTAATGAGAGCTTTGATGTAAAGGCTAAAGACGGCGTTGAAAGATGAAGCTGAAGTGAAACAATCTGCTGCTTTAAATATTTTATTGATTGAGCATATGTGGTAAGGCAGTGACTTATTTTTCAACTCATCTGATTAGATTTTTAACATATATTAAGTCAATAACCAACTAAATGTGTGATTCCAAAGCTTTGAATTTTAAATTAAGGAGCAGAATTACTTCTGGCAAGGATACAAAAATAGCGATTATAGGATTTAAGTTCGTTCTTAATGCTCTTGTGGTATGAAACTGATGAATAAAAATGAGCATGCAGAGATAAGTATGGATGAGGAGACTATGTTTGACTCAGTTTATGGAAGCAAACCGATTTTGCTTGAAGTGCAAATCCCTCTAGAAGCAGCGATGTGTCTGCTCTTTGTGTCTTGGCCCTCCTTCAATCAAACAGTCCTATGCAAACTTAGAATGGCATCACCTGCGTCCAAATATGCGATCAGTAACAGCAGATATCATTCATGACCCTCATGAGTAACAAAACTCCTACACTCATATTCAGTTTCGTCTTTAATAAATCACCCCTACTACTCCCACATACTGCTGTGGCCTTCAGAGTGGGGATTTATCACTCAACTGTTGACCAAATCTGGCAGAGTCATGCTTGGCTGGCAACAACGGCAGAGGTTATGTACATACTGTTGATTTATTGGCATGATATACTGGACATAGCAAAATAAAATATGCTCCAAGGGACATAAGCCATTAATCTTGCAGCTGTCACAAACCAATCTTCAGTGCAAGGACAAGCAGAAATTGAAGAAGCAAAAGCAACAGAAGCAAGTTGACCAAGTAAGCAAAAACTATGGCCTTAATGTCTTGCAGCTCTGAAGCAAACAAACTTGTAGGAAAGGAGCAGTACATTTTCACCGAATTCATCTTTAGTTTAAACTCAAATATTATGAAAGATAATTCTTAAAAATACCTCAAAAAGGTCAGACTGACATTCAAGCACCAAAGGCTTTAGCTTTCTTATCTCCAGCAGCAATAATCTCACTGTACTCTAACTCTTTAATAAGATGTTTCATTTGTCCATTAGGATTGAAAAAGAAGTCTGCTTTTGAGATAGAATCTGCTGGAAGGCTTACCACAGCATGTTCCTCCGGACCTCCGAGTGCAACAAACACATGAGAACCAGTCTGAAGGGAGAAACTGAACAGATTTCATCCAGCATATGGAATCTCAGTGGGGGCTTGATAAAGCAGGCCTCTGGTGTTGCCCTCTGCACCCGGAGAAAACAATTAATCCTCCTTCCTCCCTGCTTCAGTGGCTCGTGTTTGACACACTGACAATGGCAACAGCGCAGTCAGACAAAGGAATCGGAGAGAAAACGTGAAAAGATTCAGCTGGACTCTACCTGTCTCATCCCAGCGTTTTCTGCTCCTCTGACCCAGGAGAGCCGGCGCGAGTGTTTCTCTGACAGCGAGAACATACTGCTCATCCTGCAGTAATACAGAGGACAAGACAGAGATGGAGTGAGAAAAGGGATATCTCATACTGCGCCATGTCACACAATCTGACCTTTCCATTCAGCTTAGATGGCCCTGCAGTTTATGATGTACAAGAAGTCTCAGGGTGACATTGATTTAATGCGGCTCAAACTCGCTCACTTTCAGTGGCGCCTGTTGCTTGCTGCGAGATGCAAATGAAAGAGGAAGTTTCGCTGCTTGTTTTGCAATTTCAGCAAAACAGATTAATCAATGTTAATGTAGATTTCAGTGGCCTTTGACAAAGGGGTATTTGTTCAAAAGCCAAAACACTTAGTATGGTCTTTGCTTCAGACAGAAAGTCAAAGGTTTAGCTGCCTTCAGGGGGACATATCATCCTATTCAATGATGCGGGGTTTATGGTTCTTTGGGGCTGAGTGGAATCACAGTGAGTCATTGCTCACAAGTGCATTTTCTTCAGTAAAACCCCACAAAAGGCAAAAGAAATGACGCTTCCCTGCTGCTTTCTCCTCTCCCATTTCCTCTCCACATACAAACTACCTCTGACAAACTGCCTAGCAGCCACTGAAATATGGCCCATAAAGCCCAATGCCAGTATAAACCTAAAGCTGTCAGCTGATTTGTGAATCCAATTACCTCCCTCTCCGTAATGGGTGTGTTCCCTACAATGATGTAAGTCAGTACCTGTTGACATCTGTCAACAAAGATCCGACTTTCACCGGGAGCAATGAACGAGATCAGCTAGGCTAAACAGTGTATTTCATACAGTATGTCGGTCATCAGTACTTTCTGTTTAAATAATTCATAAATCTATAACATTTCCACACTTTCACAAGCAATACATTATAATGAAGGCTGTAAATAATTTTTTCTTTTGAATTCTTGGGCATTTTAACCTTATTTTGCAGCTTGCCAAATGTTCGCAAGGGAGTACACATGCTTTAAGTTATTTATAGTACAATTACAATTGTGGCATGTAACTTCTTAAAATATTTAATTTATCAGTTAAATTATCGACAACATTTTAGGGCCATAATAGATATAAATCAAAGGATTAAATTTTCTCCAACAAACTCGGAAATTTTTTATCTCAGATATTTTACAGAAAAATCTGAAAAATTTCTCAGCTTGAAAATTTGGAAATCGGCTAAAGAAAAACATTTACATTTTGAGATTAATCTTGAACATTTTTTAATTTTCAAATTTTCTTCAAGAACATTTCTGAGACTAATCTCAAAATTTCAGAGTTTTCAATCAAATCTCCAAACGTGTGAGATTTCATTGAATTTTTTAAAGACTTTTTGAGACTATTCTTAAAATTTAGGAGTTTTAGGAAGAAATTTAGTAACCTTTTGTTTTTCTATCTACAATGAACCTTAAAGGCTGTTGAAAAATGTACAATTTTTCATGTGCTTCACATGTAATGTACAAAAATTGAGAATACAACTATTGAAATTTGAAGTTAATTATTTCTTCTTAACGTTGTCCTTTGTACAACGTTTCTGTTTAATAAAGCATGCAAAACCGAACTTTAAGCTTAATCTGTCATCAATACGTACATGTGTTTTACAAAACCATTAGTGGGTATTAGCTACCTACATTTCAAAATGGAAGTGAAGACTTGTTCATCTCATTTGACATCACAAGACCCCCACATTTAGAGGTCATTAAAATATTCACATTTGCGCTCTTAGGAGTGAGGGCTGCTATAGGCAGTGACTTTGGCATGTGATAATGTGCTAAAATCAGCAGCTCAAAAAAGTGGTGAGATGAGTGTTTGCTGACAGCCCTGTGGGAGTGCAAACTAAAGGTACACAACTGTTGGCAGCAGTTGACATCTGAGAGAGAGACAGACTGCTGACAGGGAGATTATCTCCACTGGAGCTGCAGCACTGTGGGAGCTGTCCTCTGCTGCTGTGACGCTCCTTAGGGAGCATGGACAAGGTCTGCTTGAAGAGACTTTTCACCACAAAATTAGGCAGGAAATTGTAGTCTTGTATTCCAGTCACTAAAAGACGTACAGAGAGATGGAGAGCACATCCGTCAGAGAGCTGGAGGAATGATCCTGTATGCATGAATGAAACAGTGATGACTTGGGTCTTGTGGGTATCTTTAGCATGCCAGGTGCTATGCTGACAGTTTGAAGTTCAGTCCTTAATGTTGCTGCGGAGGAGGGTTATTTTTGCCATTTTTATCGCTTGTGCTCACTTCGCTCAGGCTTCCTGCAATTCATTAAAGTGGAATAGGTTGTTAACTCTTACTCAGTATATTTTGTGTAATTAAATCAACATGCAATATTTATCCTATTTGCTGTTAAATTTGTATCTTTGAAGCCGGGTTTTGATGTTCTGTTTTATTTATTTCACGTATGCTTACCAACAAAAGTTTCTATGGGAATAGTAAAAAAAAAAAAAGGAATTTCATTCTGTCAGACTGTTTTTGTACCTATAGGATCAGAACCTAATCAGGGGGGCATCTGAACTGTTTGAGACCTGAATCCTGCAGCTTATAGAGGGATTCAGATTGGCCTGGCCCAAGTGGCATTTCTCCTGAGCTCACAGTCGAGGCCAAATCGATGAATGACGCAAACCTCACTGAGTTGGTGTGTGGTATATATAACCAGAAATGTCATGGGAATGAAGATTAGAATTCATTTGGTGAAAAGATTGCACCTCTCCTTGGGCTGAACATGCCTTCCATTGAGGAAGCAGAGCGTGGGGATTCTGGGTTGGCCTCTCTCATCTCTAGGGATGCGGTGTCTGAGGTGGTTAAAAAGCTCTTCGGTAACAGGGCCCCGGGGCTGGATGAGATTCTCCCGGAGTTCCTCGCCCGGAGTTTAAGAAGTCACCCGGAGTTCCTTAAAGCAACACTCCAATATTGCATGGACATCGGGGACAGTTCCCTTGCATTGGCAGACTGGAGTGGTGGTGCCCCTGTTCAAAAAGGGGGACCAGAGAGTGGCTCCAATTAGAGGTGGGTCACAATCTTAAGCCTCCCTGGCAAGGTCTATTCAGGGACAGCTGTTTTACAATAGCTAAATACTTTATTCAAAGAAAACTTTTATATATTCAATAACCCATAAAACAACACAAAAAACTTGCATGCATCCATTTGTTGTTAGAATACAGTTTAAGATTCCTTTGCAGAAGGCCATTCTGCAAATTACTCAAGGTGGCTGAACATGCTACACTTTATTTGGAAAAACTAATGGAGAATTTATTTGTTGTTACTCTGCCACATTAAATACTAACACAGTTCATTAAAGTGGTTGTAACAGGACAAAATGTGGAAAAGTTAAATGGCTCTGAATACTTTTGCAAAGCACAGCAGTTTCAAACATCAAGACTTTGAATCATTGCAGTCTCTGTGTGGTAAACACACAGGTAAAAGGGGTTTCTGTTGAGACCTTAGAGTGTTTATTTCATTGCCTAACTTTAGACAGAACATCATCTGTGTTTACCAAGGGGGCTTGTACAGTGAAGGTCTGTGAGGGTGAGATTATTTACAGTAAACCCAGAGGAAAAACCAGATGTAAAATTCCCCGAAGGTGGATGGAAAGTTACCAAGGTCATGTGGGACACTTTTTGTAATTCTAAAATAAATTGGGCTCCTATCACAGGAATAGCACAAGGAACTCATTAGTTATTAAAAAATATTTCCCCCAAGTTTCTGAAAATGTGTGTGGATGTTTATTCTTCAGTCTGCCGCCACTTATGTTGGGTCAAAACCCAACAACACGTCCCTCACCATCTGCTCCGCCGTTCAGTGCAGCAGGTATTTGTGTGTCAAACAACTGTCAGTGTCCTTCAGCTGCCATCAGTGGCCCTCAGGGCATCTTGTGTCTAATTCTGGGTACATGGCTGCTTTTAGTCAGTCTCAATGGAAGCTGCTTCTACTGCAACTAAACTATTAAGTGAGAGCCTCCTGCTTTGAAAGGCCAGCTCTATTAAATATGGCTTTGTACTTGATGTAATGTCAGTTTTGACATTAATTTGCCACTGTTCACATTTTTAATAAAAGCATAGCAATTTAAATTATTAGCTGTTTTTGTCCCAGTGCAATGCTGATGCAACCCAGTATTCAGCCTCTTTTGTCTTCTGGTACATTTTGCACATGACTGCTTGAGAGAGCGAGATCAAAATGGCACAGACAAATAACACAACAAACAGTAAAATTGACATCTATTGCGGGAATTGCAGTTATTATTTCACATCATTCAATGTAAAAAAAATCATTTTAACGGAAGATTGAGGGACATCACACGCATACTAATTCAGAATTTTTTTTTTACAATGTCTCTGTCCCTTCTATTTGCCTAAATTTTAACTTTTCTTTACAGTCAATTGCAAAAGTGTTCATGTCCCTAAAGGAGTGTAGAGTTGTGAAGTGGTAGAAAAGATCGCCTTCCAGAAAGATGCTAAAAGCAGAGCAAGAGCAACAATGGAATGGTTTAGCTTACAGCAAATTCATCTTTGAGAACAGCAAGACGCAGGGTGTGTCCAGATTCAGAGGCTGTGTCCTTGGAAGAACCCTACACCAACCGTGAAGACCAGAAGCGGACGTCTGTGAGTCTAGCCTTCGGATTTATTCCCGCCCTTATCTCTGTGTATGTCCTGTTGCCTAGCAACAAAGATGAGCACGAGCTGGCAAAATTTGAGCTACTATTTCTATTATTCATTTAATTCCTTTCAATTGATTTTATATTTCAACAAAATGATTTTGAAAAACATGTCAAAATCTACACTATACAAACAGCCAAAGTCTAACAATAAATCCGCTTTGAGCTTTTAATTTGTATTTGTATGCATCAGCTGGTAATGCAGTTAAAAACGGTTCTCCTCTCACTTTGTCTGCCATTGTTATAAGAACAAAAATCTCTTTTTCAGGCCTCAATGTGAAGAGTACATCAAATTTGTCCTTCGAATCAAAAGCAGAGGGTGAATTTGTGGGCCACATTTGGAGGACAATTTTAATTTAAACAGCCGTCGCTGTAACATAATTAGCCTGGAAAAGCAGCCTTCAAAGTGTGAAGTACCTGAATTTGGACGCACACAATACAAGGCTTGAAACCTAACAAGCCAGTCTGACTGAGCTCTAGATAATCAATAAAAATTGGACCAACATTTCAGTATGCTGCTGTGTGAAGCTGGTGGAGAAACATTTTAGTAAATGGACTAAATTTATATGCAGGCCATTCAAAGCATTTCACACTGCAGCCACATTCACACAGTCACACTTATTAAACACAAATTCATACATCAATATGCAGATCAATGGAGAACTTGGTACTAAATGCCTTTCACGAAGGTACATTGATATGTAAGCTGGAATTACATCCAACAACTTTTGGGTTGCAAAATGACTATTGTTTCTGTTGTGTCAGTTACCCCAAACTTTAGAAAAAAAATTTACACCTTTCCTCCCACTTGTTTTAAAACATTTACGTTGTGTGAATGCTTTTATATATTCCAAGTGTGGACTACTCGGCAACTTCTGTTACTTCTGTCTTCTTTTTCTTGTTTATGTTAATGTGAAGCTAATAAAAAACCCTAAATATTGTGGTGGCATTTTTTCTAGGTGCGCCACATTAAAATAGTTTCTTATTAGCGAAACATTATACGTACCAATGTCGTTTCTTTAAAACCATTCCTAATTTTATTCATATTTTTTGTTTGTTTTTTACTGTTTTATAAGTCATTATGTTTCGTCAAGTCAAAAAATTCTTTAAAGCTGACTTCTTTTTGAAAACGTGCACTTTGTTGTATATTCAAGATGCACGGCTAAAGTCTCGATACATTTTAGGTTGTTTGTGTTGAGCGTTTTTATTTTCTCGTTTAGTTCTGTTGGTTTTAATGTTTGTGTTGTGAATACCTTGAGGTTGATAATGTATCTTATATTAAAATAAAAAAGAAATTTATGAAAGGTGCTTTATTTAAATACACTGTATGTGAACGAGGCAATGTGGTCAACTGTCACTGATTAGCTAAGCAAGTTATTTGTTGCTTAGCTAATAAGTCTGCGTCATATGTCGCAGACTGATGCCAAACTGAACTTCAAAACTGAACTTCATTTCAGTGAAGTGCAGTAAGACCAACTGAGATATAGATGTAGAGCTATACCTACAAATATTTCTCCTAAACGATGCTGTGATGCAGAGAAGAAGGTTAAGTCTATTTGCATATGTAGGATAGTAAATAGATTGTTATACTAGCAATAAGTATTTACCTGTTACAATGTTCTTCTTTCACAGGGAAAATAATATATGTATGATGATGATGTATGTATGATAGCAAAAAAAAAAAAAAAAAAAAACATTTGGTTACTAATTCCTTTTCTGTCTTGCAGAGTAAGAACGAACCAGTTAGAGGCAGGTTAGATTATCATTTCTGCCTTTACCCCTCTACGTCGATCCCTCCATCTTTTTAGATGTAGGTTTTATCATAGACTGAAGACGAGGGTTCATCGACAAGTCCAGCCACATGAGAGGAAAAAGAAAAGTATTAGTCTCCGTGCTATTTTTTAAAGACATAGTCTTTAAAAAAGAGCTACGAGGTTTGACCTTGCCACTCGAGGGGCCTTATTTTAAAGACAAAGTCTTAAAAAGAGGCCATGTGACTAATACTTCTCTTTTCCATCTCTTGTGGCTGCGTTGTCAACGAACCCTCTTCTTCAGTCTATGCTGAAGCCTACATCTAAAAAGGTAGATGTAGAGAGAGGGTAAAGGCAGAAATGATCATCTAGCCTTCCTCTAAGAGGTTCGTTCTTACAGTCAGCCTGCAAGACAGAAAAGGGATTAGTAATGGGCGCAGAGGGCCTACATTCAAAGACTTTGGTTCAGCCGGTCATTGACGTCACTCTGTGACGTCACTGTTCTATTTACATACAGTATTTTAACGTCGGCCCTTTATGGGTGACCAGACGTCCCCGATTTCCTGGGAAAGTCCCAGTTTTATGTGACCTGTCCCAGGTTGAAGCCGTCCCCGGAAAAGTCCCCGATTTTAGCATTTTATGAATGAGGAAAAAAAAAAAATTCCCCATAGATTGTTATTACGGTGGCTGGAAACTTCATTGCCCCTTTTCCACCGGTTCGGCAGGGAGTGGTAAAAAGCGTGTTGCGCGCAACAATAGCACTTACGGTAGCTGCTCGCTCCTGTTAACGTTACAGAGAAGAAGACGAGCATCATAGCCAACTGCCAATAAAAATCAAGAAAAGCAGCGCGCGCTGCCAGAAAAGACAAGCTGGAAGAAGAGAGCTCGACTTTTCACCAGCTGACCTGATTCGGTACGTATGAAACAACGTGTTATGTTTGAACTGGGCTAATTTTTGCCGTAATAAAGATTTGGATCAATAAAATAAAGCTAAGCTTTTATTTACAAACACATCAAGACGACGAACAGCTACAGAATTAGCCAGAGTGAGAGAAATCGCAACAGGGTGACAAATCATCGCAAAGGAAGATGTTTTGGAATTAACTGGTCATCATCGGATCGTATTTTACAAGTGTAAAGCAGTGCATAAGTGTTCCAACAGAGGGTGCTGTTGTTTTAAATGCTGGCACTACCGCAATTCTGACATGTTTGTCCTGCCGGGGACACCGTAGTGCCGGGGATTTTTATGCGTGAGCTGCTATATTTCTTACGGTGTGTTTACCGCCTCTAAGGTAAGCAGTGGCTCTGCTAGCCGGGTGTAAAATATAAATTACATTAATATACTGAGCTATTTCTGTTTGTTCAGTTTGCCAGTTAAGTACAAATTACAGTTGTGTCCTGGTGATGTTTGATTATTTTGTAAAAAGAAAACGATTGAATGCTGACAGTGTGTTTACTGTCTGTAAGGTGGACGAAATAAACGCGCCAAAGTCTCCCAACATCGAATAGCCTTGTGTCTGATTCCTCTCCTGCACGGAACACAACAAACACAACGCAGAGTCCATTAGGTGTCTTCCACCAGCTGCAGGTTTAAAGATGTTAGATATGACTTTATACATGTAAAGTTTCTCACAATACACGGAATCACTCAATGACAAAGAAAAACTGAACATGAAACTGATGAGGATGGAGATCATCTCTACTGTTGGTTTAGTCCAATTTATTTATTTATTTTTTTGCTCAATATGGCATTTTTGAGATTTCATCAACTGATGGGAATGGTTAATATTTTACTAGGAAGAATCCAGCTTCTCATCTCAAAATGACCAAATTTTTAAAAAGAAAACAAATCTAATTTTATTTATTAAATTGTGCATTTTCAGAATGTCATATTAATTCTAATGTTTTGTAGGATATTGTGATATTTCTCTGTCTAAGAATGATATGAGACAGGAGAAAAATATTCTGACAAACTCAATGAATGAGGAAAATGGGGAAACTGAAAAAAGCTAGAATGAAATATGAAATATAAACATATTTAATATCTTATATCTTGCATTTTAAGTGTTTCTCTTTACTGTTGTTGTGATGTTTCTTAGTTTTTCACATAATCTTTTCTGCTCTTATTCTATCTAGACCTCTCTGACCATGTGGCTGATGGCTCTTCAGACAGAAGAGGATTTTCGGGTCCAGAGATGAGCTCATGTTGGTGGACTTCCTGACCAGAGTTCACTCATCTCAAACACACACAGTGTCCTCACACATCAACTACATAACTTTACACACACATCTCACGTATTTATGCACACATACAGGGGTTGGACAATGAAACTGAAACACCTCTCATTTTAGTGTGGGAGGTTTCATGGCTGAATTGGACTAGGCTGGTGGCCAATCTTCATTAATTGCACATTGTACCAGTAAGAGCAGAGTGTGAAGGTCCAATTAGCAGGGTAAGAGCACAGTTTTGCTCAAAATATTGCAATGCACATAACATTATGGGTCACATACCAGAGTTCAAAAAGAGGACAAATTGTTGGTGCACGTCTTGCTGGCGCATCTGTGACCAAGATAGCAAGTCTTTGTGATGTATCAAGGGCCACGGTATCCAGGGTAATGTCAGCATACCACCAAGGACGAACCACATCCAACAGGATTAACTGTGGACACAAGAGGAAGCTGTCTGAAAGGGATGTTCGGGTGCTAACCCGGATTGTATCCAAAAAACATAAAACCACGGCTGCCCAAATCACGGCAGAATTAAATGTGCACCTCAACTCTCCTGTTTCCACCAAAACTGTCCATCGGGAGCTCCACAGGGTCAATATACACGGCCAGGCTGCTATAGCCAAACCTTTGGTCACTCGTGCCAATGCCAAACGTCGGTTTCAATGGTGCAAGGAGTGAAAATCTTGGGCTATGGAAAATGTGAAACATGTATTGTTCTCGGATGAGTCCACCTTTACTGTTTTCCCCACATCCGGGAGAGTAACGGTGTGGAGAAGCCCCAAAGAAGCGTACCACCCAGACTGTTGCATGCCCAGAGTGAAGCATGGGGGTGGATCAGTGATGGTTTGGGCTGCCATATCATGGCAAAAGGAGCCCCTACACCATACTAATAAGTTATTGTGGTCTAAAACCAGGTGTTTCAGTTTCATTGTCCAACCCCTGTATGTGTCCATTCGTGCACAACATTCACATGTGGACAAAGTTTGTTGGTATCTTCTGTGAAAGACTGAGAAACCCACAGTGGTCACTGAAACAACATGAAACTGACAAAAGTGATAATTGAAGATTTACTGAAAATTAACCAATAAAAAATCAGACATTGTTTTGAATTGAGGTTGAACAGAATAAGAAAATGACAGACTAAGATGACTGCAGTTGCACAGATTATTCTGAAACTTAAGGTCCAGAGGACTGGAACCATTCAACGTGGCTGTGACCGCAGGAACAACATTAATGACAAACTCAAGAGAATTATGATATGGATGGTTACTAAGAAAGAGTCCAGAACAACCAAGTCCAGAAAGTAAAGGTGAACTCCAAGGTCAAGGTGGGCTTCATGTGAGATGACCAAGGAGGAAAGCAAATAATTAAAAAGTGAGGCTGGAATTTACAACCGAGACCTTTGGACAGAAGAGACAAAAGGTCCATCAGCTCTAAGGTCACAGACACCAAACTGCTAATAAGTTTGAACTACCATCATTTTAATCGAGCCAGAATCTATATCAGTTACTAGAAATATCACTACTGTGTGGAGAGACACAGCTCCTGCTTTTATATTTGATGTTTAAGTATCAATAAATATGTAAACCATAACTGTCCCAGTTTCTTCATTTTATCTTGATAAATTTGCTCTTTCTCCATCGCCGAGTGTGACCGGTTATCTTCTGCGTTGTGTGTATGTGGTGATCGGAAAAAGCACCAAGTCTGGGTTTGGAGGCGGTCTCCGTTTATTAATCTGTCAACCAGGAGATATTAGCATTAGCTAATATCAAATACATTAAAGAAAACATTTTGTGTAAATATACAACTATTAAGATAGACCCAGTTACACGAGTGAGAAATGTCCAAAGACTTAGTCTTGGAAATCTGGTCACTTTTCATGAAAATGAACATTTCCTGTATGTCAAAATGAACTTCATTTCAGTCGTCAGATTATCCTACGGATGAAAAAAAAGGGCCCGCATGCGCATGCTATACGTAAATAGTACCGTGACGTCACCTCCACCTGATTGGCTCATCTGATCACGTGATCCTGTTGCAAAACGAAACTTCTCAAAAATGTACATGTTAAAATATAACGGTCCAATATGGAAACGTTAGCAAATAACGGTGCTACATTGGGACGTTGAGAAATAACGGTCCTGAGTGAGCCAGCATACTGCTAACGTCACCCTCGCCTGATGAAACTGGCAAAACGGTGCACAGAAACCGTGACTCAGTTATATATTTAGGTCAATCAGTATGCAGGCACCTTACAGAGTAGTTTCGGTGGGGTATTTTCACCATATACCTACCTGGAGGACAAACAAACAGGAGTCATCAATGACGACCTTAGCGCGGTCTTTAGTGTCCAGATTGCGTTTGGGGCAAACCGGAAGTCCATCCCAAAACCAACCTGGAAGCAACGCCACTCCAAACAAATGTTCCGCTTCGCCACTACCGCTCCCGTTCCCACCTCAGGAAAGCATTAATATAAGCAGATGAACATGCCTAACTGCAAACATTAATTAACAAATTAATTAACATTAATTAATTAATTAACACTAATTTGTTAATTAATGTTTTTTCTTTTAGGAAATAGAATAAATTTTACCTAAAAATATTTCAGTTATATATATAAAAAAAAAAAACTAAATATTGTGGTGGCATTTTTTTCTGGGTGCGCCACATTTAAATAGTTTCTAATTAGCGAAACATTATACATACCAATGTCGCTTCTTTAAAACCATTCCTAATTTTATTCATATTTTTTGTTTGTTTTTTACTGTTTTATAAGTCATTATATTTTGCCAAGTCAAGAAATTCTTTAAATTTACTTCTTTTTGTAAACATGTGCACTTTGTTTCAAAAAGATACACTATGCTGTATATTCAAGATGCACAGCTAAAGTCTCGATACATTTGTGTTGAGCTTTTTTATTTTCTCGTTTAGTTCTGTTGGTTTTAATGCGTCATGTGACACACACTGATGATTTTGTCTTCTTTAATAATGTCATGACATTTACATGACATGTGATATTGATATATGATGTCAATGTGTAAATAGATATTTAAATGTACATAAGCTCTTGTGGCATTTCCTGAAAACTTTGTGCAGAAAACATAATATTGAGTTTGGGAGCAATGTGGGCTGAATTGTCAACTCAGACATTTAAACATATAATTTTGACTACTCATAATTACGTTCGCGATATCTTGCATTATAATTACGGATACGTGTCCCATCATATGACACATCCGGTGACGTCATTTGAGACCTCTTGAAAGGAATTTTGACTTGTCAGAATTGAAAATATCTTGAATTACTTTTCTTACTAGCCACAGTGTAAATGGAGATATCTTAATTTATCATTCCAGACGGTCAAAAAGTATTTTGAGATAAATAGAATGTAATTATGGATCGTCAGAAGAACTGAATTTATGTTACAATGGCCTGCCATACACTAGAATTCAAAAGAATGAATTCCTGTATGCCAAACTGAACTTAATTTCAGTGAAGTGCAATAAGACCAACCGAGATATAGATGTAGAGCTATACCTACAAATATTTCTCCTAAACGATGCTGTGATGCAGAGAAGAAGGTTAAGTCTATTTGCAGATGTAGGACAGTAAATAGATTGTTATACTAGCAATAAGTATTTACCTGTTACAATGTTCTTCTTTCACAGGGAAAATAATATATGTATGATGATGATGTATGTATGATAGCAAAAACATTTGGTTACTAATTCCTTTTCTGTCTTGCAGAGTAAGAACGAACCAGTTAGAGGCAGGTTAGATTATCATTTCTGCCTTTACCCCTCTACGTCGATCCCTCCATCTTTTTAGATGTAGGTTTTATCATAGACTGAAGACGAGGGTTCATCGACAAGTCCAGCCACATGAGAGGAAAAAGAAAAGTATTAGTCTCCGTGCTATTTTTTAAAGACATAGTCTTTAAAAAAGAGCTACGAGGTTTGACCTTGCCACTCGAGGGGCCTTTATTTTAAAGACAAAGTCTTTTAAAAAAGAGGCCATGTGACTAATACTTCTCTTTTCCATCTCTTGTGGCTGCGTTGTCAACGAACCCTCTTCTTCAGTCTATGCTGAAGCCTACATCTAAAAAGGTAGATGTAGAGAGAGGGTAAAGGCAGAAATGATCATCTAGCCTTCCTCTAAGAGGTTCGTTCTTACAGTCAGCCTGCAAGACAGAAAAGGGATTAGTAATGGTCGCAGAGGGCCTACATTCAAAGACTTTGGTTCACCCGGTCATTGACGTCACTCTGTGACGTCACTGTTCTATTACATACAGGATTTTAAGGTCGGCCCTTTATGGGTTTCGTGACGTCACCGATTTCCTGGGAAAGTCCCAGTTTTATGTGACCTGTCCCAGGTTGAAGCCGTCCCCGGAAAAGTTCCCGATTTTAGCATTTTATGAATGAGGAAAAAAAAAAAGTTCCCCATAGATCGTTATTACGGTGGCTGGAAACTTCATTGCCCCTTTTCCACCGGTTCGGCAGGGAGTGGTAAAAAGCGTGTTGCGCGCAACAATAGCACTTACGGTAGCTGCTCGCTCCTGTTAACGTTACAGAGAAGAAGACGAGCATCATAGCCAACTGCCAATAAAAATCAAGAAAAGCAGCGCGCGCTGCCAGAAAAAGACAAGCGGGAAGAAGAGAGCTCGACTTTTCACCAGCTGACCTGATTCGGTACGTATGAAACAACGTGTTATGTTTGAACTGGGCTAATTTTTGCCGTAATAAAGATTTGGATCAATAAAATAAAGCTAAGCTTTTATTAACAAACACATCAAGACGACGAACAGCTACAGAATTAGCCAGAGTGAGAGAAATCGCAACAGGGTGACAAATCATCGCAAAGGAAGATGTTTTGGAATTAACTGGTCATCATCGGGTCGTATTTTACAAGTGTAAAGCAGTGCATAAGTGTTCCAACAGAGGGTGCTGTTGTTTTAAATGCTGGCACTACCGCAATTCTGACATGTTTGTCCTGCCGGTGACACCGTAGTGCCGGGGATTTTTATGCGTGAGCTGCTATATTTCTTATGGTGTGTTTACCGCCTCTAAGGTAAGCAGTGGCTCTGCTAGCCGGGTGTAAAATATAAATTACATTAATATACTGAGCTATTTCTGTTTGTTCAGTTTGCCAGTTAAGTACAAATTACAGTTGTGTCCTGGTGATGTTTGATTATTTTGTAAAAAGAAAACGATTGAATGCTGACGGTGTGTTTACTGCCTGTAAGGTGGGACGAAATAAACGCGCCAAAGTCTCCCCAACATCGAATAGCCTTGTGTCTGATTCCTCTCCTGCACGGAACACAACAAACACAACGCAGAGTCCATTGGGTGTCTTCCACCAGCTGCAGGTTTAAATATGTTAGATATTACTTTATACATGTAAAGTTTCTCACAATAAACGGAATCACTCAATGACAAGAAAACTGAACATGAAACTGATGAGGATGGAGATCATCTCTACTGTTGGTTTAGTCCAATTTATTTTTTTATTTTTTTTGCTCAATATGGCATTTTTGAGATTTCATCAACTGATGGGAATGGTTAATATTTTACTAGGAAGAATCCAGCTTCTCATCTCAAAATGACCAAATTTTAAAAGAAAACAAATCTAATTTTATTTATTAAATTGTACATTTTCAGAATGTCATATAAATTCTAATGTTTTGTAGGATATTGTGATATGTCTCTGTCTAAGAATGATATGAGACAGGAGAAAAATATTCTGATAAACTCAATGAATGAGGAAAATGGGAAAACTGAAAAAAGCTACAATGAAATATGAAATATAAACATATTTAATATTTTATATCTTGCATTTTAAGTGTTTCTCTTTACTATTGTTGTGATGTTTCTTAGTTTTTCACATAATCTTTTCTGCTTTTATTCTATCTAGACCTCTCTGACCATGTGGCTGATGGCTCTTCAGACAGAAGAGGATTTTCGGGTCCAGAGATGAGCTCATGTTGGTGGACTTCCTGACCAGAGTCCACTCATCTCAAACACACACAGTGTCCTCACACATCAACTACATAACTTTACACACACATCTCACGTATTTATGCACACATACAGGGGTTGGACAATGAAACTGAAACACCTCTCATTTTAGTGTGGGAGGTTTCATGGCTGAATTGGACTAGGCTGGTGGCCAATCTTCATTAATTGCACATTGTACCAGTAAGAGCAGAGTGTGAAGGTCCAATTAGCAGGGTAAGAGCACAGTTTTGCTCAAAATATTGCAATGCACATAACATTATGGGTCACATACCAGAGTTCAAAAGAGGACAAATTGTTGGTGCACGTCTTGCTGGCGCATCTGTGACCAAGATAGCAAGTCTTTGTGATGTATCAAGGGCCACGGTATCCAGGGTAATGTCAGCATACCACCAAGACGAACCACATCCAACAGGATTAACTGTGGACACAAGAGGAAGCTGTCTGAAAGGGATGTTCGGGTGCTAACCCGGATTGTATCCAAAAAACATAAAACCACGGCTGCCCAAATCACGGCAGAATTAAATGTGCACCTCAACTCTCCTGTTTCCACCAAAACTGTCCATCGGGAGCTCCACAGGGTCAATATACACGGCCAGGCTGCTATAGCCAAACCTTTGGTCACTCGTGCCAATGCCAAACGTCGGTTTCAATGGTGCAAGGAGTGAAAATCTTGGGCTATGGAAAATGTGAAACATGTATTGTTCTCGGATGAGTCCACCTTTACTGTTTTCCCCACATCCGGGAGAGTAACGGTGTGGAGAAGCCCCCAAAGAGCGTACCACCCAGACTGTTGCATGCCCAGAGTGAAGCATGGGGGTGGATCAGTGATGGTTTGGGCTGCCATATCATGGCAAAAGGAGCCCCTACACCATACTAATAAGTTATTGTGGTCTAAAACCAGGTGTTTCAGTTTCATTGTCCAACCCCTGTATGTGTCCATTCGTGCACAACATTCACATGTGGACAAAGTTTGTTGGTATCTTCTGTGAAAGACTGAGAAACCCACAATTGTCACTGAAACAACATGAAACTGACAAAAGTGATAATTGAAGATTTACTGAAAAATTAACCAATAAAAAAAATCAAATCAGACATTGTTTTGAATTGAGGTTGAACAGAATAAGAAAATGACAGACTAAGATGACTGCAGTTGCACAGATTATTCTGAAACTTAAGGTCCACAGGACTGGAACCATTCAACGTGGCTGTGACCGCAGGAACAACTAATGACAAACTCAAGAGAATTATGATATGGATGGTTACTAAGAAAGAGTCCAGAACAACCAAGTCCAGAAAGTAAAGGTGAACTCCAAGGTCAAGGTGGGCTTCATGTGAGATGACCAAGGAGGAAAGCAAATAATTAAAAAAGTGAGGCTGGAATTTACAACCGAGACCTTTGGACAGAAGAGACAAAAGGTCCATCAGCTCTCAGGTCACAGACACCAAACTGCTAATAAGTTTGAACTACCATCATTTTAATTGAGCCAGAATCTATATCAGTTACTAGAAATATCACTACTGTGTGGAGAGACACAGCTCCTGCTTTTATATTTGATGTTTTAGTTTAAGTATCAATAAATATGTAAACCATAACTGTCCCAGTTTCTTCATTTTATCTTGATAAATTTGCTCTTTCTCCATCGCCCGAGTGTGACCGGTGATCTTCTGCGTTGTGTGTATGTGGTGATCGGAAAAAGCACCAAGTCTGGGTTTGGAGGCGGTCTCCATTTATTAATCTGTCAACCAGGAGATATTAGCATTAGCTAATATCAAATACATTAAAGAAAACATTTGTGTAAATATACAACTATTAAGATAGACCCAGTTACACGAGTGAGAAATGTCCAAATCTGGTCACTTTTCATGCAAATGAACATTTCCTGTATGTCAAAATGAACTTCATTTCAGTCGTCAGATTATCCTACGGATGAAAAAAAGGGCCCGCATGCGCATGCTGTATGTAAATAGTACTGTGACGTCACCTCCACCTGATTGGCTCATCTGGACATGTGATCCTGTTGCATATTCAAACCCTAATCATACGTCACAGATTGACGTCATGACCGTCTGAACCAGAGTCTTTGAATGTCGGCCCTCTGCAACCATTTGGTCGCTAATCTTTTTTCTGTCTTGCGGGCTGTTTGTAGAACGAACCAGTGAGAGGCAGGCGAGATTATTTCTGCCTTTACCTCCTTCTACGTCTGCCCCTCCATCTTTTTTAGATGCAGGTGCCAGCATAGACTGTAGACGAGGGTTCGTTGACAAGTCCAGCCACATGAGACGAAAAAAGAAAAAGTATTAGTGCCATGGCCTCTTTTTTTAGAGACTTAGTCTTTTAAAAAAAGACGTGGGTTTGAGTTTGCCACTTGAGGGGCCTCTTTTTCTTGAAGACTACGTCTTTAAGAAAAGAGGCCATGGCACTAATACTTTTCTTTTTCGTCTCATGTGGCTGGACTTGCCAACGAACCCTCTTCTTCAGTCTATGCTAGAACCTGCATCTAAAAAGATAGATGTAGAAAGAGGTAAAGGCAGAAATGATAATCTAGCCGGCCTCTAACTGGTTTGTTCTTACAGCCTGCAAAACAGAGAAAGGATTAGGGGAAAATCTTAATTTTAACTCTTTGGTACTGATGTACCAAAGAGTTAAACTCTTTAGTTTAACTCTTTGGTTAAACTGTCTGGTTTAACTCTTTGGTACATTAGTACCAAAGAGTTAAAAGTTAGTGTTACTGAGTAACATTAACAGAATGTCTATTCAGTAGAAACTTAGACTTTGTAAATGATGGCACTGAATACCAGGTTGGCCTGTTCTATACCGTAATATCCAGCAATCTGCATGTGTTAAAAAGAAAATCTACTATATCTTATTACATGAACTCCATGCAATACTTTTTCCACCTTGCACTTTGAATAATTCTACATACTGAAGAAAAATGTGTTAAATGTACTGTTATTTGTATTCTAATGTATTCCCAACCTTTTGATAAGCTATGTTTGAACGAAAGCAACATGAAAGTACGTTATTCCACGTTGAAAAATGTTTTATAATTATGGGTCATGTTTCTAAATAAATTAATCTTTTAAAATCATTGCCTCTTTATTAGATGTTTATTTTCCAAAGACTTTTTAAAAGTTCCAAATAATAATATGTCCACCTCATTAGTACTAATCTTAGATAGAGCTCTTATGAAATTGAAAAAATACAATGGGAGAATTGATATTTAGAATCTAACACCGAGAATCTGTGTTAGTGACAGCGCTCACTAACACAGATTCACATTCAGATACTGGATGTGAAGCAGTTTATCTGCAGTCGGGGAATACCATTATCAGATTAAACCATACAAGAGGTTATACTTGTTTTTTTAAATCACTGACCATAACATTGACTATGGCTTATGTTGCAGGTCCCGGCTGTCAGGACTACTGTAACAGTAATGATACAACCTGGAGGACAAACAAACAGGAGTCAGCAATGACGGTCGTAGCGCTGTCTTTAGTGTCCAGATTGCATTTTTTATTTAACACACAAAACTTCCATATTACACAATATCAATGCTTTACACTGCAACTGGTCCACCTCCATCACAGGCAATAATGAACTTCAGACATCAGGGCCCCCCCCAGATGAAGACAACAATGGCACGAGCCCCAGACAGGACAAATTAACACGAAGCTTCACTGCATTCTAACTGAATATCATCCAAACAAAGCAAAACGAAACTTCTCAAAAAATGTAGATGTTAAAATATAATGGTCCAATATGGAAACGTTAGCAAATAACGGTGCTACATTGGGACGTTGAGAAATAACGGTCCTGAGTGAGCCAGCATACTGCTAACGTCACCCTCGCCTGATGAAACTGGCAAAACGGTGCACAGAAACCGTGACTCAGTTATATATTTAGGTTAAACAGTATGCAGGCACCTTACAGAGTAGTTTTGGTGGGGTATTTTCACCATATACCTACCTGGAGGACAAACAAACAGGAGTCAGCAATGACGACCTTAGCGCGGTCTTTAGTGTCCATATTGTAATTTTTTTTTTTTTTTTTCTTTTAGAACATACAATAAATTGTACCTAATAATATTTCAGTTAAAACCCTAAATATTGTGGTGGCATTTTTTTCTGGGTGCGCCACATTAAAATAGTTTCTAATTAGCGAAACCTTATACATACCAATGTCGCTTCTTTAAAACCATTCCTAATTTTATTCATATTTTTTGTTTGTTTTTTACTGTTTTATAAGTCATTATGTTTCGTCAAGTCAAAAAATTCTTTAAAGCTGACTTCTTTTTGAAAACATGTGCACTTTGTTGTATATTAAAGATGCACGGCTAAAGTCTTGATACATTTTAGGTTGTTTGTGTAACACTCACAACGTGCTTACAGTTAAAAACAATAACAATAGGACCAATGCTAGGTTCGGCTGCTGGAGTGGAAATTGAGCAAGTATATAAATGACCACAGACTAGTTAAATAGGTTTAAATGCCGGCTTATTATTTGCTGAGAAAGAAAAAAAAAGAAGAATAAACAATATAAATTCAGACAATTGACAAACAATGACACAAAATCAATTCAAAATAGTTTCCTGTTCTTCCAGAATAATCAATATAATTCCTGTTTGAACTTTTAAACCTAATGTTAGGTTTTAAGGGATACTGTTTATTTAACCTAAGTTGTAGTTCTAATTAAGTTCGAGTTAAGAAGATTAATCTAATTTATTTTATTCTTTTAAAATCTATTTTAGGTGTTTAGTTTTATTTTAAGAGATTATGATTTTTTTTCTCCTATTTTAACTAATTCTGGTTTCTATTTTTACCCAACAGAAAATGTACAATCCACACCAATAATGTGGGTGAATACAATTCAAAAGAAAAAATAAAACACAATATAATAATCCAGTCCAGACCCCGTTAGGGAGAAGGGTGACGGAAAATGGATGGATGGATAATAATCCAGTAAAAACACTGCATAACTTGTGCTCCAAATCAGTCTTTCTTTATGATGATCTTGAAGGGTTAATTTCGGTTCTCTGGATACGCTTTTCCTTAGCAGGAAAACATGGGCAGATCATACCGGTTAAGATGATTCGAAGTGTCCAGCGTAGTGCGCAGCTCCCGCTATACGGCAGTTCCTGGGTCAACGGCTCGCCATCTCGTCTCTCGCCATCGTAGTCCAATTCGGCAATTTGGCTCGGAAATTCCCGGCCCGGCTTCAGTAGGACTTTAAAAAGCCAAGTCCAACACACAACATTCTTAACGAAGTCAACAAAAGAATTTCAAAAATCTCCTCCTCCAGAAATGAGGAAAAACGTTCCCAACGGCTGGTAGCCTTACTAATCGGCGGTTTGCTCCCATCTCTCTTCGTTCGCTCTCCTTCTGCTTCGTTCTCTCTCGGTCTTCTTCTAGCCAGAGAACATAGCAATCCGATTGGCTGGAGCTAGACACATGGACTATACATCAATGTGACCCTTCAGAATAAGAGATTTCTTTTCTCACACTTGACCGTTTCAACCGCTGACAAAATAAATATGTTTCACAGTTTCAAACCAAACAAAATATCATATATGAATATAAATTACACTGTCTGTCATAGGAGCAAGTTTGGGAGCAATGTGGGCTGAATTGTCCACTCAGATATTTATGTAATTTCATGTAATTTTGACTAGTCATAATTACGTTCGCGGTATCTTCCATTATAATTACGGATACGTGTCCCATCATATGACACATCCGGTGACGTCATTTGAGACCTCTTGAAAGGAATTTTGACTTGTCAGAATTGAAAATATCTTGAATTACTTTTCTTACTAGCCACAGTGTAAATGGAGATATCTTAATTTATCATTCCAGACGGTCAAAAAGTATTTTGAGATAAATAGAATGTAATTATGGATCGTCAGAAGAACTGAATTTATGTTACAATGGCCTGCCATACACTAGAATTCAAAAGAATGAATTCCTGTATGCCAAACTGAACTTAATTTCAGTGAAGTGCAATAAGACCAACCGAGATATAGATGTAGAGCTATACCTACAAATATTTCTCCTAAACGATGCTGTGATGCAGAGAAGAAGGTTAAGTCTATTTGCAGATGTAGGACAGTAAATAGATTGTCATACTAGCAATAAGTATTTACCTGTTACAATGTTCTTCTTCCACAGGGAAAATAATATATGTATTATGATGATGTATGTATGATGGCAAAAATTGTTCTCTAATCCCTTTTCTGTCTTGCAGAGTAAGAACGAACCAGTTAGTGGCAGGTTAGATTATCATTTCTGCCTTTACCCCTCTACGTCGATCCCTCCATCTTTTTAGATGTAGGTTTTATCATAGACTGAAGACGAGGGTTCATCGACAAGTCCAGCCACATGAGAGGAAAAAGAAAAGTATTAGTCTCCGTGCTATTTTTTAAAGACATAGTCTTTAAAAAAGAGCTACGAGGTTTGACCTTGCCACTCGAGGGGCCTTTATTTTAAAGACAAAGTCTTTAAAAAAGAGGCCATGTGACTAATACTTCTCTTTTCCATCTCTTGTGGCTGCGTTGTCAACGAACCCTCTTCTTCAGTCTATGCTGAAGCCTACATCTAAAAAGGTAGATGTAGAGAGAGGGTAAAGGCAGAAATGATCATCTAGCCTTCCTCTAAGAGGTTCGTTCTTACAGTCAGCCTGCAAGACAGAAAAGGGATTAATAATGGTCGCAGAGGGCCTACATTCAAAGACTTTGGTTCAGCCGGTCATTGACGTCACTCTGTGACGTCACTGTTCTATTTACATACAGTATTTTAACGTCGGCCCTTTATGGGTGACCAGACGTCCCCGATTTCCTGGGAAAGTCCCAGTTTTATGTGACCTGTCCCAGGTTGAAGCCGTCCCCGGAAAAGTCCCCGATTTTAGCATTTTATGAATGAGGGAAAAAAAAAATTCCCCATAGATTGTTATTACGGTGGCTGGAAACTTCATTGCCCCTTTTCCACCGGTTCGGCAGGGAGTGGTAAAAAGCGTGTTGCGCGCAACAATAGCACTTACGGTAGCTGCTCGCTCCTGTTAACGTTACAGAGAAGAAGACGAGCATCATAGCCAACTGCCAATAAAAATCAAGAAAAGCAGCGCGCGCTGCCAGAAAAGACAAGCTGGAAGAAGAGAGCTCGACTTTTCACCAGCTGACCTGATTCGGTACGTATGAAACAACGTGTTATGTTTGAACTGGGCTAATTTTTGTCGTAATAAAGATTTGGATCAACAAAATAAAGCTAAGCTTTTATTTACAAACACATCAAGACGAATTAGCCAGAGTGAGAGAAATCGCAACAGGGTGACAAATCATCGCAAAGGAAGATGTTTTGTAATTAACTGGTCATCATCGGGATCGTATTTTACAAGTGTAAAGCAGTGCATAAGTGTTCCAACAGAGGGTGCTGTTGTTTTAAATGCTGGCACTACCGCAATTCTGACATGTTTGTCCTGCCGGTGACACCGTAGTGCCGGGGATTTTTATGCGTGAGCTGCTATATTTCTTATGGTGTGTTTACCGCCTCTAAGGTAAGCAGTGGCTCTGCTAGCCGGGTGTAAAATATAAATTACATTAATATACTGAGCTATTTCTGTTTGTTCAGTTTGCCAGTTAAGTACAAATTACAGTTTGTGTCCTGGTGATGTTTGATTATTTTGTTAAAGAAAACGGTTGAATGCTGACAGTGTTTACTGCCTGTAAGGTGGACGAAATAAACGCGCCAAAGTCTCCCCAACATCGAATAGCCTTGTGTCTGATTCCTCTCCTGCACGGAACACAACAAACACAACGCAGAGTCCATTGGGTGTCTTCCACCAGCTGCAGGTTTAAATATGTTAGATATTACTTTATACATGTAAAGTTTCTCACAATAAACGGAATCACTCAATGACAAGAAAACTGAACATGAAACTGATGAGGATGGAGATCATCTCTACTGTTGGTTTCAGTCCAATTTATTTTTTATTTTTTTTTGCTCAATATGGCATTTTTGAGATTTCATCAACTGATGGGAATGGTTAATATTTTACTAGGAAGAATCCAGCTTCTCATCTCAAAATGACCAAATTTTAAAAGAAAACAAATCTAATTTTATTTATTTAAATTGTGCATTTTCAGAATAAATTCTAATGTTTTGTAGGATATTGTGATATTTCTCTGTCTAAGAATGATATGAGACAGGAGAAAAATATTCTGATAAACTCAATGAATGAGGAAAATGGGAAAACTGAAAAAAGCTAGAATGAAATATGAAATATAAACATATTTAATATCTTATATCTTGCATTTTAAGTGTTTCTCTTTACTGTTGTTGTGATGTTTCTTAGTTTTTCACATAATCTTTTCTGCTCTTATTCTATCTAGACCTCTCTGACCATGTGGCTGATGGCTCTTCAGACAGAAGAGGATTTTCGGGTCCAGAGATGAGCTCATGTTGGTGGACTTCCTGACCAGAGTTCACTCATCTCAAACACACACAGTGTCCTCACACATCAACTACATAACTTTACACACACATCTCACGTATTTATGCACACATACAGGGGTTGGACAATGAAACTGAAACACCTCTCATTTTAGTGTGGGAGGTTTCATGGCTGAATTGGACTAGGCTGGTGGCCAATCTTCATTAATTGCACATTGTACCAGTAAGAGCAGAGTGTGAAGGTCCAATTAGCAGGGTAAGAGCACAGTTTTGCTCAAAATATTGCAATGCACGTAACATTATGGGTCACATACCAGAGTTCAAAAGAGGACAAATTGTTGGTGCACGTCTTGCTGGCGCATCTGTGACCAAGATAGCAAGTCTTTGTGATGTATCAAGGGCCACGGTATCCAGGGTAATGTCAGCATACCACCAAGGACGAACCACATCCAACAGGATTAACTGTGGACACAAGAGGAAGCTGTCTGAAAGGGATGTTCGGGTGCTAACCCGGATTGTATCCAAAAAACATAAAACCACGGCTGCCCAAATCACGGCAGAATTAAATGTGCACCTCAACTCTCCTGTTTCCACCAAAACTGTCCATCGGGAGCTCCACAGGGTCAATATACACGGCCAGGCTGCTATAGCCAAACCTTTGGTCACTCGTGCCAATGCCAAACGTCGGTTTCAATGGTGCAAGGAGTGAAAATCTTGGGCTATGGAAAATGTGAAACATGTATTGTTCTCGGATGAGTCCACCTTTACTGTTTTCCCCACATCCGGGAGAGTAACGGTGTGGAGAAGCCCCAAAGAAGCGTACCACCCAGACTGTTGCATGCCCAGAGTGAAGCATGGGGGGTGGATCAGTGATGGTTTGGGCTGCCATATCATGGCAAAAGGAGCCCCTACACCATACTAATAAGTTATTGTGGTCTAAAACCAGGTGTTTCAGTTTCATTGTCCAACCCCTGTATGTGTCCATTCGTGCACAACATTCACATGTGGACAAAGTTTGTTGGTATCTTCTGTGAAAGACTGAGAAACCCACAATTGTCACTGAAACAACATGAAACTGACAAAAGTGATAATTGAAGATTTACTGAAATACACAGATTATTTTTTTTGGTTAAAAAAAAAAAATTTATTCTGAAACTTAAGGTCCAGAGGACTGGAACCATTCAACGTGGCTGTGACCGCAGGAACAACATTAATGACAAACTCAAGAGAATTATGATATGGATGGTTACTAAGAAAGAGTCCAGAACAACCAAGTCCAGAAAGTAAAGGTGAACTCCAAGGTCAAGGTGGGCTTCATGTGAGATGACCAAGGAGGAAAGCAAATAATTAAAAAGTGAGGCTGGAATTTACAACCGAGACCTTTGGACAGAAGAGACAAAAGGTCCATCAGCTCTCAGGTCACAGACACCAAACTGCTAATAAGTTTGAACTACCATCATTTTAATTGAGCCAGAATCTATATCAGTTACTAGAAATATCACTACTGTGTGGAGAGACACGCTCCTGCTTTTATATTTGATGTTTAATGTTTAAGTATTAATAAATATGTAAACCATAACTGTCCCAGTTTCTTCATTTTATCTTGATAAATTTGCTCTTTCTCCATCGCCGAGTGTGACCGGTTATCTTCTGCGTTGTGTGTATGTGGTGATCGGACAAAGCACCAAGTCTGGGTTTGGAGGCGGTCTCCGTTTATTAATCTGTCAACCAGGAGATATTAGCATTAGCTAATATCAAATACATTAAAGAAAACATTTGTGTAAATATACAACTATTAAGATAGACCCAGTTACACGAGTGAGAAATGTCCAAATCTGGTCACTTTTCATGCAAATGAACATTTCCTGTATGTCAAAATGAACTTCATTTCAGTCGTCAGATTATCCTACGGATGAAAAAAAGGGCCCGCATGCGCATGCTGTATGTAAATAGTACTGTGACGTCACCTCCACCTGATTGGCTCATCTGGACACGTGATCCTGTTGCATATTCAAACCCTAATCATACGTCACAGATTGACGTCATGACCGTCTGAACCAGAGTCTTTGAATGTCGGCCCTCTGCAACCATTTGGTCGCTAATCTTTTTTCTGTCTTGCGGGCTGTTTGTAAGAACGAACCAGTGAGAGGCAGGCGAGATTATTTCTGCCTTTACCTCCTTCTACGTCTGCCCCTCCATCTTTTTAGATGCAGGTGCTAGCATAGACTGTAGACGAGGGTTCGTTGACAAGTCCAGCCACATGAGACGAAAAAGAAAAGTATTAGTGCCATGGCCTCTTTTTTTTAGAGACTTAGTCTTTAAAAAAAGACGTGGTTTGAGTTTGCCACTCGAGGGGCCTCTTTTCTTGAAGACTACGTCTTTAAGAAAAGAGGCCATGGCACTAATACTTTTCTTTTTCGTCTCATGTGGCTGGACTTGCCAACGAACCCTCTTCTTCAGTCTATGCTAGAACCTGCATCTAAAAAGATAGATGTAGAAAGAGGTAAAGGCAGAAATGATAATCTAGCCGGCCTCTAACTGATTTGTTCTTACAGCCTGCGAAACAGAGAAAGGATTAGGGGAAAATCTTAATTTTAACTCTTTGGTACTGATGTACCAAAGAGTTAAACTCTTTGGTTTAACTCTTTGGTTAAACTGTCTGGTTTAACTCTTTGGTACATCAGTACCAAAGAGTTAAAAGTTAGTGTTACTGAGTAACATTAACAGAATGTCTATTCAGTAGAAACTTAGACTTTGTAAATGATGGCACTGAATACCAGGTTGGCCTGTTCTATACCGTAATATCCAGCAATCTGCATGTGTTAAAAAGAAAATCTACTATATCTTATTACATGAACTCCATGCAATACTTTTTCCACCTTGCCTTTGAATAATTCTACATACTGAAAAAAATGTGTTAAATGTACTGTTATTTGTATTCTAATGTATTCCCAACCTTTTGATAAGCTATGTTTGAACGAAAGCAACATGAAAGTACGTTATTCCACGTTGAAAAATGTTTTATAATTATGGGTCATGTTTCTAAATAAATTAATCTTTTAAAATCATTGCCTCTTTATTAGATGTTTATTTTCCAAAGACTTTTTAAAAGTTCCAAATAATAATATGTCCATCTCATTAGCACTAATCTTAGATAGAGCTCTTATGAAATTGAAAAAATACAATGGGAGAATTGATATTTAGAATCTAACACCGAGAATCTGTGTTAGTGACAGCGCTCACTAACACAGATTCACATTCAGATACTGGATGTGAAGCAGTTTATCTGCAGTCGGGGAATACCATTATCAGATTAAACCATACAAGAGGTTATACTTGTTTTTTTAAATCACTGACCATAACATTGACTATGGCTTATGTTGCAGGTCCCGGCTGTCAGGACTACTGTAACAGTAATGATACAACCTGGAGGACAAACAAACAGGAGTCAGCAATGACGGTCGTAGCGCTGTCTTTAGTGTCCAGATTGCGTTTTTTATTTAACACACAAAACTTCCATATTACACAATATCAATGCTTTACACTGCAACTGGTCCACCTCCATCACAGGCAATAATGAACTTCAGACATCAGGCCCCCCCCCCAGATGAAGACAACAATGGCACGAGCCCCAGACAGGACAAATTAACACGAAGCTTCACTGCATTCTAACTGAATATCATCCAAACAAAGCAAAACGAAACTTCTCAAAAATGTAGATGTTAAAATATAACGGTCCAATATGGAAACGTTAGCAAATAACGGTGCTACATTGGGACGTTGAGAAATAACGGTCCTGAGTGAGCCAGCATACTGCTAACGTCACCCTCGCCTGATGAAACTGGCAAAACGGTGCACAGAAACCGTGACTCAGTTATATATTTAGGTTAAACAGTATGCAGGCACCTTACAGAGTAGTTTTGGTGGGGTATTTTCACCATATACCTACCTGGAGGACAAACAAACAGGAGTCAGCAATGACGACCTTAGCGCGGTCTTTAGTGTCCATATTGTAATTTTTTTTTTTTTTTTTCTTTTAGAACATACAATAAATTGTACCTAATAATATTTCAGTTAAAACCCTAAATATTGTGGTGGCATTTTTTTCTGGGTGCGCCACATTAAAATAGTTTCTAATTAGCGAAACCTTATACATACCAATGTCGCTTCTTTAAAACCATTCCTAATTTTATTCATATTTTTTGTTTGTTTTTTACTGTTTTATAAGTCATTATGTTTCGTCAAGTCAAAAAATTCTTTAAAGCTGACTTCTTTTTGAAAACATGTGCACTTTGTTGTATATTAAAGATGCACGGCTAAAGTCTTGATACATTTTAGGTTGTTTGTGTAACACTCACAACGTGCTTACAGTTAAAAACAATAACAATAGGACCAATGCTAGGTTCGGCTGCTGGAGTGGAAATTGAGCAAGTATATAAATGACCACAGACTAGTTAAATAGGTTTAAATGCCGGCTTATTATTTGCTGAGAAAGAAAAAAAAAGAAGAATAAACAATATAAATTCAGACAATTGACAAACAATGACACAAAATCAATTCAAAATAGTTTCCTGTTCTTCCAGAATAATCAATATAATTCCTGTTTGAACTTTTAAACCTAATGTTAGGTTTTAAGGGATACTGTTTATTTAACCTAAGTTGTAGTTCTAATTAAGTTGAGTTAAGAAGTTAATCTAATTTATTTTATTCTTTTAAAATCTATTTTAGGTGTTTAGTTTTATTTTAAGAGATTATGATTTTTTTTCTCCTATTTTAACTAATTCTGGTTTCTATTTTTACCCAACAGAAAATGTACAATCCACACCAATAATGTGGGTGAATACAATTCAAAAGAAAAAATAAAACACAATATAATAATCCAGTCCAGACCCCGTTAGGGAGAAGGGTGACGGAAAATGGATGGATGGATAATAATCCAGTAAAAACACTGCATAACTTGTGCTCCAAATCAGTCTTTCTTTATGATGATCTTGAAGGGTTAATTTCGGTTCTCTGGATACGCTTTTCCTTAGCAGGAAAACATGGGCAGATCATACCGGTTAAGATGATTCGAAGTGTCCAGCGTAGTGCGCAGCTCCCGCTATACGGCAGTTCCTGGGTCAACGGCTCGCCATCTCGTCTCTCGCCATCGTAGTCCAATTCGGCAATTTGGCTCGGAAATTCCCGGCCCGGCTTCAGTAGGACTTTAAAAAGCCAAGTCCAACACACAACATTCTTAACGAAGTCAACAAAAGAATTTCAAAAATCTCCTCCTCCAGAAATGAGGAAAAACGTTCCCAACGGCTGGTAGCCTTACTAATCGGCGGTTTGCTCCCATCTCTCTTCGTTCGCTCTCCTTCTGCTTCGTTCTCTCTCGGTCTTCTTCTAGCCAGAGAACATAGCAATCCGATTGGCTGGAGCTAGACACATGGACTATACATCAATGTGACCCTTCAGAATAAGAGATTTCTTTTCTCACACTTGACCGTTTCAACCGCTGACAAAATAAATATGTTTCACAGTTTCAAACCAAACAAAATATCATATATGAATATAAATTACACTGTCTGTCATAGGAGCAAGTTTGGGAGCAATGTGGGCTGAATTGTCCACTCAGATATTTATGTAATTTCATGTAATTTTGACTAGTCATAATTACGTTCGCGGTATCTTCCATTATAATTACGGATACGTGTCCCATCATATGACACATCCGGTGACGTCATTTGAGACCTCTTGAAAGGAATTTTGACTTGTCAGAATTGAAAATATCTTGAATTACTTTTCTTACTAGCCACAGTGTAAATGGAGATATCTTAATTTATCATTCCAGACGGTCAAAAAGTATTTTGAGATAAATAGAATGTAATTATGGATCGTCAGAAGAACTGAATTCATGTTACAATGGCCTGCCATACACTAGAATTCAAAAGAATGAATTCCTATATGCCAAACTGAACTTCATTTCAGTGAAGTGGAATAAGACCAACTGAGATATAGATGTAGAGCTATACCTACAAATATTTCTCCTAAACGATGCTGTGATGCAGAGAAGAAGGTTAAGTCTATTTGCAGATGTAGGACAGTAAATAGATTGTTATACTAGCAATAAGTATTTACCTGTTACAATGTTCTTCTTTCACAGGGAAAATAATATATGTATGATGATGATGTATGTATGATGGAAAAACATTTGGTCTCTAATCCCTTTTCTGTCTTGCAGAGTAAGAACGAACCAGTTAGTGGCAGGTTAGATTATCATTTCTGCCTTTACCCCTCTACGTCGATCCCTCCATCTTTTTAGATGTAGGTTTTATCATAGACTGAAGACGAGGGTTCATCGACAAGTCCAGCCACATGAGAGGAAAAAGAAAAGTATTAGTCTCCGTGCTATTTTTTAAAGACATAGTCTTTAAAAAAGAGCTACGAGGTTTGACCTTGCCACTCGAGGGGCCTTTATTTTAAAGACAAAGTCTTTAAAAAAGAGGCCATGTGACTAATACTTCTCTTTTCCATCTCTTGTGGCTGCGTTGTCAACGAACCCTCTTCTTCAGTCTATGCTGAAGCCTACATCTAAAAAGGTAGATGTAGAGAGAGGGTAAAGGCAGAAATGATCATCTAGCCTTCCTCTAAGAGGTTCGTTCTTACAGTCAGCCTGCAAGACAGAAAAGGGATTAGTAATGGTCGCAGAGGGCCTACATTCAAAGACTTTGGTTCACCCGGTCATTGACGTCACTCTGTGACGTCACTGTTCTATTTACATACAGTATTTTAAGGTCGGCCCTTTATGGGTTTCGTGACGTCACCGATTTCCTGGGAAAGTCCCAGTTTTATGTGACCTGTCCCAGGTTGAAGCCGTCCCCGGAAAAGTCCCCGATTTTAGCATTTTATGAATGAGGAAAAAAAAAAAATTCCCCATAGATTGTTATTACGGTGGCTGGAAACTTCAATGCCCCTTTTCCACCGGTTCGGCAGGGAGTGGTAAAAAGCGTGTTGCGCGCAACAATAGCACTTACATGTCCTGCCGGGGACACCGTAGTGCCGGGGATTTTTGTGCGTGAACTCCTTACGGTGTGTTTACCGCCTCTAAGGTAAGTAGCGGCTCTGCTAGCCCGGTGTAAAATATACATTACATTAATATACTGAGCTATTTCTGTTTGTTCAGTTTGCCAGTTAAATACAAATTACATTTGTGTCCTGGTGATGTTTGATTATTTTGTAAAAAGAAAACTATTGAATGCTGACGGTGTGTTTACTGTCTGTAAGGTGGACGAAATAAACGCGCCAAAGTCTCCCAACATCGAATAGCCTTGTGTCTGATTCCTCTCCTGCACGGAACACAACAAACACAACGCAGAGTCCATTGGGTGTCTTCCACCAGCTGCAGGTTTAAAGATGTTAGATATGACTTTATACATGTAAATTTTCTCACAATACACGGAATCACTCAATGACAAGAAAACTGAACATGAAACTGATGAGGATGGAGATTATCTCTACTGTTGGTTTAGTCCAATTTCTTTATTTGTTTTTGCTCAATATGGCATTTTTGAGATTTCATCAACTGATGAAAAAGGTTAATATTTGTGCTAAAATTTTACTAGGAAGAATCCAGCTTTTCATCTCAAAATTACCAAATTCTAAAAGAAAACAAATCTAATTTTATTTATTAAATTGTACATTTTCAATATAAATTCCAATGTTTTGTAGGATATCGTGATATGTCTCTGTCTAAGAATGATAAGATATCAGACAGGAGAAAAATATTCTGATAAACCGAATGAATGAGGAAAATGGGAAAACTGAAAAAAGCTAGAATGAAATATGAAATATAAACATATTTAATATCTTATATCTTGCATTTTAAGTGTTTCTCTTTACTATTTACTTTGACCAAAGCCATGTTTTGGAGAGGTGCCTATACTTTTAGTTGACTCTGAGTTTTCAGTACTTTATACAACACTGCTAATATTGCCATGACAAAAGATAATTTTTACATTCAGAGTAGCATGAAAAATTTACCCTCAAGAGTTTAAGGGAAGTAACAGCCTATCCTCACCCGTTTCCTGCTGTGGTCTCAGTCCACTGTGCAGCTGCAGCGGCGGACACATTCTGATGTACTGCACCTCATCCCCACGGTAATTCATCACTGCCTGTGTTGTGCTATTTTCAATTGTTTATTCCAGTATTGCTGCAGAAAGAAATATGCAGGAATCACAGCAAAATCTCAACCTCACTTTGCCTCTTGAGAGGTGGCTATGCAGTGAGCGAAATACTACTTTCATTGTTTCTGCTTCACAGCCTTCGCTGGATTTTTGCCACATCTCTTCTATTCGGGAAATCAAAAAATAAATAAATAACAAAACTGATGCTGAAGCTTTCCTGTATTGTTACCTGGATCTTCAAAATTTTAAAATGATTGGACAAACTTTGGAACATGCTGTCTTACAAAAATATGTATATGAATTTCCCTCAGACAGAGCCTCTCAATTGAAATGTAAAAACAGAAAATCTAAAATAATTTACACAGATTATTTTATGAACTGCTCCCCTATGAAAAGTCCAATTCATGTTGTCTAATCTGTGCTTTTATTTTTTTACGACATGTATGAGTACATAGTTTCTTAATCTGAAATCATTTTTTTATCTTCTAATAAATGAACCCTTCTCGTCTTCTTGTTTTATCGTTGTCTTTAATCTAAGACCAATTAAAAAAAAGAAATTAGCAGCTATCACTTGGTTTCACATTTACAGATGGGCAGTTACTTATCATTTTAATTCACCACTGTAACTCTGTGGCTGAACTGAGAGCAGCTTTGCTAAAAGAGAACTGATTTAGATAACTCACTGCGTAATACAGATTGCTCAGCATAGTAAAGACCCAAAAGGTCAGAAAGTCGAACTATCAGATCATCCAGAATTGACAAGCAAACTGGAAAAATACCAGTGAATCCAAAATCTACTTGGTTTTTTACACCAGGTTACATATTTAACTTCAACACAGAAATGATGCAATATTTTTTCTCCACAAATGTATCACTTTCAATGTTCGTCAAAAAAAAATCTATAAAGTGGACAGTTACCTGTTTTATATACATTTCTAAAGGTAAAACACTGTAAAGTCAAACCTTGCAAAATTACAATATCACTTTTAGCCATACCAAAAGCAAACATGCAAATCTTTTTTTGTTTGTTTGTTTTTGCTTCTAAGAACATATTTACTTAGTAATTAGGTCATATTGTTAAGTCGTGCATTGACATTGGATGGTAAATGCTTAACCATGCAGAGCCATGAAGGCTCTCATTTAAAGATGAGGTGAGAATTTTGTTCCTCTGGGAACAATTCAGAGTAGAGTCACTGGTCCTAAAACACTGAAAGGTGTTGGTTGAGGTTATTCAGAGAAAAACCCAGGACTGGAGTGATTTTGTTTCTCAGAAGGCCTGGGAGCTGGCACAAGCAGCTGAGGAGAGGGAAAGACTGGCTGCTCTGCTTAGTCTGCTGCCTCCATGACCCAATTCCAATTCAGGAAGATGGATGGGTCGACAGATGGATGAACAAAGAAATGTTCTTTCTTGACATTCTTTTCTTGCTGTCTTTGCAGCTTGTTGCTGACACTTGCACCATTCTGTGGAGAACCTTTTTATTTCTTGCGTGGCATCTGAAAAATATTGTGATTGTTCCGTTATTAAACTGACTGAGGCTTGTTCAAGGCAGTCGAGGCCGAAATGTCCCATTTCCGTTCTTTTCACCCAAAGAAACTGATTTGTGCCACTTTTGCATGTGGTACTTCAAGGGATACTTAACTAACAGTTTTCCTTTTTACATTGTTGGACTAAGACATGCGCCATAATTCTGCACCAAAAGAAGCCAGAAACATTAAACCTTGACATAAACAGTAGATGAAGCAAGCAGTATCGACACTTTAGATTCTTTTGTCTTGGATTCCTTTGCCTTGTCAAGATCTTGTGAGAAGACATGATGGAATGTGACATCACTTCTGGTGTCAGACTGCTAAATGGTTCTGGTCTATAGGCATCGCAAGAACTGGCATCTATTTAGTAGGTAAACTAATTAGTCTGCAAAGTGTCACACATGGTGCTGACAAAGTAATTTGTCAAAATTGCAAAGTATTTGAGAAGGACGACCTATTTTGACAGAGTCAGACAAAACTTTTTCAGGACAACAGTGAACAAGGTAATCGTTTTATGTTTTTAAGACCTTCAGATACCAACTTGTGAATAAGAATTTATTTTAAGTGGTTTGGCCCTGATCTAAAGAAAACAGTCACAGTTTCAAAGTCTACATCAGTGGAAACCTTTCTCATCCACTACCGTTATTAAAACCAGGTTATTTGAAAATAAAAGGCTGAAATATTTGCTTTACAAACCAGAAAAACTATCATAATATCATACACGTATTCTTACAAGTAATAGAATAAATTCATAAAATGTTTATGAGTTTAACAGAGCCCAGTTCCAAGGTTCATGGACTCTTTCTCTAGGTTTTCTTTTCCAGCTCAGTTCTTTTAATTGTGTCCTATTAGTAAAAAAAAATATGACAATCTTAAAGAAGATAATGAATGTAGTGGCTGTATTTGAGCTAAATTATAATAATAAAATAAAAGTTTTATTCTTAAAATGTGTAATTGTCTCAAACACCCATTTTTCGATTCTAATACAATCGAGCCCCACACTCGAGTGGGGCTCGATTGTATTAGAAATGAGAACCACAATACGGCGTTAAACAGTAAAAATAAATAAATAACAGTTTCTATGTTTTGCATAAATGCAACAAAAACAGGCCATAAAAGGGTGGAACCTTGGTGACAAAAAAATCAAAAACTGTTGTCCACCCACTTTTGTAGAGTCTTCCGTTGTTCCTGTGTTTCTTGCATGATACTTTATCTCAGAAGTGATTGGAGACAAACGGCTCCAGCAACCAGGCTGTGGAGCCCAAAGCAGCAGACCTGATGTAAAAACGTCGAGAGGCTGCCAACTTTTTGCTGACACTAACAGGGTGTTACCACACTGTTTGTCTGCACAATGATTCCTCAAGAAAATCCATTTTGTTGAGTAAAAAAATGTCAATTTCAGCACATTTGGCCATCCACCAACAGCAATCGGGAAGATGTTTTGTCAGATAAAAGTAGAGCTTAAATAGTGTTTATTCACTCAAAATATGGACAAGAGGGGAAATCATTTTATCATGATCACCTCCTCATGCCACCTCTCAGAGATGAATTGATCACTTGTTTTTCGATCATTTCCTAAATGTCTGTGACTTAATGTTTTTATTTTTTTCCATTATGTTTCTAATTGTGTCTGGCAAGTTGCTAATGAATTGTTTCCCACAGTATTTCCTGTTCTATTTTATGTCAGCAATCCATCTGTTGCTGTCTTTGTGTTTGGCAGTGTTCTCAGGAGGAGGGCTCGCAATCATGATTTGTTTTGCCGTAAGTAAACAGCATAAAGTGATTGCTCATCAGCATGTTTTTTTTTTTAACCTAAAACAGGTGTTGCAGTACTATTTACTTACTGCTGTTCTTTGCTTGCTTCATTTGTTTTTTCACAACATATAGAAAGCTGCCTCAGTTTCATTCAACTGATCCAACACACAAATTGATTACTGTCAGTTTATGTTATAACATGAGAGACACTTCAAAACTTGTTGAACATGTCACTCTAATTCTGAATTGAACAATTCATCAGATAAGACGTGACGTCTGAAAGCCACTGATCATAACCGGGGTGGGGAGCCATTTTTCATTTCATTTAATGGGATGCCTGGAAACAAAACTTTACTTTCAATAGAAAAGAGGACTTTTGACTCCTGATCAACAGTCTAATTATTATTCTCCTCAGTCCAGTTAAGACCTTGTAGTCAATGTGTAGAATATGTCTGTGTGTTGTGGCTCTTCACACATTGACCCAAATTTCCATCCACTCCTTGTGAAACTCCCCCAGATTCTTTGATGGCTGTTGCTTGACAAACTTCTCAAGATTGTTGCAAAGTTATGTTTTTATTGAGTTCTGCTTTATTTTCTTTCCAGTTATGTAAAGCACTTTGAATTGCCTTGCTGCTGAAAATGTGCTATACAAATAAAACCGCCTTGACTTGCTAACTGCCTGTTGTTGGTGCACATTTTCACAGATTTTCTTCAACTTTTTATAAATGTTAGGATGCAACACTCTGTTAACATCCAGCTTCTTTAGCAATTACCTTTTTTGGCTTACACGCCTTGCGTCAAGATTGCAATTTTTTCCCAAAACAATTTCAAGGTTCATAAAACCTGGTCAGGGTGTGGCACCATGAGTTTCAATATATTACAAGTCAAAAAATCCAAAGACTGAAAAAATTTCTAACCATAGTTCTCACACTGAGGAAGTGTTAGATCAGTGGAATGATTATTGGTTTATCAATCAATGCAGGGAGAAAAGAAACTAAAGGAGGCAAAGGCGATGGCAGAAGAACTTATATTCTCTTGGGATTATGACCAGTTGTTCAAACAAAAGATTTTAGCTCCTTTTTGTTTAAAAACATTAAAGAGTATGTTGTTGTCTTTTAAAAGTATAAATAAACTTAGCTCAAATTTTCTTCCAGTGCTGCTTTTTGGAGTGCAGATGATTTTATTTCACTGTTTCTCGCAGGCAAAAAGCTTTAAAAAAGATTTTATTATTGGGCACAGACACTGTGAAACTGCAAAAATACAGGTGTAGAAAACACTGAGGGAAAAAAAAAGAATGTGTCAGACTTCCTTTGCATAAATAACTGTATTATTCAGTACACATCAAGTTCTTTCAGAAACAAAACATATATATTTCAGAGAAAAGCTACTGAAGTTTTGTGCAGCAAATTACCATACCATGAAGTCAGAGCCTTTGAAGGAGTTATATTACTTAGAATGCTAAGCAAATTAAAACAGTTCCTTTAAAAACATACAAACAGCACACATGTTACATACCACACAAAAGAGCATCAATGTTTAGCAGGCTGGTGGACATAATGCTATGCCTTACAAAAATTCTAATATTAGTTATTGATGAAACACCAGTGCATCATCCTAAGATGCTGAAATACAACTGCAACTGAATTAAAATGACAAAAAGTCCTTTAAAAAAAACCATTAACATGCCTCACTGCCTCACCAAACAAATATATTCTCCCATCTGTGTCAGGATAAAGGCTCAGAAACGAGAAGTCTAATGAGCTCTTTGGTCAAATGTCACGGGGATTAGGTTCCCATCATGGCTACTTTAAAACTGAGATTTAACAAGATCAGAATCACTGTTTAGAGATTGAATTAAGCTTCTTGTCAGGTTGCATGCTCAAAGGAGACAAATGTCATTAACCAGATGCAAAGAGATTCAAACTTCATTAATCAAAGCTTCTTTCACATGAATAAAATGCTTTATTAAAATTAATCCTTAGGAAAAAATTAATGGTGGCTCTGCTTTCTTTTTGAGTCTTTTTCTTTATCTCTGCAAAATTCCTTAGATGTTGCTTTGAATATCTACCCATGTCTCAAGGCTAGAACTTGCTAAGAGTTAAGGGGAGTGACGCTCAGTAAAACACTAAAAGAAAGATCAAGCGAGTAGTTTTTATTTATTAAACTAATTCATAAAACTATAGGAAAAAGCCTTATCCTGACCTCACATGTGACAATGGCTATCCAGGACCTCCAAAAGGTGTGATGTTAATGGAAATATTCATAAAATTGTTAGTTTCAATCATCTTCAGATGATGTTTAGATTTATGTGTGACTGATATTTGCAGCTTTAAAGACTCTCTAGCTGTAGGTGCATGCCAGCTGAAGACTATAATGACTGATATAATTTTGTGAGACCAACCAGGTGCTAATTCCCAATTATAATACATTTATTTGCAGATTTCCTCATATATGAAGGGGCAAAAGCAACATAACCAATGCAACCGAATGCATGTCTGTCTACAATAATAATTTTCAAATTCACTTTGTTTTTCCAATCGTAGAATTTCCTGTTATGACGGATTTGTTTTCAGCACAATATATTTTACGGAGGACAATAAACAATTTTGTAGATTTGACAAGGAAGTAGCCAGTGTCTAACATCAAAATACGTAAATTTTGATAACAGGATGTGCAGTCAGAGATTTGCAGAAGAGTATTCAACACACACACCACAAAAGCTGGATCTTTCCCTTGACTGAGAACAGCCTTCCTCCTGGCAGTTATTACTTAGTATAAAATCCTACACTGTGCTCATAATCAAGAATTTGTCACAGTGTAAAATAATGGAATTTGATTTTCTTTTTTTTCCTGCCTTGCATAATTTATTTTTTAAACTATTACTAGTTACATTAGGTATTGAATGTTTGTCACCACAAACAACAAATATACTAGTTGCATGGCATCATATCAATGCATTTAAGGACATTGATCTGATCAATGTCTTTAAATCAATATATCCAATATACAATAGTTAAGTTGACCAAGTTATGTTCAAATAGTTCACTAGGAAAGTGGCATATTTGGTCGTGCCAAACCAGCTGCTGTAGGAATTTCAGAAACTGTCAATCCACTGGACTTTCACCCAAAACTCTTTCTCGCGAAAATATCCAGTAAGTAGCAGCTGTGTGGATGAAATTGATGTCAGAGGTCAGATTGGAATGGATAAACTTGTTTGAGATGATAGAAAAGCAAACGTATTTGAAAATACATTCATTACAATGAAGGTATCTGGAATATCAGCTGTGACAAACCACACACTGTGTGAAGCAGATGGGCTACACTAGCAGACAACCACACCTGGTGCCACTCCTGTCAGCAAAGAAACGGAAACAGACGCCGTCATTCATATAGGTTCACCAGAATTTCAAAAAAGATGTTTTGAAATTTTGTCTTGACTTCTGTTTTGACATCTAGATTGTAATTTCAGAATTGGGTGTCCACTATATGGAACCATGTACCCATGTTTTTTTTGTATTAGGTTTGTAAGATGGTGGTGATGTAATGTGGGGAATAGTTTCCAATTGAACATTGTTTATTTGCTGTAACCTTCTTAACAATTTTAATCCCTTTAAAAACACAGGGTGTATTACCTTCTGATGGCTTTTTCCATGCACACAAAATGCAAGATGTCACAAATCTCAAATGATGTCAAACTGGTTTCTTTAACTTGACAATGGTCTCTTTCTTATTCCTCCAAAGACGTAAGAACAAGACACAAAAGAGGTCTCAACCCAGTGCTAGCAAGCTTCACATAAAACAGTGTCACTTGAGTATAAAGTTGCCTTTTCTGCTCATCTGAGACACAATTCAGAGCATATTTATTTTGGTATATCTATTGTGACAAGATATGTTGGCAGCAGATTCTTTTTTACAGTGAGTTTAACTCAATGTAAAATTTATTTATGAAATAAATTTTCTTTATTTCATAGTGTGACATTGTATTTAACTGACTTATGTGTGATGGCTTGCTTTTTCCTGACGTGCTTAGATTATCCCCTTGTGCATTTTGCAATCTGGCCATGTAGCCTGGCAGAATACATGAAAGGAGATAAAAATAAAAAAATAAAAAAAGACAAAGGAAAGTTCAGCATTAGTTTCAATCCAGCAAGTAATACTGGGTTTCTAAAAAACTTTTTTCCAACGTTACAATTTTCGTCTTCACCAGAAAGTGTACTTTAATGAAACCCCTTATCGTCACTTGTGTAAAGAAATCTGTCTCATGCTAATTGAATCCCCCACTGGCATTGTTACCATGGCGAACGCACGTAATTTCAGCACATTACAATTCAGCACCACATAAAGTGGGTTTTGAGAGGTTTGGTTTCTGTCCTCTGTCTTCGTCAAGTCTTTGTCCTTCCAATCTGTGTGAGATCTTCAAAAACAATGTCTTTGTTTGTTACTGAGCCTGTTTTAAGAAACAAACTTCCAACTGACAAATGACCAATAATTTTGAACCATTTCAATGAGGAACTTATACTCATTAAATTGAAATTCAATCAATGTAAAAATATTTTTGTGCAATGCTATTTGAAAGGGGTCAATCAGTGAATCCACTTGCGCCTGCATGCCCTCATGCTTATAAAACTGTCCAATGATAAGAAAAAGTTGTGACATCAGTATTTTTTATTATTTTTAAATAGCTATGTCTTGTTTTTATTACAATAGTTCATGGTGTTTCTCAGAGTATAAGAATCAGATCGAGGTGATACTTTCTGAAACTTCGTAAGACAAGGCTACACACTATTTGCAGAAACATTCAAAATCTGCCAGTAAGTTACACATTATTGTACTTACCGGTAAATTCAGTCTTTTCACAGCATGGACTTGTGTTTCCATGCATTGATTTTTGCTGTGCTTTCCCTTCTAGTTTATCAAGTTTTTAAAAGTTCAGCTGCTTGCACTTTAACCAAAAGTTGGAAATATGAGAACATTACTCCAGTACTGACATCTCTTCACTGGTTGTCTTGTCAGGTTCGAGCAGATTTTAAGGTCTTGCTGCTCACCTACAAGGCTCTAAATGGTCTGGCGCCTTCATATCTCTCTGACCTTTTGCACCTGTATGTTCCACCCTGCGCTCTTCAATCTCAGGGCACTGGCCTTCTAAAAGTTCCCAGAGCTAGAAAAATAAATCTGTGGGGGAGAATGGTTTTCTCTTTCTGCCGCGCCTTTATGGAACTAGGAGGAGGAACCTACTGTAGATTTCAATCCTGGCTGTGGCTGTTTCTGCATGGAATTTGCCTGTTCCCTTTTGTGCATGCAGGCGTTCTCTTTACATAGATCGGCCTTTTACACTTGATAAATAAAATATTCTTCACTTCCATCATAAGGAGTCAGCTCTGCACAATCCTTTTCCACCTGTGCAATCTGTGAAATGCAAACAGCTAATTTCCTATAATACTCTAATAACTATAATTTGGAAAAATATGTATTAAAAGCTCAATAGTGCTTAAAAAAAAATCAGCCTTTGCATGTAGTTTAAGAATTAGAAAACGTGCCAATAGCTGCAGAAATGAACCCTAGAGTTTAACTTTGTCCAAAGGAAAAGCAATTCTCAGTCCTGTAATCTCTATCACACAGTACAATATAAGTTGAGTTGTACTTTAATACAGCTGAAGCAGCACAAATATCCTGAAGCAAATGTACTCAACAGAAACCCATATCAGTTGTTTCTGTCTCCCGCTTTTTCAATCTCTGCTTTTTACTCACTGTATTTCTGTCAACCTTTGCTGACAGCCCCTCCCTCCTGAAGGCAATCCAACAATGACTTGCTCATTGATCAGAGAGGAACCTGGCACAGTGTAGAGGTAAATGGCTGTCACAGGGGATGATAGACCTTAACTCAAGCATGGTTGCTCCTGAGTCCACTCCACCTCCACTTAAAGTGATGGATGCAAGGATGCGGCCCATCACATTCTTGAGTATGGGAAAGAGTTTGTTGCATTACAACAAGAGTCTTGAGACATTAAGATTCGAGAGCGTAATGAGAAACTGCTACATCTGCTTTGTCCTGATGTCTTGGCTGAACAATAATAAGTTCTTGGCAGTAGGAGCGCAGACATGCTGACGAGTCAAGAATTGATTTTTAATTGTAATATTTATTTGTTGACACACTTCCTACCTGGTAAATGCTTTTCAAACAAACTCAATTAACAGTAAATTAATGAAAGAGGGGAAAAATCACTGTATTTATGTTCAAAATTATCACCATCGATGAGCTAACGCTGTTCCTGATGGTTCTCTCACTTAATCACTATTCATTCCCTGTTTAAAACTGTTTTTTCTGGCCATGAGATTGTTCAGGCTTTTTGGAGGTTTTATTCTCAATAACACACAAAAATATAGTTTTAAACATAGGAAAGCATCTTAGATATAAACAATGGTATTAAATCTTTTGGGGAAAAACAGTAATCATTTAAAATGACTCAAGAAAACACCTTAGTACATAAATAATGTTTATTATTTTGAGGATGTGTCTAATAATAAACTTTAATGTTAATTCAGTAATTCTTTTTTTCTTAGAAATGTAGCTATGTTTAAAAATTTTGAATTATAATCAGAATTGGTCAAAAATAATTCTTTCAGGGAAATCTGGCCACTAAAAAACTAAAATAAAAAAGTTATGTGATAGCAACATCTACATTATTTGACACTAATAATTTATAACAGCGTAATTAATAAATTACATCAACTACAAATTGATTTTCAGAGTCTAATCGATGTCACATAAAAATCCTTCCTGTCACATCATCAAAATACGTTTTGTTCCCTGAGAGGTATTAGCTTTGTTTTCATCTGTCAGTTTCACCCATCAGTTTTTTTAACACTGCCTCGGGGTTATGGTGATGTTGGTGAGGGTGATGTTACTTGTTAGAGTATCAATTCATCACCAGATCTGAAAATGTCAATCACATTACTGAGGGTGCTGCCTGTTATAAGTTTCCATCCAAGTTCAACTGACTTTTGTACGCTGGTTTCACGCTCCGTCTTTGTTGAGTGGATTGAAAGAAGGATAAACAATATTTGAAAGTGAAATGAGAATGATGCATTTCATTAACAACAGAGATGAACTTCGTCTCTAAAGCTTGGAGGAACAGAATCTTTTTAAACACTTTTGTATTTTTTTTTTTTTTTTTAGATGTTTGATTAGTTCTGGGTGAGCTTAACATAATCTCTGTCAAAAACAGATTTTGTGTTGCAGACATTTTTGTTGGGTTTTGCATAGTGAGACTCAAATATGAGATAAACAGTAATGGAGTAAATATTTGGCAAAAAAAAAAAAAAAAAGTACGCTGCCAATTCTATTCTGTTTATTCAATGCACTTCCCATTTTTCAAATAAAGATAATTTCATGCATTAAAATGAGAGCACTGTAAAAATATGTCTTCTATCTAGCCTGGTAAAAACCAGCTCATTGTTCTACATATTCTGGATCCTCAGCTTTTGAGAAACGGTTGCGAGTAACTCTACTGAAGTTTCAAATTTTACCCAATCTCTAACATTTGGCTATGAACACATCCAATGCTCGATAAAGCATACCAGAAATTGCGTGCCCTGTTGACAACCCTTAGGGAGTAGATTCACAACAGCAATGAAATATGTTAAACATCCCTCCAGCTCTGATAGTAACTGTTCAATATTTGGAAACGTGGTCAACACACACTGAATGGCTTACTTCACTTCCTCCACTGTTGCCAAACTACAATAATGCAGGAAATTTCTGTAAGTCGTTCACAACTCCTCCTTTTGTTCATTGATTGAAATTCAGCCAAAGAAATTGAGCTGAATTGGAAAAATTCACTAAAGGGAAATGAGAATTGAGAGGAATTTCATAGAAAGGCAATGGCCAATCTGGTTTTCATTGTAAGTTGTATTTGAAAACATTTGACAAAAATGACTGGAGTCATTCCAAAACAAATCTTTCCTCCATCACTAAATGCTATTTTGAATACTCTTAAAGGGTAGGTTGTTCCACAAGTGTTGTAGTTCTAGTCAAGTCAGTTATGTCAAATTTATTTGAATAGCACATTACAGGAACAACAGGGAAAGTTCTTTACACCATAAAAAACACAGTAACCAATTATGAAACAAATACATTTTTGCCAAATTCCATCATCAAAATAATCAAGAAAAACGTATATAAATATATCCCTATAAATAGGTTGGTTGTTTTGCAATTTTCTGAAATTTTGTGCAAAAACAGTGGAGCATAAAAACATGGTTGGATGAATCCAACAGTAAAAAGAAATGAACAGCTTGGATAAAACCAAAAGAAAAAAAAAAACACATTACAAGTGAGAGGTGACAACAGGGACTGAAAATAAGCTGACAATTTGACAAAGTGAGTGAAAAAGGGGCATATTTATACTTTGGAGGGTGATATTTGGATGGGAAACAGCTAAAAATAATTTCACAATTTAAGAACCACTGAAAACTAAACCATTCTAAGAAACTAATGACAGGGAATTGGGTTTAAAGTGCAAATATAGAACTCCTACCAACAAAACTAAGATTGAGTAAAATCTTCAACACAAAAACAACAAAACCTCCATAACATGCAGTAAATTATACCTCTCCTATCATTCCAAGAAAATTGTTTGCTAAGCATCTCCATGGTTTTGATCGCCACAGCCTCCATAGTCATCAGATGCTGCTCAAAGCCCCGACACAGCACCATCAGTGTCTTGCTGGATCTTTGCCTATAATCCCAAAGTCATTTTCTAAGATGGGAAACTGTTATCCAGGCACCAGAGCAACACATGTAAACCAAAGAGATTATTTCCTCCTGAGTTTGCTTTTCATTCTTTGGCATCTGAGGTTGATTTCATGGGATGCAAATTTACTCAATCTGCACCGTTAGTAGTGTGAGGGAAATAAGAGAAGATTTCACAAAGACATTTGCTGTGGTTCTTGTTTTAGCAAAGAACAATGGAAGAAGAGAAAAAAACAAACAGCCATGGCTGCATGCTTTGATGCTTTCAATGTTAATATGCACTATTTGTCATATTTGCAGCTCGGAAACCTTGCCAAAGAGGACAGGCAATTATCTTTGACAAGAACAATTCTTCAGACATTTTGACAGGGAAGATTGTTTTGCATCCTTCAATATTTCTGAACCAAGCAGAGAGGTTGCAGTGGCTGATTTTGCACCTTAACAAAAAAAAAAAAAAAAAAAAAAGAATTTTAGTTCATGCAAAACCAATGCTTGTGGTATGGAAAAATTAACAGCCCTTCAATAGTCAGTCAATAGCTGGTCAAATAATTGTGCTGCAGTTACAAGTTGACTCAAACATCTCCTTAAACAATTATTTTCAAATTCTCATTTCAGATGGTGAGACAGACTCAACTGGGAATAGACTCCCATAATGCCACAAAGAGTGTTCTTATAATAGTTATAACAAGTCTGGTTTAATTACAAAAAAGTTTTTGATGAAAGCCATTTTTGATCGGATTTCATTGTTTATAGATTGCATGCAGAGCTGATTATATCTAAAAGCAGCACAAGCCTGGATAAAAATAAAAATAAATTAAAATACAGCATGCGCTCCAACTATGTTCATTTAAAAAGCAAAAATTTGTGGTTGGTTCTTCTAGGGGAAACAGCAGGTCCAAAACATTTGCTTTTTAATGCAATGTGTGAAGGGTAAATGGCATAAAAGAAAATCAAACTGAACTTTAAGCTGCTTTACCATGTCTTACTCAGTCTTTCAAATTTAAACTAATTAGCTGACCATATTAATTTGAGACTCTAGTGGCATCATATAGCCAATCAAAGACACTTGAAAGTTGCTATTGTATTTATACACCTGAAGATAAGAAGCACTACTCAAGATGCACACCTAATTAAATTTAGTCAGCAGTTAGCCCACAAGCTGATTAAGTATGTGTGCAATCACTGCTTAATAACCAGAGCAACAGGATATTAAATGATTTGAAATAAATCAGACATCACATGCATTTTATGTCTATATAAGCATCAAGTATCCAGTTTAGTATCCAGATTAAAGAGAATTTACCGGGAATATTTGCAGACAAAAGTCTGTTTAATCCACACAGTGCTCCATTTTATCATTGCATGGAGTCCAAACATTGCACTCTGATGCTTTCCTTCATTTAAAGCATCATTAATTTTCATGGCCCAGGTGAGGATTATGTTGACATGCATTAAAAAATATATTTTTTATTGCACAACTGTAAGTTGCTGTCACAATGTTTCTAAAACTTCCTGGTCAACCCTAAAAATTATGAAATTCATGTGTATCAATCATTCAGTGGGCTCTATTCCACTCATACTCCAGTTTAGGTTAGCTGAGGCAAAGCTTTCTCTGCATGGTCATTTAATTGGTCTGCAGTCATTTGACTCTTTCAGAAAAGCCATGTGTAGGTGGATTAAGGGTGATACCCCTGCTGTCTTCTCTCAAGCAAACCATCTGTGTTGTTGTTCTGCTTCTCTTCTGCCTGGATTTGTCTGTGTATGCGTGTTTCGAATGGATATCCAGGTGCACATATAGTCTGTTTGCAGAGCCCTGGTGGCAAAAACTTTTAGACAGCAAACATCTGGTGTTGAGCCACAAAAAAAAAAAAAACTTTGGTAGCACAGGTGTTGTATATGAACAAACACTGCACTATGATTTCATCTTAAGGGATTCAGGTCGGGATTTTTTGCAGACAAGTCCAACATACTAATAATGTGTGCTCTTAACTTTTCTCCCAAACACTTTGGTGTTGTATTTTATTCCTCCATCTTGTTGAAATAGCATATACTGTCCACGTCATTCTTCATTCTAAATTGTAGACACTTTCATCCTGAGACATTATTTATGAAATCATTTGTTATCTGTTTTGAACTGACTCTGGCTTGTTTGCCCCAGTTGTGATGTTTCTTTGTGTACTTGTCAGCAGCAGTCACACTAGGGATTGAGATATTAAATTTATCAACATTTACAGTTAAATGAAGTTAGAGATTTACCGTAATTTAATTGTACTTGGTACAAGTTTGCAATACTTAAGACAAATACTAACAAGTTTTATGTAAACGTAATATAGCATTTAATACTTCTTTCTAACTTCATTTATTCTAGTTCAGTTATGGTTTATTATTATGCTTCCTTTCTTTAGCTTTCTGCTTGTCTTTTAATCCATATCTTTAACATGTCGGTAAAACTCATTTAAAATATGAATGTTTGTGGAAAAAACACAACTCTCTAGTATTCTGTAAATTGTGAGATTTTTATTTTATTATTTCAGAGGGAGAAACTTTTTTAAATGAGTGGTTTTGATCCAGCCTCAGTGGCTCCAGTGTTTACTCTAAAACATTTACAGCGCAGCTCCGTTTACAGAAGCTACACTGTTTCAGCAGTTTAAATATTTATTTGGGTAAAGATTGTTGAGTTGACAAGCAGGTAAAAAAAAAAAATGTGTTTGCTCGGTCAGCAAAGCAAATAACAGAAGCCTTATTTAAGGATGGTCCTGTGTCTCAAATATGACTACTTGCAGTTTTAGCTTGTTTCCTTTCTTAAAATTTTAACAAAATAATCCAAAAAAAGCTTTGAATGGCCTCAGCTCCCCAGCTACAGTAAATTAAATAATAAATGCAAATATAATGTGAATATTCAACAACGATACACACCAGTTTTCAGCTGAAGTAAAGCTCTTTCCTGTGATTTGAGAGCTTCTTTTAGATGCACAAAAACCAAAAACACTAAAAAAACAAAAAAAACAAACAGCTTCTCATCCTTATATTCTTCTCTATTTCCTGTTTTGAATCCAGAAGGCTCTATTTTTATACAAAATGAGCAGGAAAGCAGATTTGAAATCCCCCACTGTGTTCCCAAGCTGTGCTCATGAGGTGGCTGTATTGGCCTATACTAGTTGTGCAGAAATATACTGGAAAGTGGGGTTTCTTTTTTCTCTGTTTATGTTTCCACCAAAGAAAGGAAGTCATAAATAATCTTAATGGTTTCCAGACTGAATTCAATTACTTCTGTCACCCAATAGAAATGAATAAAAGGCTGTGTGCTGCTATTCAGTATGCATGTCCCTGGGGGATGATGTTTACATTTCTTCAATTTTCAGAATGTGGCCTTGCTCTCTGTGGCTTGCTCAGTTAGAATAGTTAAATAATCAATTGTTAATTTGGTATAATAACAAACAGTTGCAGGAGACCTTCTGCGGCTTTCACAGATAGCATCGCATGACAAAACACAGCCAACTGAACTGGAGCTTTTGGAAGTGGGGTGTAATAAATCATCGCACGCAGAACATTTTTACCTCCTTGAGAAAAAGGAAGAATCTGTAATGTCCTCAAATGCAGAAAGGACAATTTCTTTTGGCTAACCAGTCTGAATGTTCATAAAATTCCAACAAAATTTTATGAGAGCACGAGAAACTTTGACAAAGCACCATCTACACCACTACCAGAGAGGCAGGAAGTCTTAATAGTATTAGTAGTAGTGTCTTTTATTTTTGCTTGAACAATAAACTAGCTGACCTCTGGTCACTAGTTGGTAGCAACATTGAAGCAGGATGCCTGTTCAACAAGAGAAGTAGCCTACTCAAGGCACAGAAAGGGTTCTGGGTACGGACGGCATAATGGGATGGGATTGCATAGTGGGCGGGATTAGATCCCTGACTCCACCCTCAAAACATTGTCATTGGATAATCTTTCTTCTTCTCCACACATGTCTGATTTTACTCACATTGTAGGTAAAAGACAGGAGACCATGTCTGTAAAATAACTTCACTTCACTCAGGCCCATGGAGTTCAAAGTTCAAGGGGCATAAATATTTTTGTAAATACATTTAAGTACATTGTAAAAACACATGGGAAAAAAATACGATTCCACTACCTTATCAGTGTTCACATCCTTTTCTAACAAAGTTGAAAAAGCATAGCTTATAGTAACTTGCCAGTAATATATGTATCTTTATTCTGATATATCAAATATTACTGTTTAGGACTTAGCCTGGTGGATATTCAGAAAAGTTTAAGAAACTTGCTTATGGAAGATGTTCTCCTGAGGCAGAACATGGTGCTGATCTAATATTACAAATCCACATCATTCTTAAGCTCAAGACAGAAATTAAATCATGTACAGGACCAAAGGATATGTTGGTTTAAATGTTTTTTTACACTACGCCTTCTTTGTTCTTATCAAATCATGTCACGCACATGAACCACAACGTCACAACTGCGAACAGAGCAGGCAGAGATTTACGTATGCTAATATATTCTCAACCCTCACGTCTCAATTAGACAGAGATGGAACGAGGAGAAAGATACAGCTCCTCATGAATCCGCAACACTTTATAGCTGCAGATTTTTAGATATTGTGCCAAACTGCACACCAGGAGCTTGAGATATAATTCAGTACGTAGAGCTGGAACATATTTATGTGTGGAAAATATCTTTTTCATCTGTTTCTGAGATTTAGATAAGAAGATTATTATTTCTGGGATCAGTCTTTAGTTTAGCGTACAAAGTAGTTACACAAACTTTCCCCAAGCAAGTACTGCAAATGAAAAGCTGCTGCTTTGTTGCAGAAAACCTTGAGGCAGCAACACGTCTTCTCATCATTAAACAAAACTCACAGGCTACTAAATGTTGAACAACAGACCTGTTAGGAGTTTCTGTATGAAAATCAGCAATTATCCCTCTTGTCCTATAAAGATGCACAGTGTCGCAGTAATTAATGTTGTGTCCTAATTGTTGCTTATACTCCCAGCAACATAATGCAGGAACTTTCACAGAATTACAACTAGATACTGAGGGTGCAAAGAAGACGGTCTGGTAGAAACAACAACTTCTAACAGAGAAGGCAAAAGCAACTAAAGCATGTGAAAGTTTTATAGTTAAAAGTTGTGGATGGAGCAAGATTTGTATGAATAAAGTACTTGAGCTGCTGAGACTAAAACACCAAATATAGCCTTTAAATTTGATTCAGTTGATCCTTTGTACAGGTTTGGAGTGTTGATATGTATGACGACATTTTAAGTTAAAAACCAAACATATTTTAAAGTTGTCCTTGTCAAGACATGCATTGTGGAGATGGTCTCATCCTATTAACTTTGGATTTAATCCTACCTCCACAAACCAACAGATTGCTGTTCATGCTGAACAGGAACAACAATCAGGATTTTTCTTTTGTTTTTTGCCGTCAGCCCAGCTAATTGACCTTATACAAGTCTTCTACACTCAAAATCAGAGCAGGCACTTCCTCCACAAGGATCAGTAACCTTAATGGCTATATGTCCGCCCATCTGAAATCTATCTGCCTGTGGGAAAAATACGACCCTGTTGTTTTCCTTCAGTAATAAACCTGCAAAGAAAATTGTCAGACTAACCTTGAGGTCTGTTTTTGAGTCCATTCTGCAGTGCTGTGTATAAGGGTTTACACCCCTTGAATTTTTCATTTCGCAAATGCAAACATTTTGCGAACTTGTAAAGTGTGATATGGATGTAGACATGTCTTTCCTCTTTCAGCAGGACAATAAAGACCTTTGATGAAATGGTGTATTCTGTGCTCATATGAATATGAGTGAAACCCTGAGTGTTTTGCAAAAATAAAATACAAGCAACATTTATTTAAAAAAAAACAACAACATTTTTAAAGCACTGTACAATGTGGTATTTTATTGTACTTTTGCAAAATACAGGTGGTAAAAGCAAGTTTTTTTTTTCTTTAGGAACAGATGTGATGTACGTAACCAAAAAGCAAACCTTTTGTTTTGCATGACTTTTAAATGTGCAGACCGTATTTGTTAGAAGTGTAGACCAACAAATCAAACTTCATCCATCCAAACTCGAGCCCCCAACTAATTCATCCATTTTCAAATCAATAAATCTTACTTTACATCTCAGCCAGGATACTGAAAATGCCAAATCTGAAAGCTGAAGACTTCTCATTAATCCCAGTGTCCTCTCTTCAGTGAAAGGAAGCTGAGCTGACAGATGTGAATTCTAGCCACTTGTGTCTTGCTTTCCCATGTTCTCCCTTCATATCTCCGTTTTCTCCTGTCTCACTTTCGTTTTCATCAGCCTCTTCTGTCATTTTGTCCTTCACCACGTTTCATTGTTAACTCTCATTACTTCCCGTCATCTGTTCTGATTTCCTTCCATACTCTCTTTCTTGCTTGTGATTAGTGAATGATCATTTGTACCTGGGCAGATGAGGTGATTCTCTTGCCCATCAGCTTGATCTCATTAAATAGGCTCCCAGTGAACAACCTGGCACATCATTTTCTGAGTCATGTAATGCACTATGGAGAATATAATAAATGTCTTATCAATGTTTCATGGTCCAGAAACTGTGTGTTGAGGTTGCTTTATTAAAGAGTTAGAGAAAATAGATTGGTGTTTTGTCATGGTATGATTCTGTAAATTGGATTAAATCCACACAAAGGCTGTTAAGTCTCTGGAGTCCTCTATCATCATGAATATTGATGTAAGTATTACACACAGCACAAACTAAGAGCCCTTAACCTCCCTTTATCTCACAGTCCTTATCAACAACACGGGCATTAGACTATCACCGAGGTCAGTAACATAAATCCAGATCAATGTAGCAATGAGGGCAGGCAAATTCATTTGTTTACATCTCGAGGGAGACCTGGTTCCTGTTAAAATGCCTCAGGGATTCTGCTCTGCAACACAACAGGACCAAGACAGTGAGTGGGCACTCTAATGCATTTTGGCAGTTGTGTAATGCAGCTTGCTGGTCATGATAGCCTGGCATCAAGTGTGCCATCTGTGCAGATAAGCATCACATGCATTGGCCCAGAGACAAAGTTAGCACAAGGCTGACAGACCCAGTGTGTACTGTGTTAAGGAGGAGGCTGATTACAACAATAACACCAGGAGAGTAGTAAAATGAGGAAATGATTATTGTGTTTATTGGGCCCAACTTTGCTGTTTTGGCAGTAACTCAATATATAATTCCAAATTTGTATGATAGGGGATAATTACATTCCTTCTTGGGAATAAAGCTTCTAAAACTCTATATGAATAGCAGCTGGCTCTGACAGAACTGGTTAGGATAGTAAAGAGACGACTGTCACTTTAATATCTCACGATGAATAGAAATGATTAGAGGTCAGGTGATTGATCGAGGTGTCAATAAATTCTCACCGTCATGCTATAAATTTTTTTCTAGAGTAAAGTCCTGTTTCGATTTATTTAAATGGAAACATGTATTTTGTTTGGGCAGTGGTTATGGTTGTTCTCCTTTTGAATGGTTGGGTTTCTTCCAGGTGCTCTTGCTACCTTTCTTATCCAAAAACATGTCTGTCACATTAATTGTTCTTACTAAATATATGGCTTCTAGTATAAATCTCTTAGTTTTGCCCTTTTCCATATTTTTTATCCATTTTCATAAGTTTGACAGATTTGTTTTTATTCCCAGCTCCAAATGTTCAACTCCAGCTCTCTCTGCTTTCACCAAAAATTAGTCAAATTGTTTTCAACACAGTCTGCCATTCTGATTTTTAGTATTGACCCCAGCTGAACCAATTAACCTGAACAATGACAGTGAAAAAGAGCAACTAACTATTAAATTCATAATCAATCCATTTTAGCAATTACAATTTATTTCTGTAAAAAAAATAAACTGAAATCTTTACAATACCTTTTTTTGAAAAAATATCCTGATTAGGATTAAGGTATTTTTAAAAGCTTGTTTCCAAAATTCAAACTTGAAACTGACTCTTGATCTGGTATTTCATTGCAGGAGCGCCCACATTTCAAGCAAATGTAATAATAAAAATAAAGAACAATCTTGAGGAGTAAAAACATTTTCTAATAAAATTTCAGCTTGTAAATAACATAAAATAAGTATCTTACTGAGTTGTTTTGAGTCTTGGATTCTAGTTTCATTATTTTTCTGTGTTTCTTAGTTTCTTATTTTGATAAGATTATCCCTTTTTTACCTAAGTTCACTCTTTTTTCTTTATAATTTTGTTCTTTATGTCTAGTTATTTGTTCGTGTTTTATTTGCCTTCATAGTTTCCATGTTAATGTATTTTCTCTCTCCTCCGCCTGCTTTCTGCTTTCACTCTCTCCCCTCACACCTGAAACCTTTTACCTAATCAGTCATGGTATTCCGTTCCAACATTCCCTCATACTATTGAAATCGCAAAAGAACTATGTCAATAAATGTACAAAAATAAGACTTGAAACATTTCTTTTTCTTTTTGCTATCCATGCTCAGAAGGCACAATCCAGTTCACATTTTTTCCATCTTCAACATTTAACTTCTCTCCACAACTGAGACAAAACCACAGAATCATCCAAGAATCACTGCAGCCCTTTGCACTGCAGTCCACCTCTTACTCTCACCAATTAAAAGGGTGTGGTTAGCAAACTCTGGACTTGACACATCCTGTCTTTCTGCATTAATTATGTTGCCTCCCTGAAGGCCACAAAGAGGACAGAGTCCAATTAGTTCACAGAAGAAGAGGGCAGTGGATGATGTCATACGCTGACCTGAATGAATGTGTGAAAGAGGGTCCAAAAGAGCAGCTCAGCCCGTGAGCAAGTGAGGATGAAAGGAGGAAGGATGAATCACAAGAAAGAGCATGGAGGAATTTAGAGGTAAGAAAAAAAAGAGACTTCCCTGTTTGTTCAAATTAGTACCACGGAATATTAATTGCATTAAGTTTAGTTTTCTATCTTTAGTGCAACCAAGTCTTTAAAATAGTTCTTTTTGTCCAGGTTCATCACACAAACTCCTTCCTAAAAGTAATTTAGAGAGACCAATTTATCAGGCCAGCGTGTTTAGACTGTTGGAGGAGGCCAGAGTACCCAGAGAGAACACGCACATAAATGGGGAGAACATGCAAGCATCATGCAAAACGATACCAGACTGGGATTAAAACCCGGGACTTTCTTGCTGTAAGACGTGAGGCAACTATCCTACCAACTAAGTCACCTTGGGTCAGCTTTCAGTGTAAATAAAACACTCCTACATGACGTATAATTTTGAAACTGTGTGTTAGCTTGTGCGGTTGCTTTTTGAACTCTGCCATGAATACCTTCAAACAAACCCTCCTTGTAATTGAATAGCTATCTTGACAGAAATAAAAACAGACATTACTTTGGTGAGATTTGAGACTCGGGGGAAGCGGAGGATAAACATTTAGCTATCTGAAGCCGCATGCTGTTATGCTTTGATAGGCTCACATCTGCTGCTTCTTTCTGGTACAACAAAAGTCGAAAACAACAACGGGAACAGAAAAGGTAGAATAGAAAGTACAGCAGGTGCTTGGGATGTCTGCACAGAAAACTGATTAAAGTCCTGGAAGATCCTGACAGGGAAGTGCAGCCGAACCAGGGAAAGATGGAGCTCTGGGTGTTGAGTCAGATGAGAGGGAGCCCTCCTCAGATCTAAGGTTAGGCTTTCTCTATGGGGGACCATGACACCGTTATCAGTTGTGAAGCAGAAACGCTGCCTGCAAAATCCTCTTTATGTTGTAAAACCTGGACAATCCACCTGTCGACGGAGAAGTCCCTTCTGGTAAGGGGCTTTCTTCTCTTTTGAAGTGTTAAACACAAACAAAGACACGCTTATATCTGCACACACTCCTTCTTTTTGAATTTCTCCAGCTGTCTCTTAAATATAGAAAATCTATGAACCCAGGAGCTCCAATTTATTTGCACTGGCACCAGTTCAAGGACATTGTGACAAGTGGTTAATAAGGATGGCGGTTTGGTCTTAAACACAAAGAAAAGAAAAACTAAATATGTTTTATAATATATATAATTTATTTCATCTGCTGCACCAAGAATAACCTTCCCTGCTGAATACAACAGAAACTCAGAGTCAGCTTCAAGGCTCAGAGGGGACAGAGCAGCTTTATCATTAACTCTAAAATGAGGAAGAAATTAAATGGAAGAAAAGCAAAAAGCTGCTGTACCAGAGGCAGGCTGGGAGGAGAGAACAATTAGCCAAAAGAGCCCAAAAGGTCTTTTGATGAATTGTTGGATTTTCACGGTCATTATAATGGTGATCATTAATTCACTCTTAACATATTCTTGCACACAATCAAAAGGTCACGAAGCACCTTTTACTGTCATCATTACAGAATAGTGTTTCCCTTTGTAAATCACACTGCAATCTCTCTCTCCCACTCATTTAACAGCTCAAGAAAGCTGAGATGACAGTTTTAAATACAATAGTTGATTTTTGTCTGTAGAAATAAAACATATCTATCCTGTGGCTTCATAACAAAAACCAAAACACTCAAAATGGAATTGTGAATGTTTCTACTCTGTATAAATAATTATATTAATGTTGGTGTTGGAAGATATATTTTGGTCAAGACTGAAAAACTAGTGAGTGATTATCAAAGCTCAAGTAACCATGAAAGGAAACATAGTTGTGTTATCAACTATTTGACAGATTTCCAAACATCTTTTGACAGAAAATGATCAGCATGATTAGCCATGTTTTACACAAGATTCTTCAAATAAGAAGATTTAAAGGGTGAGAATATTCTGCGATAAAAATGAACTCTTTAGGAAGTGAGCCTGAGGCATGAACATACTGGCCGTTCATGCTCAAAAACGCATGAATGGCCAGGATTCAATATTTCAGAACGGAAAGAAAAGAAAATTGCTTTCCTTCACAGTGATGTAAAAGACTTTTTGCAGAATTTGTTAATTAAAACATGTAAACTGCTGAGAAGAAATCCAAAAAAAACTTGATACCCTCTCAAATTTAATTTTCCTTTGGGATTAATAAAATATCTTTGAATTTGAACAACATTTATGAATGCATATTTTAATAATTTAGAAACAAAATATACCTTAAAATATCTTGGTGTATTGCCACAGAAGCTAAACTTGTGGCCTTCCTTTGCGTCGCTCTTGAGGGCATAAATAATGTGGTGAACACAAACTGAACTACTTTGTCACAAATGGCAGCAAATATTGTCACCATTCATTACAGCTAGGTATTTTAGCTTCTAAAACTGCATTTGTTTGAAAACGAGGCCAAAATGTTAAGCTGTTTTTGGTTTTTTGCCACTGTACACCTCTGTTGTCTTTTTAAATCATGTTTTGCATCTGCTGACTAATGCATCTTTCCTTTCAATCTTATTATGTACTTCCGGTGTCTATTGTGAAATTGCCTCCGTAGAATGCAATCCTCTTCTTCAGGAAGAGATCTAAAAGTTGCAGGACAACAGCAACTGAGATCTGCAGCTTCACTGTTTCTCTGTGTCGTCTCCTGCAGCCTAAGAACCTCAGCAATCACAGCTGGTGCATAATAGAAATCCAGGTGAGGGGGTAATTGTTTAAGACCTTTGATCAATAACCTGTCTTTATCTTCAAATGGGACAGGCCTAAATTCTCTTTAGCACAGGACCAGAGTTGTTCATTACGCACAGCTTACTTGTCACTGTGAATAATGACCCAACAGGACAGGAACACCAGCAGTGTTGTACTGCTGACTCCAAACAGCGTTCATTAATGTGAAGACTGCTCAGACAACCCAGGCATGATTTTTGCATAACCTCTTATCTATTATGGAGAAAATGTTTAACTTTGACAGTAGCTCTGTGAGACTTGCTGTAGCAGAACTCATTTTAATTTAGGAAAGAATAAACTGAAACAAATACAATTGTGCTGAGCTAGAGCTTTCAATTAATATTTAAAAACGTAAAATTTTTATGATGATAAATGTTTAAGGATGGCGTAAGAACCATTTCAGTAGGAAAAGTAGAGGCAGCATCACCGCTTTTTTTGTCAACATTAATCTTTTTTTTTCTCGATTGTTTCAAAAAACAAATATTTCAAATTAACTTTATTACAAGCAGCATTGATTCGTTAATTGCTGTTATTTAACCCACTTGTTGCTTTCAGCTGAAATGTTACATTGGAAAAGAAACTATTAATTCTATTAAGAAGTTTACATTAATCTATTTCACCCTTTTAAAGTTTTTGTCCATGTTTTCCAGGGTGGAATTAATATAAAGAATTACTAGAAAAATAATTAGGCATTTAACTTTGAATTTTCTGCAGTTTAGTTTTCTTTAATCCATACAAGGTAGAGACTACACATCCAGAACAGTCTCAAATATACACATGCATATATTCTGATGATATTTGCACGTATATTGCAAGCAGCAGTGAAACAATAATAGGTTTTGACTTCCGTTGTCAGATCTCATTTCATTTAATTTTATTACTCTACTGGCACACACAGGCTTTAAAGTATTGTCCATAGATTTTCCAATTGGATATAGAGATCAAAGCTGCCCTTGAATCTTTGTTTCAAGTGAAATAACCACTTTAAATAACTTTACCATTTGAACCACCAAATGTGCACAAGTTTTGAACAGTTCACTATTTCCATGAGATTGAAAAGTAAATTTGTGGGTATGGCTCCATCTTTATTATTCAAATGTTGTAAACTGCTTTGTCTTCTACTTCATTTTGTAAAAGATTGGCATTAAAATCCAGAGGTGGATAATCTTTGTTGTTGCAAAAAAAATAAACATCATAAGTAGATGCAGCTGTCAGTTGATGGTTGAACTTTACATAAACTGCAGCTTTGTGAAAGCAAACGGCAATCAAAGTTTCCACATTATCAAATTGCAGCAATTAAACATCAGCATGTGGTTAGCAGAACATAAAAGTCTCACTTAAAGACGACTACAAAATCTTGAGGTTTTAGGCGAGGGCTGATGGAACTTCATGCAGTGTGTTTTCTGGTTGTTTAATATTTGTGTTATTCACTTTTCTTTGAGGACACTTAATCAATTAATTGTACTTATAAAACTACAACATACGGCTAACTTTCCCCCATTATTTGATGAAAACACTGTGCCTTGTTAAACAACACAGCTCACTTTTCTATCACAGAAAATGTTCTGGGTTGATTGTCAAATGTTTCATTGCCTCATCTTGTCTGCACTGCAGACACTGTCTGCACTGATGAAGATTCACTTACTTTGCTTTGAAGTGTTTACAACAACAGGGTGGTCTGACCTATTTTCAGTTTCATTTAGTTTTATTAGATTACTTGGCATTGCTCACAGTATGAAAAGTGCATTGAACTTTGTTCCCCAAATGGTCAGGTGAGCAATCAATATGGAGAATAAAATAAAACAATAGTCCAAAAAGTCCTGATGAAGCAGCATACCAAACATCATACACTCTTTATTCTGATAAACAAATACTTGACAAAACTCTATTTTTCTTATATTTCACAAGACTTTACGTTTCTAAAACTACATTTCAAGGGTGTGTCCTAGTCTAGTGTATTTCTATGTGTAATACAGTTCATGTAAAATCACTGGCAATGACTTATCTGGTAATTAGCTGGTGTAAAAACAAACTTATTCCAGCATAGTGTGTTTAATATGCTGATGGAGAAATGGTTCTGGAAGTAGACAGGACTTCAGTTGCATGGTGATGGATTTTATTTCAAACTGGAACAATTATCAGAACGACTAATTCATGAGGAAACCTGAGCCCGATTGTTAAAAATCCCTGTTGATTTTTAGACACAGTCTCCTTTATGGTCCTCTACACAACACAGTCGCACTGCCATATCTGCCATTCCCCATCTTGCAGGTATCAAGGTTTGTTTCCACATGTACAGTTCCCATATTTGGCTTAGAATATTTTTCAAGTACACCAAGAGGCCTCATGCACTGGAGAATAGCTTGTCTTTTGTTCTCCTAGATTACCTCCTTTTACATATGTCAAGTGAAGTTTTTGTTTTTTCAATTTATTTTTGTTCTTCACCTGACATTTGTTAACATGTCTTTGTGTGGATCCTGCAACGATGCACCTGACAGGCATTCAAATGAGAATTATTGCTATCAAAGGCATCGGAAGAGAGGAAAAAAGACCTGACATAATTTTTACTTGTCGTGTTTACAAATATAATGCTACTTATAACTTATCAGATCTAAATTCGGACATCAGGAATGCAGCGAATTTGCCTGAATGAACAAGCCTCTCACAAATGTCTCTTATTTTTTGACTCTACATAATTTAATATTCAGTTTTCCACAACAGCAATGAAGATTTGCCTACTTGATAAAACTAACACATTTTTGGAACGGCAAAATTTTAAAAAAAAGATATTCACCATTTATTTGAAAAAATGTCCTCACTAACAAAGTGTAAAATTTTTTTATTGTAATAAAATTATAAATCCAAACAATTTCTGTAATTTTTTTTCTCCAATTCTGTTTAACTTGCCCAGTAAATAAAACCCTAAACATGCAGAATATATACTGAACTTTTGCCACCAAACTTTGAATCTATGAAGTTGAAGAAAAGTTGTCCAGATGCTCACACACTCACACACACACTTTAGTGAAAATAGAAAGAAATGTGTAGTTTTGGCAGATAGCACGTCTTACTTTGTATTCATTTGCTTTTATTCTCATTTACACGTTTCAGACAACAACACGTTGTCACCGGTGGTGTAAACACATCTCAGAGGCATATCATATGAGCCGTGACATCTGCTCTATTGCAGTAAAAGACTGTCTCACAAGGTGTTCTTTAGGAGTGTACATGCTGATTAATTTCAGACATACCTATTCACAACGCCTATCTTTATGTGGAGAAAAAAAAAGAAACTAGAAAGGAAATAGAGCTACATAAAAGTATTTCTCCAAACTAGACAAATGCAAGAGAATGTCTCTGAAATTGTGTAAAATAAAAACAGATATATAAAACCAAAGTGGTAATTTATCATTTGAAATGTTAGAAAATAAATTGTTAAAAACAGATACTTTCGTAATCCAAAGCATGTTCAGATTTTAATCCTTTGCAAAAGTAGGGCAAATTCAAAGAATCCCCCAACATTGGTTTCAAGAGAGCATTTTCAACTCAAACTGAAAAGTTGAGGCAAAACAATCCTCTTATGTAGGATGTTTAATGTGTTCTTCTGCTACTTTATGAAAATTCTCGAACCCATGTTGCGTCACACTATAAACAGAAGGAAACCTTTGTTTTTATTTGAATTTTCTTGCAGTAGATTAACAAATAGTAGCATGAATTTGTAATAGAAGCAAATGAAATGAGACATGGTTTTCAAACCGTGATCAATATCGATAGATATAACAGCCGATAGGTTATTCAATAATTTACTGAACTCCATCGCAGAATCGCACAGCATTCTGGGATGTAGGCAAAGGAAAGACTTTAGTCGCTCAACCTCTCACCACTGAGAACTAGAAGCTAGGTTGGTGTCATCAACTAACTCACTCACTCTTTGGTTGCCTAGCAACAATCTGTTACATAACTTGTGCAGCAGCAGATTGTTGCTTAAAAATAAAAAAAACAACGTTGTGGAGAGAAAGGGCCAAATGAATACAGGAGCTCAAGAGGAAACTGTGAACATAACGGGAAAGGTGAGATCACCAGTTTGGCAGTATTTTAAGTATTCAAGAAAAAAATCTATCTATACTTATCAATATCGACTGATGTGAAACCCTTACGTTCTGATATGTTTATATCCTTCACCCCTATGTGTACTATAGTTATAATTTTTTGCTCATTGTGTCCTTCCCTCCACTATTCTCTTGCGCAAATCTTTCCATTCTTTCTTTGTGTCGTTCTTTGTGTCGCTCCGTGATTTATTCTTTTCATGTGATCTGAATTTACTTGCCTTTCTGTTCTGGTATCCTTCTCATCGTTCTTCTTTTATGCATTTCATTTGTTCCTTTCTCTTTTGCGTCCTTCCTTTCATTCCTCGGTTTCTATAATCATTTCTCTAAACCCTTCAATCCTTCCCTTGTCCATGTGCCTCCTACTGTCCTTCCTTCTTTATGTCCTCCTGCCCTCCATTCGTTCTGTTCTTGTTCACTTCCTTTCTTCCTCATGTCCTTTATTCGTTAAAGTGAATGTGAATGAGACTTCTGAAAAGTCTTGTTGTGTTTAATGTCAACCAATAAATTACTCGCATATAAAGCATGAATGCCAAGCACATGGGTCACGCAGTTTGCAACTCCTATCTATCCAAGGACCCCCTCCATCGACAGAAAATTACCAATTAAAGGCAGAGTCTATTCATCTCTCTTGGATGCAAAGCAGCCAAGTCGTGGTATTCTTTGCAGCTTGCCAGCTTGTATAAATCCTACCAGGTTTATTACAACTAATCTATACCTCAAAATCAACTCACTCGGTTCCTGTCCATTGCTGACGATAAGCCTCAGTGGGTTTTCTTATCTGTCTGAGAAAGTACTTTATTCTTTGGAAACATTGAGCTTTTTATTTACTTCCAACAAATCTCAGAAGGCCTTTATATATTCGATAGTAAAAATCATGATTGAACAAAATGTTCATCTCAGATTGCTTCCTTATATCCCTAAGTGTCTCTTCTAAAGAGAAATGAAACTCATGCAGAGAAGACTGCGGCTGGGTATGAGAGGGTCCAATCTAGAGGGGGAAAAAAAGCCATTTTTTGATTGAGCATTTTTGTACATTTTCAAACAATGTTAAAAGCTGAACAGAGCCAAGATGAGCAGCCTCCTGGGGGTGTGAGGGAGAGGCATGCTTGTTTTCTACAAATTACCACTGGGAGCTCAAAAATAAATTTTGTGAGATGCTTGCTAAGACTACACATTTCAACAGACCAGAATGCAGCATATGTGATTTGCAAAAGAGAAAGTCCTGATCGTGGACATTTTTTTTTTTTCAATGAAATTATATCAAAAAGGGAAAGTGCATCTCTTTCTAATTGCATTATTTTAGCTGAGGTCAATACATAAAATCTATTCTTCCAGCAAATAGTACGTTTATAAAGCAGAGATCATATTAACACAGAGTAGAAAGGCTCAATACAGGACTCCAAAAGTAAAGTGGGAGGAAAGTAGATTATGACTAAACTGTTGGTCTGCAATGCTGACTCTGCAATTTGGAGTCATCCCATCCTCCTGGGTCTTACTAAAAAAACTTAATAAAGTATATGAATGAAGTATTCATTTCTGTTCTCAAATGAACATCAATCAGGAATACGACCTGCACTAAAACAAAAAAAACCAAAGACGTTTATTGTTAAAGTCATATCAGGCCAATTACCAGTAGGCTTTTCAGCAGTGGATTGCTTCTTGTGACACAAACTCCACCACAAAAACATACATGTTTCCGGTTCATACTAAGGCAAATGGGGCCTAAATCTGGTTTTTGGGGAGTCAAATAATCACGTCAGAGTTTATGGAATAAGTGTGAACACTTAGATCTGCGTCATATTTGATTTATTTACTTTTGTTGTTGTTGTCAGATTTGAATCATTTCAATATGTTTTCCTGATTTCACTTCACATCCAATCTTGTCGACTGTAATTCCAGTGGGATCCACTAAAGCGTTTGTGATGTGACTGACATTACAGATTGTGTTAGAGGTTTCATAGCAGTCATTAAACGTGGCGCTCTGTGCTACTTTGACCTAAGGAAACCTTTGATCTGCTTTCCTTGCATCATGCTTGAGTTATGTTACTAAAGAGGACATTGACTCTTCTCTATTTGATCTAATGTTTGGTCAACCTCTGCGTGTCTCTGAGCAGTTTTTGCCTGAGGTTCCCTCACCACATTTTACACCACATGTCCAGCATATTTTACCTTAGGGGGACTCTTTACATTCCCAGTACTGTAAACCAGTGTTTCCAGTCATTTGTCCCAAAAAGCTCAGACTTTTAAAATGTTTTGTTCAGGCAGCACACCGCCACTAAAAATATGCAGAACAAATATCCTTTTTGGCACTTACCATTACTCTGTTGTATCTATTAATCTCAGTTGAAGTTGAGTCAAGGAGGTGATCAAACCATTTGTCTTTGTTCTGACTCATCTACAATTTATTTAAGACATGGTAAGTCATATCGGTCCATCTCATCATCCCATTTCAGGAACCATCTTTGATGTTACTGCACAACTGTTGCAGTTACAGCTGATTTACAGCTTGATACAGCCTGCAGGCTCAAACGAAAAACGAGCAGCACGAAACATAGGCCTGTTGTAAAATTTAATATTGCTATCGTAGTGTTATATTCTACTAATATAAACAACTAAAAACATGTAAGACCGGTGGTTCACCAACTAGCTTTTTAGCTGTTATCCTCTCTGAAGACATGTTTCCTTCCCGAAAGGTTCACAGAGATGCAACATTAGCATGGTACAGATAAGAGGCCTATTACAGAAACCTTCCTCCCAAAAATCCATCCTGTCTCTTTAATCTCGAATGCCTTTTGTCTTTTAAATTAAGAGCAAACTATTTGTTATTGTGCCGACTCTTCTAATGGATGTTTGAAGAGTCTCTGTCTGCAGCTCTCTCTCTGTTTTTCTCATTGTCTATTCAGATATTACCTTTAATTATTTTTTTTTTTTTCAGATAATTATTGCTAACCAGAATATTATTATTATGAAATGGAACATTTTTTGGAAGTATGTTTTTTAGGATGCTGAAGCAGTTATCAAACAATTCAACACAATGAACAATTTTGCCTAAAAGTGACAGATTAATATAATATTTTGCAGCTTTGCACTTTTGCCTGGCACAATTCACAATTTTGACATTTCCTCAGCTAAATATTATTCAAGGTGAAACATGAACTGTCCCCCAAAAGTTATGCTTTCTTTCGATTGAATCTGTTCATTCAATAGCTTTACTGTCGCCCTTACACATATTCTGTCTGCAAAAAAATATGAAATGTCCTTCCTTTTGTAATCTCTTCATTATAGCAGTTGTTGTTGTGGGATTAAAATCACTGCAAATCACAGCAGCTTTAAACCAGGACTTACTCAGCTACTTCAGTACACGCAATGCAGCAACACAGACTTTGCTTTGGTCACAGAATAATGACAGCAGAGCATCCATCCTGCAATGTGTGTTTGATGATGTTTGCTTGAAGACAATGGCAGACTGCAAATTCAAAACAGCACAGAAAATCAGAATCAAAACTCAAAATCAATTGCAATGGGAAAAATTCTAGTTTGAGCACTGAAGGGACATGAGAATAGCATGAACTGCACAGGAAGGCAGTGGCCAGGCTACATTTAAATACATTTCAAAGTGTTTTTAGTGACACTATTTTTCATTTGTTTACCTTTTGTTTACTGAAGCTGGAACTCTAACTGGACTGTGGGTTGAAGGCACAGATTTGTTTTGTTAATGAGTCCCCGCTGATGCATTTAAGACATGACAGGCACTGTCATGCTTTCAGTCACACGAGGAGCCAACAGCTCGGTGCCAGAAGCAGACGACTGCCTGAAAGCTGGCAGAGGCTCCAGGTTGCAAAGCAGATGCCTGGAGATAACAAACGGATCCCATCAAAATCAGAATAACAAGACCTGAAATAGATGCAGGAATAATTTCAGCCCAGTTTCAGCGATTAATGAGTTGAAATAACATTGTAAGTATAAACACTTTGGTACACAGGTTTTGGTTATGTTTGTCCAGTTCTCTCATTAGATTTGCTAATTAGTGTTTTTTTGGTTTTTTTTTTCTTTTGCTGTGCTCCTGTCTTGCCTTTGGTTTTCTGTTTCATTATGTTTTACTTGGATGTATCCACTTATATTACATCAAATTACAAAACTAGTAATTTTTCACAGCAATATACAGTTTATTGGCTGTCTTTGTTCTCCTCACTTCTGTTGTTTCACACTGCCAGATATGTCTGATCTCTGTTGACTGCTTTTAGGTTTTCTCCTCCCTTTTTTGTTGGATTTTTGTTTAATTCTTGCACTTCTGAATTGACTTCTTTTCTGTGTCCTGTTCAGTGTATTGACATAAAGGTATTTCAGTGTTTTGAGTTCTGACTTTCTCATGATAGAAAGCAAATATTTTGATTGCATTTTCAGTATTTGCTACCATTTCCTAGTTAGGATATTAAGTCCTTCTAACTCCCCCATAGTGTTTCTAGTTGTCTTATTTTGTCTCTTAAGGTTTAGTTAGTCTGAATTTATGTCCATCTTTCTTTAGTGATTCTAGTTTAGTTATTTCTTTGTTTAGTTCTTCTAGTTGCTCTATGTTCCTTAGTTCTGTCATGTCAAATGGATTCTCTGAGTGAAATCAACTCTGCCACATGCAATTGTTCAAGATTGATCCAATGTGACTCCATGCAGTCAGCTGGGTTTCCTTAGATAACTAGCTCCATAATAAACAACTTGATTGCATTGTATTATAGGATGAAATTAGAATGGATGACGTTAAAGCTGCCTATTATCATGAGTTTAATTATAGTTTCTGTATATAAAATGGACCTGTCTTTCTTGTAATGTGACTTGAGATTGCATTTATTGTGAATTGCATTGTTCCTCCACATCGTCGTTACTTTACTCCCTTTTAAAGTTTCTGTGTCATGGTGCAGTAAATGTTTATTCCATGCACATGCTGGTAAATTAGACCTAATTTCAGACAGCACTGTGTTACTTCTCCTATCAGTAAGCACCACTTTTGCTGTATTTAAAAACCTTTCAAAATTAGGGAACACAACAAGCCTGGCACAACTAAAGCTAACTAAAGCAAGCATAAATCTGCATTAGCTCTCATGTAATACATACATTTTTGCATTTGCATCATGTTTCTGCATTTCTTCACTCTTGATAAACATCTCTCATAAATAAAGATTTAACTTTTGTTTCTTCTTCCTCATTGTCGGAGATCAATATTTGAGTCGCAAACAGAGGAACTGAGAGAAGTTCTTCTAGAGAAGAAATCATAATGACCTTAGGTAGGGCGTCCCAAAAGATTGGATTTCAGCTATATATTCAAATTTTAACTCAGCCAAACAACCATGTTACTGCAGGTGATTACATGTGCTGAGGCAGATGGTTGTATCAGTTTCACTCCACTGAGATAAGTCGTTCTATTATTATTTCTTAAACAAAAGGAGCAGGAATACATGATGGAAAAGACTCTTTCTAGGGAGATAATATCTCTTAAAGTCACAGAGGAATAACTGCTGGATAAAGAAAATGAGCAGAGCTGAAAAGGGACAATGCCTGTCCATAGAAAGTATAATATACCAGGTGGTGAATATGTGATTAAACCATTCATTTTCAAGCACGTCTCCAATGCTACTGCTGCCACGAGTCAAACTTTGAAAGAACATATCACAGTGGGAATGCTGCCAATTAAATGTGACTTTATCTCTTAAAAATTAGAGTTAATTACCCTCCTTTACTCTATTTTTAATAATTTTGTATTTCCATTCATCCAACTTCAGATTGACCCAATCGAAAGATCAAGGGTAGAGTGTCTGACAAAGAGTGCTATATGAAAACCATTAAAACTATTATTTTGTATTACAGGCCATGTTGGAGACAAAGCCGGAATGTGGGGCCAGATGACACAAACATCTGTAACTGTTAACCCAAAAGAGCTGGAAACAGTGAAATGTGGTTCTACAAAGTATTGAATAGGCTGAAAAATGAACAAATGTACCCTATTTATTAGTAAAATACATTTTTAAAGCTAGGGGTTTCAAATTTAAATACTGTGAGAACATGCATGCTTTATGTGGAAACCCAGTTCCAGTTAATATGAGTGAATGAAAAAAAGAAATCTAATATAATGTAAAGCTACTATTGTTACACAAAGAGTCTGTTCTGGATGCACAGCGAAGAGCCAAGACTGAACAGTTTCCCTTAAGTCACACTTTGAAAGGAGCTTCCTGCCAGTAAAAAATGAGAGAGTGCAAAGAGCCACTTCAACTTGTTTAAAAGCCAGTGGCTACTTGTGATTTTCACATCCATTCTTGTGTCTTTTCACATTTTTGCCGTCATAAACATTCAGAGAATTGAAGTGAATCGAAGAAAGACTTCACCGGATGGAATTTTTCACACAAAAGAAGTACAAAAACACATTTCACCAACTTAAAGCGAAAAGGTGAAAAGTTTAAGTCAGTTCTGATAACAGGCTAAACAAAGTGGAAGATGGAAAAAAATCTTAAAAAATGAAGGGATGTTAAAAATGAAACACTGCTGACAGCTTTAGTTTCACAATTGTCTGTAAATCTGAAGGGAAACAATTTCAAATTCTTTAAAATTCAATCTAAATTTCTTTGCAGTAAGTTTATCTATATATTGTATTATAGTTTTTAAGTACTAGAGCACCATTTCTTACAGTAAGTGTTGAGAGTAATTTGTCCTGATACACATTACATTTTTTCTTCAGTCACTTCTGAACATGTTTTTTCTTAATTTGAGCTCTGGACTGAAAACCATTGTTAACTTGAGAAGCAATTAGCCTTCCTTGACACTTGTTATTCTTAACAATAAATCACTGCTTCTATCGTTAAATGTAAAATGCTTCCATGTAACTGCTGTTGCAGACCCATAATATTGTTGAAAGAAAGTGCATGGGGAGCTGCTACAACTTTAATGAATCAGAATGACAAGTGAGCAATTGCTTGCATGAATTCCAGGACAACAGATCCCACACTGGGTAGAGAAAGCTTGCTGGTGTATCCAGCTCACACCTGCGCATACCAATTATTCCACAGACTTTGGCACTGACTGAATACCACAGCCCAGGACCAAAAAAGCAATAAGAAGATTTGGGAATATTCTAGAAAACAAAGGAGAAAAAAAAACAAATCTTTTTCCATTTGAACTGAGCATGCACTGTGAGATCTTGATGAACAAATTATTAAGTTAAACTTTCACAAATTCCTACCAAAAATTTGTGGTACAGTTGGTGACAAGGGACCAACATGCAGCAAACAAATAGGGTCTGCATCCTTTGAAGGCGACATTGGAGGGTGATTATGTCACAGCGTTGGTTTGAAAGCTAACTAAATTGGAAGGCTCTTCCAAGTGCAACCCACAAATGTATCCTCCTTCTTTTCCCCAGATTTGTGGAACGGGTCTGGTGCATCCTTTGCAGTCTGTCCTATGCAAAGATTAATTCCAGACTGAATTGTAGGCTACAGCTACAGTTAAGTATATTAAAATCTGGGGGTTGTTGTTGTTAAAAGCTTAAAACGGTTACATTGTTTGGCTCCTGTCTTGGTCTCAAAAGTAAACATGAACCTTCAAAGGCAATCAAGCCTGACATTATGGGTATTAGGTTTTTGATACTTCTCAATATTGTATTTTTGGTTTAGAGATGATCAAGAAAATCACTCACTGGCACGTCTTGTCCTAATCTGGTCTGTCTGAACAGTGACACAGCTGACTCATTGCCATTACTGATGGTAAAAATGCTGCCATGACGAGAGGAGATAAAAAAGAGAAGGATTCACCTCTAAAATTCTTGTGTTTTCCCTCTCACCACTCTCCCTGCAGCAGTCATTCTGTCCCACAGCCGCCCAGAAGCAGCTTCAAGCCAACCATAAATAATTAATCACCTAAAATGGACACAATGAATACCAATTCTTTCATATTGCCTCGCGCCATCATCAAGGCTGCTCAACCTGAGGTCACTGCCGTTCTTGGGTGCGATATGTTTGCAATATTAAGCGGTCGCTGTGGACTGTTGACACCAAGACTTGCAGGAAACTTCTTGAAAATGCTTCCTTCATATTAAAAAACCCTTGTTTGAGAATTCTGTAACAAGTCTGCGGTGCTGGAGGTAAGCAAGCTGGCAGTAAATGGATTAGCTGATGGAGTATGTTTTTAAAGCTGTAGCCTCTCTGGAGAGGTAAATTGGAGGTCATTACTGGTACAAACGGAAAATCAGAATCATGCCACTGCAAAAATATACCCAACATGTGCAACTGGATGTCATTGTTAAGCCTATTAGGATTTTTTTGTGTGTTTGAACACTAGCAAACGGCATAAGGGATGCCCAAGGCAAAGAAAAATCCTGGAAATTCCCAAGAGGTGCTGGAGGGGTTTAACCAAACCTCTGTGTATTTGTTTGCAAGTTTCATCCACAGACTACTGTAGATTTTACACAAGACTGTTTAAGCAAAGCAACGGGGAACAAAGTGAAACATTGTCTTAATTATGTCTTGTTTCAACTCTGAAACAAGAGCAACCTGCTTCGTTTGAATAAAAACAAGGAAAACAATGATGAGAATGCTGCTTTCTCTAATTAGTAATGCCAATGGTTTGCATAATATCAAATAACCATGTCTCAGACCCATATTACTTTGTTTTTCTAACACCTCTTCACATTATTTTAGAAATGTTGTTTTCATTTCCACAAAGTCACTCTCATCGTCTTTGCAGAATTCCCTGGTAATGTTTCATGCATGTTTTCTCAGACTGGAGAACCAGGGGAAACCCACACTGACAGTTATATTATGAGGCTGACCTTGCTGCAGAGAGCACCACTGCTTGGTCTCTGAGAGAGGCGAGAGGAAACGCTGGGAGCACCATGGCAGCTTCCAATATAAAACCTACTTTTTAAATAAAACATTGCTTTTTAAATATTTACAACAGTCAAATCCCTTTGCAATGCCAGATGCATTTTCCAATATGCAACTTGCCAGGGATAATTAGATAACAACTTTAGGGCTCCTTTTTGTATAGTGTGAACAGGAAAATATAAGAATTCATTTTAGCCAGATTGGATTTAGTTCATTCACAGGTGAATTATTTGCAAGACAAAATATGACTTTTGGCAAATTAAGTCCTGATGATTAAAAAGAAATGATCAAGAAAAAAGTTTAGTGACCAATTTCTGTCTGCTGTTGACAAAAAACTATTTTATGCTCAACACATTTCCTTTCCTCCTGTAAACCCTTAATATCTCACATTGATGCTCTGGTTTTGACCAAGTGTAAATGTCTGACAAATTTATTTCAGGTTTTTTCTCTCCTGCTAATAAGATATTGCTGACTTTATTCACAGATGCTCTGCTAATTTCTTTTGGAGACAAGGTGTTCAATATCCAGGAGACTGAAAACCAAGGCTTGTCAACCGTTGGTAACCAAAAATAAGTTTGGTGCAGTAAACAGACACATAACCACAAGAATATCCCATGAGTGCCGAGTAGTGGACACTGTTGTCATTTTTTTCTTTGACATTTTCCCACACACTATACTCTACTCTGTGCAGATAAGTACAGAATCTTGGCCCTGTATCAAGTTGTCTCACTGGGGAGAGAAGGAATGTGTCAACAAGGATAGCTATTAAACCAAAAGTCATTGGTTAGCTGTTTATATGGTTGCAGATTGTCCTCAGTGAAAATATTTCTATATGCGGTTCCTGATGTCTTTACACTAGTCAAGACAGCAAATTCTGTTTCACATTCAGACAGATTCAAAGCTTCCCCAGCCTCACAGAGGGAAACTTTGTTTTTATAGTGGTTGTTTAATAAAAACAGAAAAGAAATAGAGAAATAAAAACCGGCACATTATCAGACGTAAAAACCTTGACGTGGAAAACCGAACTTCTGTTAAACAGAATAACTTGACCCTGATTGCTCCTGAAACTCATTAACTAGTTTTGCCCCCATTAGTGGCAACAACTGCCTTCAAATGTTTAACTGGTAATGAGTCCTTTACTTCACTGTGGAGGAATTTTGGCCCACTTATTCTACGCAGAATCGTTTTATTTCATCCTCACTTGGGGGCTTTTCAGCATGAAGACCCTGTTTAAAGTTATGCCACATCATTTTAATTGACTTTCACTCTGGCATTGTACTGCTTTCAAACCGAGTTTTTGGTTTTATTAGTTATTTACAGACGTGTTGCTTTTATCTTCAGTATTACTAAGGAGATTTATTGAAACAACACCACTCTTTCAATTACTGTGTTTATAGACCTTTATTGTCAGTACAAACTGTTTTCACTGACATTAACTTGTTTCCATACTTAAATGTATACCTTTCCCATGTTCTCCGTTAAAACAAAAGGTCAACCTAATTATTACCATGACGTATTGTGAGTTATGCCTTCCCTGTCTTATTTTGTTCCAGTAGTATTGTTGGAAGTTGCAGGAAGTCAAAGCTGGATCACAAATGGGTCTTCAAAACTGATAGTGACTCCCATCCGACCAAATTACTAAGAAAATGATTTAAGGAGAATAAAAAATCTCTCTGTTAGATTTTTGCTTTTATATTGCTTTGATATTGTATGTAAACAGATGTCAATAATGGCTGCTATTTGATTAATCTGTAAGATGTGTGGGTTTTTGAGCAGAAAGTGCTATTTTTTCTGACACTGGTATCAATGTCTGTTAGCTTTTTTCTTCTCTGAGCCTCACCTATAAGCCGTTCTCACATTGTTTCTTATCCTCCCACCAGTAGTAAACCATGGCTCAGTTGCCAATACTCTCTGACCCTCTCCTCTTACATGCAAGCCCAAATATTCAAATAAAAAGTAAAGCTGGCATTTCCAGGGGTATTCTTCTTGGATCGGGTGTGAGAAGTTCTGGGTTCAAATTCTGAACAAACAAGCCAGAAACTTTGATTTTAAACAAACAGTGGCAGCTTGTCTGAATATCAGAATATGCATGCTGTCTTTATATTCCACAAACATGTAAGATAGACGAGCGGTAAGAAAAAGGTGCTACTCATTGTTGAAGTAGAAAATTTTCATTTAAGTTCACCTCGTTCCCATTATAAACCAAACTATCCTTTTGAACACACTGAAGCACGAAGAAAATGTATTTCTCTCTAAATTGCTTCTGTTTTATTCTCACTTTTTTCCGGTGACCTTTAGCATTCACCTGTAGTGCTATAATCCTCTTTTTATCTTTCCCTGTCTGTCAGATTTCTTTCCACTAGGCTATATCAGTTGTACATGCTCTTAGTTTTGAAGAAAATCTAAAAGTTGGGCCAAGGTAAATGGAAAGTCAGACAAACAGAACAACATCAATGTCCTTCAAAACTCTCTTTCTTGTATAAGATTTGCTTGCTTGAAAACAGTAACTCACATAGGAACAGATTTTGCAACACTTGCAGGAAGAGTTACATTTCCTGCAACACTTTCCGCTCTGCTAACCATCAATACAACATATCATCTTCACTTGGTCAGCATATAAATGGCCCCTCTTTGATATTTGAATCCTAAATGAAGCATAAACCACAGAATCTAAGGAAAAAGTTTCAGTTTGCAGCATCACACATTTGACACAAGCCAAAGATTTGAATGATACCTTCACTTGGGAATGTCGACATTTGACACCTGATAAAAAAAAGGGACAGAATTGTTTTTCTAATGCTTTTTAGAAAGCCTTTTATTCATGAAGACTTTAAAGTTCCTCTCCAATAATCTGTAAAATACTGGAAAAAATCTTTAGCCTGACAAGACTTGACAGGTGGTCCTGTTTCCTGCCAGTGCAGAGACACAAAGCTGGATTCAAACTGAATCTAATATTGACTTGGATTCTGAGCATCTTCTGTTGTTATTTTGACTTTGTTTTCTTTGAGTCAATTTTTTGTTGCTATTCTCCTCAGTGCTATCCAAGTCATGGACAGCATTAACATCTGACTAATTGCAACAGACTATCTATGGAGTGTATTTTTCTCTGTAAAAGCAGAGGAAACACCTTTAGTTTTCAGCTGCACAAGGTAATCACATTCCCCTGTAGTGACTAACTCAGTTTTCATGCTCTGTCTCTAGTTTACTTGTGTTCTCTGTGTGTCTTTTGGGTTTGTTGGACTTTGTCCTGCTGCTATTTCTCAATGTTTTTGTGTGTATGTTGGACTTTTTGTGCTATTGTTCTCAATAGGGTTGAGGTCAGAGGAGGAAGATGGTGACCACACCATGAGTTTCTCCCCTTTTATGCCCATAGCAGCCAATGACACAGTGGTATTCCTTGCAGCATGAGATGGTGCATTGTCACGTATGAGTATGATTTTGCTACTGAAGGTACGGCTCTTATTTCTGAATTATGAAAGAAAGTGTTCACTCAGAAAGTTTATATATTTTGCTGAGGTCATTTTCACACCTTCAGGGACTCTGAAGGGGCCGACCAGCTCTCTCTGTCTCCACATGATTTCAGCCCAAAGCATGACTCCACCACCTCCTTGCTGATGTCACAGCCGTGTTGGGACGTGGTGACCATCCTCCACCAATCCACTACTGCATCCTTCTGGACCATCCAGGGTTTCACAGCAGTCATCAGTGAACAAGTATGTTTGAAAATTAATCTTCATGTACGGCTGGGCCTACTGCGACCGTTTCTGCTTGTGAGCTCTGACTAAGGGGGGCCCAATAGTCGGTTCATGCACCTCAAGCCTCTGGAGGATCCTCCACCTTGAGGTTCCAGAGGCACCTGCAGCTTCAAATAACTGTTTACTGCTTTGTAAGGGCATTTTACCAGCTGCTCTCTTAATCTGATGAATTTGTCTAATAGAAACCTTCCTCATTATGCCTTTATCTGAACCCATCTTTGTTCCGAATCAGCCACAAATCTCTTCACAGTATGATGATAACACTTCAGTTTTCGTTAAATATCTAATGTTTTCTTTTCTTGTCATATGGCTCTACACTATCTGATGATTTTCGTCAGCAGAGATCGTTTCTCTTTCCCATATTGCTTGAAACCTGTGGCCTACTTAATAATGTGGAAAATCCTTCTTAAGTAGATTTCCTTTAATTGAGTTCACTAGACAAACTAATCAATCCAGCTCTCTGAAATTAATTATAGTGATTCAAAGAGCCTTCACACACAATACCATCCATAAATTTAATAACGCAACAAAAAATTTCATCTTTATGACACTTAAGTCCAATTTGCATAATAATTTGGAACACGGTGTACAACCTTATCAATTCAGTTAGAAGAAACGTTCATCAATGCCTACATCCATCTATTTTTCTATGTGTTTACCAAGGCTGGGGTCTATGGGCAGTGGTCATTGTACAGGAGGGGTTTAAACCCTAGTTAGGTGAACACAGGGACCATCACAGGGCAACACAGAGACACGCAGGGCAAACTACAATGCAAAGGGCAACATAGAGAGACTGAATAATATAGCACATTATTATTATAATTATTTGTACTGCTGGAAGAAACCCGAGTCAAAGGAAGCATATTGGTCAAATTAAAAAAAACGTTAACATGCCAGGAGTGTGAATAATTTTTCGCTTAACTGTGTGTTTGCAACATACTGACATGACAAACGTTCCAGACATTACCCAGAACCAATATGATGCAGTAACACAGACCAGATACAAATTTCTCCATGCATCAGCACAAAAGACTCAAAAACACACACACATATATCCAGAGTAACTGTATATAAACCAGTATTGGCAGTCGCTGTGTCAGCAGAAGGAACAACAGGTGAACATGAATGTCCCAGCACTGCTGTGATTCCCAGAACCGCTGAGTTTAGTTGGTCAAAGTCAGCATTCTACATCATATTCTGTATCACACAGAGTACTTTTATATTACTAAAAGGTCTCAGAAAAGTTTTTCAGAATTATTCCTAGTAGTCATTTAATATATTCAAATTATAAGAAATGTACTACATGCCAAGGTGCTTCTTAACAAAGCAAAAAATGTTTCACAAAGCGCTGTCCTGTTATTGTTTGCATGTGATTTTGTTAAGAAGCTATTAACCTAATAAAAAAATAGCAAATTCCTTAATTGATTAAAATCACTGATTCCTTAATTGTGTGAATGAATTACAAAAAAAACTCTCATTCTATAAAATAATTTATGTTTAAAAAGATACTAAAGTGGTACATAAATGCTTGAGCGTCTATATTATTTACCTACCATTAAAATAACTTGCATCAAGTAACTTCAGTCAACCATATTGATTATCCCAAAAGCAAATATATTGACATATTGCAGAATCAAACATGGCATCCATTTGTAATCCGATCACAGACCCATTCAATAAATTAGGATATTATTTAAAAAACTATTTATTTCAGGTACTTTGTTACTTATTGAAACAGGTTGTATAGTTAAGTTTGAAAGCCTTTATTTCTATTATTTTTTTACTTAGACGTAATTAAAATGTAAAATTTAAATTTCGAATATTAAATCAGATCAAGAAAAACTACTTTTAAAAGCAGAAATTCTGTTTTATTGGAAAGTATATTTTATACCACCCCAAAGGTTATTTTCAAAAATGTATTTTTGATCTGACAAATGAGAATCATCGGGGCTTATTCACAAAATTTTACTTACCTTGTGTTGGAAGGTTGCTCCATAAAGTTGCCTTTTCATGCATGACAAGAGAGGAAGGGATTCTTTGGTAATTACAAGTTGTCTGGACTTTTGCTTTGGCCAGCAGGACCAGAACTCCCTGTGGACTGAAGAACATGTGCTACCTGCAATGCAGTTTGGTGAAAAGAGGATAAAACATTCCTCTCTTTTCCTATTCCACTGTTCAATCTCAGGAATCAAATTTTGGATGAGAGGTCAGAGACTGAAAGACCTGGACTTGTGATGAGGCCGAGACGATTGTTTCCTCCCACCCATTGGTTCTGAGGATGAGCAGTCCGCTCATCTCCGTCTGGCCTTGTTGACTGATAGATTTCCAAACTCTGCATCAGCCAAAGCTATTAAGTGATCTGCTGGAGCGAAATGGCTTTACCGTTGTTGAGGTGAAGCAATTGGCTCAGCGATTCCTGCTCGCTATTGTTTCAGACCTCTGTGACTAAGTTAATTTCTTGCCAGACAAGCGCAGCCACAAATATGCTGACACACAACAAATAGCAGGCAAGGAATGCAGCAAATCCCATTCCCAGCAACATTGTTTGTTCCGCTACATAATCAGCAGAGAATTATGAAAGAGGTGACCCAAATCAGATGAATTTCTCTCTCAAGACCTTTCTTCAGCCCTTCCCTCCCTGTGTAATGCATGCCCTAACAATAACTTTCCTCCTAAATCGCCCAACTGCCTCTAAAATGGGTATTTCCAAATTACTGTATTGATTAATTTTTTTCTTATTACTCTGGTTTAACAGCCATAAATCAGATCTGACAGTTCTGTGGCACAGAGTCTCCGACTTAATTTTACAGAGATATGAGACATATGAAACTGCTCTGATCTCCCATCAGTGCTTGTTTTACCTCCTTCTACATTATTCATGGTCATATTTAAGTCTGAAGAGATAAAGCCTGGTTTTACATTTACGGTGACGAGCTGGAAAGTGCCCGGTGGAATTCAGGTCCTGTGTGATTTAAGAGCCTGACATGGTTGGTCAGACACACAACTGGATTTCCGGATTTGCAGAACAAACTGGATGCAGTTATTTCCCATAAGGCCTTGTTCACACGCAAGGGACCTGGAGCAACAGTGAGTCTAAAGAACAAATCAGAAAAGTTTTTTGTTTAAAACTTAATGTTCAGCAAGATCATTTTCTGTCTCCAGAATAGCTATGCTAAAATATTGAACATGACTCTGTTCAATGTATTAAAATGGTTTTTGCGCTTATCTCAAGACAATAACTCTGTAATTCTAAACACTGACAAGAAAAAGGGTTGAATGTGAAAGGATGTTTCTCATGGAAACAAGAAACTAAACTTAGCTGTTGAGATATAGAGAGCAAAGTCTGTTTGGCGCTTTTTTTAAATATATCAAATGTCACATTTCAGCAAAAAAGCAGTTCAAGGTGTCTTACATCATGAAAGTTTGAAACTGTCATTAACACAAAAACCTACAGTCCTCCATACTCTATGATTATAGAGGATTCATTATCATTCATAAAAAAATGCAAATATATCCCATTTTTATCAGGCTTGACCAAATCATAAAAATCCACAGATTTATTCTACATATGTATAAAACTGACTGCAACTATGTTTTCTTAGGAAAACAAAAGATTATTAAGCTCATTCTTCTAGTTTTTTTTGTGCTCTCTGTGGATCCACCAGTCTTTGGGAGGGGGGAAAAAAGTTTTTAAAAATATGAGCTGAAAAATGTGTCCTCTTCTGCATTATTCAATAATAAGAAGCAGCTCTGCTATATAGCTCAGGTCTTTTGGGAAATTAAAACAGGTTTTGCAGTTAGTTGAGATGAAGGGGTAATAGTCAAAGCAGTTGATCATGTGCTGTCTTTGGTTTGCCCGATCCATTGTCGTAAGTGGGGTCGAGTTGGAAGTGTTGCTCATACTGGAGGTCTTATCCAGCTGTAGAGCAATGAGCTCTGTGCTGCAGTCACCATTGGTATGGTGATAGAGGGTTAAGGCCTGTCTTCCCAGATAAACCCTCCCTCTGTTCTTCCAGCAGCCTGTCAGGCATCCTGTTTTCTGCAGGCGTTGAGGGGAGAAAAACGCTCCCCAAACCATTAGACATCAACATGTCTGCTGGCGACAAGCTGGCCTCCAGGTATGGTGAAGATAAAGGATGTGGAAGGAGGAAAAATGGAAGGTAGCAGAACATAAACAGGAATACAGATGGCAGCATGGGAGGGAGCAATGATGAGGGAATGGGAAACTGATGAAACCAGGATGAAAACTATTAATTTTTCCAAGTAATTTAAAGATGCCATTAGCCGGGCGCGGTAGCAAGTAAATCTTTCTTGACAATTTAAGAAAAAAAAAAACAAAAAACGAACTTTTCTACACTTCTCACTCTGACCATGTTATCAGATTGATCTTGAACTTCAGTCACATTGAACTCAGTCACTTGAATTATGTAGGAATATGTCCCATCTGTTTCAGTAGCTTTGTTTTTTTTTTTGGTCAATCTTCCATTGTTGTAGTTTTTGCTTGATGATTATAGTGCTCATTAAAGTCTTCACAAACTTTGAACTTTTCATGTTACTGTCATGTTACAACCACAAACTCACGTGTTTAACTGGGATCATGTGAAAGACCAAACCAAAGATAACATACAATTTTGAAGTGTAAAAAATGTGTTTTGCACATTTGCATTCATCAGTCTGGTTTTCTGCTGTTTTCTGCCAGCAAAATGTAAAATACAAATATACCTTTTGCTGCAGTTGTGACTCGTTTTGGACAAGAGAAAGGAAACTTCAAAGTGACAACAGAAAGTCTAATTACCTTCATTTACAACTGAAAGTATTTTGGATCATGATAACTTTACACATTTAAAACTTTTTACCCATTCTTCTTTGCAAACATGTTCAAACTCTGTCAAACTGGTGAGGAGATCATCAATTTTCAAGTCTGCAGGGAAAAAAAGCTTAAGAGATTTTCTTCCATTGTTGTCCTGTGTTCATCTCTCACTGACCAGCTTCCCTGAAAAAGCATCAACAGTTATTGATGCATTAATGCATTGCATATTTTATGGTAATGCGCATTGTTTATTTTGCTCCGCATACAGACTTTTGCAAAAGTTGACCTTTGGTTTCACCTTTCCACGTTGCCTTCAGTCACATGTTTGGTGTGACTCTGTTTGAAGAAAACTGCAAACAGGACTTCTTGTGAATAGCAGCAGTTTGGTTCTGGTCATTGTCCCATTTCAGAAGAAATATGACTTTGAAGAAATATTAGCCTTATAGTTTAATGTTACAACAACCTTTCAGATCTTTGAGTTTGAGTTGCTTTAAAAGACAAAATCCTTCTCTTATCTGTCTATCTTCAAGTAAAACAGTGGAGAATCTGTGCTTGTGAAATCCCATTGCCTAACATGATTGACATGCAGGCTCCCCTGGTTTAGAGGAATGCCTCCCATGGGAACTGGCATGATGCAGTCTCATCTCTAAAGAGGTCCCCCTGCTCTCACTCCTGCATTGTAAATTTCCCTCCTAAACCCTGCTTGGTTCCAACCATCCAGCAATTAAAAATATAATTCAGCACACCTTTCAACTTTAAAGGCACAGCTGTGATGTGGGCATGACATCACCTACAACTTGGCTCTGTTTAGTTCGTCAGTGCTTAATAGGACAGTTCCCATCTACTTGAATGCTCTCGCAAGGCCTTGTGTCCTGACTCTGTCACTCCAGTCGTCAATAGATAATCGACTACTCACCCCTACACCACGCTCAGGACAATCCAGATTCTTTTATTCACTACCAGAAGAGGAGCATGCACTCTTTCTGCACTTTTCTCCATCCTGCACTCTATTTGTGCAGCCCCCTTGTCACATCTGCCAGACCCTGACAAGAGGACTTCCCTCTAAGAAGCTTATTGTAAGCTTTGATTTTGACCGCATTGTTTTATCTTCATATGTAGCTGACTTTGGGTAAAAACATTTACCATATGCATAAATATAAACACATATTGTACAGTATAATTCGACAACTTTAATACAAACTTCCATACTTTCAAATAAATAGTTATTGCCGCTAATCCTTGAATTTCCCCTGCATTGGTCAATGGTTTGTCACTGTTCGTTTGTAGCTTGCTCCACTTCCTTAAAGCGGATAAGAATGTCTTAAAGGACCACCTAAATTTTGTTTACTGTATGAAATTCAGATTTGACCCAATGCATGTGTGCTGCAGGAATGAACTACTTGCAGAAAAGCACACAGAAAGGACAGATACTGAAATTATAACCTCAGGAAGTAAAAATAGATCTGTAGACCTGAGGAATCTAGGCCAAGAAGGAATCAAACTTTTCTGCCATAGTAGTAATTTGTGTTGGTTTTTCCTGCACACTGAATGAATCTGAATCAGTTGCTCCTGCTTGTTCATTTGGCTGGCTCTAAAAGGCAAAGATTATATAAAGTATAGGTGCTTTAGAGATGATGTTCCAAGCAGCGCCCCAAACAAATACTGCTGTAAGTGAGTGTTTTTCAAGTGACCCTTGAACAATGGAATGGTTTTACTCCAACACTTCTCTCTCTGAAGAGTGATATCACTGGATGTGTTGAGCTGCAGTCACTCAGCTAGGAATTATCTCTCATTTGAAATGTCACTCTACAAATTTCTTCATTTTTGGGTTTTGAGGTTTCACAGTCAGTTCAGTCAGTTCACCAGATGCTATTGAAAAGTTTGTTTGTTTCAGCAACAATTTAATAAGCTACACACAGACTGATGTTTTTTAAGCCTTTATTTGTTTTAATCATAATGATTTTACACTTGCATCTAATGAATAGAATATTACATTGAACTAATAAAAAACACAAGTATGTTGGCTTAATAAATATGTTTAATACTTCCATAAAGGTTCTTTTTTTTAAGGTACTTTTATTTTAACAAACATTCTAATTCATTGATTATTCTAATAAAAATAAAAATGTCAAAACAGAAAAGCAACGTATTTTTAGCAATCCATTTGCTTGTTTCTTTTTATGTAAGTTTTGAGATTTAACAGCAGCTTCTTTTCATTTGTCTGACTTACTTCAAACATCAAAGACAAGACTTGTGAAAATAAACACAACAATATGTCAGTAAATGCACCGTTTGATTTCACATTGGTAACTAACGTCCTATAGGATGCAACCGACTCCTCATTGCACAACACCCCATTGTTTTCACCAACTAAGTATCATTATGCCCCCACACATTCTACTAGAGCAAAAAGCTAGACAATGCAGGTAATTTCTCATCCCACATTCATGACCTTTTTAAATTTGGTTATGAGTATGATCATGAGGATAATCAATGAAAAGGTCAAGGTTGCAGAAACAATCATCTTTGACTTGAATGAGCCAAGTTGCTGTAGCTTAGCAACACACATGCACTTTAGTTTCATTATGCATTTAAATAAATACAGCCAGAAAGAGCCACTAAATGTGGTAGCTATATGTTTTTAAAAGGAGATGTTTTTTGGAGATACTAGAGTCAGTTATTTTTCAAAAGAGCAGTTTCGTTACAATTTGCCAGGGAAATGTGCCATCTGCGGACAAACTAAGGTCACTGTGAATGTGGGGTAAACATCCACTTCAGAGCCTCAGCACCATGCCAGGCAGCAAGCAGGACAGTGAACAGGCAGATTAGACCACCTGGCCCTGCCAGGCTGTCAGCCTATTTATACCCTGGGTGGCAATTTGCACAGGACTCCTCAGCACCACTGACAAGGAGATCCACAGAGGGGGAGACTCTTTGTGAAGTTATCATGGAGGAGAAACAAGCGATCTAATATAGATTCTGATGACCTTCTGCCATCTCGTCCCCATGATCCTTTCCCAGAGGAAAAAAAAGAAACAAAAACTGCCTTCTCCACTGCCAGCTGTCACCCCATTCACCAGAGGAGAGACATTAATGATCTGCAGAGAAATATTGGCTGAAAATTTACTCATACTCTTCTAAGACATCTATTCACAGTGGAAAAAGAAACAGTAGGCTACTTACTAATCACATAATGTTTTTTTTTTTAGAGTGATGCACTGAAGCACGTACATTTTCTAACATTTGGGTGGAATCAAGGGCCTAAAACAAAATAAACTTGTTTAGTATTAAATACTTAGCTTTAAAAATATTAAATAATACACTGCCTGGCCAAAATAAAAGTCGCCACCTGGATTTAACTAAGCAAATAGGTACAAGCCTCCTGTTGGATAATTCCTGCATAGGCGATTATCTTTCAGCTGGCTACAAGTTATTTAACCCCAGCTGATGCAATGAGTAACTCCTCATTTCTTAAACAACCATGGCAAAAGACACATCCTGTGGTCGTGGAAAAGACGTTAGTCTGGTCAAGAAGGGTCAAATCATTGCCATGTTCAGTTTGCTCGGGAGCATAAAGATTGGACTCTGGAGGAATGGAAGAGGGTCATGTGGTCTGAATCAGGATAAGAAGAGAGGCAGGTGAAGTGATGCACCCATCATGCCTAGTGCCTACTGAACAAGCCTGTGGGGGCAGTATTATGATCTGGGATTGCTGCAGTTGGTAAGGTCTAGGATCAGCAACATTGTGTCCCCAAAGAATGAGGTCAGCTGACTACCTGAATATACTGAATGACCAAGTTATTCCATCAATGGATTCTTTCTTCCCAAATGGATCGGGCATATTCCAAGATGGCAATGCCAGGATTCATCGGGCTCAAATTGTGAAAGAGTGGTTCAGGGAGCATGAGACATCTTTTTCACACATGGATTGGCCACCACAGACTCCAGACCTTAACCCCATTGAGAATCTTTGGGATGTGCTGGAGAAGGCTTTGCGCAGTGGTCAGACTCTCCCATCATCAATACAAGATCTTGGTGAAAAATTAATGCAACACTGGATGGAAATAAATCTTGTGACACTGCAGAAGCTTATTGAAACAATGCCACAGCAATGTTGGACCGCCTTTAATCAAAGCTAAAGGCGGTCCAACAAAATACTAGAGAGTGTGACCATTTTTGGTGGCGACTTTTATTTTGGCCAGGCAGTGTATGTATGTAGTACTCAGAAAATTATTCCACTTTTATTTTATGCGTGTGCTACTCTAAAAACCATAATTCAAATGTAGTTTTTTATTTGAAGTTTTATGTAAATAACATTCTATATTCAAAGTTAGGTTGCCCTTCTATTTACCAAATTTTTTTTTTTTTAATGATTTTTTAAAATTCAGTCACATTTTATGATACCTGCATTGGATTACTGAAACTTTAACACTGGTCAAATTTTCATTGAGAAAAATCAAATTCTTCACATTTTGCTGAAGAGGAAAGTTGGGAACTTTATTCTATGGATCCATCTGCACTGTTTAAATTTCACTCTGGGGTTAATAAATAAATGTTGACATGCCAAAAGGAAATTATTGGTGTTGAAATACATTCAGTGAAACTGTTCCCTCAGTTACATTAAGGACTGACTGTACAAATGTGGATTAATTTATTCTCTGCCCTGGTAAAGATCTATAAAAAGTCTTGTAATGTATTCTTCTTTTGCATTTCTTAACCTATGATTTATTATTTTTTTAAGCGTATCATGGTCTCTTGGAACTTTTCATGAATAATCCATCAATTTCTGTTCCTTTGGAATGAATATGAAATGAACCAGAGACCTATTTCTTTCAGCCACTGGCCTTTAAACTGGATGACGATCCATGTTTATCCAGCCACCATTACTATTGTAAACATGTGAAGCTTGCTAAGCTCTAGTGGTATTTAAAACGGACCCATGCATGTTGATAAGAGGAAATTAATAATCTTTTTTGCCTTTCAGCAAGATCAACAACAAATTAGCACCGCAGCAGATGGAAACTCAACTAAGAAAATCAACCTTTTTCTCATCTTCTCTAAAACTGGTAGAAAACTTATTAGTTGAGCTGAAATGAAAGGATTACAATGGAGGATCTGGGCCTTTGGAGAGACTGAGTAAAGGGGAATGGACACAGATGCCTCTGTATCTTGAAGCATTGTCATATATGATAGAAAGTTGTCTTGTTTGCAAATTGGATCTGTGACAAAAGCAAGTTAACCAACATTCATATTAATTTTGTTAAACCACACAAGTTTACTCCACAACAAACTAATGTACTTCAAAGTTTATATTTTTCATCAACACCCAGTGTGAGGATATTACACTCCAATTAAAGATGGGTTAACATAAAGGCTTTTTTGGCATCTTAACCAGAATTAACCAAAAAATTTTTGAAATAAGGACACAGATTTTTAGCTTTGGAGTCAATATAAGAATTAAATTGGGAATAATACAAAACAACCTTTTTAATTAGCTTACATCCTTTATTTTGGCTCCCCTTTGAACGGAGGTGACAAGGAGGCAGACAAGGCTGAAGATATTGTAATTAGTTATTGAGTGGGGTGGTTGAGTGCTGCAGCGGACAGTGTCAGCCAGCATAACATGAAAGATTCAGTAGATTGGTGACAGAAGTCTATTTGCTTTCTGTCACCTCCGCAGACGCATAATGGCAGCTTCAGATAGTGTCAAGCTGTCCAGATTTGCATGTCCATCAATCGCATGCTCAAGTCCAATACAACAACAGAGTCAGTATTAGAGTATTTGAATCCTTATGAGGAGGAAAATGTTTCCTGTGAAAGAAAAATCCTCAAAAGTCTGAAATAGTTTATATAAAAGTGATCCAGGTGAAACGTTTGTTCAGCTAAATTAATCTAGATGCATGTATTTAGTGAAGCAATAATACAACAATTGGGACAATTTGACTGGCATGTCAGCTAGTGACAGGAAATAGCAGCTCTGTGGTGTAGAGTTGTGAAAACAGGTGGAGGGTTGTGTGCATTTGTGGTTGGACACATAGGCGCAGGATTACACTCCCAGATTGTGTATTTGTGCATGTAGATTCACTCACTTGTCTGTGGGCCCTGGAGACTCACAGTTGCGAATTGAAGAGTTATTCAGTGTTGGCAAACTGCATGTGAGCAAAGCCTGATATTTTGGAAACTCGTGCAATCTCTGTTTTCCCGTTGGCTCCTTGCTGAGCAGTGATCACAAGAAGAAAACTGGAACGGATCCAAAGCAGATGAAAATGAAGACTCAAGAGGCAAGTCTGTAAGCATCCTCTGGTTATGACAAAAGATTTAAAGTTTTATGTAAAAAGCTAATCTGATTCATAAATCTGGACACATCTTTATTCTTTAAATGAGACAAAGTATTAAATGTAAGGCTTGACACATTAGGAGATAGGCTCACTCGGTTTCTGGCAGGTTGTTAAACGGGAACACTGATACATCTCTTATGTCTTTGAATTAAACATGAAGCTGCAGCCAGCACCTTGTTAGCTTATAAAAACAAGCAAAGCAGCAGGTTTGGCTCCGTTGAGTGGTTTGAAACCCTCACAAACAAACACTTGATACTGACTCTGTTTAGTTTTTAGTTTTAATGGTAATATCTGTTCTCAACAGTGTTGTATAAAGTACTGAAATTTCGGAGTCAAGTAAAAGTATAGTTACCGCTCCAAAATATGACTTTGGTAAAAGTAAAAGTCACTGATTGAAATGTTACTTGAGTTAAAGTATTAAAGTATCTGAAATGTCTTGTACTTAAGTATAGAAAGTATTGTAAAAATGGATGAACTCAAGTAATGTAATGAAAAGTACAAGTAAAAAGTAAAACAAGGCAAATGCAGTTTGAATGACATTTTTTATATTAATAATGTACACAACCAAGTGCAGGCAAAATGAAACCTTCTAACAGATAAACCTGCAGGCATCATTTAGTTAAGAAAATTAGGTGCTTTACCTAAACCACAAGGTTAACTTAACCTGCTTTACAACTGAACCAGCTTCTTAGTAAACCCTCCAGGACAGAAAATACAAAGTTTTTTGTAAGCCTTAAGTTTTTCCCTTTCAGTAAGGTCAGTGCTGAAAATGAGAAAAATAAATACTCAGTACAGAAAATGCGGCCAACATGAAGAAAAAAAGCCGTTACGATTACTCTACTTCACAAACTATAGGTGCACACAATTGGTCATGATGCAAAAGAAAAAAAGAATTGGGAGGGAAATGCAGCTTATTGGCATCTGAAGAGGGAGAGCTTTTTTGTGAACTTGGTGTTTAATGGGAGAAGCGAAACAGACCTCCGTGATGCTGACACCCACCTACTCAAAAAATCCAGCAAATAGTCTGATTGGTTAGTGCTCCGTTTGTGCCGTTAAAATTTTTGTTTGTGCAGGTTTGGTTTCCGAGATATTAAAAATTATTTTTTAGGCCATCCAAAATATATACTTTTTAAGATTACAATTACTGAAAATATTGAGTAGGACTACTTCATACTCAATATTTTGTGTCATGAATTTTGTGACAGTTGGTCACAAGGCAAGAAATCTATTTCCATTAGTTTCTCAGGAGAGTTTGGATGTAAAATTTGTTGACTCTCCCTGAGTGAAACTCCGACACCTTGAGGAAGGGGAGACCGAGAGAACGGCTGGCCGAAATTAGCGTTCATGAATCGGATCAACCTCGAGCTAGACGCCGCTGACACCGGATATTGGAATAGCCAAAATCCAATTTGAAAACAACTTTGCTGCGTTTGTTTTAACGGCACAAACCTGCACAAACGAGCATTAACAAGCATTAACGAACCAGCCCACTTTGGTTTGTTTTGGAGCAAAATGCGGGGATGGTGAACTCCGGATGGCCTAAAAAATCATTTTAATATCTCGGAAACCAAAGCTGCACAAACGAACATTTTAACGGCACAAACCTACACAAACGGAGCACTAACCAATCAGACTGTTTGCTGGACTTTCTGACGTAGTGGGGAGGTGAAACCTGTGCATCCTATTGGTGGGTGATGAACAAGCCCAGGCAAGCAGGCTTTGTTGCAGTCAATCAGTAGGTGGGTCAAAACATTTGCGTTTCTCTCTCGCTTTTTTGTAACGAGTAACTAAACCACACATTGAAAATGTATCGGAGTAAAAGTATGCAATTAAGTTCGGAAATGTAGTGAAGTAAAAGTGAAAGTTATCAAAAATTTTCTTACTCGAGGAAAGTATGAAGTACTCCAAAATATACTTAAGTAAAGTAGTGAAGTATTTTTACTTCGTTACTATACAACACTGATTCTCAATGGTCTAATTTGCAGTCATTTACAATTACAATACTAGAGATCCCAAGAAATTCATGTAGCATTGCAGTAGCAGCGTAGGCTTTTGTCCATCAGGACTAAACTACATTCATTTGCTTTCTAAAATTATACATATTTACAGATTTCATGGAAATGGAGGTGAACTACTCCCTGGATATATCACCTATCCTTCACCTAACCGACACAGACAAACAACCATATAGGCGCTCACTCAGCCTGAGGTCAATTTAGAATCACTAATTAGCACCACATGCATTGTGTTTGGCCTGTGGGAGGAAAATGGAGACTGTGGAGGAAAATCCACCCCAGCCTGAGGTGAGCTTGTGAACTTGCTATAGAAAAAGCTCCAGGCGGGGTTAAAACTAGACTTTTCCTTTTGTGAGGTGACAAGGTTAAATATCACTTACAGAAGCTATAAATACATCAGTCTGATCTGTAAACATGTTTGGACTGATTGTGTTGATGAGCATGTTTAAGAATGCCACCTTCAGAATGCTGTAATTCAGTGACATCAAAAGTTATGTCATAAACATTTTGAAATCAAATAACAAAAAGATAATTGCAGGTACTTCTTTAGGAAATGTTCCTGATATTGGAGATAATTCTCTGTAAAAGTAAACGTGTTTGAAAGTAACTTGAATCTTATCCTTAACCTTGATTCCAAAATTGTAAGGCACACAAAACAGTGCAGCAGTAACACACTCTTGTATGCAATGTTTTCCTTTTTTTGTTTTGTTTATTTTTTATGGCTGCAGTCATCAATAGTATTGATATTTTTTGAGATTCACGTCACAAACACATTACACCAGAAAGCATAAAACAAATATTTATGTTATATTTTTGCAGTAGCAGCATTCAGAATCAGAATGCTTTTGTTATTGCACAGAAGCACAACACAATTTTGGTCTTGTATGTTTTAATTGCTATTTTTATGATTATTACTGTCATGATTCCAGATTTGATTTGCAATTTTGAGTCTTCATATTTCTATTAACTTTTTGTAGTTTTAGTGTCTTTCTAATTTTCAGTGTTCCTTGGTACTAGTTTTTTCTTGCCAGTATTCTCCTGGTTATTTATGGTTTGTGTTTGCCTTTTGCGATTTTTGTCATTTTACCTTTTCTGGCAATCTGCCGTCATGATTCTGCCATCCTGTTGGCTGTTTCTTATGTCCATCTGAGAGACTGAAGATTGATATTGGAGACAAACATTACGTTTTGTAATCCATTAAATTGTTTCTGTGACCTTGGAATATTTAAAATATTAAAATATAGTCCTTTTATGTAACAAAAGCAACTGGGGAAAAGGGTAAGGGTATTTTTTGCAGCTTTTCCTTTTAGAGATTTTGCATTAAATACAATAAAACAACATAATCAGAATAGATTCATATTAAACTATCTTTGACAAGGCAACAACAGCCTTGTCTTTAGAGCCTAATGGTAAAAATCAAGGTGAAATATTTTTCTGGTGATGAAATTTACAGAGAGATCTGCCATTTTTTTTCCAAGGAAATTAATTAGACAGTTGAGGGTAAAAGTGGATTCCTTTCTTTGGAGAGCCTCAGTGCCACTTCTTCAATAATTCTTGGTTTAAAACTTTGAACCCAGTCCTTGATTGAGTTGCAGTTCCTCCAAATCCCGATCACCAAGCACTCCGGAAAGACTAGGGAGGATCTCTTTCAAATCTCAAGTCAATAAGAGGAACTCTAATTGAAAGGAAGGGAAAGACCTGGCTGAGCGGAGAGGTGTTATTAACTGATCTGTTGATAGACTTGTTGGATTCCAAATTGAGAGGGAAAAAGCAGCAGACCTGTTGCTGGGTAATCCCTCCTCCCACAACCAAACACTGAAAGTGTTTTTAGACACAGCTCTGACTGTTAGACACTATCTACACACAGAATATAAACGGCAGTCGCTAAGCTGAAAAAGATATCAGGTGAACAAAGTAGTGAAAACATCCCCAAAAGGACATGTCAAATATTAACACCCTGCTTTAATAGATCCAACAGATTCAAAACTCAAGGCAGGTTATGTACTAAAATAAATGCAGTTGGAGTGGCTGTTGGTATATTGTTTATATCTGTTCTGTTAGTTTAAAGAACTTTAATCTTCTCGAAGAAAATGCATAAATATGCAATGTGACATAAGGACAAGAGACAGAAAGTGGGGCTCAGACTTCCTTTTACTCTGAAGGAAAAGAAAAAATAAACTCACAGGCATCTACAGCTTGATCTTGTGCAACTTTAATTTCACTCCTTGCAACACAATAGGCAGAGGGCATCACAATGTTGTCAATATATTTCTCAAATGTATCCAAGGTAGAATTAGGGGGCTGAATTAATCAGTAACAAGCCAATACGTGGGTCCCTGATTCTATTTTCTGTACATAAGGCAGCATAAATCATTGCGAACCTCATTAAATACCCAGCAAGCTTGAGGTAATTTCCCTGGGAGGATGCTTGGCTCAAAGCCCTCAAATCCACACGGCTGTCTCTGGCCTCAGCAGGACCTGGCAGTGCAGAGGAAATGAGAGAGAGGCCAAATGAGACAGAGAGGCAGATATAGACAGAATCTGATAGAGGACTGGCAGCAGAGAGAAATGGATGACTTGTCAAAGCCTTATGTGTGAAAGACTTGGAGCGCCAGAAATATGGGTGGAACAACAGAACCTCCAGTAATACAGCAATTTTCACTCATTTTTCGGGAGACTTGCACATTTCTGAACTTATGCTGACAGAGATATTATTCCAGATTGTTATATTTTAATCCCTCCTCCAAACATGTTTGAAGTCCAAGTTCAGAAGAAATAAAATACACATAAAGGGCAATTCAGGAAGCACTTTGAAGGTGCTGATTGTTTGCAAACCTGAGTTTGGACATCCTTCTAAAGCTTAGAGGCAAAGCAGATCTGCTCCTACAATGATGATACCAATCAAATGACACCTTTCTGCACTTTACCAATAGAATGAGACATTGCATATCAAAAGCCTGCCAATATATATGTAATACTTCTCATTCTGAAAGATAAAAGTTGTTTGCATTATGCAGATTGCACAGATAAAATACCATATCCTAAAAGCGTATGGAGGTGAAACCTGATAGACTCACAAAAAAGTATAGCTCATTCTCTCTTTTGCTAAAATGATTGTTTTTTTTAAAGTATTTTCTAATAAAATAAATTGTCTGAATTGTGCTTAAATTTGTTTATCTAAGTTTTGTTTGTGAGCTAACAGGTTAAGGAAGAGAACGCTCATCTTTCTTTCTCCAGATACATTCTGGGAGAGTCCAAAGGGAAACCCCAGGCCAGAAGGGAAATATATTCCCTGCTGTGTCTTCTGGATCTGCCAAGGGTCTCCTCCCAGTGAGTTATAGGGAAAAGGGGGATGTCCAGCTGGCATCGTAATCAGATTAACATTTCAGAGCTTAAAACTGTAAAACCGAGGAAACAACACTCATAAGCACCTTGTCTGTATAAACCGTGAGCTTGCTATATGGGGAAGGTAGAGAGAAGAGTGACTGTGACACATAAAATGATGAAATGTAATTATTGGTGCAAAACCGGAAATCCTGTTTCGGTTAAAACGTGCAGCTGCCTAATTAAGCAGCTTTTAGCACAGTTTCCTGAAGCGATGAGGCTCTGGGTTTGAATTTCTGCAAGAAGTCCAAACACTAACCAGGGACACGAAGTAAATAAACTGTTTAAAATTTAATTGTGAGATGCTTCTTGCAGGTTCTGTGGCATTTTTTTTTTTTTTTTGTAATATTTTTCTGGATGGTATTTCTGGTAAGGCCATATTTGTTCTTACATCATTGAACAGGGAACAAATACAAAAATTCCTGCCTTCTGTACAACCTTCACCTGCCCAACTTAAGTACATTCCCTCAGTTTGTACTTAATTTTTATTACTTTGAAAAAATATATAGTGTGTCTTAACCAGCTTCATACAGGAAGAGGATCTGGGGAATTTCTCTCTAGGATAAGTTGATGTCTGGCCAACAAGGCAACAACTTTCCGCCATGTGAAGCTTATGATTGACAAAAAATAGCACTTAATGGACAGGACTCTCAATTAGTTATTGAGAGTGTGAAATTTTCTCAAAACTAGATACTAACACATAACTGAGTTACTAAAATTAGTCTTGAATAGTGTTATCATCAGGATTTCTTGTTAAAGTGCATGACTTTATCAGTGTCAGCTGGCCTGACACTTCTTACCCGCTGACCGTCCCTTTTCAGTCACTTTCTATGTGCAGAGCAGTGACCGCATAAAGTATGGTGCTTGTTGACAGTTGTCAACACCCACAACAGTTGGCATTTATAGTGGCTCTGGAGGAATTAAAACCTGAACTTTTTCCCAGGAGACTGGAATGTGAGTGAAATATTACAACCCCAGGTGACATTTATTTATTTATTTTTTGGAGCTATTTTTAAACTTTGGTGGTTATTTTCTCTGTTTAGTAAATCTCATAGCTCTTATGTCAGAAAATGGATGTCGTTCTGCTAAAGATATAATACTTCATTACATAATATGTGACTGAAAACATTCTGTTTAGACAAATATTCAGCATAAACTTTATCACTAGGACAACATGAAAAGGCACAATAAGAAAATGTAGGAGAGATACTTGTATAGAAACTAGTGGAAGCTTTGACATTTTGGAAAGTTGAGTGAAAAAATAAAAGTAGAGCAGAATTTTTTTTAAAAAAGAGACCATTAAACATCACAAACTAATCCATGTTTCACCAGATACAGACTGTAGTGTTTACATCTGTGACAAATCCATAATCCTGTTTTTCATTACTGTGTAAATCTTGATTTTTTTTTTTAGTGTTTTTAATCTGAAAATGTTTTTTACCCCCTTTGCTTAATCCTGTTTTGTTTCTCTGCAGCCCTAATGTGAAATTTGTCTTGAACAGCTGGATATCCCTCAGTGACATGTGTTCAGATAAACAAGTTTAACAATTTTCAGTCTTTAATCAACCGTTTCTTATTATTACGCTTCAGTATAGCTATTACCCCGGTTTGCCAATGCAGTCAGAAACAACAAAAAAGGCTCTCAGGGTCTGGATATTTTACACTAATCACATAAATGTATGCCAGTGCCGAAACTAATTTGAAAAAAAGATGTTTGTTTACAGTTTAGCTGATATCACACTATAATACAAGACAAACTGCCTCTGGGAATCATTTCAATTGGACTTTCAGTTTTGTAGTCAGCCAAGCGAGAACCTCAATCTGCTTTTTTGCGTGTGTGCGTGGGTGTGTGTGTGTGTGCGTGTGTGTGTGTGTTTTTAACTACCGTCTTTGTGATTTCTTAAGTAGCTAAAGCCAGACATGTTGGTGTTCACCCATAGGGAAACCCTTTAAGTGTTGATTATTACTTTAAAGCAAACTAAACTCTTTTTACATTTTCTTTTCTTTTTTATCTGTTTAATTTTCTTTATCAAAGCTTTATCAAAATAGCAGCAGCAGAGGCATGAAATCAAATTTCCAGAGTTTAACAGCTGGTCATTAAAATAAGGAGTGCATGCTTCTGTATGTAACACAAGAGTGGTTTTATGGTGTGGTTAGTGATGAGCTGCAGAGAACCTTTGGAGCTGCTCAATAATTTTTAAAAATGAGAAACAATTGAATGTAATTTTAGGTTTTTACTAGTTTTCTTCCTACTTTCTGCAGCAGAACCAAACTCGTCTCAAACCTGAGAAATTTCAGAATCACTTCAGTCACCAGTTAATAATTTCAGCTTTGTTTAGAAAGATAGAATTTGGTCCTTTTGCTGTTAGCTTGAATGCTTTGAGCTTCACACAGACTCAAAACTAGCTGTTAACTGGAGTGAAAGGTGACATTTGACTGTCCTAAAGAAAATACAAACAATGAAATGTCATCTCATCCTGTTATTTTCTGTGAAAAATATCTTAAAATGTTCAACTTAATCAGCCTACTCGGTGCAACTGAGAACAAACTACAGTTGCTGACTCAAGTCAATAACTCATCTCATCTGAAAAACATAAAGTACTTTGCCGATGATTGAGCACATTGTGTCACTTTCTAAACGAATAAACAAAAGCTCTACACTGCTTAAGTGCTTTAATTTATTTCCACAAAGTGCCTGGATTGTCAGATGAAGTTTCTTAATTGATTTTTATGCAATAAATCATTTTTTAGGACTGTGTCACTTTCAATTTTCTGGCTGTGGATATTTAACACCAGAGTACACTTGTCAACTCTAAATTGGTTTGTTTTGACTGACAAGAGATATTGGCCAACAGCAGAGAACAGGAGGGTTGCTCAGAAATTGACCTCTGCTAGATTGCAGCCTGTCCAGCGAGGCAGTGAAGGGAGCGGAAGGGGGGGAGGGGGGTGATGACAATGCATCATATACTCTGCTTTGGTTGCCACCAGCATCTCTTTCATCACCCAGACTCTTATTCATCTTCGTCATCTCAGCTGCTGCAGTAAGATGGGAGATGGGTGGATGTTAAAAGAAAGATGAGTGGTGGGTTCATTTTGGAAAAAGTCCCAGCCTGCTTGTCTTCAGCACCACAAGCTCAAACATCACAAAGATATTTTATGCTGCAAAAATTTACTTTTGAGAGATAAACATGTTTTTGGAAATATACGTTTATATACATGTTTGGACATGAAGAAGACAGACCACATAATTCATTAATGTCTGTTGAACTTTTAGGTCCAACAGACCTAAAAGTTTATGGCTTAGGTTGCAAAACAATGTCCCAAACTTTGATCGTTCAAAAATAAAAAGACATTTGCAGCACCTGCTTTTCTAAACTGGGTAAGAAGAGAATTATTTTAAGAAAAAGATATTGTTGAAAAAAGAAAGCCACAAGAAGTCCTGTTTAAGTTTACCACAAGAAATGTAAGGGGCAGCGTGAAAGAAGTCAGTCAGAAACTAACACCAAAAGTTTTACACATTCTGGAAAGACTGATGGGAAATAAAGCACATCTGAAGTTGAGAGCAAACCAAATTACCAGTGAAAATCCAGTGAGTTAAAAATGTTAATTATATTTTGATTTTTCTTGTGTTTTCATAAATGGCATAAATGGAATGACAGGCATAACAGTGGAAAAATCGTTTAATGAGATTACATGCATGGTTGTTACCAACACTCTTTCAAATGTAAAAATATTAACACATTTTGATTCAAGTCTCGTCTTTTTTGTGTCTCTGTTTCATTTTCTTTGTATCTTTATTTTCAATTAACAAGACCTTAATGTAAAAGTACAAAACAGAATTGGGATTACTGATACAGAAAAGAAATCTGATTTTAATTTCAGAATTCTGATTTCCTTTCATAAAAAAATCCCTGAAATGCAACATGTTCTTTCACGAAGGTCAGCTCTGTTTTTGTCCAGCTCGAGTCTCTGTTATTGAAGCTGGCTGCAGGTATCCATGTGTAATAAAGTCAGAGGTTATTGAAAAAAAAAAATATTATTTTTCAGTGGCCCTAATCTTCTGTACAAAACATAGGTGGTTGAAAATCAAATTTTATTAAATCAGGAACGCCAAGTCTCTGTTTCTTCTATGTTCACTAAATTTACAGAGCGTCCTTACTCATTCTCCCGTTATGTACTCTGCTGACTTTTGCAACTCTCTCATGTCTTTTTTCACTGTCAAAATCTCTGATAGCCACCGACAACTTAGCCCTGTAGGAGCTACTAACTCTGAAGTTGACCTCCTGTCAGTTATTTTCAAGTTTCACTCTTCCTTCCATAATTGATGTATCACATATCGTTAAAAAAAAAACGAAAAAAAAAAAACTTTCACCTGCCAGCTAGATCCTCTCCTCACAATGTTAGTTGAAGCTTGTTTCTCCTCATTGGTTCCTCTCATAACCACTATCACCCACTAAGCACTGGAACTGTTCGTTCACTTCATTTCTCTTGTTGAGTAATCAATCTCCTCAGTATATATACAATTCATTCTCAGTTACTCCTTGTTGGTTCCTCCTGGTTAATGACACGTTCAGATCTTAATCATTTATGAAAATATTCACCCAATATCTAGCTTTCCTTTGATCTCAGTGCAGCTTAATATCTTTCTGCCCAGCTTAGCATCTATAGGCATGTCATATTCGTCTTGCCTAGTTTACCTCACATCTTTCAGGCCTTTCTCAGTTTATCCAGCTTAAATCCCATTCTTCAATGTTGCTTCTCATTTCTGCAGGTGTGCCCCAAGGATGTGTATTAGGGGCCTTTTTATTCATTATTTAATGCTCCCTCTTGGCCACACATTTCACAAATAAATACATTTTCATTGATGACACTCAGCTTTACTTTTCCAATTCCACCTACGGTGCTGTCAGATTGTCTTATGGAGATTAGATCATGGTTGTCCTCTAATTTCTTCAAGAAAGCAGTTTTACTGATTACACAGGCTCCATTTTTACCAAGCCTCAGTTTTTTTTGATAATATTCAGAACTCCCATGTTCATCCTTCCCCTCAGGGAAAGAGTCTGGGTGCCATGCTTGATATTACCTTATTATTTCAGTCTCATTTTAATTATATCATACAGTTTGTATACTTTCACTTACACAACAACAACCGACTCTTCCTTCCTATGACGCTGCCATCCTTTAACCTTATCACGTCTCGGATCGATTATCGCAGCTTTTTTCTTTTTAGTCTCCAAAGCAGTCCCTCCATAAACTTAAACTTCTTCAGGATTCTCCCAGTACTCTATCCCAGGTCTGCAGCAGCCTCACTGGTTGTCTGTAAAAGCTGGGATGAACTTAATAACTTCAATTCTCAAGTCCAAGTGCATCCACAACCTTGTCCGTCTTTATTTGTTTGAGCAGCTTAACATCACCACTGCTTCCCACTGTCTAAGATCCTCTTCTGCACTCATCTTATTGTTCTTTCTGCCCGTCTTGTCACCATGGGGAACAAAGCCTTCAGCTGCTGTGCACCTCAGCTCTGGAACACTTTTCCTTCTGTCATCAGGACTTTAGACTCTCTTCCCTCTCACAACCGAAAACACACCTATCCTAAGTGGCATATTCACTTTAATATAGACTTAAAGGGGCAGTATTATTAGAAGTCAACTTTTTTGAGCTTTACATCATGGTGTAATGTTATTCCACATCAAAACCATACCTGGAGTGCTGCTGTGATTCTTTCATGCTTGTTTGAGAAATCCTGTACTATCCCATGGCAACCATTCAGCTGTGCAAAACATTAGAGTGGACCAGCCTCCTCCTCCTCCTCAGCTCCCTCTGACTAGTCAGCAGCTATTAGCAAACACCTGGTGGAACTGAGCATCTGCTTAGGTCATTATGCAAGCTACTTCTCAGAGCAATGCTGGTCAAAACATTGCAAAGGCGTTAATGAAGGAACGAGTAGGTGGCGTTTTAGAAAGAGGAGTTTTTAAAAAGACAGAGGCCCACTTTTATGGTGCTAAATTTCAAAGTCAAATTTCTGAAGTCATATTTGATATACATCATTTTTATTGCAAGTGAAGGTAACAGAGCTCAAATTAAAATATTTTGTCTTTATTTTGTGTGGGTTTTTTTTTTCACTTCAGTCCCAATATTATTTACATATAATTATATTCAACAAGCTGAACTTCATTGCAGAATATTAGGTGTCATTTAAGAGAGATTTTTATACACAACATATTTACAAGACCTAACACCAATCACTGAACAGACCCAACATGAAGTGAACCTGATGTAATTGCAAAATGATCGTATTCAAGGTTGTACAAACTGCATTATTTGTATGGCGAAGTTAATGAATAAATTACTGATTTTCAATAGGCTCCATATCACGACAAAGGTCATTAGCCCACACATAAGCATCCATCAGTACTGAGTTGAATTATCAGCTTATTGATGTGGGGATAGCATAATGAGCACAGGTCCTTGTGGAAAACTGAGAAGCCAACCTCTGCAGCTAATAATAGACCACAAAGACAGTCACACAGTATCAGTGGAAATTTTAAAAAAGGACTCAGTTTTCAGCCAATAAAAATGTAGATTTCCAAAAATAACAGGGTTGGTGTGGGATGCATTAGTATTCCAAAATGAGTCCATGAAATGTTCCTGCAGATGATTTGAAAGATGCAGCTGAATTTAAGGACACTACCACAGCTGGTGTGACTTGCTGGATGCTCCACAGACACAGGGGAAATTAGTGGAGACGGCGCTGCCCGAGTTTCGTCTGAATCACAGTGAAAACACATCTCAATTACAGCAGCCCCACGGTCAATTGTGATGACTTATGTACTTAACGATACCCTGCGAGTAAAGCAATGGTAGCATTTGAAAAGTTATCAATGATGAGAAATATGTTGGGAGATAAAAAAAAACATGTATTTAGCTATGACACTATTTTATTGTAAAACAGTATTATTGGCTTTTAAATCATGAAGCTAAAAAGACAACTTCAAGCTTTATTTTCTCATGCCTGACTTAAAGTATTGTTTTGTATCAAAGAATGAGAGAAGAAAACATTTTTTCTCTTGTTTTGCTTTGCTCTAAATTAATTGTATTCTTTCACTCCAGAGGAGTAGCCTTCTTGTGAACGTCTGCATGTGGGAAATGCGTGACAGAGTCAAAGAGTAGGGAATGATAGCACCAGGATTATAAGAAGCTGGCAAAGGCGGCACTGATTGGTCCAAAATCCAGCAGCATGCGATGATCTGCTGAGTCGCTGGCAAAGCCCTAAATGATTTCTCTTGAGGAGATGATCTCCAGCTGAAGAAGGCAGAGTGAGTAAAAAAAGAAATTACACCCTGTCTGAATTAATTAAACTCCTTTCCTCACCTTTTTTGCTCAACCCAGCTGTCCTGCTTCCCTCAAATTACACTCACCTGGTTTGAATCACCCTGGTTTTTATGGTTCTTTGCTGTTTTCTTCTGTTTTACCATTCAGCTCTCCTTGTGCCTGAAGTGTAAGTGTTTCTTGTTTTATTATAATTAAACTCATCTCATTGCCTTGTCTCCTAGTAAAATCATCTCCAGAACAGACCGTGCAATGTAAAAAAAAAAAATTGCAAAAATACCAAGAGCTCTATCTGATACTATCCTCCTTCAGATTTCATGTTAAAAATGTAATTTTATGGCAGGACAAGCTAAAGACAGAACTGAAGATGTTTCTCTTAAAATGCCAGGAGAATGTTGCCATTTCTTGAAACATAAAATGGCAACAAGGTAGAGGTTTTCAAAGCTGCATTTAAATGTACCATAAGGATTCAGGAGGAATGTCCTTTGGGCAGAGGAGAATAAAATAGTTTTCTACAATGGATAGGGCCAAATTTGAAAAATAAAAGCCATATCCATATGTTAAGTTGAATTCAGTAGTGGAGGGTTGATGATTTGGGCTTGTTTTAATGCCATGAGACCTCAGCACAAAGGTCAAGTCAACTGCAGGTCTTGCGTAACTCAAGCTTGTGCAAAATTGACTTGTGCAAAAAGACAGTGATCCAAAACACAACCAGAAATCTCAAACAGAATGACTGAAAAAGACAAGTGTTGCTGTGTAACAATGTCCACATCAAAGTTTTACTTTGAACCCAGTTGTAGGACTTTAGAGGGTCAAAATGTATTTGTAACAATGTTCCTAAAACTCCTTCAGACAAAAAAAATCTACTTCAACTTATTGATCCTGTAAGCTTCTAAAAATGTAAGTTAGATACTGAAGCTTTTCACACAACTTTTCCACTTGTAGAAAAAAATAAATCCTTGTAGATAGTATTAAATTTTCAGCTTAATCCCCAAACTGGATAAAAAAAAAACATTAACAGGAAGTTTGCCAGAAGAGAATTTAAGGGGGGTGACTATTTTCCTCAGCAATATGTATTTGAACAGTAAACAGAAAACCGGTTTAAACCAAAGCTTACTCTAAAAATTTTCAAGTAGGAATTTTTTGAGCTTCGTCTTAAAAGCTGAAAAGATTTTGCATTTTGGACCATTGCAGGAAGGTGAGTCCACAACTGATAAATCTGAAAGCTGCTTAGCAAACTGCTATGAAATACTCTAGAAACCATAAGTAAACTTCACCATACGTGAAGAGCAAAGGCTTCTGTTGGGATAATATCCAATGTTAAGATCTTTAAAATAATCTGAAGCTTGATTATTAACAGCTTTACATACAGGCAAAATAAATGTTGATTAAATCCTACAATTTACAGCGTGCCCATGAAAATAACATAAAGTGGAAGAAATATTTTATTTTTCTGATCAGAACTCTTGCTGTCATATTTTAGATCAGGTAAAAATGTATATATATTTTAGATAACTTAAGTATAGGCTAGTACAATTTGGCATCTTCTCTGTAACCTCTGTGGATTGTTTCACTCGCAGGATTGTGTAAAAAGGACGACTTCATATGTTGGAAACGTGAAATGCTAATGTCACGGACTGATAAAACTCCAGCAGTGAGGTAAGTCGATGTAAACACACTGACTTTTTCACAATCCAGAACTCAATGGCCACTGAAGGCAGATATGGCATCACAGATGCAGAATCTGTGAGGATGCAGGTACATAACATGAGATTCAGAGCCAAAATCAAACTAGCTCACAGAGTAGATGGGAAGCAGGCGATAGATAAGTTGCACAATTAAGGAGTTGGACCCCTCTAACCCTGTGACAAGGACAATGAAATGATCTGCAGTGCATAAGAGCAGAGCAGGAGTTTGTAAAGGCAGCAACTGAGGTGAGGGCAATCAGCAGCTAGGAGGAGAGGAAGGAGCAGAGCAGAGAAACACAGAAGTCAGGCGAGAAAGAAAATAATGCAAAAAAAGATTTTTTTTTCTTTTAACCAAACAGTTAAAAACTGCTGTACATATATATTCAGCTTCGATTATTCTGATGCACTTAAATTAAATCATTTGTAAACAATTGCCTTCAGGACTCACATAATTGTGTGTAATTAAAATCTCAGCATAAAACACAATTTCTGAGAAAGCCTCAAAGCTTTGTAGCAGAACATTAGTTAGTAAACAGCATCATAAAGACCAAGGAACAATAAAATGCATTAAAATGTTTGGTTGTTAGGCAACAAAACTTGGAACCATTTAAAGGGTTTAAATACTTCTATCAGACTTTGAAAGTTAGAACATTCAACTGTTTCTGTCAGCATCACAAGCTGACTTTATTCATATACAACAAAAGTAAAATGTAACATTTAGGACAGCAAATCGCATCAAAGCCAAGAATGACAGACGCACATCAGGACATGATGGCAGACGAGTAAAGAGAGGGATCTGCAACTTTTAAAAAGAGCATTTCCTCCCCACATGATCCTGTTCCAAAACAAAGAGCAGCATGATGCGCATCAATCAACCAAAGCCCTGCAGCAACAATGTCACTCATCTGCACTGTGCAACTGTTTCGTCGCCAAATGGTGCTGCAGCCTCCACACCAGGATGCCTTTGTAATCCCAGTTCTCAGCACTGATACATGCAAGTTTAAATTATTCTCTCTTAACAACAACAAAGTAGCTATGTGCCCAGAAAGTGACTGCATTCCACTCTGGTCACTAATTACAGCCAAAGGGGGAAATGGGACAGGAGGATGGAGAAGGTGACACTCAGTTTCCAAGATGAAAAATGCAGGCCTATTTATTACAATAAGTATAAGAAAGAACAGCAGCACATTACAAATCACTGCAGGGGAGATTTCTTTCAGTGGATTAAAAAGAGGGTGCTGCTCATTTCATTTTCTTTTTAGTTACCGTTTCTTTTTAGTTACCATATTGGCCACATCTCTGTGGAGGAAGCTGAGGGATTTGTTTGGATAATGATACAAATATGCAAATCCAGTCACTATGCTCATCATTCTGACCACGGTAACAGACGACACACACTTGGCATCTTTTCTGTAACCTCTGTGGAAGTGTCCAGAGGCATGGTATGCTGCATTAATACATATTACTTTACACTGAGGAGTCACGCTGCTTTTAACACGGCGGTTTAGCTCACAACATCAGGATCTTCTGTTCCCATCAGGCTTCACAGTCCTGCCAAGTGAATCTGCACCAAAACTGCAGTTTAACCTGGACACCTCGGACCACTATTTACATGGATGTAAGAGGAATTTATAGTAAACCCAGGAAGCATCTGCAGGTACTCCAGCTGTGAAGGAAACACACAGGTCTGCTGTCTGACAGCCCTAAGTGACATGCATTGATCAGAGAGTCACATCAGATGGGATTCAAGTGTGTAATTCACCGATGCCACTCTGTGTTTTTACTTCAGCAGCTGTCAGTTATGCTGCAGGGGGTTTGACACAGGAGAAAACAGGGAGGTTTTCTCAGCAAATATTTATGTTGTAGTTCAAAAGGAGCTGGGTGAATGGAAAGACCTGACAACTACAAAGTTTCATATTGAAAGAGAACAACAACAGAAAAAGGTGAAACAACTCAAAAAAATCATTTTTCCTTTCCATCTTGTTGAATCCTGATTCATTAAGATTGTGGAGGTGAAAATCCAAGAAGGAAGCCTCATCATGTCCAGCAACAATCTCTACAGTTTGTTTAGAGCAGTGAAAGATGTAAAATATTTCAAAGTCGTTTTTATTGATTTTTAATAAATAAATAAATAAAACAATACAGAATTGTAAAGTGGACAGAAACTGATGCAGGGTTTATAATTTTTATTTTTAACTTTTTTTACAAAATAAAATCTGAAAAGTGCGGCATAGGTTTATGTTTATCTCTCCTGAGTCAATAATACAGGAGCCACTTTTTACTGTAATTACAGCAGCAAAACCTTTGGAGAAAGTGGCATATATAAATCCTTAAAACAATAAATATATACCATTTTAGGAGAATACTTTTAAATTGTTTTTCTATTTATGGCACATTATTAACCTCTCCTGGAGTTTCCCGATTAAATGTCTGAACTCTTTCAGCTGATTTCCTTCAATGCAGAGGAGCAGCAGCTCTCCTTGTCACTCCCTCAAGATGCCAGACTAATTAGAAAGTAGATTATTTCACGTAATCTCTTGTAATTTTTGTTCTCAAAACATATATGCTTTTGCCTAAAGCAACTTCATGCATTTTTATGTTCAATAAACTCAAACCATGCAGCACATGTGGACACCCCCATTACAATAATGCTCTATATTTATTATGTTACATTTTTTTGTTGAAATTAATAGAGCAATCTTGACTTCATTCCAATAAAAAAATTAAATTTTATCTGAACTTCTAGGAACATCTTTTTCAACAACCTCACCCTTCCTATTATATTCTCTCTGCTGCCTTCAGGGTATATTTCTAGGATGAATAATTCTTATTTCTGATGTCTTGCAAATGTAATATCTTTTCTTGAACCAGCCTGTGCTAATGGGCTATTAAAATCTGAACAAAACAAGTTTTTTTTTTCTTTTGTATTTTCATTCAGTTTAAAAAATGGAGTCTGTTCATTAATTTGTTGAGCACTCTTGAACCTTCGCTCCAGAAAAACTTGCTCCTGTCAGTGTCTGTGTGATGATCTCCATGACAGCTCTTTTAAGCTGTGGAAGTACAGCAGGAATGTTGTCAAGTTGAGCCTTTTCCAGCTGAGTGTGATTACCAAAATGAGATTCAAAGATGTGAGAGAAATTATTCGCTTTTTTTTTCATCTTTTGACAGTTAGAGGATGGGATCTTTCAACTGGCATGAAGAAGCATCTGCACATAACTCGGCCTTTCCATGTCGATTTCCAGATGAATTTGAATATTTCACTGCTCACTTTTGAAGTGTTAAATTGATTGGTGACTTCTGACTGCACATATTTTCCATAGATTCACACTGCAGCAAAATCACTGGTATTAACTAACCAGTTGCTTTTCTGTAAAGCCTGGAGGAGTTGAGGCATTTCTTCTGATGATGTAAACAGGGTGTGATTTAAATATGAATGAAGAATGGATGGATGAGGCAGTGGAAAGTAAAGGTTTTATGAGAGGGGGGAAAAAAGTCACACAATTTTTATATATGCAGATATCTGTAAAAACCAACATTTCTGCTCACACTCATAAGGTTATCTGATAAGATTGAAAGTTAGGTTTTGAATTCACAGATGTGTAAAACTAACAAGAAGCTCGAGAGACATTCAGCATAAATGTGCTCCATATTAAACTCAAATGAAAACAAAAACAGATATTTGTTACAATTAAGCTGCAAGGGATTGGTGATCTGTCTGCAGTAGAAAACCTATGGCAGTCTGCCTGTTTCCAATCTTTTCACCCATTTGCAGCACTTCCATATGTGGGACTGAATCTGGAAGGTGAAACATTAATTAAATTCAGATCACAAAATCTGACACTGGAAAAATATACATGTTCAATAAACAAATAAAGCAATAAAGAAATTATTAAAACAGAAACCCAAATGAAATTCAAATTTCTAACACTTATGAATCAGAACAAATTCAGGTTTCTTATTCTCCAGCCGCCATAAGAGCATATATCTCCATCCCACTGCCACTGCCAGTCTGTGTGACTTAAGTCTGAAAAAGCTGCTATGTTGTTCACCACTTGGGACTAAATTTAAAGACCCATTTAAAGCTACAAAACTGCCACCCTAATCATTGTAAACAGCTTATGGGTCATGTTTAACAAAGGATTGTTGGCCCAAGCAGCAGCAGGGGTCACAGATTAGCAAGAAGACATTTCTATGAAGAAAATCACAGAGCAAACTAATCATGGCTCACTCACTCTGCTTTGTGAAGATCTGCTAAACAGAGCAAACAAGACATCTGTAGAGACTAATTTGAGTTTTTTTTTCTGATCCAAAGAACCTGTTGGTTTACTGAACACTAAAGTATGAGGGCATCCAGCTGAGCAGTCAGCGTCAAAGTGTTTACAGGGACAAAAGAAAGCACCTGGCTCCACATTTATCCTTTTCTTCATCCTTAATTTTATCCCTTTTTAACTTTAAAATCAAATTCTTCCACACACTGCTCTATCTCATTTTCATCCTTTGACATTATTTTAACCCTTCTCTGTGTCTCTACTCATCAGTCCTGCTGAGTGAAACAAGGCTCAGAAAAATAGGAAATTCAGATTCTTCACTGTATTGTCAGCATTCACAATACCAAAAATACAAGATTTTTCAGATCTAATAGTCATTTGTATATTTTAACATGTATGCTAAATTTGAGAGTTAGCAATAGAGATAAAAATATAATAAGAAAACCTATTAAAAGCTAAAAGAGACTTCAAACTGTAGCAGAAGTTAAACATTCATCGGGACAATCATTTTAAAACATGGATTGAGAGCTGCATGGAGTGCTTTTAAATTCTATTTACATGTGTTAGATTGGCTTTAGTCAAAGTCCAGCCTTAAATCTGGCCTGAGCAGGAGCTATTTTGCAAAGAAGGAACAAAAATATCTGTGCAAATCCAGTGAAGATATGACCATAAAGATTGGTAACAAATAGTAATTGAGTTGTTCAATAAATATCAAAAGAGCAGGGCTGAACATAAATACACACCAAACATGAGATTCTTTATAATTGATATAATGTTTGCATTATCACATAAGCTCCCAAAAAACACATTAAAGTTGGTTGCTGAAATGTGAGAAAATGCAGAAAATGTCCCAAGGTGGATATGAATACTTTTGCGAAAACACTTTACAGACTTCACTAATCAATACGTTATTACCATGCTATGTTTAAATGAACACTGGACATTCAGGTTATACTTTAAGTTAATTTCAAATGAAGGTTGTTCTGAATCGCCAGATACTCTTATGTTTTTTATTTCATAATTAATGCCAGTCTGTGTTGTGTGACTGTAAGCAGATTACAGTGCCTGAGCCTGGGAGGAATTTCCAACTATATGATAAATGGTAACATCAGTTATAATGAACAGAAAATGGAAAGCAGTTGTGATGACTAATTATATGTAGCCACAGGGTTTTATGATGTTTATCAAACCCCTTCTCTCTTGAACAATTTAATTCTTAAGCTCATCTGATGAATAGCCAGGCATTCCTAAATAAACCACAACTTAATGATACAGCCACATCACAGTGATTACTGCTTGTTAATGGGATGCGCTTAAAAGCCAAACTGATTTCAAAAGTTTCATGACATAATCCTGTAAGTAGGTTGATTAAAGTTTTAGTGTTATGCAACTTTAGAATAGAAAACATATTAGGAGTATTCTGTGAAGTTATTGCACACGAATTATGAAAAACAATGAATGAAGTGAGTTTTAATTTAATTCATGTTCACAATCACACAAAAACAGAGAGTATAGGTGCAGATTTAACAGCTTTATCGGGATTTCACCTCTGGGACCTCCTCAGTTACTGGCTTCATGAAGCTGTTCTCTTGTGTTGAAAAGGAAGAAATCAATTTTTTTATTACCCATTTTCCTAATTTATCATATAATTACAAAATAATCCAAATCAGGACTACAGGCAGGCCCCCAGAGTCATCCTTAACCTGTGCACACCTGATTGTCCAGTTGATTCTCTTTCATTTCATATCAGCTGATAACTCAGTTGACACTTTTCTAATCATCTAATTTCCAAATTATAAACAGGTCATCATGAATAAACTGCTGTGGCTTGGCTGCCTGCCCTGCTGTATCAGCCTTACTGCACTCCTATTATCCTGCTTTCCTTTGTTAGGCTTTCTAGTTGGAAGGACACAGACGACCAGAACAAAATAGTTGTATTACAATCCATAAATCTTTCCAGGTATTTTTCGACTTAATCATTTCTGCTGTTTGTTTTCTTAAATCTTGAAATTTTAGCTAGTTCCGATACTCTTATTACTTGTCTCATTAGATTAGTATTTCTACTTGCTCGGTTTAGGTTCAGGTTCTTTCCCTCTTCTCCTTTTCTTTTTTTTTTTTTCCCCCCCCCGCTTCCTGCTGCTTTCCCCAGTTACTCCCACTCACCTGTATTTATCTCTTTTGGTTTCTTGGTCATTTTCACTCCCTCTCCAGTAACATTGCTCTCCACAGGCTCTTTCAGTCATTCCCATGGTTCCTTGTATTTTCCCTCCCTCTCCTCCAGAATCATCTTCTGTACATTTCTCATTTTTATTAAAAAGATCTTTTAGTCCACGCTTTTCAGCACTTGGCTCTTCCATAAAGGGTTCAAATATGACAAGTTGAGTTTTTAACTATAGGATTCATGCCTGAGAACACAGCAGAGGTGTTTAACAATAAATATGCTAAATATCATTCGGTTGATGGATTTAACTGAAGAAAAACAAAAGGTTCTGCCAAAATCATAAGGATTATGACGAAGGTTTAGCATCCACCTTTGAATGTTTTTACATTTGCCTCCAAACAAACTTTGATACAATGTCTTACTATTATAGCTGTAAGTCTTTGAGGCATTTCCACAAGCTTTGCACAACTAAACCCTCTGCTTTTCAGCTCATGCTGAGTTTGATTGGATTGGGAATGTCTCTGTACATGATGCTTTAAGTCTTCAGAAGCTCATCCTCTACTTCTCCTATGCTGTTAGTGAATATACTTTGATCTAAACATTGTAGCTCTGGCTGTATGTTCAAGGTTGTTGCTCTGCTGGAGGATGAACTTCTGCCCCAGTCTCAAGCCATTTTCAGCCTCTTCTTCCATTACTATGCTATATTCAGCTCTGTCTGTCTTCCCATCACCTCTGACCAGCTTCTCTGTCCCTGCTGAGAAAAGGCATCAACACAGCATGACACACTCATCACTGTACTTCCCCTTGGGGATTGTGTGTTCAGAGTGATGTGCAATATTAGTTTTCCATCACATATGGCGTTTTGCATGTAGGCCAAAAAGTTTCATTTTGGTCTCATCTGACCCAAACAGTTTCTGCCATATGTTTGATGCATCCTGTGGCGTGTGGTGCCCAGCAAATAGGGCATTTTGTGGCTTTCTTTCTCCAAAGTCTTACTCTTTTTAGGTAACTGCATGGCTGTGACCTTCTAGCACAATAATCATAGCCCCACAAGCAGAAATAATGCTCTCGACAAACACATCCATTTGTTATGCGCTTTTTTTAGAACACCAGCCATATAAAAAAGTGTTATTTGTATCACTAAAGTGGACACACTATCTCTGTTTAATCACATTTTCAAATATATTTATTTTTATTGATACACCTTTACTGAAGAATAGATAACAATCTCGACAGTACTGTCAGTTTTAAAGTTTTTTAATCATTAATTGGATTTTATCATGACATAGATAAATCATATTCTTATAGTCATTAGAAAATTATCTTGATAAATAATAAACAATACAATAAATGCCCACCAGTACACCAAATATATCTTAAAATGCATTAATGCGCAGAGTGAAAACTGTTTCAACATGACCGCCAAAGCTAACATCTTCAGCCTTCCTTATTTCCATCTTTGAGGGACAGCCAATCAGCAACAAGAAATATAAATGGTCCTCCTGGATTACCTGCATTGCAAATGTATTTCAGCTTCCAAAGCTGCCTTTTCTTCAAGTACTTTAAATATGATCTATGCAAAAAAATTATTCTGGAATTATGTTACTCAGAAAAACTCACCAACAATGAACTGTGAAGAGGTGGTGGTCCACTGCACATTATGTCAGTGTCAGCTAAATAAATGATACAACAACCTTTCTAAAACAGAACAAGCAACACAAGTTTAATTTGGCTGACTTGAGGACTCGGATTGTGATCAGGTCTGAAAACTGTGACAAATCCCCTCCTGTGTGACAAAAAAATCTAACTCCCATTAGCCGGAACTCAGAGGATGCACTTCAGGTTATTTACGACCGGCACAGGTGACTGAGGTAAAACACGGTAATGATCTCTGTGTCACTTTTACTAGTTTATATCAAACAGCTCGTATTTCATCACTGCCTGCTACTGATGGCTCAATTCCAGCAGCAAAAAATACAATCAGAGCCAACATTGACCAGCTGTCTGAGTGAAAAATATGGTGTTTATGAGACGGAGGCCGTGAGGTTCTAGGGCGATGCTGAGGAGTAACTCAGTCAAAGAATGTACAAAATTTCCATCAAGAGCAAAAAGTCGTTAAAGAGAAAAAGATAAACGCATAACGTTGCAGCTTGTGAACATCCCCCAATCCCCTGAATGTAAACATGCCTGGGGTTTGTGTGACACCACAACACGCCTTTTTCTGCTGAGCAGGATCTGCATGGCACAGTTGCCCGCCCGTCAACCCCAATCAGAGTGACTGTTCAGTCAGAACTGAGTTTTCAGGCTTACTGGTGTATAAAATTCATTTACTTCACACCTCTTTCCAGACTTCATCTTAAATCAGTGGCCATTCAGCACTGATCAGAGGACTCCTGACATGCAGTCGCCTGCAGCACGTTCGACAGAAAACTCGGTGCTCAAGAGAAAAATATTGGCAGGATTAAATGTAGGTTTAGTGGAACGAGGTGTACCTCGACTGTTATCTTTGGAAGAGATCTGCACAATGGCACAAGTGTTTGTGTGTTTGTGCTGCAGCAGGGAGTTGTGAAAGAAAAGACTCTGTTTTTAGCTTGTGCACATAAAACCATACAATGATCTACTTATTCATTTCTGTTTTAGGTTTACTTATTTGCATTTGGGCTGTACAGTGGTTGAATCTGTAATGATCTGTGCAAGCTATTTGGAGCTTTTTCTTGAAAATATATTTTATGGTTCCCTCTTAGGTAAGCAATGCATGACAACTAAGCAGCATTAGTGACTCTGATCATCAGTCTTTCCAAAACTTGGAAAGACAGCACCTGTTGTGCTTCATACATAAAGATTTTTCAGAGTGACAAGTCAGAGAAACAAGCTTCTTCCAGAAACAAATTGCCATCATCATTTTGTCCAGGCAGGATGTTAAAAAAATCCTCCATGCCTTTCTTACATCGCGCTCTAATTATTGTAATTCTTTGTACTTTGGGGAGAGACAGGCTGCCCTCTTTCACCTTCTGTTGGGCCAAAATGCAGCTGCTCATCTTCAAATTCACACAGACAAGAAAACATCACATCCGTACAGATTGCTTTTCACCTGATCCTTGTGTGCTACAGACTTGACTTTAAACTTATTTTATTTGTTTTTAAATTTTCCTGTTTCGCCCTCTCCAGTGAAGTTGATTTGGCCAGACTCTCCTACAGTCTCTAAGATCAGCGTCTTCTCTGTCTTCTATTAAATCCTTTTTCAAAACATATTTGTTCCCCCTGAATTTCAAAGAACATGTTTTTTGGGGGGGTCTTTTGTTCATTTGAATGAGGTATTGTGTTGCCTTGCATTGTTTTATCTATTTCGGCTACTATTTTTGCTTCTTATCTTGATGTGCTCAACTTTGATCAACCATTTGTTGTTTTCAAACAGACAATAGTGGTATGATAACTTGAAGATATTTGGGTCTCAGGAAGTTATAAAACAAAGAAAAAAGACAAGTAAAACTCTACAAGGAAAGCAAAATAATTGTGAATGTGTTTTTGTCATTTCATATTTTAGTAATAAATATGCTTTGTAGAGGGCTTGATATGAGTTATAATCTGAGCTGTGGTGACTAGTTTTTCAAAAATAAAAGATATATTCACAAAGACATTTTTTTATGTTTATACTGCCAAATATGTGAGATCTGGTGAACTCTGTCAGAAAACTGAAAACAGGTAATTAATGGGTTTTTCAACAAAAGCCTGTTTCATTCAGCTTAGTCTATTTGTATAAAATTCACAGCATGTCATACCAAGATACTTTACAATAAAAAATCAATCCCGTTATGTATCCATCCAACTGATTGTAGAAATCAAACAATGTAGTCAAAATAGTTAACAAGACATTAATCAGCCTGCTTCCTGGCAGCATTAGTCCACAGACCGACATCTTGTAGAAAACCTGTGCAGTAAGTTGAAGAGAAGTGAGTGAAGGAGGCAATATAGAACTTTTTTTCAATCTACAGAGATTTTGTGAAGAGGAATAATCGAATATTTGTCTCTCATTAGGGTTCAACCTTGTGAAATGTTGCAAGACTCAGCGCTGTGCAATTAGCAAAAGAGAAGTTATATAAAGTATTGACAACAGTGTCATGATCAATGGGGCTTCGAGTTTATTTTGGCTGTGAGTTATTCTTTCCTTTTGTTATTTAGCTCTCTGGGTTTCTTTGATTAACAAGGAAACAAGAATACAATGAAGAATAGCTATTTTCCCTTTGCGGTGTTTTCCTGGTTTCTCAGTCAGCCTTACTCAGTTGCTCCGGTTCAGGCTCTCCCTCAGCTGCAGCACATTCAGTTAATTAGACTCAGTTTCTTGTTCCACTAATTACTCCTCCCAGTATATACACTCTCTATGACTCTTCGTGGCTTTTTCCTTTTTTCCATCGTGGATTTTGTTGTCTCTCTCGCTCTAGATTTTTCTGTGAGTCGCCCCATTACCATTAGTTTGTTTTCCTGAGATACTTCCTGCTGGATTCTTCTGTTATTCACACAAACATCCTTTTGTCTCCTTGTTATTCCTGCTTTTCAATCAGTTTATCTCTTTAACAGCCATCTCATTATGATCATGCCTGCAATTGGGACCAATCCAACAACAAACCTTAGGGACTGGGGGTACCAGTTATTGCCAGCAGTTATTAGATTAGATTGTTTATCTCCCACTGAATAAATGTTCACAAATGAAAGTTTTTTTCAAGATGTTCTAATGTGAGATCATACAACTGTTATAAAAGATAAATTCTCGATTTTCGAGACTTTGCAGCGATCCATAATGATAGTTGCCATCGAATTTTGATCACATATAGTCTTGTTAAAGCCTGTTGCAGTGACAAAATTGATAAGATAGAAATTGAGTAGACGACATAGAGGTAAGTAAGTCTACCAATGTGCAAAAGCAGCGTCCTGTAGTCGATCTTAGCATACAGAGCTTGAAGTTTGATGGTATCCCAGCCTACCAGTCTTCCTCTCTCCTCTTATCTGTTTTTAAAACTCTACCTCTTACAAAGAGTCAGAAGTACACATTTTTGTGTCAAGTAGCTCAGCTTAGTTGATCATGATTCTATTTTTGCAAAAGCAAAGTGTAAAACATCCAAAGAGGTGAACACTTTTTATGGGCACTGTATTCATGCAATAAATGTATTTATTTAATTGGGGTTGGGGAGTCAAATTTCACTTATTCGCTCTTCAAAACTCTTTGTTAAACCATAAAAAAAATTACAGCTGTGTCTCGGTATAAAATTTTATTTTCTCCTTTTATAACACAATTAGACACCCACACACGTTCTGACAGACACGAATAATTCTCCGACCACTTTTGTTTTAAAAAATGTTTCAAACAAAATCCCAAAATGTCTTCATCAGTGTTGTTTTTTTTGTTTTTTTTTTCATTTCAATACTTATTTCACTGTTTCATCAAGGACTCGCTGATTAAGCCAAAGTTGCAATATGCAGCCATCCAGTAACAGCTAATATAAATGTTTGTCTTACGTTATACTAGTTAGACTAGCCTTGCCAAATTGCCAGATGCAGGCTTTTGTAAAAAATTTTCCTGTCATTCGATTATCAAAAGGACAAAAAGCTTTAAAACATTACTGCTGAATAGTTGAACCCAAATTCAAACTCAATGGAAAAATCCTGGTAAATATGCTGACACAGGGAAAAGTTTGAAAAATTACAGAACCACAGCTTCAGTACAGTACAGGCTCAGATGGTTTTTAGTTTAGTTATGATAATTGTCTGTGAACACAACCATTCCTCAGCATCTTCAGAGTTATAGTCTAAGCCATAAAATACAGCCTCTGTCTTCAGCGAACATTTCTAATTAAAACACTATCAGAGGAGCTCTTTCCTCCATCTAACTGTGGGGTTATTTACTAGATTTGTTGCAGGTCAGATTGTCTCACTGGCTTTTGTAATGTGATTTGCTATCTTTTAGTTTCAGAATTGATTATATCTATTAATGGTCTTAATACTTCACTGCAGATAACGTAATCCCTTATGAAGCAGCTTAGTTATTTTACTTCAGCACGGCTGCTTTGTGCAGCTGCAAGGTCTGTTGAAGCAGTGACCAAGAATTTACATCTAAGAAGGTTTTCAACCAAAACCTAGCGGTTAAGTTCCTTTCCTCTGGTCATCTTTCATGTTTCTATTTCCTAATACAGCAAGGTTAAATAGATGTGAATCTATTTTTCCTTATTTGCTGAACAAAGTTTAAAAACAACAATATCTCAGTACAGAGATTGAAGGATTATGTCTATTTAGTCTTACATGTTTTGTACTGGAGATTAACTGTGCAGCTAAAAAAAAATTCATTTACTTATAATCATCTAATAACTGGAATAGCAAGGGAGATTTTCAGACTCTTTCACTATAGTTACTGTAGATAAATTAATAATAGGTCAAAACACATATTTCATTGGTCAACACAAATTTTGCAAGATAATTAATTGGAAATTTTGTTTGTTTTGTTTTTCAGATCAGAGATATATTTCTGCAATAAAAAACATCTGTCTGACCTTGAACTTGTATATTTCTAAAATGTTCGGAAAGATTTGCCCCCTATTTAAGTCAACAGCAGAAGGGGCTGGTTGAGTCGGTCAGTGGAAAGTTGACTGACACATGGCTCTCCTACAAGTGCAGCTTGTGCACACTCATGACTTCAAGGAACAGTTGCAAAGCCCTATGGGATTTGCAGTGTGATAGACTGAAAGCGTTTCAACCAGCTGGTGGGGCTTTTACCCCAGATACTCACCACGGTTTTCCCTTCCACAAAACCTTCCAATAATTTGTTTGGATAAACATCTATGTATAGATTGTCAGTGAATGGCTGTCGGCTGAGGATTTGTTGTGTTGATATTATGAAATACTTGTACTTTTTGAGAAACAAGTCTTCTGTTTTCAATAGATGCAAGCTATAAACATCAAAATGATCAGAAAAAAATGAAATACATCACTGTATGTGTCTGTGTGGAATTTTGACTCTTTGTAAAAACCTATAAAGGTTTGATTTTCATTTCTTCCAAAAAATATTTGCTTACAATCTTAACACACTTGGGTCTCTTGCTTTACTCAAAAGGCTCAGAGCACTGACTCCCTGACAATTAGTCTGGCAACACTCCATAATCCAATCAAAAGGCATCCGTAATAACCTGTGGGATGCTAATTACGGTGACGCATATCACCAACACCAAAGTTTCCCTCCTGTGTACTCAGGTTCATTAATGGAGCACAGTGGTTGCCACAGACAAATATGTTTCAAACTGAAATGGGACACTGTTAAAAATGATCAAACAACTCCTTCAGGAACTGAAATGAAAACTCATGTTATGAACAGAAACAGAAAAAAATTTTTGAGCTCTGATCCACTTATAACACTCCATGATTCAGCCGCTAGTGTTGTGCAGAGGGTAAGGCCACTTCTGTTGTTCCTCTGACAGAGACGTACGGTCTATAAAAAGCATATTGATTGAACAGAATAAAACCTCCTTACATCTGTATCACTCCTCATCATGCCGCTGCCCTTGAGGGTCAGTGTCTTTGGTAATTGAAGGTGCCTGCCAAACACTTACTGTGAAGGACAAAACCCATTTGGCCAAGATGGCTGATAAATGCACCTAATGTCTTTGCTATTCAGATGCTGTCTGCAGGACTGAGGTTTGTGTATAAAGCCTAAGGCAATGGAAATGTTGGTCTTCTCAGGTCAACTCTGACAAATCTCTGAACCCAGGCGGGTTTAAACTTAGAGAAAAAATGAAATAGCAAGCAGCAAATGTGGAGGAAGGAACAATGAAAATAACCCATATCAATAACTTTGACTGAGATGATGTCTCATGAAAAACAGGGCTTCAGAAATAATGAAAAGAACCATTTGACAAAGGTTTTTTTAACTCCTAAAGCATGGCCAGATACCTAAATAGCTGCAGAGACACTTGACGTTCCCTTTTTTTTTTTTTTTAACTTGTTTTTATTTTAGCTGGAGTAATAAATATAAAGAAGTAGAAAAAGCTGCTGGTGTAGCTATATACTATGTGGTCTCTTGGGAATGTTTGAGTTATTACTGCTGTTTAAAAAGTCCAAAAGTACATCTGAAAGTAATGAAATCTTTGCGCCATTAGCGGTACAATGCAAAATGACAGTACCTTTCCTAAATATTAATACCCCTTTAGCCTTTTCTTCACATTTTGTCATACAACAACCACAAACTTAAATGTTTTACTTTGGGATTTTGGCCAGCAAATACAAAGTAAATTGTAGAACCACCCTTTTCCACAAAAGGAGTTACAGGCATTTTGTGGTTTTGTGGTTACAGACTTTCACAGCTGAACGTTTTCTTCAAATTTTCTTGGCAATGGAGGGCAAACTCAGTCAGATTGGATAGGAAACATCTACTACCCAAAAAATGTTAACGCCTTCTTTAAACTCTATTAGGTTTTAGAGCTAGGCCACTATATCACCTGAATATGGTTTGACCTAAATTCTCCGATGTCCAAGATTCTTTGCGTTTGCTAAAGAAGCCTGTATGTGTGAAAAACAGAAGTGCAGTACTAGCAGATGATATTTCATAGCTTTTTTATTTTTATTTTTCACTGAAAACTTCTCATTTACCCTGGTGGTAATTCTTTCTAATATCACTGTTTTGTTACTTTGTGTTATCTATCACAGAAAGTCACATTAAATATCTTAAAGTTTTTGGTTACGTGACAGAATGTGAAAAATGTCAATACTTTAGGAAAGCAGTGCACATCTATTTTGTACAAACTGCTCAAAAAGTGCCTAACTGTGTCACATTCTTATCATTGTTCTGCACTTCAATATCTTAATGAAACCTGCTTGGCTGGACCTTCCAAATAAAGTTATCGTGTTGAATAATCAGTTCACTTGCTCCCCCATTTTTATCAGTATGTAGTATTACTTCAAGATCACAAGGCTTAATAAATGAGAGAGGGTTTTATCTGTAATCCAGAGGCAGTGATTGTAAGATTAGATTGTTTATTCGGTTTCACAGTGTAGGCTTAGAGCTGGTCTCGCAAGGGAAATGATCTTTGTAATTTGAAATAAAAAGAGTTCTCAACTTTGAATGAAAATTTTCATCAATGCAAATGAAATAGGCCAAGCAACGGCAGGTTATTTCTACCACTGAGGCCTGCTGTCAATATTTAATAAGCCGTTGAGTGAAGAGATTAAAGAAAAGGACATAATCAGATAATGATGGACTTGTAAAATTGAGAAATAATTTATTCATTTCTGACAATTTTAGAATTCACACAGGAAAATGTTACAAATGTGTTATGAAAATTTGTTATTAACATACCTTTTAGATAATTGAAACTGTCAAAGGACTCGGGGACTGAAATGTTTGCTGAATGTTAGTGAAAAAGGGGGGATGAGGTGATGATCTGACTGACTCACCTGCAGTGAGGTTCTAGAGCCAGCAGGATCAGTCAAGAAGTTTAATGATATGCAGAGATGCTGACATGACATAACTAGAAGTCCTGTGGAGCAGCTGGCATTAACTTACCCAATCTAAATTATTTAATGTATGAATCTGTGCATTTTCAGAACCTCTAAAACTTGAAAACATCTCTGACTTTGCCAGGTGTCTTCACATTTACGGTTGGAAAAGCAAAAACAAACTTTTTGATGCCTTATTTATGACCTCTGGGCTCAAAATGAAATGTTAATATACCTTAGATCTTTTTTTGGCACAGCATGGATCATGGAGAAAGCACATTTCAGTTCATGTTTCAGATCTTTGTAACCTAAGATGTTGAATAAGTCCAAGTTGATCTTACAATGGATCCAAAAAGCATTTACAGTACTTCTCTTGGGTCACATTTTGTTATGTTACAGCCTATTTCCAAATTATTTTAAATTAATATCTTTCCTCAAAATTCTGCATATCAATACTTCTCTATGACAATGTGGAAGAAAGTTTTTGAGAGTTTTGCAAATTTATTAACAACAGAAAACCAAGTAATTACATTTAAGTAAGTATTCTTTGGTCAATATCCACCTTTGGCAGCAATTACACCTACAGGTCTTTTTGAATATAATGGGTAGTTTCTCTCATTCTTCTTTGTAGTATTTCTGAAGCTCCATCAGATTGAATTGGAGATTTAGATATTTTCAAATCTAAATCTCTAAAATCAGATGAGGTGAGATAAGAAAGCAGTTTGCAGCAAGTTGGCCATGCCTTCCAGCAGAGATCCTCTATTTCAGGAAAGATGTTTCACATACAAACTTTCCTTGAGTGGGTGTTAAGTTTGTTTCACATAAAAACAAACACCCACAGTGCAGATTGGAACAGGGACATGGAGGGTTTCAACTGTGCCAGTGATGTAGAAAACATCATGTTGAGGTTCCTTCAGGTGTAGAAGATCTAAAACAACTGATAGTTTTAAGCTGTGTGGAAACAGCAAGGCATATAGAATAAACAGCAAAGCTATGGACATCTAGCATAGTGCTGTCTATGTATTATGCTAGCGGCGACAATTGTTGTCATGCTTACATGCACTGTTCTTATGATCAGAAGATGAATGAAAGTTTACAGTTTTCTTTATATATCAGTAGAAGAGACTTGGAAGAACATATGTTCAAAATATTTTATTTGTATTTGTTTGTTTATTTATTTTACTGACTTCCTATTCTACAGGCTTATGACAGACATTTCCCTCCGGTGTTACATTCAAGAAGTAAAGAGGTCTGGTCATGTGACCTTTCACACTAGATACATAAAATTGATATTATTATTTTATTTTAAAACTTGAAATAGCTACCAAAAGTCAAAAGAATTCTTCTAGAGATTCCAGAAGTTAGAAAAAAATGTCTGGCAACAATTGTTGCCGGTGGGATTAAACAGGTTAATTTACAAAGTAATATGAAAGAGTGAAATGCTTTTGCATTGAGATGCCTCAATGAAGACCAAGAAAACCAGAAAACAAGTTTACCAATATCTTTTGTTCTACAGTGATATCTAATACCGGGTGTGAGCAGGAAACTATAATCGGATTTCCTCTGTCTGTCAGGAATGAACATATTTTTCAAAGTGATTTGTGAGAGACACTTTTCAATTTCATTGCATTCTGTGCAGCAGCATCTCCCAGAGGCGGATTTTCCAGACAATTATTTGCTGCTATAGAGCTGTTTGCTCGCTTGCAAACGTGATGCGACCCGGTGGCAACGATTCTGCTCTACAGGAAAGTATTAAGTGTGAAATGTGATGTCTGGTACGGTAATATGGATTCACTGTCTTACTGCAAAATCTAATACCCTGAGATAAACTGTAGTTGTTTGTTTTCATCAAGTTTCAAGTTGCTATACGGATGAATATACAGAAGAGAAGACCCTGCAAAGATTAATATTCTGTAATTAATATTGTAGTAAGCCTCTCTGTTGTAGTATTGTGCATGTCCACTTCTACCGAAACTAATTATCACCAATGTGATGAAAAGAGGAAGTATCTGATAGACTATAGGGACACATTAGTCCTCATTATAGGATAATCCATGTTCCTTAGAGACAAATTATGACATCCAACCTAAATGTTCCATCCCTATAGATGTTTGGAGTATTTTTGTTATTTTATTGAACTGAGTCAAACCTGAGAACCAAAGCAAAGCCAGGAAGTATTTATATGCCATGGTGGGTACTTACACTAATGAATTAATACAGAAGTTGTTTTTTCTTTTAGCATTTTTACTGACTTTGAAAAAGCACACTTAGCTTCCAAAAAATACATTTTTCCAGATGCATTCTAAAGTGCTAATTTACTTGGCTGTTTTGTAAACTTTTAGCTGAACAATGTTCGACATTTTTGTTGAAGTTTAAGTTGTCTACAATTGTTAAGAATTGTTCAACTTAGATGTTTATATTTGTGCTCTTATTTTGATAAGTGAGTGAAGTTTTGCTGTAGTTCTGTTTCTTCTCCTCACATTCTTTCTCTCTCTTTTTGCCAAATACAAAGAAAAAAACAAAATATGAACAGTAGAGAACAAGATATAAACATAAATATCGACAGGACACCAGAACAAGTAACTTAGTATTTTAAAATTAAACAAAAACAAGAGCTGTTGTCTTTCAAGGGCAAACATAATTTGAATAGAAGTTAGCGTTTAGCATTAGCAGCACCGATGTTTATGATAAGGCTTTAGGGTCTGTGAATCTTCAGACAAACTGACCTTAAATTTTTTATGCTCACTGTTTAAACTTATTTCTTTTAGCTGCATGTTTTGCTCATTTGTTCATTTCACCAAGATGTTCTGTGTCAGCAATCCAAACGGGAGATTTGGTGCATTAAAGTGCATGTTCTAAGAGTGGCTATGATGTTTTTATAATCTTAGGCAAATGCTCGTGGTGTGCCAGCTGAATTGGGACATTCAGCGTTAAATGTTTAATTTCTAGATTCACCTTGCCTGGGTTCAAGTCAGAATCTATGGCATTTCTGCTGAAAATTTTTCACTTCCAGCACATCTAGACAATTATATAGGACTATTGTGAAACAATACCTTTAAAATATGCAACAGATTATTTTTTAACTAACCTTTGGCCGTTTACTGGATTCTCATTTGTGTTTTTTAATTGCACAACTAATGTTTTTAACACTTGGGCAATCAAACTTCTAGCCATACGTAGCTCACACAATGTGGTAAATTAGTGCAATTTTTCAGAATTTTGCCTTCTGAGGAAGACCTTAATTGCTGTGCAATATTGCCTTTATTATTAGCCCTTATTTTTGTACAATAATTAAAATAGAAATGAAAGCTATTGTCTTTTTTACTGGTTTGAAAATTCTTGCAACTTCTAAATTCAGAATAAATCCTCTTGTGGATCAATTGTGAATATTTAAAGAATGTTGTGACAGCACCATATTTTTGATGAACATTTAACAATAGACTTGTCTGCAGACAGAAACTTTTGGTTGATTGTTTTGGCTGTTTTCTTTTGACAGCCAATGTTATTTTTCCCCCTCTGTCTTTTCTCATCAGCAGTATGTTTACAATTGACTATAAAGCTTGTGCACCCAGATGAATTCAGAAATCGTTTGAGATTTCAGTGGAATATTCTGTTATATTGGTGCAAGTCATCCTTTTTGGAAAAAAAAAAAAAAAAAGACTGATCTATTTATTGTTTTAGCACCACTGCTTTTTCAGTGTGTTGAGGATTTTTACATGACATAATATCATAAATTCTGGGCAAATGCAATTTCTCTCCAGAAATTAAGTAAGATTTCCCCAGAGGACATAGTAATGTTTGATCAGGCATTAAATATCATTTCTAAATGTCAAATTAAATTTTTTTGGTGTATATAAATATATGATTTCAGCTGTGAGTGTGTTGCAGAAAAATGTTATTATAATTCTCAAAACCATAATTTGCAGTGTTTTCTATCTTCAGTATATAGAAAACTGCAAAACTGCAAGGACAGACAGAGGGATTAATGGGTGGATGGGTGGTTGTACCTTTTAGGGCCAATCTTTGTGAAATAAGGTTATTTTCTCTTACAATTGTTTCCTGGTGCATCTTTCAAATAGATTCTTGTCTTACTGAGAGTTGTGTTCAGTATCAAATCAGGATTGTTAGTTGAGGGTTACTGATACTTGATTCAAATTAAAAACACTTAAAATGAGCTTTTAGTCTCACATTTCAATTTATTAACATAATTTGTAAACTGATGGATCATTAAAACCATTTGTGAAGCATTGATAGAAACACAAATTTGGTTAAGTACTTGATTGCTCATTCTTTTTTTCTTTAGTCTTCATTAACTAATTATTCTTTAACCTCATGTTGTTTTCAGACAAGGTTGTGGAAAATAACCTTAGAAAAAGGATGTTATAAGGGCCTATATTTGTATCCATTTGTATTATGTATTATTTTAGCACTTTTAATATACATTGACATGTTTTAATATAATACACCAAATGGTAAAATTGCAGCTCTTTATGTTCAATGTGTTGACATTTTGTTTCATAATGAATTTGTGGCAAATGTATTTTTACAGAAAATATCACAGGAGCAAAGGGTACATTTTAATTACTAAGTCAAACCTTCTTGTAATTACACAATGAAAGTTGCTGCTTTGTAGAAATAACGTTAGATTCTGCTTCTTTTTGTTTTTGTCTATTTCACCCTGTAGAAATTAAACAACGAAAGTGGGGACTTTCATGTAAGCATAAAAAAAAATTATTTTCTTAGTTTTAATGCTTTGTTAGTAAAGGTGAAAAGCATTTTCTTTTAGCAGAAGAAAAACATCAAATATAGCTTCAAAGAAGAAAGCAGCAGAGCACGAGTGTGGAATTACTGAATAGCAAATTCAAAACCACTTAAACGTTACCTGTTGTTGCTGACACATGTCTATTTGGAGCTTTTTCCATTAAAGTAATTCTATAGTCAAATAGGCAGCATTTATATAAAGACAGAGGGACAAAACAAAGTCAATTTCCGACTGCCTGTGGCTTGGAGGGTGCATACATACAAGGACTGAAGATATTTCCAAATGGTGGAAAAATAACACTTTAAGGATCTTCTCATTGTTCATCCTCCATGGATGAAGCAGAGTTTGGGGGAAGTTCAGGGAAAACAGTCTGAACTCCATTATACAGAGTTCAAATATCTTATTCTTGACAAATGGAGCAGGAAAATGGAGAGACAGATACTAATAAGGATGGTGGTCCAGTGTGTAATGGTGAAGAAAATGCAAGCCACTATCAGTTTACCATTATGTCTGGGCAGAGGGATACAAGCTGAGATGTACTTATAGAGTGGAATAGGTCACCTGTAGAAGTAGGAGGAACTCAGAGTCAAAGTAGTTAAAAATGGATGCCTCATTGGCCCCTCCCTTTGGTCATTTTTCATTAATGCGCCAATGGTAGGGCCTGTAACTTTCTGGATTTTCTATAAATCCTCTCCTGTGCCAAGAATGCCTTAGAACATAAAGTTTGTTATAGCTTCAGTAAACATGGCATTAGCTTCCTCTGCATTTTTGTGTCTGAATGTGGTACATGTCTCCACCAGAAAGCTTAGAGAGTGATAAATTCAGAGAACTCCCAAATGCCACGAAATCATTCTTCCTCCTCACACTGGTAATCAAGGCACAATCAGCTGCAGAGACACATGATGAAATCTATCCATGACTGTGACCCCTCAGTGTGAAAGACAGGCAGATGGCTTAATTTAGCAATCACCACACAGCTCAGATATATGATTGGGTCCATTTTGTCCACATTCGTGTACAAATGGTCAGTCTGTAAGAACGGGGCTACAAACACTTCAGCTTTCAATCAAGAGAAGAAAACCCGTTATTACTCTGGTTTGTGATAAACTGCTGTGACAGAGTACAACAAGTCTCTGATTTCTTATAAACACATACCAATTTGTTTATAAAAAGGCATGCCCAGGGGCTGTAGAGCACACTAGAGATGGCTCTTGGCAATGTCCAATCAAAGGCAGCTTTTATTGGATGTTGCTAGGATACAAAACTTTTTATACGTAAATCACCTCAAACATGATGAGAATTGTTCAGGCACGACACTTGAATGAGTTGCATCATTCAAGGTATTATGTACTTCAAAAACTACTTGGAATGCATAGAAGTGGGAAAACTAATGAGAAAAGCCGAGGAGAGATGTGAAGGGACTGCAGCCCGAAAGGAGATTGGGCAGCATGCGCAGGAGGTACTGATTACTGAATTCAGTTCAGACTGTGGAAGTGATGTGACATGTTGTCTCTCCTCAAACGCAAAAGATTCTGCGATGATGATCCTTTTTTTCATGTCTGTGCTGGGATGTTTCGGGTAAGCTGAGAAGAATGGCAGGAAAATCTTCTTGAATCAAGATCTGACAACTGGCTTTACATTTTCAACCGTATATCCATCACAGAAATACCCAGTCTAAATAAACAAGGAAATCTTCATAAAGTAATCTTAATTGCCTCGGTACTGAGAAGAACATAATTCCCTTGTGCTTTTGTTATAAACCCTTTTGAATGAACATTTCCTATGTGTTTCAGAAAGTATTTCATTTAGACAGAATGAAAGACTGAGGTATGTTTGTATTTCTTTGTGTCTTTAATTTCTTCACTGATCAAACAACCATATGCTTCTCAACATTCCCCAAAAATGAAAAACACTCAGAAATGTTGACCATGCGCTCACAAAGCACATGATAGTATTACAAATTAACTAAAGAAATTGCTTTAAACTGAAGAAAACTATCTGCAACAGTTCTATAAATAAATAAATGCTCTGGTCAGAAGTTTACATACACTGTCATTGATCTCACTGTCAATTTAAGCTGAGGCTTTTATTATTTTATTTATTTTTTTAGCTTTCCCATTATCATGTGAATTGATCACACACAACTGCAATAATTTTGAAGGCCAAGAATTTGTGACCAGTGGATTTTATGTCATCTAAATCTTTTTACATTTTGGAATACAGGGTCAGGTACATTTAAACATCTTAACTAGTATCTCTTGACAAGTTGCAGAGAACCCACTTTTTATCTTTTTGCCAATGAGGTTTTGGTAAATTACCAGTCTAAAAGAGGGCAGAGTTTTGAAAGTGTCTACAATGGTGCAATCTGCATTTAAGAAAATATGTCTGAGTTTGTATAAAGTGACCGGAACAGTTTCTGCCCAACTTTTAAAGAGAGTTTCAACTGCATATTTAAAAAAAAAAGAAGAAGAAAAAATAAAACAGCTTTGTGCAGGGAAGCTGAGAAGTCTGCATTTATGAAAGCTACATGCTGGGAACCAGCACATTTCTCCAGCTGAGAGTGACATCCTAACTGGGACTGCCACTCACTTGGGACTATTATTGGATCAGCAAACATTAATAGGAATCTCAGAGAAGGATTTGCACTTCACCAGATTCTCCCTTTCAAATCTACCACACATGACACAGAGAAATATAGTTATGTCTAGTCACACTACAGAAACAGAGCCGAGCAAACAGTGATTACTTGGCAGAGCACTCAAATGCAAACAAATCAAGTGGGATAAATGTGTGTAAACTGACAAAACATGTTAAATATAATTTTGAATGTGGGAAGAAGACAAGTGACAAAACCAGAAATCACCACTGGAATATCTGATGCTGAACATTCAGTTAATGATGTTGGTGTGTGATACATATGATAATACTTACATTTCATTGACCTTTCACATGTTGCTGCATTTATAAAACATTTACCAGCCTGTCCTCCATCAACAATAACAATAAGAAAAGAATCGAGAGTCATGCAAACTAAAGCACAAAAAATAATTACAACACTTCATTAAAATAAGAATTTGTCACATTACATGGGGCTGAAAAGAAATGGAGACCATGTTTTCAGTGTAATGATGATTAAAATGTGACATTTATGGGTTAACACTTCACTTCTGCTTGAAAGAGCATTTTAAGTGGTGTGGAAGTATGACAAATCATCCTAATGAATTGTTGGTCTTGGTTGTTAAGCATTGTGAAAAAGTCAAAATACAACTCAGACCAATGCAAAACAAAGACAATATGAACTGCACATTTTGTATGACAAAGGAAAGGTAAAAACTTCTTTGAAGTAAAAATCAGTTACCACAGTAATAAAAAAAATCTTAGTAGTCTGTTCATTTATATGAACAACAATTACTGGAACTGAAAATATTAAAAAAATATACAAAATCCCGACATCCACAATCATAGCAAAAGTAGAAACATGAAGATGAGTAGCAATATCCTGAAATCACATCTAGGAATGTTTGTCTATAGAGGTTACTGTTACTGAAATCCTTTTTATTTTGTATCTGAAAGATGGTGATATAAATAAAAATGCAGGATTTTCATCAATACTTAAAGAAGTCTGTTTTTAATTTTGCATCATCTTGTACTTTTTAAGAGTTTTTCACTGAACTAAAACTTGTACAGATTTTTGGTTTTGGTAACAGGTAAGTGTAATTGCTACAAAAAACAAATGTATTGACCTTTTAGTTGTTTTCTATGATGTACATTTAGCTTCATCAAATTCATGTAGAGTTACATTAACATATCTTTATTTCAAAACATGTGACTGACAGATTTCTTTTGAAGCTTTATTAAAATCTTCCCATCAGTTTTGATTTCATATTACATCATAGTCTGTCTATTCATTTTAAATAAAATTTGGAGTAAATCTAACAAAGCACAGCACATAACAGATGAGAGGCACTGACACATACAAAGCATAAGCACAAATTAGAAAGCTATTTGAAAAAAAAAAACATATTTTGATTAAATAAATAAATAAATCAGTCTAATAATTGTCCCAATGGATATAATATGGGCATGTCATCTGATTCCAACAATCTTAATCACTGAGATTATATATGACCTGAGAAAGTAAAGCTCATCAAAAAGTTTGGTTCACCTTAAATGGAATCAAAGTACTATGATGCCTGTTATTATGTCAGAGTACTCTGATTCAATTACAAAGAAACAAAACTATTTTTACACATTTTTAAGGCACCAATCAATTTCTCAATTGCAGAGGTAGCCACGCCTACTTACTTTCGTACACATGACTGACAAACATAGGTCTCTGAACGTTCTTCTCTTATTGTTTATGTGCATGCGGATAAGTCTTAAGTATAAACAACGTTATAACATTTATAGCCGTAGCTAACTTGTAATGCATGGACCTTTGAAAATAAAAATGATAAAATTAAACAAATAAAATACTTCACTAATAGCATATTATATAATGAATAAAACTGTTATTCTCATAATATTGGCTCTGCATTTATTAGATAAAGGGTTTTTTGGTTATATTTACACATAGCTTAATGTTTAAAAATAGATATTTATTCAACAGCAAATTTGTTTTACTGGGCCGCTGAACTTTAATCTGAGCAAGATGTTTGTTTTCTGTTTGAAGTAAGTTAGTTTTACATGGTTTATATGTAAAACTAACGTTAATGTGGCCCAATAAATCCATCCTAAGTTTGAAAGTGCCTATTACTTCAAAGAACTAATAATTAAAAAACGCGATTACCACTTATTAATTACGCAAAGTGTAGACCTGTGAAATGTACTTTTATTTTGAAAGTACGTTTTACTGATATGACGTATACAAAAACAAACCAACCAAAACACAACGTCATCGAAAAGCACGTGTGGACCTTCCGCTTCCCGTACTTCGCTCCTGTCACAGCTCCGCCATTGTTTGACGTTTCTCGTTGCTAACAGAGATGTTACCTAGTAACTCGGCGAACAAATGACTTAGAAACTTCACATGAAGACCTGCGTTTGTAGGAAACCAAGCTCAGAGGGCATGAGAGAGGACACAAGCCTCGGAGAGGTACTTTTTTTTTCTCTTCGCTTTCTTATGTCACTTCCTTGGCGCTACTGTTGAGTTTGAATACATAAATACATGCACAAGTTTTCTTTTTTATGGAGTTTTGTGACCACAAATTGTCTTTAAATTTCTTTTATATAACTTTTAGGTTAACTAAATAGAGTCGCTGTTATGCTTTTCTGCTATCAGGGTAGCTGCTAAGTCTTTAGAGTATAATTTTTGCATAATAAATGAATGCTAGGCGAGAAAGTTGTGTTTTTGAAGGAAACTAAATGATGCAGGTTTTCAAAAAGTAGGAACATAGATGGCAAAGTAGTGATGGGGAACTAGATAGATGCAATTTTTTCATCGTTTCCAACTTTTGCTTTTCACAATATATGGGAGATGCAACTTTTGAAATGATTGAAGGGAAGACATTTAGAACAGTTTCAGTTTTTCTGAAAGAAATTAGATTGTGAACAACTCCTCGTGAATATAGCCCAAGGATCTGTAAATTGCAGCTGTGAGTTAGGAGTGCTTGTCAAAAGCTTTGGCTAAAATTGAAGAACTGCGTTATGCTATAAGGCTGCTACAACAGAAACTAATATTTACATCTTCTTCATTTCCACTCTTGGAGTTACAGCCAATCAAAATAAAATGTTATTTTCCTTGACACTGATTGGAAAATAAAATGTATTTACCCTGAATTGGCTGCTTTACAAAGCCAATACCATGTTGAGTAGTATTGGACATAGGTATTTCAGCTTCCAAAACTCGGTATTCTTGCAAATATTTCAGATATGTGCTTTGAAAAAATCTATGAAAAAGCAGGTTTTCTGCAAATAATTGAGGTGGGTGTCTGCGTTATCTATCAGCAACATATTTCTGTTTGTGAAAGTGATGATTTTACCTCTCAGTGCAAAATTTTCTAAAATTACCTTGTGGAAGGATGATGCTACACTTGCCTTATTTTGACTAATCCTGGGAGAAATGTTATGAGAGTGGTATGCAGGTTAACATTCTAGCAGGAGAATAACCCTAAATATACCAGAAAAACTAGAATTTAAAGTATATTCATTTTGACACATTGGCACTACAAGAGTTCAGACCTAAATTCCATAGGTCTTCAAATGCAGACCTTGAGGTCTGGTGTCCTGCAACTTTTAGTTATTGCAGTTTTGACAGTAGAGTATAGAAGATGTCCAGGCCTACTTTTAGAGTCTGGATCAATGTCGGCATTCAGCCAAAATCATTAATAATAAACATACGGCCTAAGAAGGAACTCAGAGACTAATGCTCTCTTTCTCAGTTATGTCTTTTCTACAGCTATACTGACTGTAAAGAACTACAGCGTGATGCAGCAATGAAAAATTGCTTGTTTGAGGTGTCCTTTCTGTGATATTACTTTATAGGATTTGTTCTGCCAGTAAAATAGAAATGTATTAGAATATTTTTATTATTTTCCAGAAAACAAACTGATAGTTTTTTTTTAGTGAAAAAAATTAAGTCTTTTGTTATAACAGTAGTATTAGAGCGTAAATAGTTAGCTTGAAGAATTATATATGTCGACAAGATTTGTGCAACATGGTTTACTTCAGTCATGCCAAGACAAATGCAGAAAGAAAACTTTGCCTGATGAAAAAATGTTTTTAGTTACATTTTTTAACCAAATCCCTAATCTTAGGAGATAGAAATGGCAGTCTTAGTGAAAAAAAAATATTTTAGTGCATTCAAATCCTCATTCCACTGTGGCTCTTTTCAGTGTCCGTTTCCATTGTTCTGTGAAAGGAAAATATATAAATTATAATAAGCTCTAATTGTGTAATATTTGTGCTAAAGCAGTCACCAATATTTTCTCAGCAGAAATCTATACATTTTTCTTGTTTCCATTACAGGGCTGGCTTGAATTTGTGAGACATTATGTAGTGAGGAAGTGTGATGAGTTCTGTAATGGCAATATGGAAATAATAACAACCATTATTGCACTTATCTCAGTGTTTAGAAGATCAGGCTCTGCACAGAAGAGTGACGAAGCTGTTTCTAAAAATATGGAGGATCATAATTGTAGACACCTCTTCAAATGCACTCATTCCCAGAAAGGCTCATGATGAGCTGCATTTCCTTGGGGAGATTTGAAGGATTACCGAGTCATTAATGGTAACTTAATGCCGCTGATTTATGGCGTGTCATCCAGGTCTGAAGATCTTAGCCCAGTAATGAGCTGAAACACATCTTCCCAGGTATAATCCTTGCTCTCAACTCCATGCTTAGCATAGAAAGGCATCGTTGATAGAAAAAGGTTAATCCTCACATTGATTAAAGGAGGATGCCAATTGTTCTGAGCCTGCTATCAAAAATGCAACCAGAATCTGAGGTAGAGGTGTGAAAATCCTTGCAATTTGCTGTAAACCTGAGTAAACAGGTTTACTTGGGTAAAATCATGGATCTGCACAAGTTATTTTTATTTCACAGATTTGTAGCCATATATTTAAGACTTACATCTCAGATGTAAGTCTTAAATATTTTACAATCCCAAACAATGCAGCAAAACTGCTTCTTGCAAACAGAAATCAGTTGTATTAGCACACTGTGTGCTGCACAAGCTTAAACACACATCAGTTTTGTTTAACTCAAAATCCAAGATGAAGTGAAGCTCTCTGGATTTGTGGAAGGATTCCCATCATCCCTGTCTGTTCCCTTTTAGCAGTCCTGTGTCAGTGTAAACCTAAAAACAAATATTTGGTGTAGAAAGACTCTTTGAATTCAGTTGTGGATAATTTTTCTCTGCCCTTTTGGGTTGCTTGGGTTACTTCCATTCTTTTCAGATGACCTAATGTTGGACCTTTGGTTATAATATATTTTATGTATTAAACAGAAAATGCATTTAGGTTCTAACGGATCGGATAAATCAGGTGGTAAATTCTAATGAAGGAAACAGAAGTTGACCACTAAATTCTAATAAAGAGTAAAGGTCAAGTACAGCGTTATGCAATACTTTTTAGATAATTAAAATGAATTTTATTGGGATGCTAATATTTGGGAAATGTCACACACCATCCCGCTGTTAAACATAGTGATGGTAGCATCATACTGTGGGTATGTTTTTATGAGCTGTTTGATGGAATTATATAATCTTTGAAGAAAACTGCAAGTCTTGAAACTGAGGCGAAGGTTTGGTATAGCATGACAAAATCCAGAAAGGTTTAGATCAGTTTATGGGTTAGAATGGAAACTCCAAAGCAAAATGCAACTTAGATTTTGGATATTCAGAGCTGCTCTCCATCCAATCTATCTGAATGTAAGGTACTTTGCCCTGAAAGAGGAAAAATGTGGTCTCTAGATGTGCAAAGCTGGCTGAGACATTTCTTGTTAGACTTTCAGCCAGGGTCATCGGAAGCATTTCTAATTTGGAGGACCTAATGCATGGAGCTTTTCTCTCTCCTGTTCAGCTCTCACACAAGACCATTTTAATTTCTATTGTAGAGTATTTCATTTTGAAATGTCTCTTATTTTGAAAATGATCAACTTCGGCCTCCGTTTTTCCAGCAAAAACTTTTCACACACGTCAGTAGTTCAGTCCTCTATGGCTTTCACAGTTTTTAGCAGCCTGCACTAGCGATTCACTTTGTTGTTTATGCTTGGAGCATTTGGTGAGTAGTTCTAGGTAATTAGGAAAATCTGTAGTGGAGTTTTAGTGGAATATATATTTTCTTATCAAGTGTAATGCATTATTTCATGAAGCAATAGAAACAGCACTGGGAAGTAATATTTTACTGTTAAATATCATTTATAGATCAACTTTAATTAGAATTTATTTATTTTTTATTTTAGTGTGTGATAGACCTTAAATCAAGTGTCTTTTATTTCTTTGATTCTTTTTTTTATGGCTCATTTGAAGACAATCTATACATAAATTAATACAGGGGCCATCAAGAAAAAATTAACAGAATCAAGTTGAGAAATAAAAACCAAAAATATTGCACTAGGTTTTTATTTTAGGAATACTGAATAAAAAAAAAATCACAGAAAAAATATATCTCAAAGAAAAATGAGATTGAATGAGCTTCATGAACTGTCAGCTCAAAAGAAGGGAACAGGTGAAAGACAAGATGTACAACACTCTGGAAATGAAAGTAAAGGAGCCATTTCCAAGGCAATGCTGAACATTACAGTCTTTTTAAGCAGCTACAAAGCAATGCTTTTATTCTAAAATGCTCACATAAGGTAAATTTAGTTTTTCTGATTAATGTTAAAAGCATAAGCTATCCTTCCCTTTGCTTTTCTGCACATTATGTTTGATATTTTGACTAGATACACTTAGCAGACATAGATAATAAGCATTTATTCTTTAAATAGTAGGAGTCATCTATTTTATTGGGTTATTATTGGTAGAATGATTCCTAATTCTGCTAAGAAAGAGGTGCAATTTTGTCAGAAGTTACCATTTTTTCTGTCAAAATCCTAGTTTTATTTGTTCCACATGTGCTCCATTTGTTTATCCTTTATAAAATGAAGAATGAGGTTTAGAAGTTTACCCGTCTACTCTCACGTTGGACTTATTTAAGCCCTGTTGAGGACAGCAGGACCCAGATGTAACAGGATTGTCAATATTCCTCATGTCAGCATGTAGTGCTTCATTAATCTGTCTGATTGATCCTGCATCAGTGTGTAGTTCAGTGACCTTGCTTTGCACCAAAAGGAGCTGCACCCAGGCCAGTGTTACCCAGTGTGTTGCTCTTCTGATGGATCTGGGCTTGACGTATTGAAAGCTTGGGACAGAGAAGAACGACATACTCACCTATGAGTTCTGAGTGGATTGTACCGAACATCAGAGGAGGTGGCTTATCCTTTCATGTCATGAACTGTTGCAGAGGCATGAAGTCATTAGCTGTCCCCATCCATTTTCCAGGCCAGTTTAAAGTGAGATGTCATGGAAATGGGGATAAAAACTGAACCACTACCTGATAGACCTATTTCATTGGGCCTGGAATGTAACGAATGTTCTTTACATGGCCTTAATTCCAAATCAATGTTTGCATATTTCCACATCTGTTCTGAACCACTGTATAACTAACTTTAGTTATTTTTATTAAAAACCTATTAAATGTATTTAATAGGTTCTTGATCAGTCTTATCTCCCTCTGAAGTATACTTCACAAAAAATGCTGCTGCTTTAAATGATTCATATTAATGACATTTTTCAACTTCAGATTTTCAGAACCACCAAAAGAAGCCGTCTCTTTATTGATGTATTTGGTCACTGAAAATGCCATTTCTCTCTATGTTGTACTTTTTAACTGCATGGGGCTGATTTAACAAACCAGAAGGCAGTCATCTGATCTGCAACAGGTTCATTTCACATTTTCATTACTGTGGGTGAACATGCAGAGTTTAAAACATCCTTCGTTTAGCAGCTGATGACATTTCATGTTGTTAAACAAATTAACGGTACTGCTGCCTTTTGTGGCAAAGCTTTTACTTCATGTTTTGCAGATAAACACATTTGTTTCCCCTTGGGAAATCTGAACCACTATCTGATAGTAAATATGATAATGTTTTTCTTTAAGGCATACCATTGTTCTCTTCTTCAGTTACTGTCTCTGCAATGCTTAACTTGTTTAAGTGTTCACGCTTTCCTTTCTTTGCGTTTCTTCTCTCTCTTGTTGATACATAAATGACAAAGGCAGCAAATGACTGAAGTATTTATTTGACAACTTTTTCTTAATGCCTGTAGCACACACATTATTGTAATTTGACATGAAAAGAACTTGCAGTGTGTTGAGAGAGGAACAATTTGATCAATATTAGGAATACGCTTTGCTCATGCTGTAACAGTGCAGAGCTTTGTTTGGGAAACTTACGCACAAGTTGACAAATAGATGTTATTTTTCTGCTTTCCATCTTACCAGATCTATTGTACCCAACATGTCGCAATAGCCCATATCTGCAACAATCCCTTAGCAGGAGAGCCAAGTGCCTTGAAAAACGGCTCAGTGAGCACAACAGTTTAAATCACTAAGCCCATAGTTAAATAGGTAAAAGAAAAAAGTGCAGTAAAAGCATCAAATTTGGCACTTCTTTTTTATTATCAACAAATCCAATACATATAAAATGGATCCCAGCCTGTCTGTGGTTCAATATTGATGGATTGACTTATTCATGGATTTTCAGTGAAATGTAACTCTAAAATATTTGCTGAAAATTATAGGAGTTACATGACATGCTACTAGATGGTGTTTGCAAAACAGCCAGACCAGGAGTGCCATTATTTTCCCTTGGCACTGATTGGCTCCACCTTCAAGATTGTAGATGTTATCTCATATGGTAGCACTAATCCGGTTTCCACTGTTTGTATTAATGTACATTAAGGTGTATTTGGTGTATGAACTACTAAAATTTTCGGTTATAAGCATTTTCAGTGGGGACATCAAGTATTCATTGATCTTGATATTCTCGTAATCAAATTGGATGAATTCAGTATTCATCACAAAGAAATGTATTGGCAGTAATCCAACGTTACTGCTTGCTTGTATTAATTTTTCCCAATACCTGTTAAGGTTGTCTTAACACTGGTATGGAAACATATTGTCTATTCTACAATATATTATATGTTTAGTCTATTCTACTCCCAACCACAATAAAATATACCTACCCATATTGTTGTTTTACTGGCTTTAAACAGTATTTTTTTAATTAAAAAAAAAAAAAAGGTTTCTCTATTTGCACTTAGTTCATGTGTAATATTACATTAGGAAACAAGAGTAAAGTAAGATTCTAACACAGTTTCAGTACATTTTTTTTGTCATAATCTGAGCCTGGGAAGAGAGTAAAGCTGAACAGCTACAGAATATATGGTAATGTCCAGCCAGTTGATAATTTTACATTGTTTTATTATCTTTTGTTAGATGTCTGCCTCCTTTTCTATCGGACAAAATTAACCGTTTTAAATGCGAGGCCTATGGATATTTTGCCCTCAATTTTAATTATAGTACAATTAAAGTAAATAGACATCCCATAATAGATAAAAGAACAAAAGTCAATACCACTTTACTTTACCAGAGTTTCATTGTCAGTTTTCTGAGTTATTAGATGAGTTGTATTGGCAGGAAGTACATTCGCTCTACCTGAGGTGTTTGTTGCAGTTATTCACACAATCAGTTATAAATTACACATATAACCAGTGCATCAACTGTCAACAAATTGCTGCCAATAGACACCACTAAAGAAAACCCAGTGAAGCTTAACATGTTCATCCTTGCTTAGAATATATATTTAGTTAGATACTGATGTTTACCAGCTAAAGTTGGATTCACAGCAATTAAGGCTTATTAATGGATATCCACCTGTGTATGCAGAGAAGCAATTTATATATGTGAAATGATCGATGTTCACCATGTTTCATATGTGAAAAACAATTTCCTTCTGCATCTTAATGCAGTTCATTAAAATGCATTAACATAACAGGACGCCCACATTTCACCATATGGTCAGTATTTCACCACTTGACAACTAGACTGTGTGGACTGTGTTTTATGCTCAAAACCCACATATATTGTGTGTCATTGTGCATCACTGGGCTGACTGAATTTTCTTCAAGAATAAATTAAGTGTTCAGGTTTATATTATTCTGGCATATATTATTGAAGCAGTTTGTAGAAAATATTAAGTACTGAAGTTTTACAAAAAATTATTTTCTATTGACTTCAAACATTATCAAAAAACTATTATTTTTTTGAATGAGATCAGACTTTATCTTGCATGAAGTTTGTGTTTGTGATGTCTGCTCATTGTGCTATTTTTTTCCACCCAACATAGATTAGCTGTCATTACCATGTTTTTCAAGAGAAACACATTTTCTGCTGCTGCTGTATCAGGTCTTTAATTGATACAATATTTCATTTTAGAGCAAATTAAGATGTTTTTCCCTGTTTTACTTTTATTCAAGGCCTTCTGTCTCAAGGGCAATTGGCTATTTCTCCCTTTTCCACTTTGTACATTTATAGTTTTGTTCATTTTATACAGGACTTTTGGGAGTACGAAATCTAGCCTTTTGCCACATGCATTTTGTATCAACCATAAGCTGATTTGTACCTGCTTTGACAATTCAATTCAGTTTATTTATGCAGCACTATTTCTCAATACTAAAGGTACTTTAGAAAAAAGTTTTTTCAATTCAGCCACACATCAAATTGTACATTATGTAAGCTCAACTCATTCTGTAAATTTGTTTTAAATGTTTTCTGTCCAAGGAAACTCAGCAGAATTCATCAAGTCACTGACTTGCAGCATTTACCCCTGGACGAGCATGAAGCGATAATAGACAATCGCTTGTGTTGTCTTTGACTTCATAGCAGTTCCTCATTTCAAGGATGCATTTCACAAAACTTTCTTAAAGAAAGTTTCTTTCTTTAAGAGAAAGAAACCTCCAGCAGAACCTGGCTCAGTACAATGTCAGGAGAACTGACTATTACTTTTTATACTTAACTACTCCCCTTTGATATCTTAGGCTCAGGAAACCATTATGATGCCAAGTTGATTACAGTGTTTTTCCCTCCCTAAGCTTTGACCACCTCCCAATGCACCCGCCTCTGTGACCTGAGGTGACTCTTCAGCTTTTTCTATTTGGAAGTTAGATTTTTATATCGTATATACCAGCATAGTGATGAGATGAGACCTTTAAGTCATAACAAGGAATTAAATAAAAATACCTTGATACTAGATAGGGATTTTAAAAATTGTAAAGAATTGTTTAGATTCAGCTTTATCCTTGGATTAAATTATTATAGTTGTGTAAATTACAAAATTTAGTTTGCATAGTACCATAATTTATTGTGCTTCCTCATAGTGATCTTTGTTTATCTTCTGTTTCCTTATTAATTAATTAAAATTCATCTGAAAGACTGTTAATTCTGTGAACCCTGCAGTTACAACAAAACCACAAAAACCGGCTTAGACAAAAGTCTTGAGGCATATTCTTCATTCTTGTTTGGAGACTTGGAAAAACAAAAAGCAACAAACTAACTACATCTGCCACTTTGAAGATTTAGATGAGATATTAAATTTTCAAATGTCCTTGCAGTGCACTCACAGTAAATAGATGTAAATGTGATACATTGTTTTCACTATGAGGGCATAGCTGTGGGCTTTATAATGGGTTCCCTTTAATTTTAAACACTGACCTGAAGTACACCACCAATTTTTACCTCAGGCAATTTGAATTACTGTTGAAAATTGTCTGTACAATAGAATTCATCGCTCCCATTGGTCAGTCATTTTAGTCTAGTTTGATTGCTGCTTTAGGCTAAATCTCTTCATCAGATCTCAATGAACACTGATTTTCTGTGAAGTCTGCAAAAGGTGTGAAGTAAATTAATTTCATACCTGAATAATTCTTGAGGCTGCAGTGACATTGATGGGTGGAGAGGTGCTGGATGTGTCTGAAGTTAATTCAGCGCTGGAAGTGGTGTTGTGTTGATAATGCCAAACAGATTTCAGACATGCTTGACCTTTTCAAATACATGAGCTGATCAACATTATAAACTGTTTCCTGGTTTTGTACAAAAGAACCAGTCATCTAAGGTTCCTAAATCCCTTTGGACAGGGCAGTTGTTTTACTAAAAGCCATATTTTTGAAAAAGATAAAAGCTACAGTTATTTATAGGGCATTGATGGCAGGTTTTAATCCTATTAATTTCGCTAAATACTTAGTTGTGATTAATTTTGCAAGGCTACTATGGCAAGAAGGTGCTTACTTCATTGTTGGATAATGTTTCCATTTAAAATTTTTCTTTTATAAAAACTAATATTTTTATCTTTGTTGTTCAGCTTGCGCGTCTATCTCTTTTACTCCCAGTGGTAAATCCCTTGCTGGCCGTCAGCCAGCTCTTCCCCAAACAATAAAAGTTTAAATCACTAGTTCAACAGAAATGCCATGTTATCCTCTTAGATTTTGTTGACAGACTCTCGGCTGTCACTGCAGTTTTTTGATGAAAAATTGCTCCTTAGCGGCAAAAACAATCTGAAACGACTTCAGCTGGAAAGTCAGGATACAATTCTGGCAGAGCTTTGTCTGACAAAGCCAAGCATTTAGAGCAAAAGGAGCTTACTTGTTTCTGCCCTTAGGAGCAGGTTTTTAAATCAAATATTTGAATTACACTGTAAATCAGTTGTCATCCCTTTCCATTTAGGCCTTTTTTTTTTAAAAAAAAGAAAAAAGTTATTTAAAACAAAAGTATGTTTCATTTTTTCTATAGTTGTGTTTTGACACTAAACACACTAATTAATACTGTAATTCAGTTAATTCTGAATTGTGGGGGTTAACCACTTTGAGATATCTCCTGGCATGTTTTTTATGCATCTACAGTACCTTCCCTTTTCACATTTTCCTCATGTCACAACCACAAACTAGACTGTATTTGTAGGGACTAACAGAAAGTAGCACATAATCCTTAGATGGAAGGGATCTGACTCTTGCTTTTCAGGGTTTATTTTACATTTGAACATAATTTGCCTTGCAATTGTATTCAGCAATTGAATGAGTGAATGCTTCTCTTTGTATAATTCAGAGACAGAATATTTTCTTCTATTTGAGTTCATTCTGTTTGGATGAAGAGAATCTGTAAACGTCAGTTTTCAATTGTTGCTACAGATTCTCAATTTGATTGTTGTCCTTTTTGAATGTGAACCTCAGTCTCAAGCGTTTTGTAGTTGATAGCAGCGGTAGTCTCCATTGAAGAGATTTGGTCCATCAGTGGAAAACCAACATGACTTTAATATTGGTAATTATTATATTGCACCAGATTTTGATAACGGCCCAGATTATCATATTAGTGCATCCAAACATGAAATAATGTGCAGAGTAAGGAGAGGACGCTGCTCTTGAAGCTACTGTAGCAACAGAAAGAAAATAGTGGAGGATTATAGGTTATGCTTCATTTGCTTAGAGTGTGTTGCGCTTTTGCTCAATTCAGAGATTGACTTTTAATTTCTTCCTCTTATGATTCAGGCATTTTTCCTTCTGAGTCTTAACCTTTAACACTTTGTGAAATGGGTGATGCTGACCTCAGTTTACCTGGAAGATAACTGACAGCTGTTGAGAACGAGGAATAACACAGACTATTAAGAGGTTGGACATTGCTTGGCCTGACCTTCTGATCAATGCACTGCCTTTTAGAGCAGGCAGAACGGAGAGCAGCACTCACTTTTTCCCTCACTAATAAAGATGGCTCAGATAGTAGCTCCTGCGCTGGACTGCCAATACTTTTAACACCCCCATTGATTCTCATTACTGGTAATGGTTTCTTTGCTAGTCTGAGGCAGACTTTGAAGAGAGTGTGGGTGGAAAGGGGTGTAGTTAAGAGTTTTGGTCAGGAGTTGAGTTATTTTATGACCTCAGTCAGTTGAATTTGCAGAAAATATCTCAGGTGTCAAAGTGTTGATTCTTCCTGTTATTTTAATATCCAAAGGATGTTTGTGACACTGTTTAGAATGTCATCAACTTAACAAGAAAATCAGTATTTCAGATTTGTCCAATCCTTCCAATGCATTTTTTACACTCCTGAACAGCAGTCATGCCTAAGAACTTCACAAGTCTTAGACATTCACCTTTATTCACTCAACATACAGCAGTAGGTTGAGTGAATAAAGTGAAAAAGAATTATTCTAGTTGGAATTTAGAAAAAGAAAAATGAGAACACAACAAAAGTCTCATTAAAAAAGGAGAAAAAACATTCCTCACTTGCTGTTGGTACTTGAGTGAATGAGTGCCTCCAATCACTCTTCTTTAGGTAAAGCTGTTTAATGATACCATTTTACCCTAGTTGTGAACCAGCTGACTGATGGCTGGCTACTGGAGCAGATAGTCTGACTAATTAGAAAGCTAAGAAAGGATATTAAATATGCAATGTACACTTTTACCTAAGAACTGACAACACATTTTGTGTTTATTAAAAAACACAAGCTAAGTCAAATTAATACTTTTATTATATTTCAGAGTCTTGTCTTGTAGATTACCTGAGTTTTGGGATTCTTGCATAAAAGCAATTAGATCATACTTTTTTCTAAAACAAAAAAAATCTAATTGAATCTAAGTACTTTGATTCTTCTTCAAATGCCTGAAAATTAGCTTTTTCACTGACATTTTTTTCAGAGTATATCTGAGATATCTGTAAGAAAATGCAGATTTCAGCTGGTTGCATTTAACACATGTGTGCTACTACATCAAGCTTTATTGGCTTATTTCTCTGAAATAAATGACTCTTCTTAAGGTCTTTCAGTTGTTTTGTGATTTCTGTAAGTCAGTCTGTTGGTATCAAGGGAACATTTGGCTCTAATCATGAAGAAAACGTGACAATATTGTTATTTTGAGAATTCATGATTTGCCTCATTTTGCCTCAGTTGCTGCAGCACACTGCCTGTGGGATTTTTTTCTCTTCACTCAAATATTCAGGGATTAAGAAGACATCATATTGTCCTCATTTCTGTGGTACATTAGAGGATTTATTAATGACAATAGCACATAAAAAAACATTGCAGATTATTATGTAAGTGGTGGCGTGGTGATGATAAATGCATGTAAGGAAGATGTCCACAAACTGAGCATGTAATGTACTTGTAACTCCAAGAAGATTCATTGTACTGAAGTTATTTAAAGAACAAATAATTGTTCCTGCTAAAGCCTCATGCTGAGCAGGTGGGCCACAGGTTATTCTGACAGATCTCAACCTTCCTCAGTTTGCATGCTTGTTGCTCATTGAGCAAGGCGATTCATTACCTGTTTGGAAATGAAGATGACATTTGTTGCCTTCTTTGGCTCAATAATCTATAGAAATGCGTCTAGAAGCTGATGAAGTACCAAATGTGTGTGAAACTATTTGTGCTGTGTGTTATTGTCATCCAAAGCAAAATGTTCTTTGTCTAAATGTAGTTCCAGCAAAGGCTAGGTTGGAGATTTTTGAAGAGTCTTGTGTATTTTGTATATTTTAAATATCATCTTTGAATTACAGGGTGAATTTGTTTTGCACATGTGAGAAGCTTTTCTATGGCTATCATCTCCATGGCAAGCAAAATCTGTGCTCTTCAAAGCTGAATAATGTTATTTCTTATGGTTCATTAGAGTTGTGCGATATTTTTGCCTGCCATGACCCTGCCTTCTCCTTGTATCTTCCTTTTTTCTTAGTAAGCTGATTTGTTTGAGACATTTTTTTTCTGCTGCTGCCCTTGGCCAATGGGTTTGTATTCATAATGAATGATGCAGCTTGTGTACAAGGACCATAAAAGCTTAAGCTAGTTCAAATGATGACGTTTTCCTTCTTCTCTGGTGTCTAAATGTACACTTTCTGCTGCTTTGGATTTCTTATTCTTGGTATAAAACTCTTATGTTGTCTGAACCTACCTTGACACTACTCTGAGTCTTACTTGGAGTGTTAGTCTGAGTTGTTCATGATGTTTTGATCGTGTGGCTCTTATGTCATGCACATGATATGATACGGTACTAAATAAACCTGACAGAGTGATTTTCACCTAATAGTGCGTGGCAAGAATGTGCAATATTGCAAATGCTTTCTTTTTTACTGGCTGGATTAACTGGTTTTTACCACTCTTGATATAGAGCTCAGTGACCAAGATGCTAATGATATATAACAAAGATGTGGCTTTTTGGGAAAACCCAGATTCCTTAAATTATGTCCATAAATACAGTCTTCCAAATTTAATAGTTGATACTTTATTTTGGATTATTTTTTATATCTCATTTCAATATATAAGCTAGAGTACTACTTTTGTTCCCTCTGGACATGGACAGTCTCAGTAACTTTAAACATTTTCAGTTGAGTTTATTCTGCTCTGTGCTGCATCTTCAGAAATGGTTCCTCTCATCACAGGGTATAAGGAAATCAAGATGCTTGAGATTAACTTAATGAGCAATTAATGTTGCATTTTATGATTCTCAGTCGACAAAATTACATCCTACTTTAAGTTTAATTTAAGAAAAAGGTAGACACACAAAATAAAACCCTTCCATATGTTATTTTCTTTTCAATGCACACAGTAGCCATGAGCTATTTTGTGTCCTTGAGACTGAAAGCTAACAATTCCTTCACTGCCAATTTCTTTCATAAGTAAATGTCAACAGTGAAAAGAAACTTGATTGTCTTTCTGACACACACACATTGCTGTCAGGATGTTTTATCTTTTGTAGACCCTGATTCACCTTGGTCTTCATGGTGACAATTGTGTACACCTGTTTATTTGAGTTGCTTGACTTGGAAACCTTCAACTAACTGTTAACCTCATGTGAGTGTTTCCAGCTTGTCATTTTGGCTGAAGCATGTTCAGTAGTTACATAAAAATAACAAAACTCCATTCTAGCTGATATGATGTATTATTATAAGTGTTTATATCTGCAAACTTGGTACTTTGAATATTACATACCACTACGGCTACATAATATTAAGAAAACATGCATATTTGATCATATTCATGAAAGTTGCCCTAGCAATATGACTCAACATTCATAGACCCCAGAAAACGAATAGTCCATCCAGCTACAGGAAGAAAAATGTAATGTTTTGTTACAGTTTGTAGTTTTATCACAACAAAAAGGACTTTATTTTAAAAAGTAACTTCTTAGCATCTGCTGCTTTGCCTTTAAAGCAACATATTTGTAGTTATCTAGTGACTTGACAACCTTATCGTCTCCTTACCATTTGAAATCCTTAAAACAATTACATATATATATGTGTGTGTATATTTTATGATATGGTTCTATATAAATAAAAGAATGAAGACTGTCCTTTTGTTTTCTATGGATTATTTTCTATTCCAGTCTGACCATGACTTCCCTTTCATTTCAAATTTAATGAAGAAATGAATGCTGCAGAACTCAATGAAAGATCAAGCTTTCTCATGAGGGGCATATACCTGAGGTTTAAAACTTATTTCAAATTAGCAGTAACATACTTTACTGTTTTCTACCATTAAAGCAACTCCACAAAGCCTCTCTCTCCTGATGAGAGAAAAGGAGAAAAAGAAATCATGTTCAATAAAATGTGTGGGTGTTGGAAATAGAGCGTTGAAGTATGTGTAGGTGCTTTAAAAGCTGTTCCAGCCTACCAGTAATTCAACCCCCAGACTTCTCTTTAAAAATACAAAAGGCTGGAGGCAGACATGAGTTCAAGATTTTATAATTACTAACAACTGTCAACAAACTGCTGCTCTGGAAATGGTTGGGGATAAAAAATGAGTGAGTCTAATGATTTGTTTATTGACCTTAATAGTAACAATAATACTGCTCAGAATACATAACTTTAGAAAATAAGGAGCAGATGCACAAAGATGCTTGCAGGTCCTAAATGTTGATAAACCCAAGTTTCCTAGTGCTTCTGAATTGGAAACAAGGCTCAAAGGCAGGTCTGCTCCCAAACGAGAACTCAAGGAAGCAATGTTACTATGTGGTAACACGCTTTACCTACATGATATGTGTTATGCAAATTATTTAAAAAAAAATGGGGGTGGACAAAGCTGGAGGTAGTTTAGGCAGGTAAAAAGACAAAATGCTCCTGGTATTATTAGAAAACAGAGGTCAAGGAGTCAATCCTGTCTGCGAATTATTTTTGCCTGATGTTTTTTTACAAACAACTTTTTAATTAAATTAAATTAGAGGAATCTCTGCCACTGTGATCAGGTAATTTTAAAATATTTATTATACATTGTTTGTACTATATTGCTATTGCTATTGGGTTTAGCTGTCTTTAAACAGTTATTGAAGTGGCGAATAACAAAAAAATCACATTTACCGTCATACATTAGCACAAATTTAAAGATTCCTTGCCAATATTTCTCTAATAGCACCACAAAATTAGTGGTTTGATTGCAAAATTAATAATAATTAAAAAAAATTAAATCACAAAAACAATTGTGCAATCCTGGAGGGAATGATTTATGATGTCGTTGAAACTGTCAAAACTTTGAGCTGTCATACAAGAGAAAAAGAAACTGTTACCAAGTTTCAGGAACGTAACACGACATTACATTACTCAGCAGAAAGAGACACTTCTTTCTGACTGTCATGAAACAGAGAGGATAATACCAAACTTGCATGAAATTGAGCTTCCCTAATCTGTAGGCTTTACATTGACATGTCTTTAACTGGATTATTGCTGAATAATATATTTCTGAGGTTACAAACTAAAAATATAAAATATTAACTAACAAATGGGTTACAAATACTTACAAATCATAGTAAGCTCAATGCAATATTTATCACTCACTAATATGGCATGCTGTGGAAAACCTCTAAGGACACGTTCTTGTCTTTTATGTCATTATTAAAGAACGTTTGCTCTTCAAAGTGTTAAAAAGTATCAAAGTAGAAACTAAAGCAAGAAAAGGTAATAAAATAAATACAATTCTGAAAATAAAATCTGTGAGTTCAGGAGGCTGCACAAGGTCTAGGGGCTTGGAAAGATGAAAAGGAGTTTACTCTTTATGGGTCAACAATAGCATCCCGTGAAGAGAACCAAATACTCAGGAGAAATGCTCACTGTTTTATGTTACAACTGGTTGCACATTCAGGTCACTTCTGATTCAAAATACATGTGATATATACATTCTTATGCTCATATAAAGAAACAAGTTAACATTATTTTTAAGAAGGGAATAGCAGTAACAGTCTATATAACTGGAAAAAATATTACACAGAGAAAAGTGGAGATATTTAATTGTGGTTAGTTGCATTTAAAACTTTGGAAGAACTCCTAAGAAGCCTATAGATTGACCTTATTTCACACAGATGCCATCTGATCCTGTCATGGTGGCATCTAGTCACTCTGTACTCCAATTGAGCATCTTTGTTTTTTGTTTGCTTTTCCTCTGCCAATCACAACAATCTTCGTGGCTTTACTGCTGCTGGAGGCAGCGACTGTCAAACAGTGCTGTTCCCATATGGGGAGTTTAAATGGTCCGTAAAATGTTTAGGTGGGTTGTTAAGTGTCAATGTGACATCCAAGTGAATGTCAGCACACAGGTGTTCCCTGAATAACACATTTGTTGAAAGACAGAGCTGCCTATTTTCTCTTTCTGTCTTCACAATGCCATGTATGGCTAATTAGAGTTGACATATATGTATATATGTTGCATTTTTCATTTAAGATTTAACTCATAAAATGATACTTGAGCATTGAAACATGGTGCAACATCAAGAAAAATTTATTGTAACAGAGGACACTGTCATTAATTGCCTTTCCATAGGAAACCTTGCACTGGCCCCTTTGATCCTCATCTCTCTCCCTCTGGGCACAGGGTGTAAATTATTGTCCTATAAATAGGTTTCCAGTCTGATTACACCAGGTGGTCTAATCTACTAGTTCCACGTCTTGCTCCTTGCTCAGGAAGGTGGTGAAGTGATTATTTGTCTACATTAACACTGGCTCCAGTCCCACAGATGGGCATGTTGTTTCACATTGACAAAGGTGACAACCTAGTTTATTTTTACATTTCACACCACCATACAAGGAAAGGTGTCAAACAGGACTCCCACTCATTCTTGAAAAGGCAAAGAAGTTCTGGATTTTTTTTTCCAGCTCTGGATAGTTTTATGGCCAAGGAAATGTATTTTTCTGAAATGAAAGTCTGAAAGTCTTAATCTTCAGTTTGCCAATTTTTTACCTTTATTTCAACTCTTCATACTCCAGCATTTTGGTTTTTGATTTACTACCTGAATGAACAGTAACTCAAACATGAAAAAAGGTCAATGAGAATAAGTCTTGAGAAAACTACAAATACAGATTTAACTGGACCCTGATTATTGATCTGATTCTTAAACTGGGTCTAAAATCCCCAGCAAAGCACAAAAATTTTTTATAGTTTAGTAAGTTTATATACCAAACTGGAACTAGAAAATTTCTGAATATATTTAAACAAGGCCTGCCAAAGCGTGCCCGTTGGTTGGAACTTGTTCTGAAGCTAAAAATTAGCATTAATGCTAAAATAAGCTACAATGTACAAACCAACATGTGGAGAGTCACAAGCAGGTTGAGCAACATGTTCTTACTCTATTCAGTATGTTAAAATTAGTGTATAAGTTAAAATTAGCCAAAATGCTAATGTTTATCTAAATGCTGCCAGTGGCATGTGGGCAATACTGGCATGTTGTCTTACATTGACCTCTTCCTTAGTGTGTTAAACACAAATAAATAAGAAAAATATCTTTGAAAAAAAAAGCAGTAGCCTGAAGTCAGCAGTGCTAATGTTTGTGCTAATGTTAATGCTCTGCCTTCTGATTTTTACTTTTGCAAAAGCAAAAATCAGATGTTTACTTCGTTGCACTTGGTTACCAGAAAATGCGCTCATCTCTTAGCAACAGATTAACAACAAATATTGTTATTGTTCAAAAAACACAAGATTTCTTCTGCCCTTATGAATACTGCTTATTTATACTACTTAAGAAGAATTGTGCAGTTGGTGAATTTTTCAGACAAGTGAAAATGTTTTTTTTGTCATTGGTGGTGATTATTATAAAACAGACATTCAACACAAATGTAAAAATCTGATTTATACTTTGTGGCAGTTCGTTCTTAGAAAGAAACACTCTTCTCTTAACACTAAATTCATTATTGTTTATAAAACATAAGACATACTGTTTACCTGCTTGGATGCACGAAATTTACAGTTGGTAAAATTGCAAACGAAAAAGACATTTACTTCGTTGCACTTGGTTACCAGAAAACATGCTCATCTCTTAGCAACAGATTAACAACAAATATTGTTATTGTTCAAAAAACAAAAGATTTCTTCTGCTCTTTTAAAATGCTATACTACTTAAAAAGAATTGTGCAGTTGATTAATTTGGCAGAAAAGTGAAGATATATACTATATATATATATATATACATATATATATGTATATTGGTCATTGGTGGTAAATATATTATAAATCATATACTTTTCTGTAGATCTACAGAGACGCCTCCAAGGTGGCGTCTCTGTAGATCTAACTGGAAGCTTTGGGCTTTTCTATTGGAACTGAGTGATATTCAGCTCCACAGTCACTCATCCAGGTGCCTATTATTACATATATTCCAGTTAAATGAATAATAAGTGTTAAGCATTAGGAATTTGCAATATTTTACAAATATTATATTATAATAGCCTATATTATATTATAGGCTATTGAAATGGACGAATTCCCCAAAATTAATAATTTTTATTATTTGCAGTCAAATGTCTTTTCACACATGCTCTACTTATTAATATAACCTTTTATATGAACACAAAGTTTAGCTATCTTGCTTATTACTCATTAAATAGGATTGCATAATGTAACTGCCAATATAACAATGTATGCAAAATATAAACTTGCAAATATAATGTTTAGCCCATTGGACTGTATTTTCAGTAAATATTTACACTGGGGCGATGCTGTAAATTGTTTTACATTTTCAGAAAATTTATTGTTTGATGCCTGAAAATGTCTCAAAGATTTCAGGCATTGAAACAAAAGCTTCAGCAACATCATTGTTATATCTCCTTAGTTTTTTTTTTTTTTTTGATTTCTCAATAATTTAACAAAATAATTTAATGGTCCCTGTATATTTAAGTTTTGCGATTTTATTATTGGGTTAGGATAAATGAAATATTCATTTAGAGGAGGTTTTAACTATATTTATTATCCTAAAAAACAAACTTTCATGCAGTTACTTTTTGTATATAAATAGTGTTTCTGCTAGTTTGCCATCACAGTCTAAATCACCCCACTCATTCTGTCGAGTTGTGTGTGTGGGGTCTGTCTACCTCGCAGCAACTCCCATCATCGCTTTTCTCCCCGTCTTCAGTTATTTCCTATCAGAGATGCCAACGTGTCACCAGGAGCGCTAAAGTCTAATGGCTACGGAAACATTTTCTGGGACACCTGCAGCAGACCTGAAGCCTGCAAGTCTGCTGAGAGAACAGAGGGAGGTTTATCTGGGCTGGCAGGCCTCGCCTTCAATGCCTTGCCAATAGAAACAGTTGCACATGACTTGGTGCTTCACAGCCAGATAAGGCCTGCAGACAAAGAAGCACTGCTGCTAAGCTGTGCTCAATACGACTGAGGGAGAAAATAAGATATATGCTTAATAACTCATTTCACTTTGTTCTAGTTACATGTTTCACTTTCTGGCTTTAAGTTGAGAGTTTTTATCTTGTGTGAATGACAAGGGTCAAAGTGCAAGTAATTCAGGGCACAAAAATAAAGTAAGTCAGGAAAGCTGGTTTGAATTAAGTCACTTTTTGCTGAACTTGGATTGTGGAAAAATAGAGCAGAGAAAAAAAATATGGACCTAGAACTAGATGGACAGTGATATAGTACAATAGACAAAAATGAAATATGTCTTCAAACCCTCCAGTTTCAATATGTTTTAGCTCTGTTGAACATTTTTCCAAGTTTTTCTGGTGCAGGTTTTAGTTTTCCTCCTCAGAAAACTTGACTAACATTGAAATAATATATTTTACTTTTTTGTTACTTGTAAATGTTGTCTTCTTATTATTAGATAATAATGGTTTTTTTCCATGAGTGTTGTCATCCTTTGGCAGGCCAAAAGGTGGAGAATTGTTGTTGTCTACTCTGCAAAATATAAAAGCAAGTCTTAAAGTTGTTATAAGTTGGATAATCACAGTCAATCTCTGATTTATATGATTAAGTTAATTCTTGGCGACATTTTAATGTTGGTTGAAAAGTAAAAGTACATTTTCATTTATTTAACACTAAAGTCTTTATGTGTTTGGCATATTTATTTGACTCAGAATTAAGGCAGCTGTCTTTTGCTGCCTTTGTTGTGGTCAACAAAAAACATCCAAAGACAAAGGAAAACCTAATATACCCCCATGGAGACTTGGCCAAAACTGTTCGATAGATTGCCAATATTTACACAGAGTTGTTGTCTGGTACTAGTACCAAATGAAAATAGTAGGATCATGACAGTAGTGGGAACTAAAAAGTTAGAAGGCAGACTTTCAATTCCTGTAATTGCCAATAAATTTTTAACATCTTTGCTTTGCATAGACTGACACTTTCTTTGATTGCTTTTTTGGGGGTTTGTTAGGTTTTTCTTTGTGTTTTTGGCATTATGACTTTAGATTGTGAAACCAGTGTTGTTTCATTGCCCATATTGAATCACACTCTACCATAGCATGCCTGGGCCACACAGTCTGTCACCAATACTAATAAAAATGGATGGATACACTAACACTCATATTTGAGAATAATGAGAATAATCTGAGATAGAAGACAAACTTGTTTGTCAAAGTTTCTTATGTTTACATGTTTTGATCTACTGCTTTTCTCTGTAGATTGTGTTCTATTTTTCATGGTTAATAAATTTAAGTAATGATTATAAATTGAGTGTTTTTACATCTGAGCATGATGTTTATCTATCCAAACACCTTCTTATCTTTAACTTTAATGGATAGAGACAGTGTTAATTAGCTACTGTACATAGCTCAGGAGCTTGAGCTTTAATAGACTGTGAGGTTTTTTAAAGCTTAAGCACACAAAGAGCCAGCAATTTACTCAGATACCTTAAAGGAAACTCATTTGGCACGCATCACCTAATGCGACTAAAGTATTTGCCTAGAGCAGTGGAGGGAATAAAAGCATTCAGATGATTCAGTTTTTTTATTTGTTATTTATTGTGTGTGTTGGCATAAACGTTTCTGCTTGTTTGGCAAGAAATTAACTTTGTCACAGTGGCCCTACACACAAAGTCAAGCAGGAACTGCTGAGCTTAATGTTACGCTGTAGGGACAGTGAAGTTATTTTGCTTCGTTAGAAAACTTGCCAGTTTTGGCTGATGCAGAGTTCAGAAACCTATCAATCAATAGGGCCAAACAGACATAAAGAGTCTTTAAAGTAGGCATTGCCCTTCAGGAGATTCTGATCTCAAACATTAAGTGCAAATACAGTGATTCTAAAATGTTACTGCCAAAGCTATAAAAAGCTTCTTTTAAACATAATCTGTTTTTTATTACCGGACATAAATCATGTCAAGATTGTCAAGTCGAAACAATAATAAGTTACACTGCCTAGCAGCAAAAAACTAATCATGCTTCTTCATTTAAAGAACAATAATTAGATAACTTTAGGATATTGATGTTGCTATTTCAGTAGTTTTACATAGACATACATTAGAGCAGGTGTACAATTGATGCATCAATTTGCATGTGGAACAGTCTTACACAGAGCTAGATGTACCTTTTCTCTGTCCAACACTCCACTTGTCTGCAAAGTTAGTAGCCAACTTCTTCGGTCTGATTTTTGAACATATCTAATGGAAATTTAAAACAAATCAATTAAAGTATTCACACAATCATAGTTTTAAAGCGTTCACCTTCAATTACTGCTCCGTGGTCTACTTTTACTTGACTTTCTACATAACTAGCTGTAAAAATTCACTATTTCTTTTTATTTATAAGAATATCTGACTCTAAACACCCAAGAGTCAGAAAACGTTTTGGATTGTTCCACTTTTTGATTTCTGAAGATGTATGGAAAGTTTTAAAATTGCAGAGGAAAATCTCACATTGAAAAATTGTGTTTCTTGGTGGAAGTACTGCATGACAAAGTCAGTTCCTTTTTACCAATGACCATCAGGATGGATAAGGACCTAAATTTAATTCACTTCCATACAGAGTGAGAAGGATGTTGAGGGAATTATGTTCAATGGTCCTTTTCCACTAGCACCAGCGTGGCTCAATTTGCCTTGCGTCAACATTGTTCGGCTGGTTTTCTATTTCATCTAAGTAACATCTCTCGTGGGTGGAGTTGTAGTTACAGAGCTGCACCAGAGTCCAAAAAGTAGCAAGACATGGTCTGTGTTTGCATTCTAGAGAAGTGCAAGAGAGTCTAATGCAACCAGTGACTCCATTCTATCGCTAACTGCGACCGCCGATCTTACATCTCGTTTTCAGTCTTACTTGACATTTTTTGAAGTTCGGTAAAATAAGTTCTGAAAAGGGGCCTGGTAGCATGTAAACTTTACAGCAGGGTAATGCTGAGTCAAGTTGTGCTGAATAGGCACTAATGGAAAAAGGCCATTACTGGCGCAGGACTGCACAAAGGGCCATCTTTGGGTCAACAAGTCTCTGTAACAACCATTCAATGGTCTCTGCATGCCAACTGGCTGCTTGGAAGTGATGCCAGACAAAAAGCCTTTTCTGTCCAACCGTCAAAGAAGTAATTATGTTAAGTTTACTAATTGCTTTTATGGGCGTATCTTAGCTTTTCAGGCAATACACACACCCTGGTTAGGAGAAACAAAGACTCGATATGAGCAGAAGCATCTCATCTCTGCTGCTAATTTATTGGGCATAAATGGGGGATCTGTGTTGGTGTTGATGTGTTTCTCTCCTCAAGGCCTTGTGAACCTTCTTGAAGTACTCAAGTATCACACTTGAGCCTTTTAATCTGAGTTAGTTTCCTCAAACAATCTGATTCCTTTGGACTGAAAGCTCATCTATACTATTATTATCACAAAAACCAAACTCTGGTTCAGCTAAGCAGTTGTGTGTCTTTTCTCTTGGGCGCTAACCGTGTTCTGTTCTGAGTGGGAAAGCAAACAGGCTTTCCAGCAATCCACAGAGAGGAACTGATGTCTCCTATATGTATGATTTATGGACATACAGTACATTTGATCTTTTCTCAGTGTCTATGTAACCTTCAGCAGTATGGTGGTCTCTTTCCCTGTATTTCTTTTTTTTTTTTCTGTTATTCTGTTTTTGGCTCATATATAATCAGCAACACACTGATGGCTCACTGTGTATGTATATTTAATGTACAAAGAGTATATTTTAGCCATAAATCCATAATCAATTGTCTTGTAAAAAATTCAACTAATTCAAGCATTCTTCCTAAGACTAATGTCATGTTTTATCCATTAATGTGTATTAGGTCTATTGCACTGATCCAGAAATATATATTTTTTCTTACCTGGAGTAGTAGAACCAGTAGTTCTTTGATTAAATATTAATAGGACTTGCCATACACCCTTGCTGCTCATTTACACCCTTTCTGCTGATTTTGGGCAGCTTGATTTGATAGTCCTCCAAATGAGCTGCTATTGTAACTGCACAATTATTTTCCAGCCAGTTTAGTGTGATTTTGAAAGAGGAGCGTAAAAGTGAGGGAAAGAAAATACAGTGAAATATTTCAGCATTAACTGACCATTCAATCCTCGTGCCCCAAGAATATAGCATAACCTGGTGGGAAATCAAATATGTCAGTGAATTGGTGGGTTTTCCACAAAAAATAATCAGCAAACAAGTGAATCTGAACTTTAAATAGAGTCCATTGTAATCCGAAATAAAATGAGAAATCTCACTGTCCTCTCGCAGACCTGGGTAATTTATTGTAAATTTTTACTAGAAGAGTATAGATAAAAAGCTGAGTGATTTTGAAAATTAACTTATTGAAATGTTTGGGTTCTTAGCAACATTCAGAGACCTGGTAAAAGTAGAAGTCTCACCATATGATTAAGAGTAAAAACATTTAGTTGTTTAGTCTCTCTGCTGGCAAAAATACACTCACAAACCAAACCACCCTCCCATGGACATGGTCAACACACGCACTTTAGTTTAGATTTGTTTACAATACTGAAGTTGTGGATTCTATGGCACTTTATTCTTAGCTCTTATATATTTTTTAGCTATTATGTATTTATTGTGTAGTATAAGGTTTTAGCTCTGTTATACTGGTAGCCAAGTAACGACATTTCGTTGTCAAGATTCACCTTGTGTTTTCTTTGTACAATGACAATAAAGGAAGTCTAAGTCTAAGTCTAATGCCGACTTACCCAGATATTGCACAACATGAGGTGATCTCATTCAAAAAGGATTTACAACTGGCAGCTACAACAAACCACCTTCAAATTTTTCAGCAACGATAGGTTTATTAATATCTTTGCTGTAGGGAAATACGGAACTCCATTATGAAACTCAGGTCTCTGTGGATCTATGAATACCTAAAAGAGACTGTCTTTGCTGTACTAGTTTTTACTAAATCTGCATAAGTCAACCTTATATATACGCATTTACTATTTTTAGAATTACAGCAGTCTAACTAACAAGGCGGTGCATTATTACTCACTTTAATGGTTTAAGATCAGTGGATAAGCTTTTGAACGTAACCTCATTTTCAACACAATTACCTGACTGGTCAGGATTGCAGACACATTGCTTATAATGAAGTGCATAACCTTATGTAACTTAATCAACCATGATGATGCTAGGTGGAATATGTGGGAATTAGTATTCATTATGTGTCATTATGAATTATTTATACTTTCCTTTCAAGGTAAAGTAAGCATTAATGCATGACTACCTTCCTTTTCAAACACCTTTAGAATATTAATAAGTAAAAACTGGTAATTTTGATGTATTTAGCGCCTACTGAGTGAGAGAGATCTGGTTTAGCCTTTATGGCAGAATATCAATTTAGTAAACAAAAAGAAAATCATAAACTATAAAGATCTGTGTTTTTATTTAAAATTTTATGGATATTCCAATAACATGTTCACATGTAATTATAAGAAACAGTTACATATTTTCCAAACACAGTTGGCTTTTCCTCTTTTTAACTCACATCTGACCATATTCTGCTTACACTCTTCGTCCACAATAACCAAATGACTTTATAAAAGAAAAGCTCTCATTGTTTTATTGTCGTTTGAAGCTAACCGATACTTCCAGTTCAGGCAGGAGTATATCAGTGCTGTAGCCTCACAGTGCACTCTGTAGATGTGCCTTAGCCTGCCTCCTACATTTTGGCCCTGACTTAATACTTTGTGACAAGGAGAGCTGAGTCCCATCTTCCTTTCACATCATCCAGCTCTGCCTTTTTAAACCTGTATTTGCTATACTTCTTGTGACTCAGCACTGTTTTCTATTTTGTTTTGTTTTTTTTGCAGCAGTTGCCAGTGACCTAAATTGCTTATATTTAAACTGAGAAATTTTTATGTGCTTTTGATTAAAAACAAGTTTATGTAATATTTATTAAGGGTAATTTTTGAAGCCACCGAAGATTTCACAGGATGTAAATTTGAGATAATTAGGAAGACCTTAAAAAATACACAATTATGCTCCTCCTCATATATTTCTAGTGTTCAGTCATTTACTCTTATTATCATCAATATTCTAGTTTGCCAAACATAATTAACATGATACCCTTGTATTATCTGCTTCTGATTGCCCTTAAAGTTTGTTCTCAAAGGAAACTGAGTCATGTGAAAGAAAGTTCAGTCCGAATTTAACTAGCTAAACATTTTTCTCTGTCTCTTGTCTTTAATATTAAATCTTGAGTAGTTTCCTTTTTTGAGTATCTCAAGGCTCTGGATGTTGTAGGGTTGTGTTGGGGTAACGCGACTCTGCAGTATCGCATGGACATCGGGGGCAGTCCCCCTGGATTGGCAGACTGGGGTGGTGGTCCCCCTGTTTAAAAAGGGGGATCGGAGAGTGTGTTCCAATTATAGAGGGATCACACTCTTAAGCCTCCCTGGCAAGGTCTATTCGGGGGTACTGAGAGGAGGGTCCGTCGGATAGTCGAACCTCGGATTTTTGGAAGAGCAGTGTGGTTTTCGTCCTGGTTGTGGAACACTGGACCAGCTCTACACCCTCAGCAGGGTCCTGGAGGGTGCATGGGAGTTCGCCCAACCAATCTACATGTGCTTTGTGGACTTGGAGAAGGCGTTCGACCGTGTCCCTCAGGGGTGCCCTGTGGGGGATCTCCCGGGAGTATGGGGTACCGGGCCCTTTGATACGGGCTGTCAGGTCCCTGTATGACCGGTGTCAGAGTCTGGTCCGCATTGCCGGCAATAAGTCGGGCTCGTTCCCAGTGAGGGTTGGACTCCGCCAGGGCTGCCCTTTGTCACCGATTCTGTTCATTACTTTTATGAACAGAATTTCTAGGCGCAGCCAGGGTGTTGAGGGGATCCGTTTTGGTGGCCTTAGGATTGCATCTCTGCTTTTTGCGGACGATGTGGTCCTATTGGCTTCATCGGGACGTGATCTGCAGCTCTCACTGGAGCGGTTCGCAGCCGAGTGTGAAGCGGCCGGGATGAGGATCAGTGCCTCCAAGTCTGAGACCATGGTCCTGAGTCGGAAAAAGGGTAGAGTGCCTTCTCCGGGTCGAGGGAGATGTCCTGCCTCAAGTGGAGGAGTTCAAGTATCTCGGATCTTGTTCACGAATGAGGGAAGAAGGGAGCGTGAGATCGACAGGCGGATTGGTGCAGCGTCCGCCGTGAAGTGGAAGCTGTACCGGTCCGTCGTGGTGAAGAGGGAGCTGAGTCAAAAGCGAAGCTCTCGATTTACGGGTCGATCTACGTTCCTACCCTCATCTATGGTCATGAACTTTGGGTAATGACCGAAAGAACGAGATCGCGGATACAAGCGTCGAAATGGGTTTTCTCCTTAGGGGTGGCTGGGCTCTCCCTTAGAGATAGGGGTGAGAAGCTCGGTCATCCGGGAGGGACTCAGAATAGAGCCGCTGCTCCTCCACTTCGAGAGGAGCCAGTTGAGGTGGCTCGGGCACCGGGTCAGGATGCCTCCTGGACGCCTCCCTGGTGAGGTGTTTCGGGACACGTCCCACCGGGAGGAGGCCCCGGGGAAGACCCAGGACACGCTGGAGGGACTACGCCTCTCGGCTGGCTTGGGAACGCTTCGGGATTCCCCCCGGAGGAGGGAGGAGTGGCTGGGGAGAGGGAAGTCTCGGCCTCCCTTCTTAAGCTGCGACCCGACCCCGGATAAGCGGCAGAAGATGGATGGATGGATGGATGGATAGTTTCCTTTTTTTCAACAAAATTCAGTTTTCTTTGGCATTAACAAATGATATCCCAAACCAAAGCTCACAAGAACTGTGAACAAGTGGGAAAAAATAATGTCCCCAACTTCCTCGTTTGGCCATGAATGCAAAGACGGCACGTGTCTACTGCTGCTGAACAGCACTCACTGGCTTCCAGCCCACTCATAAATTACAAAGCAAAGTCTCTTCCAAGACCGCCTTCAGTGAAACAGTTCATTGAGTAAGGCTGGTTTCTTTGAGCACACCAGCTGCCAGTTAATAAACTTTTTTGATCAAGACTTTGTTTCAAAAGCGAGATTTAAAAATTAGACTTCTTGGATGCAAAACGGATGAAGAGAAAATATGAAAAAGCAAAGGTCTCAATTGTCCAAAAATCATTACCAATTCTCTGGCACAGAGCTATCAACCTCTCAGGTTTTGTGCGGTTTTGTGTCACACTTGCATGGGACGTGCTCTATCTTTTCTGAGGGTGATCCTGCAATTTTGTTCTAAAGTTCCCCTTTCTGTCTGGTTTCTCTATATTATGCTGCTGATAATTACAGTCTTATACTTGTGCTACCAATTTGAACATTCAGTTAGACTGATGTGAGGCTATATACCTATGTAAAACAATAATTTGTGATACATGGGTTTCAAGGCTTACACATGGTTGGTCAAAATGTACTCCTGTCTGACTCTTTGTGTGTGGAATTGTCCCAATGTTTGCAATTGTGTATCTATAAAACACATTACATACTGTGATAAATGGTCTACCCAGGTGCCTTTCGCTGCAGACACCAACAAACACATCATCAAATGAGTCAGAGATGGGGATCAAGTTTAACGATGCCTACAGCATTGCAAAAGAAGAACTTCCCTTCATTAAGTTCAAATCTGAAATCATTCTTTAAAAAATGGCTTGGACATAATGAAATGTTCAGTCTGGTATTTTCATGAGATGAAAAACCCTTAAAACATTTGCTCTTATAATTTGGTTTTCTTTTATCTCATGATTCCATTTGTTTATTTTACTTCAAGGATATTTACATTTAAATAATTCGTAGATAAATATATATAAAAGTATGTGTATATACATACTTTTAAGAAAGTATGTATGTATGTATCAAAATGAGAAAGAAGACAGTTTGATGAGGAATATTTAATAATCGTTCTAAACCCATTTTTATTATAATTTGTTTTTTAATCATTCTGAAAATTTAAGATACTAAAAATGGTTTTTAGCTGAACTATAATTGAGCCACCCTTAGAGTGGAGTGTAGTGGGATTCAGTTTGTCCTCCATGCGTTTGCCCGGTTCTTATTACAGCTGTTGAAGGTAAATGAGCCATTAACTCAGAAGTAAGTAAGCATACCCAAATCACTGGAAAAAGCTGCTATTGCCATCCTTGCAGCTCCTTTACTGCTTGTGGTAAGAAATGCAGACTTTACTCGATTTGGAAGAGAGAAAAAAATCGTATTGAAAAAAATAATAGAGACACAGTCGGGCCTTTTCAACAATTTCTCACACTTACAAACTATAATAGGTGACCAAACATATCTGATATATTAGGAAAAAGTGGCAATAACAGTGTGGTTTTTTATTCCTTTTACTATCAGTGGGAAAGCTGTTAGGACTTGAATTACTTCCCTTGTGGCCTTTCCTCTGGAATGTGGCATTGCATCAATGTTTTGTTTGCTACCAGCCAGAAAAAAGTTTTCATTATTGAATCAGTAACTCGCAGCACTGGCCTGTTTTATGTTATATACAATTCACTCTTTAGGACATTTCAAAGGAAAAGAAGAAAATAGAAATATATATTTGTGTGGGAATTTAGCTGTGCCTGCAGCAAAGTGAAAGGTACACAGAATAATTAATATTCATGCTGAAGCAGGAAGGACCTACTTCAACACTCTTTTGTCCACCATGGGTGCCATAGTCTGTCACTGAAGGAGTGGTCTGCTCTGACCCTTCCTGGAAAGCACCACAGTATAGTGAGTCCAGTCAATTGAGGAAATGGTAGCATCCTTTTCAGACTTACCAAATATAAACAAGTAGCTGTCTGTACTTGTCTTACTTACTCTGTAGGCTTGGAATTTTTTAAATTTGGACATTTCTACAAGCCAATCTCAAACTTAGAAATCTCACATTTTACAATTTTATTTTATAATTGTTGTTTACAATTTACACACACTGTTAGACATTTATTGAAATATCCTATCATTACCTGCCCCTAATTCTACAGTTAGAACAGTTTTGTAAAATAAATCAAACTATACACTGTACCTGCATAAACATGTTAGTCAGTTCATCCTGCTCATTCATATCAAATCAATGCATATCTATCACAATAGCAAATTTTGCACAGTAACACATTTTGCTTGATGATAAATTGTTCCTGAAGTTAATGTGATAAACAATAATATTGTTGCTTTGAGTCTATTTTTAAGTAATATAATGGCAAAGGCAAAATAATAATGCAATGACACATTCTAAAAGATCGCTAAACTTTACATTTTAATGAACACTTAACACTGAAAGACTTTTTAAATATCCAAAATAAATAAGCAATACAACAAATAAAATTAACTTAGAAGTCTTTGTAAACAAAATTGTCCTTCAAAAAAGAGCTAGTTGAAACCAAAGCATCAAATCATTCAGCTTTTGGTAGAAAGAGAGAAAAAAAAAGACAAACGATAAATGGAAATTATTGACTGTTTTAATTTATCATGCAATTAATTGATTTATTGATTATTGGGACAGGTATGGAACATTAGTTAATTTCTCTTGGTTGTTTAGACTTTCTGATGTATTGCAGTGTTGAGTAATAAAAACTGCTAATTCTCATGTAAATGTCATTCTTACAGTGATTTCTAAAGACTCAAATTACACAATACTGTATTTCCGTTGACTGGTTATGATAAAGGTTTTTAATAAGCATACTCTTATAAAATATAAAAGATTAAGTTAAACTAACATTCTTGCACTCACGAGCTTATATTTGCCAATTAAAAACAGTAAAACAGTAAATTGTTAATGGTTTTATTTATGAATCCATAATATAACAATTGTTTCATGTTAGGCCCTCATATCTTGGTTGTTCTGCACATAAATTTTTCTTTTTTCCTGTCTCTGGATGATAAAAATTGGGACTGTGTTGCTCCTCTGGCTATGTCTGTTAACATTGTGGAAAATTGTTTTCTTGCACAGCATCAGGGTTTTCAGTGTGAGACATGTCTAAGTGATGGGAGGGATGAATCCCACTTGTAACCAGCTATTTCTCTTTGATCATTATTTGCCAGAAAACTGTCTTCTTCGCTCTTTCTGCCCTCTTGTTGCCCTATCTTTGCCCTCTGGCTGTTTTGTATTGCTCAAGTTTTCTAACTCCTTATTTCTAACATTGTCAGTTGTGAAATTAGCTTTAATATAGAGTATATAATTTTAACACAATTGTACAAGTGGCCAGTCTGAAGTCTGAAATGGTATACAAATAATTCATAGACACTTGTTTTGTTGTTGTTTTAGTCAGCCAAAGTTGAATGGAGAGAACATCATCAGGTTCTAGTTGACATTTAATAATTTGAGCATTTATGACAAAGAGAGCACTAACAGGACCTTGAGGAAGTGCAACCAGCAGCCACAGACGAACGCTTAATGACTGAAAACAAGTAATGTGTTTCTGTGCAATGATTTTTTTTTTTAAATGGGTTTAATTACTTCTACATAATATCCTCACATATTGATGCGCAGTGGTGCCGCCCTCTCTTCAGTATGTTGTTTCCCTGTGTGTAGGAAGCTTTGACAGATTGTCATTTCTCCAACATGTCAGCAGAGGCTCATTAACGAACATATTGTGCCACGAGATAATGTGTTTGTGGCGTGGGAGCATATTTGCCTGCCTTTTTGTAAGGATACTGTGCGGTTTTAAGCAGTAAATGATTTAAATAGGCTGATCCAGCTTGCTGGTGTTGCAATGAGTTAAACAGAATATCCCAGATACAGACATGTAATGTTGTTTTTGTGCAGTAAAATGTGCAGAGGCTTTACCTCAGTCTAACTGTATAGCCTGTAGGACTTTGTAACCAATTAATGGGTTTTAACTACACAAATGTCTAAATCAAGATTTTTTCCCCCCTTCTATCCAAGTTAAGCTTGATATTTTTTTTCCTTAGTAAGTCATAATCTGATACTTATAAGTAAATTAATGTGAATAAAATTAATGTGTTTTTGTTGCCTTGAATATATGTACTTTGTACTTTGTACTCTGATGGTGTTGCTGCAAAAAAGACTTTCGGACCGTTTCTCAGTTGTGCAAAACGGTCTGCTCAGAACCCTGTGTCCTTCACTTTCCCTTCATTCTTTGCATTATCACTCAGATTTACGTGGGCGAGCCTCTTGTCTGTTTCCCATACATTAAAGTCTGACGTGCTTTGATGTGTTAAATCTACTGATCCTCTTCGAAAAGCGCTGAACTCAGTATGCAGTGTGGCTAACCAATGATATCAACCAAAAATTACAACTCTAAGTGAAGTCAATTGTACTGTCATATGAAACAACTCACAAATTGTAGAAAATTTCTCCCTATAAAGGTAGAATATTTGTCTTGAATATTTTTTACTACTTTTGATTAAAATGAGTTTTATAACACTCGCAATTTTTTTGTTCTTCCAGAAAATTTTTTTTCTTTTCAGATGTTGTTCAATTCTAGCCAAGTGCTTAAACTGCAGAGACATTTAAATTCACAACCTAAGATGAAGCTGTCACAAACGCTTTACAAATAGCTTGTATTGCAGATATTGAAACTATCTACGCATAAAACCTTTGTTCATATTAAAGCAGTACGGCAGCCAGTTGGAAAAGATTGAAGTTCTGCCTTTAATCAGCGACCCTGATACTGAGCAAAAAAAGGCCTTGGTCATAACTCTTGAGACTGGAAAACCTCACGAGGCTCTATTGTTTCATCATTTCCCTTATCACGGCTTTTTTAAGCAGACGTATCAGTAGGATTAACAATGCTGTAAAGGCTTCTTTCATGAATGCATGTTGACTGTGAGTTATACGTCTTATAGTGTGTTTTACTGTATATATTAATTTAATAAAAATATTTCAAGACTCATATGTCTGCCTGTATGTTCAAATAAAAATGCATGTCTGGGCAGAAAGCAGAAAATACCCATTAAAGACTGGATGGGGGGCTTGAAACTGGTCTTGTGCTGTTTTTTCCTGGTCTTGACCTTTCCGGATCCAGTCTTGGTCCATGAAGAACTGGCCTTGACTCCATGCCTAATAACAATTATTAATTTAATACCAAGAAGAAGTAGTAGTAGTAGTTTTAGCTTAAAAATGTAATTTTTTTTCCATTAATTATTGCATTTTATGGTGTACAAAAGACCCAATGTGCTGAAATACTAACCAAACTTTAAACATTCTGCCTTGGTCTTGGTCTCGATAAAATAGACCTCGACTTCATGCCTGGCAAAGTCTTTAGAAGATTGAAAGATGTGAATCTATGCTGATTCACAAATTAAGTATTGTTTCTGACAGGTCATGGTTGGTCAGTTAACCCACTCATTGATTTACTGGAGATAGCAACCTTGTACAATACAAGGATGGAAGTGTGCAACGTGATGGATGGATACCTGCACAAAATGCCAGTTCCTAACACCATTCTTGGTCAAAATGTGCAGGACATTTCAGATGTTAACACTGTTATTGCCTTCATGGATAAAATTCTTCATTTGAAAATTGGAGTGCAAACAATCCACCCTCTTACTAATAGAGCTCTGCTTAATCTGAATCTCTGGGTGACACACTGCAGCCAGAGTCATATCCCTTACCATAGGGCATCCACCTGGGAAACCTCCATCTTCTCCTTAATGAGACAAGAATACAATAGGTAAGCCCTCTCTTACTTCTTGCCTCTAACTAAAGACTTCATCAGAGTGTGAAAAAGTCTAGTCGCTCTGTACAAAAATAGTTCCAGAGCCAATTAGGTGGATTGAATTGAATTCTCGCAGAAAATTGCATTCCTGCTTTTTGTGCGAGAAACAACGTTGCTGCAGGGCTTAATTTCTATATATGGGATCTTGGATTTGATATTCAGTTAAGCCACAACTATTCATATGCTTGGCATATTTAGATTTAAAGTAATATTTTAATTTACCAACAACAATCAAAACTTGAATCCAAGAGTCTGTGGGAAGAGCTAAAGATTATGGAGATGACAAAGAGGCCATCCAGCGTCAAATAGTTTGAGCTCATAAATAATAATATATTGTCAAAACACCAGAAGGAATAAACAAACTGATCTTCAGTTGGGTTTGATTTCTGTAATACTAATAAAGATGTTAGAATTTTAATTAGAAGTTAGGCTTCTTTTATATTTTATAATAATTTATAAGATGTTCAATTTTTCTATGAAGACCCCAGCTGTCTGAACTTTTTGCACTAGCTTGTGTTGTTACATCTTCCTTAAGTCAGCTGGTTTTCTGCCTTAAACTGCTGATAAATGAACTATGAGCTGGTCCTTTCATGTACCTAACACAGGCTGTACACAGGAAGAGGTTGGTACTCTTATGCAGTTTGGTCACAGTGCATGAGGAAATTACGAGCATCTTGTCCAGTCTCCATGGTAAGGCCCCATTATCCCTGAAAAGATTACTTACTTCCTTGGACCTACAGTCATGTAGACAGATAATAAATCATTTAAAGCATGTATCCTCAAGACTCTACTAAAGACAAACAGGTCCAGAAAAAATATAGCTTCTGAGATCCTGAGGATGCACAAACCCTGCGCCAAGATAAGCTGAGAATTTCTCTTGGTGGTGTCTGTAAGTTCCTCCTGATAAATACCTCTGCATAATGCCTTATGGTGAATTAATTTCTGTACACATGGAGTTGACAAATTTGAACGATTTGTCAAAAGTTGTATCCCAATCCCCCCATTTTGTTTGCCATGATCTGAAAAAAAAAAAAAAAAAAAACATAGGCTGAGGGATGGCAACAGGAAATTAAAGATATCAGTGAACTACTTGTGAAATACTGATTACGATAGTCTCTGTGATGTTACTCTGATAACTTAGAGGCAGCAAATTCTTTCACAGAACAGTTTAGTTTCTTCCATCCCAGTTTGCCAATTCTGTGTGATGGAGACAAAAGATGAATTAACCCTTTGAGACTTTTATATGGCTTTCTCTGAAATCTCCATCACTTTAGTGGCCAGTTAATTCTAGTAACCCTTTTCACTGAGGGAATCCTCAAATCCTGGTCTGACATATCTTTTCTTAATCATTTATCATGCAAAAGATCATATGTTCTAGAAAAGTAGCCATGCCAGATGAGATCATGTTGACAGCTAAAATGTTTTGTCATGCATATTCAACAATTCTTCTTGCATCTTACTTTATTTGTAAAATGTAATATTGCATTTCTGCAACAAAGAACATGTTGATTTTCCTCTTTGAAAAGTCTCTCCTTTTAACGTCATATACATTTATACAGGCAGTTGTTCCCATTGGTAGTCTATTTCTAATGCTTTGCTTATTCGTCTGATTTACTTCGTTGGACTAATAACACAAGTCTTTGTGAAACTTCCCAGCTGCTTCCTTCATAATCATTAGTGTACACATTTGCTCAAGTTTGCAACTAAAGCTTCTTTTGAACTGCAATGAGTTCAAGTGAGTGAATGAAAATGAAAAATGCTGGTAATAAATATAATGGTGGGAAGTGTGTGCCTAGAGAATGATTATTGCCATTTGTTTTTGTGCACACAAAATACTTTGAAATCAGATTTTCTTTGCACTCCTCCCATTAAGCAAAAATCTGTTTTCCCAAATTAAAATAGCTGTCATTATTCTCCACAAATTTTATTCTCATGTCATCCAAATTGTGTCATAGCAGCCACATTTCTAGTTTTCACACATGGGAAAGTGTGCTATGTTTGTCTTCTGATTGTTGCCAGTCCTTAGAATGGTTTGTTGGCCATTTGGTTGCTTTTTATTAAACCACCTAAATGACCATATTTCTGTCTGCAATTACAGCATTACACAAGGTTATAGGTAGAACTATTTATTTACACAAACAGCATAGTGACAAAGCATATTTTAATTTTCTTTGCTGGAGCTCTCGGCCATCTAGATTTTTTAGTTGTAGTTAAACAGTCTAACCTGACAAAAAAATTACTGATATCTCCTCCATATTTTTGTTTCTGTTGTCTTTGTTCCATTTTTTTACTTTATTTTTTAGTTTTATAATGGTTGGTTAAAATTGCTGTGTTGTGATGGCCTCCAAAGTCTTTGAGGTTGGAAAACCTCCTTGCTATCACCCATAATCTTTAGATTTTTTCTATTGGCTGGAAGTCTTGGCATTTGATGGGCCACTCTAATACATTAATATATTTGTCGGCCAACCATGCATTCTCCACTTGACTTGTGTGTTTTGTGCAGTTTCCATGCTGAAACGTTAAGCCTGATGATGATGTTCAGAATCTTGCCATTTATGTTTTCACCACAAAGCACCATGATGACCATGCCTGATGATGGGAATGGTGTTCTTGAGGTGGAAAACTTCTTCCCCTTTCTTTAAATTGAACAGAGGCTACATTATTGTAGCAAAGCAGTTATTTTTTTTTCTGACCAGAAACAGAAAAGTATCTGTTTCTGGCCAGTTCCTTTTTTATGCTAAGCATACTTTTCTTTTTATATAGTTATACATTTGTTTTGTATTCCCAACTCAGAAAACAGTGGAAGAGTAATGCAACCCTGATGATTGCTGGTTCAAATATGCAAACATGGCTAATTATCTACCAAAACCAGGGCATAATGGCAACGCAAACAACTTCAACCTCTAGATTGTTATTATTAATTTATGACCTCAGCTTGTTTTCTCTCTTTTATAGAAATTAGCACAAAAATCTATTCTCATCAATGATTTCTTTAAATAAAATCCTCTGTAGACACTTCACAGAGTGCTCAAGTTATCCAGTGCTCAGTCCCATTTTCTAATACTGGCCTTGAAGTTTTTAGGCTTAACCATGTTTTTTTTTTTAAACATCTCACAGATCGAAGTCAGCTCAGTCACAAGCAAAGATATTAAAAAGGAGATGAAAAATGTCTTGCCATGCAGGTCCTCGAACTGAAGGTAAAATTCATGAGAATGGTTCAGTAATGTCCTCCTCTCAGAATTCAGAGGCTGCTGTCAGCTGTGCGGATTGAGGGTTGAGGTTTGGGGATCACTATGACCTTCTCCGTGGTCTAAGAGTGTGTTGGCAAGGCATGACTGATGCAGATTATCATAGCTGGAGAAAGCCAATTATTGTGGTCATCACTGTTCCCTGAGGGTGTCTCTTGGTGGAGTGAAATGCATTACAAAATTCTCTGTGCACCCATCTGGCAGCGTTTTGTATTTCTTCGCTGATCCTCCCAGCCTGAGTGTTAATAGTGCAGTCAATGGGACCCACCCGAGCCTCAGAGCCCTCTCTGGCTCCAGCGAGCTTCTGCTCCACAAAGCAGGGAGGTCGTGCCTTTTCGAGAAGCGGATGAATTACAGTCTCCCGTGTTTGTCTTCTGTCTTTGTTCATGACAAAGCCTTCTTTTATTCTGGTTCCTTCTTAAAGCTCATCTCACTCAGTGTCCTTGAACAAGTGCCGAATGAATAAGTAGTGTTGCAAAGTTGTGGCATAGGAGACTGTGCTGTTGAGATTTATAAACAAATGCTGGCTAATCAGGAATTTGTTCTGCTTGGTTTTGTTTCCCAAAACAGATTTGCTACAAGACCAGAAAAGCTGAGATCACAGTCTGCAACGCTGCATCCATAGGATGTATAAAGACTACAGATCAGGTCGAGTCACAGGTAAGATGCCTTTTTTTTAACCTCTGCACACATTATTGTATTGAAGACCTCCTGCAGGACTTTTAAATGCTGAAATTTCAGCTCTGAATTTGTATGTCTGATCTTTCTTTTAAGCATGGAACATGTGAAACAATCTTGTACAGGTGTTTTATCCTATCCATCTTGGATGATTGTACCTCACTTATCGGTTACAAATCTTTCCCTCTAACTATGTTTTTTCTACATATTTTACCTTTCAATATACCCCTCCATTTCCCACTTCCTATTATTAGAATTGAAAAATGTTCCTTAGTCAATCAAGAGGCTTCTAATTTCTGATAATTATTCTGACTGGATGTCAGACTATTGTTCTGGGCAGAATTACTGCATTTCCGATGACTTCATGCAGAGACCCAGCTATTTCAATGGAGGCATTATAATGCCTCCATTGAAATCACAAAGTTTCAATGCGGTTAAACTTGGCACCATTAGCCTTCTGTATATATTCTAAAACTAGTGTTGGGGTTTGTTTTTGGAACATTGGGCTGCTGGAACACCCACTACGTCCAAGTTTTAACCCCCTCTGACCTAAAACCAAGCGTAAAGGGATTTTTTTTCTTGAAAGTAAAGGAACAAAAATGTCGCAGTTTGAACAGGAACAAAGATACCACCCTTAAGGACCAATTTATATATTTCCTCTGCAAGCACCAAGTGTTGGCATTGTTTTGTCAGTAGTTCAGGAAGAAGACTAAAGCAGGATTACCAGTAAGGTTTTCTTTAAACAGAAGAGGATTAGGGTCAGTGGAAAAAGGGAATAGTGACTTTAAAAAAAAGTCTGAATTCTGAGATTGATTTAATAATTTTGAGAATAAAATCACTTAAAGCCACTGCAAAAAAAAAAAAAGTTTCTTTTCATGGGTCAGAATTCTTTAGTTTTTAGTCGCCCTCATCCTCTTCTGCATCATTACTAATCAAATATGACTGAAAGTTAAACATTGTCGGTTGTTCCTGCAGGAAAATGTTCCCAAACCTAAATCAGATCTGGTTTTGGAAATGATAATAGCAGGATAACACAAACGTTTGGCCATAGCCCGCGCTTCTGCTCTGTGCCTTCACATTCTGATTAGGTAACCCACTGCTGATTTTTACATTTCTTTGACAGCAATCGAGGCATTTCAAAAGAGACAAGAATGCAGCAAGCAAAACAAATATGTTTTTTCATCTAAAGAGAATAAAATAGTGAAAATTCCATTCTGAGAACAGAAATTGCTTCTGCATTTGCAGAAATCATTTTTCTATACTCAACAAATAATCACAGCATTTCAAAATGTCAGCTCAAACTTGAATGTACAATCACTGGTGTTTCATCAGGTTTCAAAAAAGGTGGTCCTTAATTGCTTAAATACATTTCGTACATAGAAATACTCAACAATCTACATCATCATTTTATTTTCGGTAGCATGTTCACATAAGGTCCAGAGCACCGCTGTCTCTGGCTCTCGACACCTTAGGCTGCTCTCAGCTCAGTCACCTCATTATAATGCCTCCATGTAAGCGGTAACTGTGATTCAGGACTATATCATTTTTTTTTCCTGCCATTGCACATAGCCTAACACAACGAGTGCTCAACACAGGAGAAAAGATAATGATTTCCATTAAACGCATAATTAGCTTTTATACAACCCTGCTATTCGTTGTGTGTGACATTAGGCATGATATTACTATATTTCACTAAGTATCTGTTATTGTAATTTTGGAAACAATGGGATCCTGCAGTGCATTGTGTGAAAGTAGAAAGTGGCAGATTACTTTGGAGGAAAGAAGCAGAAAGGGGATAAAAATATGTTTTTTTATGCTAAGCTTTGGCCAGTGAGTGTGTCCTCCCCCATTACTCTAACAGTTAGGTGATAATGAATGCTGGGTCTGATACTCAGCCTTTCTCCTTCCCTCTAGCATGTCTGCTTGGCTCTCTCGGTTACATCCTCTCAATTTCTGCACTCTTACGTTAGCGAGTCGGACTTCAGTCAGTTTAATTATCTGGCCTCATCTGTTCAGGAGAGTCTCACAATAGAACTGTGTGTAAAAAGTCGGGAAGGGAGCCAATGAAATCAAGCTTTGTGTTATTGTTAATTAAAAAAAAGCTCCAGTGATCTTGGTGTGAAATCAGGTTTTGTCAAGTTTAAATGTGATAAGAACAACGTCTGGTAGGCATATAAATCTTTCCCTGTTTTCCGTAACACAAAGTAACAATGTTCTCAAAATGCATGAGCGTTGATTGGGTCCTTCTTTTTTGTTCAATTTCACAATCCTTTTCTTTGTCTTTTCTGTGTTTTTACTCTCGTATAGCACAAGTAACACCACCAGCAATCAATCATAGCTTAAAAATGACCCACTGAAAATATGTACATGTCATTTGTATTTCCACATAACTTCTTTTTCTGAAAGTTAGGTGCATTATTTAAACCCTGCAGGTTGTGTTGAACAAAATGCTACAACATTCAAAGTGCAGGACATTTCAAAGCGTATTGTCAAGTGTTAAAAATTAAGGCCGCTTTAAAAATTAAGGCCGCAGTGGTCAGGATCTGGATTATGTCTTCTGTCTGTGGACAGATGTTAAGAGTTGGTCTTTTGAATTAGAAAAAAGTTCCAATAGATTCTGCTTGTTGGATGTGCACATTTGATCAAGTATCACATTTAATTTGAAATAGTTTCAGATTTCACTCACTATTGTTACGCTCTCAGCAGTATATTTGATTTAAAGTAAATGGTTGTGAGCGGTGACTACATTTCTTTTCTTTGTCCTATAAAGTTTTCTTTATAGTCTTGTGGCGATAAAAGAAAAAAATAATTTGACTACCGAAGAAGAAATTTCCATCAAAATTTCTTGATTAATTTCACTTATTCACCACTACTAATATTATGATTGCTATTTTTTTTTCTGTCTCTCCAATGAACCAGGACTCTGCGTCTTTAATAAAGCTTGATTCTACAAATAACTTGAGTATTCTCTGATGTCAGTTATAAATTTGTAAGAAAACATTAGTTTCCTTGACTAAAGTCAAAAACTTATTAACATGAAGATATTCTATGACACTGAGAAGTCAGGAATTTGCATGAAGAAGACCTACGATTTTCTGAGATCATAAAATCAGGCATTTTTGACAAAAAGTGACAGAAGATTGAGGGGATAAATTTAAAAAGATGCACATTTTGATGTTTCACTAAGTGCTAGTGGTAGGTCCAGGCTTTTTTCCTGCATCTAGGATGAGATCCAGAATACACACATCAGACAATGAGGAAGAAGCTGCTGTTAACCCAATAATCACATGGTTTGATCATTTTTAAGATATCAACTATCAAGTATTACTATCTGAAATGTCAGGCTTTAAAAAAAGAAAAGGAAGAAATAAAATACATTTTCTAAAAAAAAGAAGGTGGAGATAAAAATATATATATATATATAAAAAATTACATTTTTAATTAAGAGAGCCAGTGTTTATTCTCACACCAGTTTGGTTCTCTCCCTTGATATGCAAATGTTTTGTATGTTGTTGCAATTCATGCTTGTCAAGGCACTTAATGTTTTTGATTAGAGTGGCTTAGTTTCCCAAACAGTTTATGCTTTTTTTCTTTGGAGTTTGCGATCAGATTCCTTCAGTAATCTCTGACCTTTCACCCACGCTCTAAAGTCTCCACTCTAAGTGGCTGTAGACTATGTGACTAAATTGCCTGTTGTTAGGTTTCAGCACTGTTAGTTGCTCTTTAGCAGAAACTTCTTAGTGAAAACGTTCTCCTATAAACTGATTTTGCTCTCATGGGAAATCTTTTGCCACATTCCAATGTTACATTTGTAAAACTAACAAGCCAAATGTTTAATTTCCTCTACTTGAAACTATTTTGTGGGTGTAGTTTTCAAAATGACTGATTGTCTGGCCTTGTGGGATGGTAGAGCACTGCGAACATTTCACCAGTGCAGAGGGGTTAACGCTTGTTTTGCACTCCGTGTGAGACCCATTTCCATCAATATTCATGCGGAGGGGAATTTCTCCAGAGGAAATCCTGGCCTCTTTTCGGCTTTAGCCTAATCCTGTTCTCGGAACAGATTCTACTGTCACCAGGACACCTGTAGTAGTTTCCTCCACCGCTATTACAATGAACACTGAGGCAAATAAAGTTTTCCCTCTCAAAACATTTTGAATTAAACTTACTTTATTACTTAATGGAAACTCATTACACTTATCCTCCTGGGAAAACAGCGATATCATATTATGAAATCCACCTGGGGAGTAACCTCTACCTTTCTTGTATGGATCATCACCTGCTAGCCATCAGTCAGGCTGCAGGGAAGTGAGATGAGAAGAGGCAGAAGGAAGAGCTGGAGGTTTGTAATTAGAAAGAGAAGGAATGAGAAAGAGAAGGTCAAAGACAAACTTATGAGAACCGTCTGAGACAGAGACGTCTTCCCTAACCTGGGGGATTTCTGCATTGACTCTTGGTTCATTCTGTGCAGTGAAGTAAATGACATTTATTATGAACCTGTTATTTATTGATCTCTAAATGGAACCAGAGCAAATACAAACTCTTTAAGCTGCTCACCTGGCCCTCCGCAAAAACATTTCCACCTGAATCTTGTAATTTTGGAGAGGAAATCTACATTTTTTTAATGATTAGATATCAGTACTGAGTCATACCAAGATTTTTTTTTTTATTTGTATTTAAAATTTGCTAAAATTTCCTGTGATGGAAATTTTTTGTTTAGATAATGAGGATGCTAATTTGCGCTCTTTAACATGAGCTTATTAGTTTCACTCTTCTCCCCAAATTTGATCTTGCTATTGTGAAATATTTTTATGGATTTTGATTGTAAAGGTTTATCCAGCTGTTGATGCCACTGAAAAACAGCACTCCCTGTCTGCCACCTGCCTGTCTGCTGGGTGATGGAAAGCGCCAGTTGCTTTTCCCTTTACAGAGCAAAAGAATAGCACTTTGACTGTTTAGAAATACTTCCAATAACATATAACATTGACTGTCATGTCAGAATGGACGTTAATCTTTTTCACAATATTTTTGTTTTATTTATTGTGACAACAATAAAAGCAATGATCAAAAAATGGAAGTGAGTTTGATCATTTCCATTCTGATAATGGTACACACCTCAGCAGCAGAACATGAATTCATATCAATCTATTTTAAAGGCTAGATTGAGTGCTCAAGATATTAATTAGTGCAATTTTACCTTTATGGTCTCTAATACTTGCAGCCATATTTGCAAATATATTTCAAAACATTAATTAATTAGCATTAATTATCAACATATTTCAACAAAAAACCTGATTATCTTCAGTTGGTACACACCTCAGCAGCAAAACATGAATTCATATCAATATGAATTCATATTGATATGAATTCATTGTAAAAGTTGGCTTCAATTCTAATCAAATCATATTGGCCATTTGTGTTTTTAATTGCTGTATAAACCAGTTTTTACACAGGTTGTCACACTGTCATAATTTCATACTGGGGCCATGCCCATGCACTCTTAAAGAGGGAAAAGCATTACTGTGGGATTTGGCAAGTAACTCCAAAAAGTCAGCAAACATTGTGAACATCCCCAGAGAGAAACGGTCATAAATATGTAGTGAAGAGGCAAATATTGAAGGTTAGGAAGGCTTGACAAGACAAGAGGAAGGCTTTGCCTCCCCAAGCCCTTGTTAAACTTTTATTGTTATTGTTGATTAGATGCAGCTTTAATTTAATATGCACTAATTAAATTTGAATTATTCATTATATATGATCTTCCTTTTAACTAACTAAATGTGTTCCACATGAAATTTAGTTTATATGGGATTTCTGTGTTTTCGCTTTATTACATGAAACTAATATGACTGGGCTGATTGGAGTCATGATAAACACATCGGAAGTTTAATATCCAGGCTTTCATTGGACTCAACAAAACTCGGATGTCACCAAAAGCATTTGCTCTTCTGACTGTAAAAGCAAGCCAAGGCAGCTTTCATCTTTTGCAGCACAGAGACTGAAATTAGTGTTTCATTTGAATGTTTTGCTATATAAAGCTGGCCACGGAAATAACATTGTTGTGAAAATAAAATAAAAAAAAGAAAAAATCAAAACATCAGACAAACATCGTTCCCCACGGATACCAAAATTGAATGAGAGCATGCACTGGCTGTTACTCATTATGACGGGCTGACAGGGGTAATTGAATTTGCCTGGAAAACATTCACTTTATTTTCTGACAAACCTTTTTGGGTTTTTGAAAAAAGAGCAACAAGATTTGAGTTGGTTGTGTTGCGTTTTTCACTTCCCTGAATACTAAATGAAACATTTAAAAGCCGTGGCTGATAGGAAACTGTGTCTTCTGATGCCTTGTTGTATAATTTGTCCAAACTTTCTGTACATTATGTTCTGTATGTTATTTTTCCTGACCTGTTTCTGCTTGTGAAGCTGTTAGTTTAATCATCCAATATTTTTCAAAGCCTAGGATGCAGTCCAAATGTTTGAGGAACACAGGTGCCCATATTTCAGTATAAACTTTCTGAGGTGTTTCCAGATATCCAGCATAGAACATATTCTCCATAATAGATATCCTGGTACTGGGTTGCCTGCCTCTAAATGCTGCAGCTTCACCTCTGTTAGTCTTCTGGAAACTATCAAGTTTGATTTTGAGCTTTAGGATTTGTGTAAAAGCTGGCAAGATTTCTGAAACAATGGTGGCTGCAATAACAAATTAAGTCAGGGGAAAAGATTGTTTTTTTTCCTGTTTTTTTTTTCATCTGCTGCCTGTCGTTGAGATTCTTGTTATATTGTTCCAAAACAGGGTGGCTGACAGGCAGCAGTGTATTTTATTGTGATATTCTTGAACTGCACACACTGCATATCCTAATCGCTCTAATGGAAATCTCATGAAGCGTTCTTCAATCCATCATCTGATAATATAAAGAATATGGCACAACTGCACACCTTCCCAGACATGACTCTCTACCTAAGCTCAGATCCCAGTCAAAATAGAGCCATAATAACAGAACCAACCAGGAGGCCCAGGTAACTTAGGTGGAGCCTAAATTGAAGAATGGCAAAAAAAAAAGGGTCACCAGTCCATCACATGGCAACACAGAGACAAACAGGAGAAGAAAAAATGCACACACACTTTTAGAGAGGGCAGCTGATCTAACAGTCATGTTTCTGATCTGTGAGAGAAGCAAAGGGAGAACACGCTCCATGAAGAATGACCACAGGCTGACTTTTGAACCCAGGATATGTTTGGTGCAAGGCAATAGTGCTACCGACAGCAGCCATAACATGTTAAGCCATACGTCCAAAACGAGTTCTTCACTTAAAAGCTTTGGGAAGTATCAGCAAAAAAACTAAGTTGTAATTTCTATGAATACTGGAACCATTGTCAGTGCTTCACACAGCAGCTCAGGAACCAGTGAGACCACAGAGAGGAAGATTGACTGAAAAGGCTGAATATTCATGAAATTTAAGCAAACTATTTTGTTTGAAGACGGGAAAATTTGACACACATTTAGTGTGTGTCAAATCAAATGTTGAGAACACATTAATATTACATGAAAAGTCACTTGTTTTTGACATCTCTGGCTTTCCTTACTGGAGTGCGTGTACCCGAAGTGTTGCATCGTCTACAGGGACCCCAGAGGTTATTTACTGGGAGTAAAGGGAAGAGAGAGTCGTGTTCCAAAAAAACAATCCCTCAATTTTTAAACAACGACATTGTGAGACAGATGGAGTGTAAACTACAGTGTCAGGATGCTTCACAGCTAAATTCTGTTGCAAAAAATATAAATATAATATTTGCTCCTGCTGCTAATTTACCAACACTATGTTGTGACTCTTTGTACATAAGTTTGAATAGAATGTTTTCCTTTCACATAATGATAAAATGGCTGCGCAAAAACCTTTGGGGTTTTCTTCAGTCTTTGAAGAAACTAGTCAGAGATGCATAAGCTTGAAGTGGTTGATGCAGTAATCACTTTACTTCTTAAATACAAAATACCAGGTGGGAATAGAAGAAATGCATTTTGATTAAATTTACTTTAGATTCTAAAACAACTACACAATCTGCATCATCTTTGAAAGGTGTTTCAATAAAATAAACTGCTAAAAAAGTGCAGTTTGCACTAAAATACAAGACACTAAAATACAAGAAATGTAAAACATCTGAAGTAGGTGAAATAAGCAGGAGTCTGCTACCTCCTTACAGATTTAATGCGTTTTAAATTGCACTCTTCCTCTGCAGTGCTTTCAAGCAGCCAACTGAAGAATTACAACCACCATCTGTTCATGTTGATGTACATTAATTCACATTTTCTCTTTCACATTTTTGGTAATTTGCATTAAAACTCACTCTGTGTTTCTAAATGTGGTTAATTTACCTTTGGGTCTGCTTCAGTTTATGTAGTGTCATGTTATTATTGCATAAAGTAATTTTGAATCTGAATTTGTGTATTCGCAGATGGAAATGATCACTTTACAGGGTTTTTCTCAATGCAGACAAGTGCTGGTGTTATGTAGCTGACCATAGCTTGAACACACAAGGTATTTTGGATTTTCAGAATGTTTAATAGCAATAGTTTTTTTAATAAAATATTGTTGAACTAAGTGTCAAAATGACTAAAATGAGCGAGTTGTAAACTTATTTGACATTCTTTTTACATTATATTTTATGAATTATTCATATTAAGAAGTTATTGTCTCTCCACAAGCAGTTTTTGAGGCAAGAATAAAGGAGCCAGCTGACCGCCATGCTGATACACGAGATAATGTTCCCATTGATAGTTTGCATGTCTCAGTACACAGCTAGGGCCTAATTATGGAAGCATAATAGCGTTTGCTCTGCTGTTTTTCTTGTGTAATTAATCTTTTGACTGAGCGATGATGAAGCCTTGTTCATTTTGCTTTTATCTAATGTGTTGCTTGCAGTATGAAAACAGCATAGCATAAATGTTTGAGTGAGGAAGATATTAATGCTCAAAGAAACACATTTGATGTAAAATTAGAAATGGCTGAATGTAGGTTTTATTATTAGATCATTACAAGAGGCAAGACTTCTGACTTAATCCATTGGAGTAAGATTTCTTATTGGGTTCTCTAGTTCACTCATACAAATGTTTATATTGAATGTTGTAGGTGTGGTACTACAAGCTAATTTTTCACTGCTGATTTGACATTTTGCTAGTATTTGCACCATTTTACCTGAAGATGAGAACAATTTATTTTATTAAAACAGTCTAATTGTCCATCCTCATACTGCTCTGAATAGTTTGCTGGATGTTTGACCCATTTCTCCAGACGGAACTGGCAAATAATTGAATGGTAGAGTTATTGTTTATCTGGAAGGCCCAATGTGCTCAACCTTTACCACCTTTAGTAAAGTCTTGAGATTTTACTTCAATATTTTCACATTTTTTTGTTAACATTACCAGCAATATTATAAAGTGAACCAGTCCTGCAGCAAACTCCAACAGGACATGATGCTGCCACCCCTTAGTTCACAGTTAAACAATTAAGATGGTGTTCTCAGAGTTAGAACCTTTATCCTTTGTCAAGGCAGCCATTATGGTGAACATTTCAAATTTAGTTTTATCAAATAAATGTCATTCTTTTTTTACTCAATGCATTTGTAGAATAACAAATCAGTTTTAATCACAACTTTTTTGGAGAATTGAGGGCTACAATGTAAAAAAGTAATTTAATTGACTATTTTTTGAAGACACAAAAATGTATGTCCTCCACCAAAGAACATTTACAGAACATCATGCACTTTAGACTTCCTGAGTGACCAGAGGCATCTTCCCTTTGCTTGTTTGTGTCAGAAATGCACACTTTTTCCTTCCACCAAACTTTATTACTTTGCTTGGATACAAAACTGCAACCAGCCACCTTCTTCAGCAATGTCCTAACAATGACTGCTGAACAACTGTCAAGTCAGCAGTCTTCCCCATCAGATTAAAATGTGTGATAAATCTGATTTTCACTTTTGAATTGGTTTAAAATCACATTTAAATGACAAACTACTTATTGTCATAAACATCACCAAGGTCTTTTTGAGAGGGTCTTTTAATGCCTTTTCAAATGAAACTTTGTCTTTTGTTATTTTTTGCTTGCACAGTTCAGTGTGTAAATCATGGTTCAGAAATGAGAGGAAAGGGGGTTTTACCACAGTCTGCATGTTCAGCATTTTACACTGAAACGTTGATTTCTATGCTTCTCCTCCTCCAACTGGCAAACTCTTGAATGACACTTTTCACAGAGAAGCTGCCAGACGTTTTAGACACATAACTGACAGTTATTTGTCTCATTTTATACATACACCGCTTGATAAAAATTCTTATTAGTCCGAAAAGCCTGTCGGGGCTGCGCTAAATGAACTGGATTTGCCTGGAGAGGCTTCCAAAGAATAATGAAGCTTGGAAGCAGCATCATTCCTTTGCTCTTCACTAACGCATGAACGCGCCTCATTATCGCAAGGTGTAAAAGATTAAGAGCAAAGCGTTTTTTCAGCAGGAGGAACATCGGAACAGTGTCGCCCGCTCGCTGTTCGCGCGCACCAAGCGAACTGTTCGGCTACATCCGGCGAACCGGGCACGTCTAGAGGGCGGGCTTCGCCTGCCGTAGTCAAAAAGGGTCCCGCTTCGACTGGCTGCTCTCATTGCAGTTCAGTCTGCCGAGCGGAGCACAGAGGAGCGGACTGACAGAGAAACCAGCCCCGGCTCCATTCAAGGATTTTTTTTTTTAAACCTCCAACTGTTCGTCCTACAACACAGGACCGATAAGGACTCTCAGCTCGCCTTCCGTGGAAAATGTTCCTCTTGCAGTACACGGGTACATTATTTTCCAAGTTTCATCCGACTCTCGCTGGCTGTTTTCCTTCGGTGTCCTCTTCCCGTGTTGTGTTGATAACGGGGGGTGTTGTTGTCACACTGCTGCAGGCTACAGCGTGTGTCTCTGCACGCCTCTTCCTGCAGCGTTTCGGGACATTTATGTGCGCATCTTTGTTATTTTGGCGTAAGTTCCAACTGGGAGCCGGAGGATTCACTTACCCGAAGTGGTCGGGCGTTTTCCAGCTGTTGAGACCGCAATGCAAGAGAGCAGAGCAGCCTCTCGGTCTCAGTGTGGCTGCGCTGTTATTTCTCTTCTCTTTGGGGCTTTTTGATGTGGAATGATCAGATTTATGGTGCTAGATGATCATAAAAAATAAAAAAAATCCTCACTCGCATTATCTCACCCGTCTCCAGATGCTGATTTTGAATGGAAGTTTTAGGAAATGACGCCTGACCTCTGCTGTAAGATGTTGCATATTTCTCACCTCCCGTGGGGATCCTGTTTCTGAGAGGCTGCATTAGTACATCCTGATCGACTTCGGTTAGCCACATTAAAGTAGACAGGCCCATCTTGCAGGGAGTTCTTTGCTTCATAAATACAAAGACTTTGGTTGGTGTTGTTGTGGGATTTCCATGTCATTTATTCCTGAATCACCACAGCTCCATAAGTAGCTCCCTTTAAAAAAAAAAAATGGGTCATTTTCTCTGGACTCCCAGGATCTAATTAAGCGAGGATGATGTTTTTGAACTCTGGCATTAACCTGCTTACTCTGCTTAATTCTGGCACTCTGTTCTCCAGCTTGCTCTGTTTGTGGTCATGGTAAATTTAACTCAGATGTCCCACCGCTTTTCTTTATTACAATGTTGTTTATTTATTTGGCTGTTTGTTCGTAGTGTAATTACTGCCTTCTTTAAGCTCATAAAAGCAAAGCCTTGTCAAAGAAAAGTCTCAAGGCTAAAATCCCCTACTTCTTTTAATGCACCACTAATTAGTCCTTATATATTATCATCCTTTTGAGCAGTTTAGGAATTTACTTCTCATTTCTCTGCCAAGAGAAACAATCAATTCAAACCACCTACAGTAAAAATATAAATGAACAGTCATGTAAGTGTTTGCATTCAATCATTTTTTGCACTGGAGGTATTTTATGCTGAATGTCAAGGTATTTTTGCAGCTCAAGCAACTTGATTAATTGGAGAGTTTTGGATCGAACTTGGTTGTTGATCTTTTAAGGGCTTGAGACTTGTGGTCTAGCACTACGAAGGTTAAACCAGGAAATCCTTTTAATGAGAGGCAGGAAAAAGTGCTGGGCAGTTGCTCCGATCTGCTATTTTCTTTGGCTGAAAGAAATCTGTAAATTCTTATGAAAAAGTAGAATTTAGATCTTTAGAAAATCTTTCTTAGTCAGGATGTGGAAACACAAGAAGTGCTCCTAATCACTCTTATTAAGGCAAGCAACAAGAACTCAACGTTATCATAGCGTGAAAATATAATATTGTTTCATGCCTGCTTGTGAGTTTTGTTGTTCTCTGTTTGGATGCTTTTCATTTTTCCCCTCATATGTGTTGCTAATCGTGCATAGACAGAGCTTGGTTTCCTCCCATCCAGAGGCGCAAACACGCTTCGAATCAAATTGAGTGAACGGAGGTCGAGTGCCTCCCCGTGACCACTGGGAGGGAAAAGGTCCATCAGGCCTGGTGACAGTAATTTGCCTCAGCACGGCTGCAGTTCCCTCTGATCAACTGGCGCAGCATCTTTAGATTGCCTTTAATGCGGTGAGGGGAGGGAAGCTCTTTGCTTAGATCTGTCAGCGAGATGAGATTTTAAGGTTTTACATGCAACGGTTGAGTAGAAGCTTAAATTTTCCAGCTCTGCTTTGGCATAAGAAGGAGGTGCTGCAGAACAAATTTAGATTTTATGTAGAGCAATACTTTATAATACACAGAGAGATGTGGAAAGTTTTAGGAAAGTTTTAATTGGCCGTTACTTGACTATTTGAGGTTATCGAGTGGGATTCTCACTGCAGAAGTGGTTTAAGGGAAGACAAAAGAGAAGTGGACAACTTAATAGAAATAAGACTCACCAGCTGCTCTCTAATTTCTGTTTTCTTCAATCAAGCTATGTCAGTGGCAGTCCATGGTAATGCATGTAATTGACCACTGTTCTGCCTTTTTGGGATTGTTGAGTAGATTTTGAAAGCCTAAACAGCAGCAGCTCTAATGTCATCATGGATAAACAAGCTATAATCTTAGTGTTTTTACAAACATGAAGCTGAAAGTAATGCACTCTTGCCTGTCAGAAGCATTTCTTTCTGATTTGTTAAGTTTTTCTGGTTTTTGCAAAAAGCAAATGTGCCAGCAGACTGCAGACCAGCATGATTTATTCATCTGTGTCACAAATAGAAGCTATTTACTGACTGCCTGCCCAACGCTATTCTGCTTGGCTGTTGTAACCTGAATGCTCAAAACCGAGGTGACAGATAGGTAGGAGACACTTTAGATTTCTTATGAGCCAATTTCTGCATTCAAACGAATTCCATCTACTTTGAAAGCTTTGGCAGAGTTGTTTGTAGCTACTCATACCAAACTAGTCAGGGCAAACCATTTCATACTGGCAAAAAAAATTGTGGATTTTTCTTTATTTATTTTTTTGGCATGCAACATGTTGACAAATTTTTTCAACAGCTTGAGTATTTTTTATTTTTTTTAATAAATGAATCTTAGTCAGTCTCTCGTAGTGCACAGACTGTCTCTGGATTCAGAATGAGTTTCATGAAGTATTTACTTCAGCAGATAGTAAAAAATGTAATGGCAGTTGCAATAAAAACATAATTAAAGTACAAATTTGGAGGAATTTTTGCTTTTGCTTCTGATAGGATATCTTTCTGTTGAGTCGATAGCAAAGATATATGGAGTAGATTTAACTGTTTTTTTTTTAATCCATCTGCAACTAAGTTAATTTCGATTTGGTTATATTACCATTTAAAGTCTTGCAAACTGTAAACCTCTCCTGGACCAAATACACTAAGGGATTTTTGGCCCAGAAATCTTTATCCAATTTAAATGATGCCACTAAAGTTTAGAAATGCAGCAGAATTTAACCCAAACCTGTATCTTTGGATTCATGCTGTTGTATATGGGGCAGATACGTTTTAAAAAACACAACTCTACTGCTATTTGACAATAGATCTCTGGGTGGTTGAATCCAACTTTAATTCTTCACAGAAGTAAGCTGAAGCTCTGAACAACAACCAGATGCTTGTCATTCTATCCATCTCTTCTCTATTTCTGCACAGGGTTGGTTGATGGGAGCATTTCTGACTAACACTGTTAGAAATTACTCCACAATGCTGGACTGTGTTTAGTGGCAAATGTTTTCTCCCAAGTCTATGCGTGTTATTGATTACTGTGATGTTAGTTTCTTGTGGTGTGTGACCTAATAGCTCACTGTTCACACACATCCAACTCTAACTTTTTGCAAATGTTAATGTTTCGTTATGTTCACATGCTAAATCACCTCACTTTAGGGATAACTTTCTTTGATTACAAGGTTATTTCTGACCTGTTAGTCAAGACAAAGACAATATTAGTTTGTTTTGGAGTTTTCTTGTTCACTCATCTTTAAATAATCTGTTGATGATTGTTGTGTGTCTTCCAATGTTTATAGTTGACGAGTTGTAGGACTGACGTGCTCATGGCAGCAGGTTGGAGTAGCTCTGTTAAATTTGCTCTTTTTGTAGATTTTTCTTTATAGTTATTTTGGTCAGGGGCATTGCTTCTTTGGGCAATTATTCCCTCTGGTTTTGATGCTGAGCCACTAAGCGATTTTTGCTCTTACTGTTTTTTCACTCTGACAATGGTTATGATGCATAACCGTGGCAACACGATATTTGAGGTAGGGTTTTTTCAAACCAGAGCAGCTGATTAGCATCTCAAGCTCAAATAGTACCGGAACTACAAACCCAAATCCCAGAGGAGTTGAAAAGGAGGCTTCATGGTTGCAGAACAGGACCAGAGAGCAGAGAGAGAAAGAGAAAGCTAAGACCATCTCTTCTATTGATCATTATAGGCACAGAAGAGGGATGTTAAAGAGAAGATTGTAGTCCCCACCGTCTCTCTGCCCAGCTTTCTAAACATATGAACAAGCAGAGGTTTTAAGAAGAGCAGCAAAGGCATCAGTCCATCAACATATCAATAAAAGCCTCTGACTGTATGACCATCTCGTGACTGTCATAACATACTAACAGCTCAATGCCCAGGTTGCAGAGAGAATATTGTAACATGTTCTGATTGACAATATTAGTTGTTAGCAATCGCTGCTAATCCACCTCAAACTGCTACTGGAGATGGTATCACCATCCACAATGAAAGGAGTTATGACAATATTAACTGTTGAATAGTATCATTTTCAATACACTCATCACCTTGAAAAATGAGTTTAACATTTTAACTAATATTATTTTAGGTATTGCATTAGTGATTGAGAGCCACCAAATACTAAATGTGCTCTCAAAATTACTAAAGGGAAATTTTACTGCTTTCTTGTTTATGTGGTCTTGTTTATGTGCCAGCAAATACAGCATTGAAATTGTTGTTTTGTCCTTTTTTTTTTAGAAAATATAAAGAATTAAACATCAAAAACTGTGCTTTAAAGAACTTGTATTTAGTCCTGTTTTGACAAATTTAAGCACGATAGATTCTGAGAAAGAACTACAGTGGTTTATATGTGCAGAAAAGCTGTGAAATAGCTCTAAATTGGAAGCCAGCTTGAGCTTTTCATTGTTGCTTGTAAATTTGCGACTGTTGAAGTACTGTCAAAGTAAATGGTTTCTGCTTGGATCTCCATAAATTTGGAAAGATTTCAAGAAAAATCTAAAAAGACAAGATGTGTAAGAACCCTGGAGGGAAGATGATTTAGTTTTTTCTTCCCCTTTATTCCTGATTGTTTGTATCCTAAATCTCAAACTCTTGCTGTACTTTGAGGCTTACGCTGCTATTTCATCCTACAAGAAAATATCTTTATTTCTCAATTGAAAACTTTCTTTTATCAGAAACAAAATGTTGCTGCGGGTGCTGTTGCGCTGCCAAGGAGAAAAAAAAAAATACATATTTGGACTCTTTATATCAAGAAACATTTACATTCCTTTCTTAGAGATAGTTTGTAAATTTCTAAACCAGGAATAAAATATTTCTGTCATCTTTCCAAAGATAATTGGGAGCTGTTGTTTTTTTTTTGTAAAGAAAAGAAAAAACGCATCCCATATGTTGTGTTTCTGATGAATTTGACTGGCTTCTTGTTGGTTCTAGATTTGTGTTGATAATTGTCAGGGTTGTAACTGTTAGTTCCTGTGTAACGTTCACCTGCAGTCATCTGCAGAGGTCTTCACAGTCCACACCTTTTTAGCTTTGGTTTAGATGTTTGCAATTAAGTCTGTTATGTGTTACACATTTTTATTGAGGCCCCTTGTAATTACAGCAACAACCCTCTTGTCTGTAACAACTTCATACATATTGAAAATTACATTTCAGCCTTTTTTTCTTCTCAAAGCAATTTGAGCTCAGTCAGGTTGGAAAAATTTGATGTTTTTCCACAGATTCTTGATGGGTTTTAGGTCTTGCAACCTGTAACACATCACCTTGGGAATTATGTGTTCAGGGTTAGTTTTCTGCTTATGGTGCTTTGCATGTCGGTCCGCTGTGGGTCAGCATGTTCAGTATTGGTCTCAGTTCTTCTCCTCGTGAGCTCTGTGTCACAGTGTTTAATGAGATGTCCAAATCTTGGGATACTGTTTTGTCTTATTTAGATGTGTCAGAGTAAATGGGGACTGATGTACAAGAATCCGACTATATGATTTTCCCTCCTCATAGTGTCAGTAGGTATGAATGTCTCCTTAAGTACCTTCTGGCTTGGTTAAAATTGTCCATTGTTAAAGAGCATCAGTATTCTTAAAGGGAATCTAAAACATTCCGAGGTTAAAGAAATCTATGGTAGTTGGTATAGAAGATCCCTGGGAGCAGCAATAATGCTTGCAGCAGCACCACTTGAACCTGCCATCTGGTATTGAGTCTCTAAGAGCAGGAGAGCTCAGCAGCCTAAAGGCAACCGATTCTCAGGCTCCAGCCATATCAGCGGGGAGAGCTCTTCATTTCTAATCACTTTCATGATAAGCCACCACGCAGAGAACCTTGAAATTGGAGGTAAGAAATTTGAAAAGCAAGGTTTTAGCCACATGAAAGATGAAGTGAGCCATTACAGCCTTATTCTGCATTTGCTTTATTTGAGCGCGTGTGCGAGGATGGATTTCAACTGCAGTGCAGCTGTGTTTAAACCCAGTTAATGGTCCATTTCAGTGGTGGAGAAAGGAGACACAGTTTGAAGAAGCTGGATTATGCTGATCAAATGAAGTTGCTGTACAAGTGTCTTGTTTTCATAATTTATCTCAAAAGTACATAATTACTGTTTTTCTTTCATCAACAACAATGATATTGGCTTCAATTCAGTGAGGGTGTTGAGTAACAAAATCTGACGAAACTATTTGAGAGATTATATTTTTGGAGATTAAATGGGACTTTGTAACATATTCGTTCCTCATTTTTATTACTTATTAGTATTGATCACAAATTCCAATGTTACCTTAATAATTAAGGCTTCTTTTGTGATGATTTGACCGCTAATACCATTTTCTGGAAGATTTACAAATTTTCTTTTGGGACAAGTTTAAGAATGGCACTCAAAATATTATTTTTCACAAGTAAGAAGTCATTGCTTATTTATATGAGGATAAGAGGCAACATCCCAGCATTAATGTAAGAGGATTTTGCTGTTAAAACAAAATGACTACAGAGTTGACATTTTAAACTGCTTTCAAGACATGGTGATCATGTACTTCATGATCATGGCCTGGGTGTGTTCCCTTAACGATATAGATCCTTACTTTGACTTTAAGATTTCTAAAAGGCTGGCAGAACCCAGTTTGGCCAATGATCAGCCTCCTTGTTATCTGCTGAAAGTCTTACTCTCTTTCTCAGCCTGAATGAAACACAGATTTGTGTCAGCTTGTCGTAGAAAATACAGTTTACTTATAAACTTATAAGCTTCTTTCAACCTGTGGTTCTTGCAATTTCTTTTTTTTAACAAAGTTGAGTTTAACATTTAGGATGGCAAAACATACTGAAATGTGATAATCACTGCGGATGTTCATTAAGTATGCCTGATGCCTAGAGGCTTTAATACTGTGTCTGACTAAATATTATAATTACATTTAAAATGCAAGTTCACAGCACTTCAAATAAACAAGCCAATAATTATTCCACCTCAGTTTTTCGCAATATATTGTGCAGCCTTATCCCTAACATTATTCAACCTTACAAAGTTTGAGTCTTCTTCTCCCAGCAATAGGGTTCATACTAAAGAGTGTGAGGACAAAGCAGGGCAAGCAGAAAATCAGCCAAATTGAATCCTTAGCCAAAGACCTGGTGCATTTCCAATTTACGAGGAAAATTTCTGTTCTTATTATTTGTCACAGTTTCCATGGTTTAAAGTAGAAGAATACAATTTTACTTGCCAAGTATTTATTTGGTCATTTTCTGTGTTGTTGGCAGATAAATGACTGAACTTTAATTCAAATACTTTTTAAAGCCGAATAGAAAACTTTTCAGCTTTAAGGTAGACCTTGGATGATCTTTTTGTTTTTTTGTTTGTTTTAAGCAGATATTTTTTCAGTCAAAATGTGTGTGAGCAGAAACCCTGTTTGGCTGTCAAGTCCTTGGAACTCAAATATTTGGTGACAGTGTTCCAGTCAGTCTTCAAAAATTGTGCTAAGGCATGTGTTTTTCTAGTGAGACAATCCAGAGTGCAGGTACAGCTGTCACTGTACTGTTCTGGGCACATGTAGTGTGTCCCCTGGGATGTCCCACTTCAGTGTGTTTCTAGATAGGAGAGGGTAACTGTGGTTGAAACAAGACAAAAATGTTGTACTTGTCTGGTAAGAAGGCAGTCTTAAAGACAGAAACATGCCTCTCTTTTTTTTATTATTATTTTCTTGCTTTTTTGTCCTTATTCAGCAGTTTCAAGTGAGACGTGTTACTCTAGAAAATATTTCAGATGATGGATCACCAGATACATGGAGGCCAGAGCTAAATACTTTTTTGGAGTTCTCTTTCCAGTGTTGCTTAGGAGACAGCATGTTATTGTTGTCTTGTCTTTATGTCATGTATTTTGTAAGGATTATCTCCCTTAAATTTGCAGTTTAGGGATATTTTTGATATACTGTGGGTTCAATTGAGAGAGACCAGAATGTATTACCAAGAAATCTCTTGACATTTATTAACCCTTTGCTGCTAACTTATGAGTATGAGTTGCTTCAGAGTTTGACCCTCTTAGCCAAAGTTGTTTCACGCGCTGATGTTGAACATTCCTCCCTCATACCTGAGAGCTTGGTTCAGTGGCTCAGATCAGAGAAAGAGGGGTGTCCAGAGATTGCCTGCCTGGAAAGCAGCCATCACTCCACTGTAATAGAGACTGAGAGGCCAGATTTATGTGCCTGTTACTTTAGGAAGAACGAATGGCTTAAGGGGCGAAGGAGCAAAATGGTACCAAAATGGATGGACAGAATGTAACCAAGAATGCATTATTAAAAGGGCACCAGAGGTTCTTTGTATTCTCTCTGTCTTGTGGAGACATTTTGCTGTTCAGTGGAAGTTCAAATGAGAACAGGGGCTGCTTTCATGGAATGGCGAGTTGAGTTGGTCTGCTGGGCTATTAACTTCATATTCTGTTTCCTGTTTACATGATAGCTCAGCTCTCTGTGGAAATGAGGTTGCAACATTATGGCTAACCCAGGAATGTTCCATTTGCGGGACAGTTTTTGTGGTGACTTTGATTTCTTCTTTCTTTTTAATTTGCATCAAGAAACGTAAAGTTTCTCACTGTGCAGCTCTTTTTCACAAAATGTCGCTAGAGCAGCTCTGAAAGGTTTGGTGTTTTGAGCTCAAAGGAAGCCCTGTACTTGCGTGTGTACGGCAGTGAACCTGGCTGGAGTCAGATCCCTGCTGTTGGATAAATGCAGGCTTTTTTCTGCTCTCAGCATATCTTACTGCCCAGTCGCAGGTCGGTCTGTAGCCTTATTTTCAGCCTCTTTTTGAGGAATGAGAGGTCAGCATTTAGAGGAGGATGATACAACACTGCTGTAACATTTTTACCAGGGAATGGGGTGTAGCTTTCAAGATGGGTTCTTCAAATTATAGCCTTGTCTATTTTTGAAACATTGGAATGCCTCTTGAGGTCAGCATTTGCATGAAATGAACATGATAACAAGAGCAGATTTGAAGATTTAGTCAGAATTTCACTGTCTCTCAATATGTTTTCAGGGAATAAATGTCCAACAGCCCCTGTGTAAAAGGACTATATAGTCTACGTCCCAAACTTTTATTATTCCTGAAACCAAAACCCCCATCTGTCAGATTTACTGAATGTAATATTTCAATTCACAGTTGGCCTTGTTTACCTTAAAGACTGGGAACAGTTATATTCATTCAAGCTTGTTTAGAAAAGTAGTCCTGGCTAAAGCTCAAATTACGCTCAGCAGAGTGTCAGCAGAATCTCGGAACATAATTTCAGACAGGATGATGCAGGAAGAGGAGCACCTTCTCCTGCTTGTCTGGTATATGAGCGTAAAGTTATAATTCAGAAGAAAATATGTGACATGGAAAACAGCATCATTTAATATTGTACATGAGGAGTATTTTTCTGCTCATTTAGTCTTATTGTCCCTGAGCTTGTTGCCATTTTGTCAACCCTTATAGCATAAATATATTTCGGAGGGATAGACCAACACAAAGTAGCACATAATTAGGAAACATCAGGACATGGGTAAGAGTTCATGTTTCTTTTTATAAACTGTTGCAACAAAATCTCCAAAGAGAAGCATGCAAATACATTTTTATTTCCATGATGTCATTTTATCTCTGATGTTCTCTAACAGGTCTTCACAGAACAGTCAGATTCATATTGAGATCAGAAATTCACAAAGGTGAGCTTTAATTGGACAATTGAATTTTTGGGGGGAGCTTAACAGAAGTGAAAGTGGCTGAACATAAATTCATGCTATAATTTTCAGATTATAGCATGAAATTGCATGTACCATTGATCACTTTCATTCCACTTCACAATTGTGTTCTTCTGTCTTTCAAGTAATACTTCTGCGTTCTCGAAGTCAAAACCTGCAAGAGAAAACAAATGTACTCTTTTCTCCTGTATAATATCCTGCACTGCACTACACCAGGTTAGTTGTTTCATAGATCAGTGACGGCGAGTATCTTTCAAATTGAATGCTGGGACCTTAAGGACATACGCTGACAATAGCTGACTGAACATTATGGAAGTGAACACAGCCATTACAGACGGGGACATAATTGGATTCACAAATCAGCCATGGCTCCAGGTTTATGGTGGCACTGGCCTTTATGGGTCATATTTCAGAAGCTGCTAGGCAGTTCATTATAGGAGACTTGGTGCAAACAAGAAATGCTGAATAAGACTGTGAGAGGAGCGTCTAAACTTGCTCTTTGTTGTTAAAGATATGTCAGACGTTGGTTATTGTCATGTTGTTTTACTCCTGTGATAGTTCCTGTATAGTTTACAGGTCCATTTTGTGCATATTGTAAAACCTGCTGCTTTAAACCAGCCCTTCTGTACTTATCTATTATTTATTGTTCAGTTGTTGTCTCTGTTGACAAATAAAATGCTGTGTAACAAGGAGGCTGATGATATATGTATATGATGCATAAATATTTGTAGGCTTGTGAGACTGTGTGGGAGGAATAGCTAAGGCGAGTCTTTTCGCCGCCTCCCGTTCGGTGAGCTGAAACACAGTGGAGGTTCTCTGTCATGCTCCCCATGCTTGTCCCAACAGAAGTCAGAGTGGTGGATCGATATGAAGATTAATTATTGTGTCCACGTTGAGGGCTGCACCCAGAAAGTGCATTTTTCAGCCCTCTGGTGAGAGGCCAAATGCTCTCCCTGACGAGTGTGGAGCTGTAGCTTGTTAGTGTGGTCTGTGGACCGGAGCTGCCGTGAGAGTAAATTGGACTAAGCTCTAGGGGTAACGCAGTGAGGCCGAAGCTCAGCTTAGCAGCACCGACCAGCCTACCAGAGGTCCCACGGCGTTTTTCTCAGCCTAATATAACCACCTGGATATTAAGTATTAGGTTAACACTTCTCTGAGGAATTGAGGGCTGAAGGATATCCAGTCAACTCTGCTGGAATGAAAAGTTTCTCCTGAACTGCCGGTCTTAAAATGAAACATTTCTTTATTTTAACTGCATAACTTGTAAATCTCATTTTACAGGCTTCCTACCCAGTCTGCATGAAGCTATGGAGTTTTACTTGAGTTTTGTCCACGTTTGGATAATTCTGAGGAAAAAAAAAAAGAAAAGTAAGGGCTTGTGATAATGTCTACATTTTGAGATGCAGTTCACTTCCTTCCATCCTTCTTCTCTTGTGACCTTTCTTTGTCATACCCCTTTCATTTCTGTCTTTCCACACTTGCTTAATAGCGTAGCCTCCTTTATTTCCTTCCTTGCAACTTTCCTTTCTTCGTCTTTCCTTGGGATCTTCCTTCTTTTCTGATCTTACTTCATGGTGTCCTTTTTGTATTCCCATCTTTCAGTCTATCTTTCCTTGTGACCTCCTTCTTTTCATACTTGTACTGTATTCTCTGGTTTGTCCAGGTTTCATATTTAAAGAGTGCCTATTGCAGAATTATTGACTCTAAAGTCATGGTGAGCTGGAGTGTTTTTAAATGAACACAAAGGACTGAAAACTCTGGAAAGTTGTCTGGTAAAATCTTACATTTTTTAATAAAAAATCTATCGAAGCCTGGATTTTTAGAAAACAGTCTGTTGTTATGGACACATAAATGGACAAGAACGCTTGCTACAGTATATATGTTTAACCAGCCTGTCCCACGTTGAGATTATTTAGTGTTTGCACAGTTTATCAATGTGTCTCTGTTGAAGCATATTGATATATTGTGTCTTAAAATGTCCGGCGTGTCACACCGATAAATCAGCAGCATGTGTTTAGGTGCAGGGCTGAGCTGCAGAGGTAGGGAAAAAATGGCCAACAGCAGAATGATAAATTTCCCTCCTGAAGGCCACTGGAGGATTTTAGTTTGTTGAAGACTTGTCAAAATCATGAACAGAACTTGAATCACTCACTATTGCTGGCAGATGCTAGGGTGATTACAATAGTCAAAGTCCTTGATTTGATCTAAGACTGTAAAAGCAGCATGCGTTTCTCCTCTTGGTCCCTCTTTACAGACGTCTCTGAATAAATTGAAATTGGTCTAAAGGATTTGTTCATTTTAGGAAAATTGACTTGCATCTATTACATATAACTTTTTCAAATAATTTTTCAAATAATTTTCTACCCCCACCTTTTTTCTGAGCTTTAATATCTCGGCCACTAAAAATAGACAAACATCAAGTGTCTATCAAGGACAGTGAAAGCTCATCCAACAGGCCAGATATATCATTGGCACCTGAAGTGTAATGTCATTCCAAATATTTAAGGATGCACTGAAATGAAAATTTGGGCCAATATCAACATCCAATAGCAATACTGCTATTATATTTCCAAATACCATATATATATATATGTATACATATATAGTTAGCTACCCTTACAACTCTGGAAAAAAAGCTCACAATGCTGATATTGCTCCTGTTCTTCACTTACATCCCCCTTAATCCTGCACAATCTTTGTTACATGCCCAAACAAATATTTCACAGCAAAACCCCTCTCAAAATGAAAACACACACAAATCAGCAATCGATAATTAAACGGCATAGGGGGAAAAGAGAGTAAACTGAAATCTTTTAAAAAATAATTCATCAAACTTTGTTTTCATGTTGAGGCATAATTCCAAAATATGAAATTACTTGGAGTTCTTTTTGCTCTTCCTCATACTGTTGCTTTAATTATGCTCTCATATGACTCATTTACAGTGAAAAATATGCCAAGTAGCTACGGCCTTTGGTATATTAAGTGTAAATATCACTGCGCAAATGCAAATCATGCAGTACAGAATCATCAGATATTAAATAATCAATCTTTGCCATCTTGTGCTTGTCACAGCGTTTGTTGTCTCGTTTCCATTCTCATCACCTTGTATGTTAATGTACAGTTCCCAGTTTGTCTGGTCTGACATGTGATTGATGCATAGCTATAACCAGGATAGACAGAAGAGAACATGAAAAGCTCATGGGAGAGGAGCTGGGATCGGCCAAGTCATAGCAGCTGGGCCTTCCCGGTTACATGATCTATGGCGTTTCATTTGTTTGTTCTGTCTTGATAATTAAACAAGGGAAGACCCACGCAGTGGTCTCTGGCTGATTGCTTCGTTTCTCTCCCCTAATCTTCCCATAAGACCACATAATTAATGGCGGAACGACAGGAGAGCCCCCAGCCCTTCTGTTAATTGAAGGGATTCATCTTGTTTACTCAACTTTCTCCGTGTTTCTTTATTTTGGGATCGGCCTAGGTGTCAACGGCACGATTGTCAAAGATGTGGAGATTTGGCATCGGTCCGGATGTGCTGTGGCAGATGATGTCGTGACAAGTTTTGGCTCCGTTGGAAATATTGGAATTTAAAATTTTGCTCTGTTTTTCTGACTCGATGCCCATTGTTTCAGACACACTGAGATGAAATTATTTCTTTTGTTTGGTCCCACATAGTTGAGTCAACTCACACTTAATCACAAGCTGTGAGGCGATGGCATGTTTATGTGCAGGATGTCACTGAAGACAGGTCCATGGAGATAGAACGGGGCTTTTAAACATTAACAACACAAGCAAGATAAGATCTTTTCATGAGAAGGAAAAACCCTAGAAGGTGCCATTTGAAGCAGTTAAACCCGTTTTATTGTACTACAGACTGCCCTCTTTTTGATTTAACTTTCCTGTGCTCCTTTTGACTGTAGATATTAAAGCATTTTATCTGTTTTCTCTCCCGGCTATTAACAAGTGTCGGCCTGAATGGGGTCTGTCGTGAGCACTCTGTAGACATGCAGCCCGCAGGTAAACAACTCTGGGGAAATGAGACCTGTGCTCATTGTAGAAATGCTCCTGTGGGCAAAGAGCTGCTCAAGCAATATTTTGACAAAGACCTGTCAGCATCTGCCTCCTGCCCAGACCTTCACAGGCCCACACTGGCAGCAGGTGATATAGCTACAGATCCACTTTTTAAATTTTAAGTGAAATACTTGATTTCATGTAAAAAGATGCTACAATACTTCAAGTTTAGTTCTGAACATGTAGAATGATGATGCATGCAAAGATTGACATTGACATTCCGAAGGAGAAACAATCCTTGAGAGCTGGATTCACACCAGCTCTGCTTAGTCCACTTTTAATTGATCTCTAGTTTCTTTGCCTAGTAGGTTTGGTACATTTGAGTGATGTTGTGCCGTCAGACGTGAGGAGGTAAGCAGGCTTTTTAAAGGTTTTGGTTCGTTTCACACTGTGCAGTGTGAAAGTGAACTGCATCGGCTGAAATTTTTTAATTTTTTTTGTCCACAATCGAGTCTACCAGTCTATCACATAAAAACACCACAAATGTAAAAATCTGGATACAATTTAAGACTTGTCTTTGTCTTGGTGTGTATAGTTTTTATTTCAAGCACATTGTTCAAAATATCTTTCTTTGTTTTTCTTTTTTTCTTTTTTTTTTTTTTTGACCAGAAAAAAATAGTGCAAAGTTCTGAATCTGAAAAAAAAAAAAAAGACACCTGATGTTACTCAAATTGTAGCCAACAATTAACTTCTAGCATGATAACGATTAGTGTTGTTATCATAACTCTAAGAAATTTTCCTCCAGGATTGCCCTAAATTTAGCTACATCCATCTTCCACTCAACCCTGTGACTAGCTATGTTTTTTCTGGTGATGATGGAAGAACCTCCCCACAGCATGGAGCTTCACCTTGGGCAGTGGTCCCGACCATCCTGCTCCACTTAACCACCTGCATAATCCAAAGCATTCGACACACCCTGTGGTATATTTGAGATATCACAAATGTCTTGCATCATATAAAGAAGTAATGAACTGGTGTGTGGGTGAGGGCAGCATATATCAAGTGGACATCCACAACAGTAACAGGCTTTGTTTAGGACCACACGCTGGTCTCCTGCTCCCTACCAGGTGTAAGTTTTCATGTCTGCCAAGCATACAACAAGTAGACGGATGGCTCTACTTTTTCAAAATGAAATATTTCTGGCATTTTGATACTAGTGACAGTGATGCTTGGTGACCCCTAACCTTTGAGATACTGCTTGGGTGGATGCAGTATTAGTTTTCTACCACATGTAGCATTTTGAATGGCATGTGGCAAACAGCCAAGTTGACTTTGTATCGCTACTACGGGCCTGCTTCTCTGTTTAATGTTTTCTGTGCTGTACCTGTCAGTTTAGTTGGATGGCTATATTTTTATAGGTAACAGATCTGACATACTCTTCACTTTTGGATGATGGATTGAGAAGTGCTGCGTGAGACTTTAAAACGTTGGAGTATTGGTTTATATCATAACCTTATTGTAAATATCTGCTGTGTTCCTTGGTCTTCACAAAGCCTTTTGTTCATTAATATTCTTTTAACAGTGCAGCTGTACATATTCTGAGATTAAGTTGCACACAGTGACTTTTACTGGACTAGTGACCAGTGAATTTTACTACAGGGTATCAGAGTGAAGGAGATTGTACAGAAATGCTTGCCTCAGAGATTTTATTTGAGTGATGTAAAACATTAAAAACGTATATATATATTTTTTACTTGACAGTTGAGCTCCACTTATCTCAGTGTACTCCATCAAATCCCAATAAAATACCTAAATCCTGAAATACTCTGCAGGTGGGAATACTTTTTGTACATTGTCCCCTTGACCCTTGAGAGTTTCTTGCAAGACATTAAAATCTCATGTTTGTTATATTTAAACACAGATAAATACTGAACACAATGCACATCTGCCAATACATACAATCCAAATATAAGGTACCATCTTAATTATTGTCACCATTTATTTAAAAAGCCAAATGTAGCCTTTCAGAAGAGTCTGGTCTCAATAACGTGGGGCTGGGTTGCATCTCCCTAAAATGTTGCACACAAGGATGGCCTGGTGCCTTTGCAACGGGCAGCTGTTGGTGGGCTTTAGGTTATTTTGAGTTCTGTCTGTGCTGGAAAAGAAAAGTCAGCTGTAATCTGTTTAATTTTTCTACAAATCACCAGTGTATCAAATAGATTATTGTTTCGATCCCTTAAAATCCACTGAAAGAATTCAGTTTTGACATTCTGTGCCGGCGTTTCAAGAGGCTCAGACAGCTGCACTTGTTCAGTTGGTTGCAAGCAATTTAAGCTGAAGATTGAACACAACTAATATTAATACAATAAATATTATCTCCTCTTGTTTTGAAAGCTTAGAAACCTGGTTGGATCATAGAAATGTTCCTCAAGAGGCCATAAAACTTTTTTTGACGGCTGAAGAACTTAAAAAAACACGGATAGTATGATCTACTGCTTTTTTGGTGTTATGTGATGTCATGAGGTTTACAGTATTTTTCGGACTATAAGCCGCTACTTTTTTCTCAGTGCTTTGAACCATGCAGCTTATAGCCCGGTGCGGCTTTTCTATAGATTTTTCTTAAACCGGGGCTTTTTAGCAGGAAGTGAATCATTGAAAGTCAAAATTGGAAATCAAAGAAGAAAGTGCTAATTTTCATTTAGCACTTGTTCTAAATGTGCTAAATGTGGATGTATAACAATCACATGGTTGTTCTACATCCAGCAGGTTAGGACGCTGCCCTCTGCTGCAGAAAACCGATAGTGGCAGAGATACCATCGGCTTATAGCCCGGTGTGGCTTATTTTCATTTTTCTTTTTTTTCTCTTTGTTTTTTTTTTTCAAAAAGTTTGTAGGTGTGGCTTATAGTATGGTGCGCTCTGTAGTCCAGAAAATATGGTAATTTTAGAACATGTAGTTAATTTTTACCAATTCTTAGAGTTAATACAGAATTGACTAAATTTTAACATGATTAGATCAAGAAAATGCAGACCTTTTTTACCATCCCTCAAATCCAAGAAGGCATCCTCTTGCTAATATATTTGCTCAGTGCATTAGATGTGTTAATGTATCCATCCTTCAGCTGGAAGTGGGACACATTATTCATTTGTTGGTTGAGCATCCTCTGCTGTGCTTGGCTTCCTCCTCAAGAGCTGCATAAGTGTGATCTATAAAGTGCCTAATTGCTTTTGTCCTGATCCCCTCCTTGACCAGGCCATTTACTGTCTGCAAAGATCATTTCCTGCTCTCTTTCTGCAGTGTTCATCAGGGAGGCTCAGGCGCTGTGAAGTGAAATACCGTGGATGACATTATTGCAGTATTATTGTTTGGTTTATCTGTCAAATTATCGAAAGCTCATCCCTGGAGAGGCGGCGCAGAATGAGCAAACAGCTGGGAATGTCCAGCTGATGGTTGTCTGAGCACATCTTTCATCGAAGATGAATGGCAAAATTTCTTACAAATCAGTCCCTGTTCAAGGTCAGGCTGAGATGAGCGTTGTAGATTAGTGTTGCAAATCTTTGTTTGTGTAGCGCTGAGAGGAAATAAGGAGCTGGGACTAATCCCTTTGTTTGCAGTGTCAGTTTTCTTCATTGGCTTTTGACTTCAGCTCTTCAGCTACTTTCCAAAGAATGACACATCCAGTGGTAGCTATTATTTTGTTGACTGCAAAGTGTGTTTTTAGCTTGTTTGTCTTCAGCCACCGAACACCTCAAATCTCTCCAGAAAGTCTAAACTGAATTGAAAAATAACTTATTAGAAATAACAGAAAGTGTGTTTTTAATGGTTAATTCAAAGAAACTGAAATTCCTAGGGGGGGTTATAATGAAGAAAAACATCAAATATTTACAAGAATGGATTTGAGGTTCCAAATTTATGGAAAAATTGTTTTGCAGCCTTATCAAAAATATAAGGCAACAGTAGAACTCCTTATTGCATCAGTAGTAGGACTGAGCTGTAGAAAAATGAAAATATTGCATAAAAATAGTGTTTTTAAAGAGCTTTCTATTTGGAAAGAAAGAAATATTGTTCTTTTCAGTTCAGATCAATGTTTGGCACCATGCAGACCCCGGGATTAGCCAAGCAACATCAAACTGATGTGAGCCATATATATCAGCCATTATGTCATAATTTAAGTATAATAAATCCTCATTTTAATAAATGTCTAAAATGTCTTTTCTGCTCTTAAATTTGTAATGAAAATTGCTCAAAAGGAGGAAAAATAAATGCTTCACAATTTATTTTTGATTATGAAGTTTAGACAATTAAAATGTACAAAAATAAAGTATAATTAACCAGGATGTTACAATTACTGGGATTTAAATCTTATGATTGCATGTTCACACAGCAGAATAGCGAGAAATGTTTCTTAAACAAACAAATCAAATAAAGTAATAAATCAAAACATCCAATTTTACGGGAAAATTAACCAGGTCTTGTCTTAACAGCTTGTCAGTCAAGCTGGTCATGCCAACATAATTTTTAGGAGCCAATTTCTACATAGTCAATTTCTTAGTCCTTATTCTCACAAGGACTATTAAGGCATGGATCAGTAGGTGTAAAATTATCTAACACCGCCACATCAACTGTGAAGAAAAATTAATTGACAGACTTCCCTATGAGAGCGATTGCCCCGGTCTAATCGGGTGTTTGGCAACATCCTTATTTCTTTTTGAGACTAAACAACTACATCAACCTTTTATTCTTAGTTTGCATTTAAATAGCCACTCTTTTTTGCATTTAAAACTCTTTAATACATAATAAATGGTCAATGTACATCCAAAGAAATATAGAGCATAAAAACCTCCTGGATGAAGCATTAAATACATCTTAGCTGCACATTCATAAAATGTGTTTTTTTGTTTTGACTTCGTAAACCAAAGAAGGCAAATTGTGAGAAAAGAGATTTCCCAATGTGAAGCTGTAATTGAGTGTCAGTGAGAATATGTGAGCATAGCTTCTTGGGTTGTAACCTGCTGATCCTTATTCTGTCTTATGGATTTTAAATTAGATTAATATAAAATATTTTTGATGAAGAATGCACACTTTTGTAAATACATTTGTTTGTGTGGGAAGCTCAGAAAGGAGACAATTCTCCACTCAAGCCTGCACAGTTTTCACATTGAATCACTTTCATTGCCTAGAACAGTCTGGTAAGAAAAAAACACTACAGTCATTCTGACTAATATAAAAATATAGATACTGTAAGGAGAAGCAGCAAAAACCTAAAAGCCGTTTTTATTAGTTATCTTGATCATTAAAACCATTTATCATATTTCCATAATTCTCATCTTAACCTTTATTTACAAGGTAAGTAAACCAAAGTAACCCAAAAACTTAATCTTAATTTAGATGTTTCTTGTCATTGTTACCCTGTTGGTTCTGTTTATGTAAATAATGTTTACTGACCATAAGACCTTCAAGCCACTTTCTTTTCTTCTGCAGCCTACTGCATGCAGGATATTACTGTCAAAAGTCTACAAAAGTCTATGGATATCATTGACAATAAAACTGTAATCATTCTTTGGCTGTGGCTTCACTCTAACTTGTGTATCAAACTTAATGAGTTTCAAAGACTTTCTTTCTTCTCCTTTTGTTCATGTTAAAGGGGGATACTATGTATTTTTTAGGCATAGGGCCACAATCAAGTAATTGTTGCTTTCAGTTGTTATGATATAAAGTTTAAAAAAAAAAGGCAATTTTGCATTTTATTCCCCTTAATGAGCTGCATTCTTGAGGTGTTGTGTGTTTTATTTGGGCCTCAGAACATAAACACTTTAAAAATGCTTTCACATAAAGGTTTTAAACCTCTAAAATCCTACTTTAATTGAAGGAGTTGCTCTGTCTGACTCCATAGACAGCCAAAAGCAAAAGTCGATTATTTAATATTTGTAATATTTAGCAGAAACTATAAACTGTGGAAAAGTTCAAGCTGCAATTACTGACAGAATGTGCTGAGAATATTCTTCCATTCTCTATTGCTTCCCAGCGTCCCTCCACTAAACCGCCCTTTCTCAAAGTTCTTCTTTTACAGCCTGAAAATAAAGAAATACTGATAAAAATGTGAAGGTTAAATGTTCAAAGATTATTGATTTCTCAGTGATACTCTTGTTTTTAAAAAGACATGTTTGCTTCAGTTGGTAAAATTATAAATATCTGTCATGTTTAATGTTTGGGTATTCCATCAACGAACTGGATTGACGTGTTCATGTTACTGGACGTTCAAATAGAGCCAGTAGGAGAAATATCCAGCGGATCAACAATTTCTCCTTCTAAATGTGTGAAGCCAAAGAAATAACTTTATCTGCTGGCTGCAGTGCCTGGAAGTATATCTACATTAATCCGGCTATTATTGATGCTTCAAAAATTTTCTGTCTGCATTTTGATGAATAATACACTCAGCTGCCATTTTGGCTTAGTGTTGTGGATATAAATTGTTGCTGTTCTTTCCACGATGGTTTACTTTGCTAGTAAAGTTTCTAAAAAAGATGATTCACCTCGGCCTTTGTCACATTGCTTCTCCCTTTAAATGAGTCAGACCTCATCCTTAGCATGCATGAGTGAAAACCCAAGGCATTTGAATAAATCAAATAAATCAGTGCTCCTAAGTGGGTGTTTACTTGACTGAGTGCAGCCTGTTGTGACCCCAACCGCTTCCAGCCTCCCCAAAGTATAACAAAGATGTTTTGCACTCTTGTGCCCCACTTGGCTATTTTCTTTATTTATGAGTTGAATTTCAGTGTGGCAGCTTTTGGAATGGATTCTCCCTGACTTGTACCCTGGTCATTACAGAAAAAAACTTTCTCTTGCTTCACTGAATAATTCCTTCTGGCACACTAAAACCCTGTTTGCCACAAACACCTTCCCTACCATTTTCCTCTGATAAAACAACAAGGGACTTCAGATAACTAGTGCTGACTTTTTTTTTTGCTATAGGGCCCATTAGCACTCTCATGTGTGACTAAACATTGTTTTTTGTATGGTTTTTAGTGAAGGCAAAACACAGAAAGCGCTTGTCAGAGTGGAAGGCTAAAAGCTTAGATGCAGGAAGAGCTATTCTTAATAAATGCGTTGGGACTTGCATCAAAATTGTAGATGAAATGTTCTGTATTAAAGAATAACAACAAAATATTTAATGTAGTTTCACTTACCATGACATTTGTTTTAATGTTTTTGTCTCTTTAAATCAAAGAAGCCTCTTTTTGATGGAACAAAATTGAAACACTGCATTTAAAATGCAATATAAATAAATTAGTTTACAGAGAGAAGATGGTGTTCTGCTAAATGCCGAGATGGCAGAATTCCTAAATACTGTTTTATCGGTTATGTAAATGCCTCTGATATCAAAACTTTTCTAAGTGTGGCAAGTTAAAGCTTTATTATTAATGATATTTATGTTGACATTTATTTCTGACACGACTTCAAATCCAAAATAGTAAACATCCACTAAGCTTTTATTGCATTGAATGCTACACCTTTTTCACATTCTGTCTCTAGCTCGTTAATTAGCCAGGCTATCTGCTCAGGTTGCTAACCTGCAGTTAGCTGTTTAACATACTTAGCTCACTGATTTTATTGTGTTATTAAATTTATAGATGGTATTGTGTGTCAGGGCTCATTGAATCACTATCATTTCAGAGGGGTGGTTGATTAGTTTGTCTGGTGAGCTCAATTAAAGAAAATTTACTTAGGAAGGATTTTTCACATTATTAAGTAGACCACAGGTTTCAGGCAATATGGGAAAGAGAAAGGATCTCTGCTGACGAAAATCATCAGATAGTGTAGTGCCGAATGACAAGGTATGAAAACATTAGATATTTAACAAAAACTGAAGTGTTATCATCATACTGTGAAGAGATTTGTGGCTGATTCAGAACAAAGATGGGTTTGTACAGATAAAGGCATAATGAGGAAGGTTTCTGTTAGACAAATTCATCAGATTAAGAGAGCAGCTGGTAAAATGCCTTTACAAAGCAGTAAACAGTTATTTGAAGCTGCTGGTGCCTCTGGAACCTCAAAAAATTATTCTAACCATCATTTGCATTGACCATTTAAGAAAATATGAGAAAATATCACTTACAAAATAATTTGGAACATGGTGTATTACCAGGATGGAAGAATGATAGCCATCACCACTGCTTGTTTCTTAAAACATGATATATTCTGTCTTCCTCTTCAGTCTTAAGCTTCCTTAGCAGGACGCCAAACAACTTCTCCATAAGAGGGCATCTATTACCTTCAAAATTTTATTTAAAGTTGTTCTGTTGTTCTTTGAAAATGTTTATATTACGTCTGTACTGTAGCACCAGGACACAGGTGATTTGTTCGGAAATCAGTTATACACTTGCATAAATGCATTCTAAATGTGGAATAAATACAAAAAATGTTGTTTTAACAACCTAGATAAAAATAAAATGTGAGAGTGCTAACTTTGCTTCAAGTCTTGAGAAAAACCAAGATTGCATTAATTGTCATTTTGAAGTCAAAAGTTGCAAAAACTGATATTTAGACAGGACAGAAAGCCTGGTGGCATAGAAAAATTAATGAAAACATGCACTACGTGAACTTCAAAAGTGTTTTTACCAGAAGGCATTATAATACTGATGGAAAAAATCAAACAAGGAATGACTTGAGACATGAATGAATATGCACCATCAAGTCAGTACAGCTTTTTCATTCTTTGAACCTATTTTTAGTGAGAAATGCACACATTTTTTTTTTTTTTAATCCAGCAATAAATAGTTACATGTTCTGTACTGGCATAATGTTACCAGGACTGTTGGGAGGACTGGTGTCTATCATGGGGAAGGAAGTGCTGGACTTCAGAGACAGGTCATCTAGTTGTATGAAAACACACCGAGTCCTACAGCTTGCCATGCTTTCAGCCAGTGGGAAAAAGCTGGCGTACCCCAGACCTGACTGGAATTTGTACCAAGGTCCTTCTTGCTACGTGGCAACAGTCCAAACAACTGCAAGTATATAACAGTAAGTGAACAAAAACTTGACTTTCTGAGTGCTCTAAATGTAGCTGTTTAAGTTATTTGCTCATCAATCAGTCATGTTAAAAAGTTATTGCCCCCCTTCTGTTAGATGATGATCAGGATTCACTCTGAAGTCTTGAGCATACGACTCTGACTTCTGGAGAATGACAAGTAGCCATCTGGTTATTGTTCACTCCAGACCTGCATGGGAGCTTCAGCCTGAAATAGCATCAAAGGCGAAGATATGTCTTTTGAAAGTGGGCCGCTGTATCGAGAGCTAGAGAGATCTCAATTGAGTTGTCACTCAGGGGTGTCTGTTACATTTGGATACAGATGGAGTCACTCTCATTTCCCTTTTCATTGAGGGGAAGAGAGGTGAAGCCGCATTCATAAGACAAACACAAACAACGAAGGAGCACTTTTTTACGAGTATTAATTGACACGCAAGGGAATAAGGTCTCTTATCTGCTCTCCTTGAAACTAAGTACAGCCTCTGGGATGTTCTGAAGTGCACTGACAAGGTGTGGGTGTGCTTTTCAAATCCAATCTCAGCTATGTTTGAGATTGGAGGAATCGGAAAAGTTTTGACACAAGTGGAGTCTTACGGGTTTGGTAGATTGATGTGATCCAATGATGCTTATCTCCTGGTTCCACTGACCCAATTTGACTTTGTTTCTATTGACTTATCTTTTCTAAAGTGACATTTGACAATTGGTTATCTATATCATCTATTACATATAACAAAGAAAGTAACTGAGAATTACCTAGACATCTTTAGGAGGTCATTTGAGGTATGATGCTGTTGTAATAACTAAATTTGAAGAAAAAGCAGATCTACTACAGTGAAATTATTACCTAAATATAGCTAGGAACAAAATTGACATTTGAAAAGTTAAATACATTAGTATAAAAAACATATTTTTGTCTGGAAATTTTTTTTTTCAATTACGTTTTCCATTAAAACACGGAAAGTGCTACATTGTGAGTGATGTGGTTATGGTTGTATAATGTACAGATTTTTATAAAGCAGTCATTCAAACAGCCGCTTCTTAAGAAGTATCAAAAGCTTGATTTCATAATGTTAGCTATTCATCATTAATCTCCTAAGCCCTTTTACTTCAGTCCATTACTTCACAAGTGTAAAGCATTGATGGTCTGAAACAAATTACGGAGCAACTGAGACTTCAGAGCGGTCAGGAAATAAAAACTAAGAAGTGGGTGGCTGCCAAGTACTTGAAAGACTAGAAAGCCATAATTAAGCAAAGACAGCGGAGATTTTGAGTTTATTTTGTCCATTAAAAGATGAGTATATTGACAAGAAGGCTTTAGTGGGTATGGGATTCTCACTGCTTAGTTACTGTCAGTAAATATATGAAAGAATCATGCAATACATTTATAGAATAACAGAGTATAAGAAACAAAAAGAATCTGGTTACTTGAAGTAGATGAGCTGTACTACAGGATGCAGGATGGTTGAAGTTGAAAGTGAAACTGACAGCTTAACCTACATTTTGGTGCAAGTTTAGCTTGGACCTTTTTTATTTAAAAAAAAAGAAACACAAGGGAGCTTTCTTTCAGGCAACTGATCAACAGTGAGAAGCAATCTGAGGGAGGGGGCATTACTTAACGCTGAATACATTTGGACAAAACTGCATCTCATTGAGAGGATGTTTATCCTTAACAAAGGTTTACTGAAATGTTTTGATTGCTGTTTTTAAAACATTGGTATAACTTGGATTTAAATCTACTAAAAGTGGGTACTTAGTTTACTTAAGCTTGTTGTCTCCAGATCTATCGAGGGTGTATCCCGTTTCTTGCCTATTAACCACTGGAGATTGGCACCACCCATCACCCAGAAAATTAATGAGTAAGATAAATGCTGTTTCCTCCCATTTTAATTGGCTGGTAGGGAAATGATTGCACTGTCAAGTGATTTTGTTTCTTCAAATCACATGTTTTAGTTTCAGTGGGAGTTAAAACTTGTATAAAAAAGACTAACTGGATAGTTTAGATGGAAAGTGATTGTAAACATTTGCTCATTTAGTAGAGAAAACGGGATGTAAAACTGTCGCACTGAGAACTGAAAAGAGTGTGCTTGGAAGAGCAGCAGGCCTCAAGAAGGACATGTTCATTTTGAAGCTTGTGAAATGCATGTTTAAGAATAAAAAACTATAATTTAAAATCATATGTGCCAGATTCTACCAATGATTGAACCACACCCCAGAGCCAAGAGCTCTTTAAAGGCAGCCATTCACAGCTGTTTCTGTCGGCACTGTGTCACACACTCCCAACATCTCTCAGTGTGCCGTTGTTGAAGTTCATTGGAGCCAGTGAATGTCTCATTAGCCAGGTCTCTGGAGCACAAAACCACATCAACATAGGCTGGATGTTTTTCTGACAGACTGCAAATAGCTTCAGCCACTATTTAAGGGAACGATGAGCTTTTCCAAAGTCATTAGCATGGGAACACCGGTGCCAATCATCACAAATGCTATGCCTGTAATAATGATGCAGGACTTGCTCACATAGCCAATATATCCCCAGTATTACAGCTCAACTGTTGAAGGCTTGATCTGACCAAATCCTACTTGCATTGTAGTGTCCTGTCATTCAAAAGAGAAAACAGATGGTGAGAGCTTAGACTTTACTGTGTCCTTGAGGATAGTAGAAACTGTATGTCATATGGGGGAAAACTTAGTGCCTTTACTGCCTGCCATGAGTGGTTTGTAGAATTATTGGTTCAATGTTATGCGCTTCTCTCCAAGGACTCCCCACATGCATGTGTAAGTGAACATGACCTTATCAACTGCTGGGCTGCCTTACAGACACACAGTTGTTCACTCACTGTATGGCAAAAAGGGCAGGGCCCTTTGACAGCAGAAAGAGGATTAGACTGCAAACCAAAGATTCTTAGTCAATTTAATGGAATAGAGATGAGTGGATGGGAGATTTAAATAAATTAACCTTCAGTGAATTCCCAGAGGCTTGAAGGAATGATGGAGGGGGCCTGAAGAAGAATATTTTCACTGTCAATAATGTCATGAATAGTCATGCCATTCTTATGCAAGGTAACTTCTGATTGTGTTTGAAGCATGACTTGCATGTGGATTATGTATTAACAAACAAGAGACATTTATTCCCATCTTTGTCTCATCTATTGCATGGAAGGATTTTTCCATTGTCTACCATCGCTACATGTCTCCGTATTGGCTGAGTTAATGAGACATGCAGAGCCACGTGAATTCATAAATGTACAGTGATATACTCTGATGCATGCATCATTTCAAAATGCCAACACAACATCAGGGAATAGATTAACCTTTACCAAACTCCCAACTCTAAGGAGCTAATTCTTCCTCCTCAATTATCATGACACTAACTGTCATTGTTTTCCTTGACACCTACAAATACAAAACTTTGAATATTCTAGATATCCTTACAGCAGTTGAGGTGATACCGCATGGCTACCCTCATTTTATTTATTAATTATCTCAATTTTGTCTGCTGTTATTAATGCCAAACACTTCAGAAAAAGTCTTTCACTATTTATACTCATGAAACAAATATTTAGCGAATCTGAACAGTCTTTAACCTACTTAGATGTAATGTACCATACTGTACGGACATAAACCTCCCAAGTTTAGAGATTCCCTTGTGTCTGAACGGATTAAATCCTTGGAATGTTCTTTTTTTTCCACTTTACAGTTGCTTTAGTGATAAATATTCATAGCTTCAGTGTTTTGATCTTTGCTGCTTTGTAATTCTTCACATTTCTATTTCACTTTACAGACATTACGTTGAAAATTGTGAAATATTGATTTGTTACACATGAATTAATTGAATTATTTTCCATTTTAACCTATGGCCTCAAAGGAGTGTACAGTGCTTTGCAAAAGTATTCACACCATGGGCTTTTTTCCACATTCAGTCAACCACAAATGTCAATGTGCTTTCAGTGTGCTTTGCATTTCCATATGGATGCATTAAAAAAAAATCTAAAATATCTGTAGCTGTAGCGGCAGCAGTCCAAGGACTGAATGCAAATTCACATGTTTTTCTACTTCTGTTTTTTGTTTGATTTTCAAATGGAAACACCCCAGTAAAATACAGTAAAGCTTGAGGTTTCAACATGACAAAATGCAAAATGGCTGAATGCTTTTTGCAAGACACAGTGTTCAAGTAGAGCCCTGCCTTGCAGCCGGAAAATCTCTTTGGAGTTTGCAAGTTTCCCCTGTGCCTGTATGCTTTTCCTTTGGGTATACTGACTTCCTTTCTAGTTCCATCCCTGTTCATTATTAAATTGAACTAAGCGAAGGTCTCAAGTCTTTCTCTATTTCACTGATCTCCCGGGAAAGGCTCAAACTCAACGTGCTCATCTTGTTCCACCTCTGGGTGAGGACTGTGTCATTGTGCCTTTGGAAAGGAGTAGAATCAGTTCTAGTAAAGTTATGTTTCTAGTTTTTGATTAAAAATGTTTATGTTTACTTCAACGACACCTGTCATTTCTGAATAGGAGAAAGGACAAGCACCTAAAGCCATCATCGTTAATTACTTATTAAGTACCTTGTAATTTCATCAAAACCTTACAAACTTATTCACAGTTTGAGACTAAATGGGGGATATAACCAGAATTTAAAACACTGGTTGTTTCCTCTTTGAATATGTAATGTGAATCACTGGCAGCCAAAGACAATAAACTATTAATGTGTTGCCAAGGCATTAGAAAAATACTCAGGATGATCCCGGTTATTACTTTTATTAAGATGAGCCTATTGTGCCCGATGAAGGAGCTTCTCAGAAACTGATCCCATCTCCTCTCAGTTGTTTGGAGAGCCTGTGTTTCTAATAGCTCTTTGTCTTTGCTATAACTGGAGGTGAAAAGCTTTGCTAATAGTCTCTAGAGAATACCACTGCTGCTCGGCATGCTTTGCCATCCATTGCTAAGCCGCGTCAGTGAGACACCTTGTTTATGCATCTGCTGAGGGCACTCATGACTTCACAGTCACCTACCTTTTTAGGAAGGTGTGATCTCACGCCAACATTCCTGGGCGAAAGTGCGCTCTGACGTTCTAAAGGACACTGTGGGCTATAACTGGTGTGACAACTCAATTTATTGTGAGGAATGATGTGTACCAAAACTTTTTCAGCAAGCTATAATGGTGGTCTTGTCTTTATGATGTCAGTAACCTTTCAGATTATTGAAGGCTAATTTTGGAAGCTGTTTGTTGACTTGGCAGCTGCCAACAAATAGGAGTTTAGTCTGTGACTGTAATAAAAAGTGTCGAGCTTTGATGTTAACTGAATTTTGAGTACAAAATCAGACATTGCTACCATTTCAGGTTTTTGATTCGTCACAAATTAAATATGATATTTTAGAAAATGGGGATGTGGATTGGGAATTGAGATTGCTTTTAGAGGAAGGATCATTTAAGGACTGCTGTAAATCAATACTTCAGTGCAAATCAGTAATAAGCTGCTACACTCCACTCTTTTTCATGCTGTGAATTATGTGCACAATTATTAGGCATACTTTAACTCCAGGATGGATAAACATGAATGCTTAATGGATTCAAGCAGATGTATATTTATATCTATGTCAGAAATGTATTGGAAAGTTTTGAGTTGTTTTATAAATCTCACCTAGAGATTAAAATACAAGGGAGATGTGAAAATGTTTGTTTCATTTATTTTCATAAAATAAATTCTGCACAATAATAGTTATTTCAGCTTTCTTGTGAGAATATCTGTCTCATTTCAATGATTAGCACCTTAGTGTGACTAGTATTGCTAAGACAAAAGTTTGTCGTTCCGTAGAGAACATATTTCCTAACCTTAGCTATTCTAGAAGAAAAAACACTGGATCCCTGACATTCATTGGGATTATGGACCTCAGGTGCTTAGTAATAATACTACAAACCACTCTAAAAATGTGTTTAACTTATAAGATTATACCTATTTTAATAGTTTAAAAACCAAATATACCTTGATATGCTTTAATGCACACACCGCACACAACCTCTGCAATACCGCAGAAGTTAACATTCATGGTTCTCCTTATTTTTGCTCTTTGAGCGGGTACAGCCAATCAGCACCAATGAAAATAAATGGCCCACCTGGATTGGCTACTTTGTGAACACCATCTTGACGTAGCATGTCAAGAAGCATTGTGCTTGTAGGCATTTTGGGTTTCCAAACTGAATTTTCTTTAAAATGTTCTGTGAAAGAGTCAAAAAATTATATGGAATTAATTTGGAGTCACGTTCTACAATTAAAAAAAATCAGCAAAGATATGAAGCTGTAAATTCTGACCCGCAAATAGCAGGGGACCACACATTACCAAACACACTTACACTCAAATCTAAAAAAAATGACGACATATGTGGAAAGAAAACAACAAAAAAACATAATGAAGGCGAGTGAGGAAGTTATGTCATCTTTGTAAAAGGAGTGGCCCTGGGAATTGTTTTGTTTGACTTCTGTTAATGAATACCATGAATAATGAGCTTTAGTTTCTTTAACACTAATCAAAAAGAGGCAACAAGCTGAGAGTTCACAGTTTTAAACTTTGAAAGCAGTATTTGTAACAGTTTCACAATTATCCTCCTGTGCATATCTCTCCACTTTACAAATTGTAATGGTGAAAAAAATTGAGAGGGAGTTTTCATACCTGTTGAAAACTGTGAATACTATCCAAGTATCATTTTAAGCTGTTGTCAGTCAGCTGTGATAGCAGCCTTTTGAAACTGCAAGATCACAATGAAGGAAGATAAATTTAACCGTTAAACTTTCACAATCTTTGGTTATTTTCAGGATACAGAATTTTAAAAACTTTGGTCTCATTATGGTCCTCAACCCAATCGTTCCACCTGCTTAGTATGGAAAGTCGGTCCTCACCTTTCTTCATGACAGGTGTGTTTTCTCGACCACTTTGCCTGTTTGAGGATATAAGTCAGTGAAGCAGAAAGGCAGTTTGATAGACAGAAAAGGTTTACTAACAAAGTGGAAAAGTCAGGGAAGCTAATATATTTCTGCGGTTGAAAACATGTTATGTTAATGCCGTATGCCACCATCTGGCCCCTTGTCTTGCTCTGGTTATATAAACACAGCAGTCTGCATGGTCAGTAAGTTTCTGAGTTCTACATTAGGTTAATAGTCTGTTGCTTCGGGTATTCCCCCACTGATGCCCTTCCTCTCCGCATTGAGCTGATGCACATTTCCTTATGCAATGCATTATTCATCCTTTACCGTTGAGTTATTAGCTGATAGGAATTAGATGAGGCATTACAGGAGAATTATACAAATGTGCTGCTAAGAAAATTAGTGCAGCTCAGTGCTGTGCTCTCTGACTGAAAGATCATAAGTTCAAATCCTGAACCTGCCAAAAACCCTTGATGCATTATTAAAGACTAATTATATCAACATTATTTAATGGATCCTATTATGAAATTGAGTGTTGGAGCAAACATGATTATACCTTTCAAAAATAGGGGGATTGGCATATGGGATAGAATTAATTTTATATTATTTGGGATGTCTTATGGTACACTCTCATTGAGATGAGGCACTGCATTTGCTGTACACTGCTTTGTAAGGGAATTTTTCTCTTCCCATGCCCTTAAAAATGAACCATAATTTATCCAAATGCCTCATTTACATGTTTCAATCTTTTGCCTCCCTCAAAATTAGGTCATAAAAGGATATTAAGATAAGTTGTGAAGTTTGTTGACAGAGTTAGAACCCTCCATTTCAGCCTCAAAATGCATCAAAAAGGATTTTTTTTTTTTTTTTTTTTGTTCTTCCACCGTTCCTGCTGGGCGATATGTCACAGCTGACGTTGCAAAATAAAATCTATTTCTACTTTAGCCTGTTTCTAGGCTAATAGACATGGAGTTACTAATATCTGATTGCCTTTCTGTGTGTAGGTACTCCTGAAGGGAACAAATTGCAACTTGGTGTGCCGTCAGTGTACCTTAACAATAAGATGCATTAAATTGGAACATCGCATTGTCCCTCATTCTGCAGACAGTACAGACTCTGATTGAACTCCAAGGTGGTCATATGCCGAGTTAATGACCCACTGACTTTTACCGTGTATTTTAATGTGCCTGTGCTCGCCTGGCTCTCCATCATTAGTGCTGCATGTTATTAATGTGTCCTTGATATGAGTGGGTCACAATAATTTGCCACGTTTCTGTGATTGCATTTTCACCACATAAAGTTTGTGTCTCCATTTAGCAGTTTCATTGCCTTAATTTATTCTGCAGCCACTCTGTTCGGGCTCCTCCTGTCTCCACCCAGCCTCCACCCAGCCTCCTGGTATTTATGTTCTTCCTCCCCTGGGGAGTGATACTCTCTGACATTGCTCCTCCCTCCTGGCCAGATGTTGAAATTTAAACAGGCCATTCATCAGCCAGCAGATACATGAGTAGCAGCAGAGACGGGGGCAATGACCCTGCAAAGACGTTGTTAATATGCAGGTTTACATGCCTGTGCTGAAAGCGTTCTGCTCTAAGGACACGTATGGGGCAGGAATGGACGCTCGGTTCAGCTGAAACTCGCAGAACTGAGCGTCAGGCTGATGATTAAAATGTTTAATTTCCTCTGTGTCCAATCTTCACATTGAATTACTGTGGTTACTTAAGAGCCAGATGAGATCTTGGATTTCACTCAAGATTTTCTGGTCGCATAAAATCAAGTAGATTTAGTTTTAAATTACAGCAAACGTCTTTCTTGATTCTTTATACAACCTCGGTGCCGCAGTCATAAAATTATATTCCTAAGGGAGAAAAATCCATGAAATTTTTGGATATGGCTACCAGTGGGAGCCGAAGTGAACATTTTGTCCTTCATGACCTGTAATAGGACATCATCCCCTAAAGCTGAGTGGTATTTCCCTACCAGCTGTTCAGTGTTGTCTCAATCTTTCCACTGCTTCTCTTCGCCGCTTTTCCTGGGAACTTCTTCCTGCGTTTAGTGACTGAGAGCTGTCTCTTTTAATGTAAGCCGTATCTGTTTATTGGTGACAGAGTTAACATTGCCTGAGTAATGGATTTGTTTCACTCTAGAGGATTGACGGTCATCTGTAAATAAGTGTGACAGATGGATTTTCGGTAGAGATCGACTGGAGAGATGTGTGAGAGCCCAGACAGGAGATCCATTTAAACTGAGTCTGCAGCAAATGCAGAACCCACAGATCTGCCACCCACACATTCCGAGTGTTTGAATCCCTTAAGTCTCATGTTCTTATCACTATAAGCAAGCAAATCTTCAGCTTCTCCCATAAGGCGACTGTGAGGCAAAATGGTAACCAAAGTATTCATACCCATTCCACAATCATTCCACATTTTTCTATGTTGCAACCACAAATTGTCATGTAATTTATTATAAATGCAACGTGAGAATGTTTTAAAACATTTATACATACAAAAATAAGAGTATTGTGGCAAGCCTTCTTGTTCCCCTTTACTCTGATGCGCATGATATAGGAACCACAAGATCAGAAACTCATGAACAGGTTAGATTAAAGCTGTGAGGCTCAGAGTCCATCCCAAAACACTGGGATAAGGAATCCCAAAACACTGGGGAGACAGTCTGACTCCTAAGCAGCTGCAGAAAATAATATCATACGTTGGGTATGTAGCTCCGACATGTTCCTTTGGTTAAAGTTCAGAAGCGCCTGGAATAAAGACATGACATAACATGACCATCAGATTATTAGTCATAATATAATTGAAAAAATTTGACAGCACAGTGATTACAGAAAATCATTTTGTTTGCTTCACCGGTGGGCAAATTTGTTTTTGTTTTACATGATTTCAACATTTTCAAAGTCAAAATCACTTAATTTTTATAATAAATTTAAATATTGCCTGTTGAAAGGTAAGGAGTCTGAAGCGAATCAGTGCAGTTCTGTGCCTCACCTCTGGAGGCGACGTGTCACAGTGAAGAAAGCAGGCAAAAGGCTGCCATTGCTCCTATTTTTATTGCTGTCTTTCTTTGTTAATTACAATGATAACAAATGGAGCCAAATACAAGATAAACCTGAAAGGAAACTTTTAGAAGCTGGTGAAGTCTTAAGACTCGTGCGGAGGTTCATGTTTCAGCAGGACAATGACCCTAAACATACAACCAGAGCTTGTATCAAAGCAACTGTGTATCAAATGACTGTCATTAAATATCTTGAAGTCTTTGGTTCTAATATCACAAAGTTTGGAAAGTTCAAGGAATATCAATAATTCTGCAAGTCTCAGTAAAGTTTTATGTAAGACTAAATAAATATGAACACATGAGAATATATTTGTTGACAGCAGCTTGAAAGTTTGATAATATTTGAAATAGAAACTTAATAGTTTGCAGCTTCATTTCTTGTTTTATTTGCTTTCTGCAACTTATTTGTTAGTCAGTCTTGCTTCTGGCTGATTGAAGTCATGAAAAGTAAAGATGGATGACACCGTCTCATTTGGGCTGTTGCTACATGTAAACTGCATTAATTTGGCTATTTTTAGAGCTCTGCTGAAGCTGCAGGAGACTGGATCTCCTGCTCAGTTGTGCCACAGAGGGAAAATGAATTTGAGCACAAAGAAATGTGATACATTTTTCATGAATGTAAACTGAATCTTTCCAGGATTCTGCTCTGCTCTGACAGGAAAAAGTGAGATGTTAAACAGAAAACACAATTTAACTAGAAAAATAGAGACTCGGGAAAATCCACTTTATTTATTGTCTGCTCATTGTCTTATGTTTGTATTTTGGGCAGTGTGAAAAATGTTAGTTTATACTTTATGCTTAATAAAACATCTTTTAACCGTTGCACAGCTTACAGTTGGATGAACAAGAAATTTTGGTTTTATGAAAGTGAAATTTCTGTATACAACAGATTATTCAAATGTCAGCGTGTTTTTAAATACCCACACTGCCAACTTTATCCCAAAATTTTTAAGAGAGTCAATAAGACCTATTCCTTACTTACCTGAGTCATGATCTTTTTAATGGATTTCTGCTTATAAAAGATAAATTACTGCTGTGCTGGAACTTATATTTTTCTAACAGGCCTTTTATGTAAGTGATTCCCAAATTTGGTCCTGAAATCCTGCCGTCCTTCATGTTTCAGTTGTTTCCCTGTGGCCGCACATCTCATTTAAATGAACGGGCCATTAACGGTCTGCTGTAGAACTTCATTGCATGTAGAGGGGGAAGAACAGTTATTAGAATCGGGTGTGCTGGAGCAAAGAAACATCTAAAACATCCCAGATAATGGACCATGAGGACCAGGATTTAGGACCTCCTAAAAGAATAACTTTTTTTTGTACAGTTTTGGTCCTTTTGAGAATAACTTCTAGATTTTATAAATGAAGCTTCCTTGAGATGTTTTGTGTTGACAATAGCTGTTTTTTTTATTCATTACAAATGTGTCCAAAACCGTGTCGATATTCTGCAAAAAAAACACAAATTTGCAACTGCGTTGTTTCCATCTAATAAGAAATGCAATTAAAATCACAGTATTGAATTTGTTCACGCAATAAGTCATTAGAAAACACACCACGCCATCATCATCCTATCACTTTCTGTTGTCTTATTCATCTTTTCTGCCTATAATAACATCTGGTTTTTGATCATGTGACTGGTGTGATGCAAAATAAGTGTTTCCATTGTGGTTTTTAGAAATACACTAATTTCATTACAGACTCAGATCAATTTACATTTATTTATATAGCACATTTCAGCAAGAAAACAGTTATTATTAACCAAAAGCAGCTCTTAACAGATGGGTTTTTAGCTTTGATTTAAAGGAATTTGCATTTTCAGCATTTTTGTTTTCTGGAGATTTTTTCCAGATTGTTGGAGTCAAAAATAAAACAGAACGCTCCTTCTTCATGTTTAGTTCTGATTCTGGAAATGCTGAGTAGACTAGAACCAGCAGATTGGACTAAACCTGTTGCAATAAGTAATTAATAAATTCTTATTTTCTTCTTGTCCGGCTTTCAGGACTCAACGCTCTGCCCTTCGATCCAGCAACCAACAACGATCCTCTTCAGTTCAACGGTTCTAGTGGTCCACTTGGGACTGAGTGCGCTCCCTTGGATAACACTGCTGAAAACGGCAAAAAGAGAAAGAGAGCCAGCCTCCCTCCAGGTACCGATTACTCCCTCTCAAGTATTTCCTCTACAGCAGCAGGATTACAGCATGTTCTTAAATCCTCATCATTTTGTCCTAAGCCATGTCGAATTTCAACCCAAGTGTCTAAAAGCTCAACTGGAGGACTTTTCTGTTCGCTCAGGAGAGCTTTTTACCTCAGCTAGCTTTCATACCTTGCTGTTTTGTGCCTTCTTTTCTACAAACATTCAATACCTTAAATGAGAATTGTGGCATAATCCTATTATTGGGTGGCAGTATGGACAAAAAGTGGCTTATTTTTTAGTCTCTGCTTTTTCCTATTACCTTGCCATGTCCTGAGGCTCCAGTTGTCTGGCCTGTTTAGGGGTCATGCAGCTGCTGCAGGAAAACTGCTCCTTTGAGATTATGTGTGTGTACGCGGGTATTTTTGTCTGGATGTCTGTTACCGTGACAACACTGCCTGCCAATCACAAGCTCCTGCACGCCTTCAGTTCTCCCACACAAAACACTCGACTCGTCACCCAGGGAGTGGCGCACCGAGAAGATGTATGTGTCCGTGTGTTTATGCGAGTTCGCTATAATTAAACAGTCATTTGAGTAAGTGGCTGGTCGCATGGTAATGTGTCAAATTAAAGAAGGACTTTCTAATTAAAGAATTAAAGAAGTTCTGACTAATTAATTGCTTTATAAGTAGACAGAAGAAAGCCCCTCAGACAGGGAGGTGGCGTGCCATGTTCTCTGCTTCTGTGGCCAATATTATTGGTCTGGCTTAATAACGTACAATAAAAAAAATAAAATAAAAATAATAATCAACTTTTTATCATTTCTTCTCATCTTTACTTGGATAAGTTGATAAATTGATGACTATTTGGTTTTAATTCACTGATACAGGTTTAATGTTACTGCAACTATTTGTCATGGCTGATGGTCAAACTATTAATTACAATTGGAACGAATGATGCTCATGTGTACCACATCTATTCTGTGTTTGCACTGTTTGTTAGGAATATGACATATATTTTTTGTTTCATTAGAATATGCCTGTCAAACATATATTTAATTATGTTGCAGCCACAGACGTCAGTGTCTTTATCTGGATTTTATTGCATAACTGTGAAGTGAAATGAAAAAAGATTCCATATTTATCATTTTTTCAAATACAAATATGTGAATGATGGCATGCATTTGTTTTCAACATTTGAGGCAATGTACCAATGGCTCCTCTGTATGTTTCAGCCGGTTCTAGTACATTTGTAGACCAAAAGTGCTTGAGTTTCATCAGATTGTGTCTGTATGTTTGGGGTCATTGTCCTGCTGGAAGGCGAACCTTCACACCTGTCTCACCTCTTTTGTAGCCTCTAACAGGTTTTCTACCAGGATTACCTGTCTTTAGCGCCATCCGTCTTCCCAACAACTCTGTCCACTTTCCCTGTTCCTGCTGATAACAAAATGCTTGCTGTCCCCCTGTAAATGGCTTCTAGCAAAGCACAAACAGGATTTTTTGTGGCTTTCTTGCAATAGTAGTTTTGTTGTTTTCAATCTTGTTTAAAGGTCAGATTTGTGGAGTGCAAGACTAAAAGACGGCAGATTGCCCCACCAGAGCTTCGGATCACTGCAGCTCCTACAAGGTTACCATGGTGAATCTTGTCTGCTTCTCTGAATAATGTTCTCCTTGCTTGGTCTGTCACAGCTTGAGACATTGTTTTGCTACTCACCCTTCCTTAACCTCTCCAAAACATTACGTTCGACTTGTTTGCCGTGTTCATTGACCTTTATCTTGCTGTTTGTTCATTAATATTCTCTATAAAATCTCTGAGTCCCCCACAGAAGAGATGTATTCATAATGTGACAAAATTACACACAATTAAACTCTGTATTGATAATTATGTGATTTCTAAAACCAAGTAGAGATGTGCTTCCAGAAGAAACAGGGTTGAATACTTTTGCAAGGCTTTTTACCTAAATGGCAAAGAAAAGATTAGATGTAGGACGATAGATTATGATGGACATGAATTAAATGTCTGTTCATAAGGGTGTTTTTTTTAATAATGTGACTCATTCTTATAAAAAAACATGTATTTGATGAGCTTCATGGAAAATAACTTGAAGTGCCTGCTGTGTTTCATAAAAAAGAAAACATAATTGTAACCACTATAGATACATTTTGTGAAGAGACAGATCAGTTTAAGTGTAGGGAATTATGGTCTCCATTCAATGCTGTGATTTATATATGAGGAATTGCCCTCTGTGGCTCTGACAGCCTCCTATCACATCATTAGTGTGACTCTAAATGACTCTGTCAGTGCCACCAGCGCAGGATTTTCTCTGCTATTGTTGTTGCTGAAATTGAGAATATTTTTGCTTTCTTCTGCTGTGATGGGGTACCGTGTGACGCCTGTGAGAATATCCAGAACGCTAATAAGACTGTAAACCAGTTTGTAGAATTTCCACCTTTAGATTGGAGATTAAACTGCACCAGTGGACACATGTAACCAACCAAACACAGTGCAGTCCTGCAGAAAGTAACACTTTGCAGGTATTGACCATCACAGCCATGCTTTTCTAATTTTGTGTCTTTTAAAAGCAGTGTATAGACAACATCAGTTTTAGGCTCATTTTTAACCAGAGTAAAGGAGCTCCTAATCACACTCTGCTGTGAGGAAAACCTGGATGGATGGATGGATGGATGGATGGATGGATGGATGGATGGATGGATGGATGGATGGATGGATGGATGGATGGATGGATGGATGGATGGATGGATGGATGGATTAAAAAAGGGACAGATGGATGAAAGGGATGCAGAGCTACAACTATCCATCATTGCAGTTATCAATTATTCAGATGGATAATCGATTAATCAGATATAATCACATTCTACATATTTCTCATTTTACCACTTAAGTCTTTTTTTTTTTACAATATTAGAAATACATTAAAAAATACAAGTAAATAAATGATTTAATTTATTTTTAAAATAAGGAAATAAACTTGTGCATTGCCTAAAATGCATTCTGATTGTAAACACCTGATCATTTGCAGATTAATCCATTTTTGGATTAAGCGATTAACAATTAGAAAGCAAAGATGTTTAATCTGAAATTTTCTTCGTACAGAATCTGAACCAGGTGAAGTTAAAAGTGCCACTTGAGGAGTTGTGGGTCGAACAGATTTAAAGAAAGTTTTATTTTTCAAAATGTTCATATTTTTGTACAGTTTTAGCTTTATTGCTGTACTTCAGTTAACAATTAATCAATTATTAAATTAGTTGGTGATTATTTCAGTAATTGATTCATCATGATAAATCTGATTAATTGTTCAAGCCATACTGGAATAAAATATAAATGGGTGGATGGTGTTAAAATGGGACTGATGCATGGATGGATAGATGTATGGATGAATAAATGGATTCGGTTTTCTGGTTCTGTCTCTATTTTTACCAGGTCAGTGGTCAATTGCATGAATATGAGACAATTATTGTAATTATTTCCTCTTTCACAGTGAAGATGTAGAGGTCAATCAGGAATGTCAGATCTTTGCTGGATTTGTGTTAGACATCAATTTATTTCTGCTTCCTTTAATTTTCTCATTTTGATGTAATTATTGGGTTAAAAGGTCAGAAGCAGTTTAACAAAACAATACTTGCAGCGCCCAAGCCTGTGGTGTCATATTTATTATTATAGTCCTCTTTATGAATTTCTGCTTAAATGACAGTCTGTGACATATATGTGACGTCTCTGTGGTGAAGTTAATTACAGATTTCTTTGACTTGACCTGCCTTAATCAGAGGGTCTGTTGATGCTTCCTTGAAACCTTTGAAGAACTGCAAGGTTAGTTGAGGTCTAAAGCAAATCAATGTGAGGACTTTACTCTCTTATAATTTTAGATTTTGTCGAGCTCCTGATTGTCTTTGGTCTTGGTCAGGTGCTTCAACCTCTCAATGAGGCACCAATTCATTAACAACCTGATTGACTAAGTGCGATTAAGGAGCAGTTATGGATTGTTTTAGTTTTTCTTTGCAATATTGTTGCACCAATTAATCTTTTGTGAATATTTACAGCCACTGAGACTCCATTTTCTCCAAGTAACTCATTTACGAGATTTAAAAAACAAACTAATATGAACTTAAAGGTTGAATTTCATCCTTTTTGCCTGGTTATTTATTGATGTCCACCAATGTCTTTACTGACAGAGCAGCACAAAGCTGGAAGCAAAGTTTATACACGAGTTTTACTTTTTTTAAATAAAGTAGCTTCAAGAATACATGATTGTCAAAATGAACCTTTTATACATTTATGTAGTTTGCAACAAGGAAACAAGACAAACACGTAGCCTCTGGGTAAAATTTACTCACAGAATCTCGTTCTAGCAAGACAGCAAAGTGGCTATATTAATTATAATCATGCGTTAAAAATTAAGCAGTAAAGTTGAGACCAAATTGTATGGAAAGTTTTTTGGCAAGACTTGAAAATATGTGTGTGTGGCAATTCTCCATCGTATGTGACAGAGGTTCTGAGTCCCTAGAGGTGCAAAGCTAATAGAAACATACTTCAAAAGACTTCCAGCTTGAGGAATCATGTAGACCATGAGTCATTCTCCTCTAACTTCACAAACATGCACTACTATGGACTTGTTTTTCCACATAAAGAATCACAAAATATATAAAATACACTAAAGTGTTTGGATCTGATATGACAAAATCAAAAAGCTCACTGGGTATAATCATTTTTGTTCGACACTATATGAAATGATGAGCTGTCACCTGCTGTAAACTAACAAAACGGCTCAAACGTTTGAAGCAGAGTTCATATTCTGTTCACCGAGCCTTAAAATAGACACTCACTCGACACTCAGTGTAACTAATTATACTTTAAGTTCAGGGGAAAAAAAATTGTTCCTGAGAATTTAAGTGATTGCAAGACTGGAAGGCCTGCGCTTAACTGTCTCAGTCCTTTAATATCAAATTCATGAATATTAACACTTTCTTTTAATCAAGCGTTACGTTTTTATGCAGTTTTTTCCTTCTGAAGAAAGAGGCGAGGTACTTGACCACCATCTTTGCCCTTTATCCTCTCTGTCCTCTCTGTTTGTGGACACTCAGTGTGCCGCTGTGTGCTTGTCTTTTATTAATTCATAATAAGTGGGGCTTTGGGGCTGCAGAGATTTCCCTTCTCTGTTCCCTGTTATTTTTGTTAGTTTCTCAATGCAGCTAGAGATGGCCATTTCCTGCTGTGTTTGAGCTGCAGGCGGTAAACGGAATGAGATTTTGAAATGATGCACAATTTTTTAAAGAGGCAGTATCCTCTCAGCCCCCCCCCTCGATGAATAGAAACATTAAATTGGCAGGATCCTTGCAAGCCGGATTTCGTCATCCCACACCAATCTTCACTTTTGCCTTTATAAACAAAGTTTACATCCAGGGAACCGTGAGGCAGAAATTAAAAACGAAAATTTCTGAAGTTATAACTTGTTATGAAATAAATTGCTTGGATTGAAGAGTGGTATTTATTTTTCAGGTGAGGGCAAGGAGAGTCCGAAGCTCTGGGAGGTTCTGTCAACTACAGTAATGAGGTGTTTTTACTCACTGCACATAAACCTTGCCTGCAGCACTTGTCTGCTAACTTTCTGTATCCATGCAGCCCTTGATGGGTCAAAGAGAGTGCAAACACATTTCCTTTTGGGGGGCGAAGGCGATTGGATGTGGACAGACGGCTGCAATATACCCTGCATATTACATTTATTGACACCCCTGGTAAAGATGTGTCAAAAGTTTCGAAGTACTTTAAATTTTGTATTTATTTATTTATTTTATTTTTTTGCAGTTTTAGAATCTCACAGTGAAAGTTTTAGAAGAATCCTACCATTAATTTGAGAACATGTTCCCGAAAGGCAAAAAAATCTCACATTAAAGAAAAATAATTATTTTTTTTATCAAAGGTGATACAGTTTTGGACACCCCTGCTTCACGCTGTAAGTTTGCCAGTAAGTCTGTCTTCTGCTTTAACTTTTCAGAAAGTTAGTGGTTGCAGACAGAAAGATTTTTACCATCTGTCATCACATATTCCTCCTAAATCATCCAGAGTCCTTGGTTCTCTAAATTTATGCCTGGTGGCCTTGGGAAAAATGGTTGTTTTTGTGTTTGGTGAATTGTGTCTGTGTTGATTTGGCTGAAAGGCTTGGTGATTATTTATTTTTTCCAGCAGTTTTCCTGTCATAAAAATCAATTTTATCAAAGACATCAAGAAGGTTTTCAGACCTTTTCCACCACCATAGGAGCATTCACCTTCTAAATGTATGCATCAGGTTAAGAAGCTAATTTTCAGAGTTAAACTTTTACTGGGTGACTCCACATTTTAATGTTTTTGGTATTAGGAGAAACCTATTTTACTACCCACATCATTTCCAGACAGCTAGTTGGTATATAGATCTTTTTAAATAGAAACCTGGTGAATCCCAGATAAATATGGATCCACATCCAACCTACTGATGTGGATCAGTAGGCTGGTCCACATCAGTAGTGTGAAAGTCACCGATAATTAATATATATATTAAAATATGTCTATATATATATATATATATATATATATATATATATATATATATATATATATATGTGTGTGTGTGTAATATGTTCCACATAAAGACTGCTGCCTCTGAAGTCTGGCTCCATTTCTGTGCCGTAACAAATAACTGTGTGATAAAGCTTCACCAAGCAGAACATTTGGCCTTTTCTTGAATGGGTTTCATCTAACAAGGTTGTTAGACGGGAAGAGAAAGTGCTGAGTAGTGATCAGAGCAGAGGTGTATTTTCGAACCCGAGGCCTGTTGTATGGATTCATCCAGAGCATTTTTAATACCGGCATTGCGTTGATCAAAATCGATCAAATTTTTAACACAAATGCCAATTCACAGGCAATAAGAGAATTGTGCTCTCAACAATCAAATCGCTGATGCATTAACCTTTCCTGGGAGCCAAGCGAGGGGGGATTGAATAAAAATGCTATTGATTCTTCAGGCGAAAGGTTAATGTCATTGAGCTGAGGAAAATAAGGATGCTAGTTGTGTTGGTTGGCTGTTTTAATACTTAACCAGACAGCTGCTACAGCATTATATCACATGTAGCAGGCGTTGTGATTCAGCGTGTATTTGTAATTGATATGCTGAGTTTTTCTGCGGTACAAAACATTTTCACAGTTTGGACGTCAAGGCAGGCATTAGTCCTGTGAGGGAGAGAGAATGCTTTCCTCTTTCTGATTTACTGGTAGTTTTTGTGCTGCTGCAGGTGGCTCTGGCAAAGAAACAATGCCAGACTGTCCAGCTGAAAAGGTAAACCTGGCTCAGTGGAACAGTGTCTGAAATGATGCCAAACATACACATTCATGTTTCTCTGTAAGATTACGGTGTTGCACAAGAAGGGCAGTTTTACTCCTGATTGTCGTTACCACTGGAACAACAGTGACTTGTTGTTGTAAACCATTCCGTTGTGCTGTGACATCTGCTGGAGGTATTTTAAAGGCGAGACCTATGAGGGAAATCTGTTCTCAGGGTTTGTATTAGAAATTGTCAAAGCTATTTTGTCAGTACAAGGTCTGTGAAAGCGTGCAGTTTATACTTGATCTCTTTCCCTCTCTGGCCTTCTTGTGATAAATGGTTTTCAGCTTCACTGAGTTTCTCTTGGGTGGAGCACCAAACACCAGAAAGATGCACTTCGCTAAACTGAATGTAGGCTCACGTTCTCCTAGAGTGCAGTAAAAAAGTTTCTGGCACTATGTGCTCCACAATTTTTTTTTTCTTTCTGTGATTTCTTTTTGTAAGATGATGAATTAAAGCCTAAAACAATGTAGTGTGGTGTAATTCATAGTCAAGTAGCAGTTAAACAGTAGAAGATAAATAATTCAGCAAGATGTTAAAACTGTCACAGATGACAGTCAGGGTGATGTATGACCAGGTTGGTGTCTCAGTGAGTTCGGTGTGAAATGAGAATTACTGTGCTTTTTTAATGCTGTGGTGGAAGTGTTTAATTTCTACTGCAAAGTCCCTCAGTTAAAAGAAACCATATAGCACCATTTATACACGGTAATTCAAATAGCTTTGAAGAAACAAAGGAACAGAGATAACACACATTAGAAACGCAACGTTTGCATTGAAAGCACAACACAATTGTACTAAACAGAAATGCGTTTGAGCTGTAGAAGATAGAAACTAAAGGCTAACCCTCCCTTGTTCAGTTCAGGAACTGAGTGAGCATGTCTTTGATGTCTATTTAAGCAAGACCTTTCAGTGCTTTATAGATCACTGAGAAGACATTAAATACTATCCTACTGCTAAAAGTAGCAGTAGGATAGGTAGTCTTTATGCTCAGTCACTTTCCTCTCCATGCTCTCCTTTCAACAAAATGTTCATTGATAAGCTCCAAAGTTTTTGAAAGTATCCTGTAGACTGATAACCCTGGTCTTATAAATATATATATAAAAAAACCAAGCCTTCTGTGAAACATGGAGGGGGCTGCTTTGGTGCATTTGACACAAAGAACTTTGAGTCTGTCCGATGAAGTCTCAAGACCTTCATCGGTCTCAAGACCATCCTGCAGTAAAACACACTGCTCAGTTCTAGGGTTAAAAATGGGGGGAAAGGTGTTCAAGAATAACTCTAGCAAAACAAAAAAACATTTGATTATTCTTAAAAGTCTGAGACCAGATTCAATCTTTTTGAACATTGTCAGAAATATCTAAAAATTTCAAGACACCATGTTTCACTAACCCCAGCTACTATTTGCAAATGCAGAGAACAGATCGTTCTCTGATCAGATTATGTTGCTATACAGTATCTAATTAAAGGGAAATCTGTTTTCCAATTCATTTTATTCTTTTAACTATTCAATATTCAATTTAATCAAAAATGACACAGTATTGGGTCATATTAGGTCAGTCAAACAACCACGCTACATGGCAAACAACCACGCTACATTCACACCTAAGGGTGTTTTAGAGTGTGCAGGTAACCTAATAATCACGCTTTTGGACTGTGGGAGGAAGCCAGAGTACCTGGAGAGAACCCACACTTGGATGGGGAAACCATGCAAACAGGAAGACTGAATGTGTGAAACATGTCAGTTGTGTATGTAATTCCAGATGTCTTTGTTCATACCTTATTTGCCTCTATAAAGGTTTATTCTGTTGGTCTTACTGTGTACTGCTTAACGTATAAATTATGTAATCTGAATTTACATAAATTCAGATTGTAGATAATTTACATAAATTCAGATTACATAGGAATTTCTTGTTGCAACGAAACAGTGTTACTGACTCCTTCCCTCTTCTTATCCAGCATGGGTTACTCTCTCTCTCTCTCTGTTACAAGAGTTCAATTGTTTCCACGGCTGCTCTGGGAGAGATAAAGTCAGAGCAGAATCTGTGTGTGTGTCTCCACGAACAATGTGTCCTCCTCGATGAAATTGTTCAGCTCATAGAAGGATCCTTTGATCCGAGTTGGAGCAGAGTTATCTGATCCTATAGTCTTGATCTCTTCTCCTGATGATCATCAAGGAAGGAAATTAAACCCCCATTCATCTTTTGTCTTGTTGCCTCACTTATCTCCAGTATGTATTTTCTTTTTTAATTGTGTGGCCATGCTCTCTACCACTTTCCTGCATGCTTCAGTGGTCTGGGATTTTAGCGCTATATCTCCTCAACTGGCAAAGCCTACAAATGTGAGTGCTAAATAATTTAAGGCAAAAGGGCACTCTGGTTGTCTGTAGGCTCAAGCTGAAACTCTCTAAAGATCCAGCTATATGGCCTCCCTGTTTGTTGCGTTTTATTTATTTATCGTCTTTCATGATGAAAAGAAAAAAGATTAGAGATGTGCACGGCTTACTTGTACTTACTCAAGGTATCCAACAATATGGGAAAAATACGATGACTCATGAATTACTCTTTCTTCCTGATGATGACAATCTGGTTGTTTTGAGGGTTCTGGGATTTCAAGGGTCGTACTGATTTATTGGTCAGTGACTGAAATTTTAACAGTTTCCAGCACTCAAAAATAAAGCTTGTGTTTCCAAGCAAGTGAAAACAATATTCCTGCATCAGTGCGGCAAGTTTGTATTGATGGAGAAACTCCTAAACATTTACAATGTGTCTCAACAATGTCAGAACAAGTTGGGTTGTGAGGATTAATCCATTTTTAGCTGTTCAAAAAATAATCTATTTGTTTTCGGATTAAGTCTTCCAGATGGAAAATTATTGTCATCTATTGCTGTGTGTTTGTGAGGGTGGAGGGATGAGGGAGTGATTACCGTGGTAACAATAAACGCAATCTGAAAAAACGGTAGCTGTGGTCGAGGAATAATCTGGAAAACATTTTTCTGCCCCTTGTTAGAGGCTGATGTTGCATGCCAAAATTTTCAAGTTTCTCTAAGGATTTTTATTTTTATAGAGTATGAGTTTCTTGCTAATTCATTTTTTTGTGTCTTATCACTTTTCACTTCAGTATCTTGAATCTAGTAGAATGCTGCAAGTTTTTGTTCTAATTTTTTTCATTTAGGCGTTTTCTCAAATTTTGCCATATTTAAAGGACAAGATTTTTTTTTTTTCTTGTTTTGCAAAATAGAAAACCTAGATATTTTTTTGTATGTTATTTCTTCATCTAATATTTTCCAGTTCATAGAAATCTTGAATAATAGCATCTCAGATGAATGGCACTTGCATGCTTAGGTGCCTATACATGTGTAATGAAGGGCTCTAATCTTGTGTTTTCCTTTAAACCACTCCACCCTCTGTTGAAATAAATATGCCATTTCCTCTTGAGTGCATGTTCTCCAGAGGAAACGGTTGGACCAAGATTCAAGGGCTCAGATGGTTCAATTACAAATGTAAGAGCTATTGAGAGGTTTTATCTACAATGTTTCATCAAGCCACCAGCGACTCTCAGATCTCTACAAGTCTGAGGTGGCCCTAAAACACCAAAGCAGAAACACTCACCCAGATAGGTTGAATTACTTGATGAATTATTTATCATGTTGATGAAGATAAGCTTTGTTTCTACCACTAATGGAGCTACATTTTGCTTCTGCTAGCCTTTATAGATGTTTGAACTGGACTGTTTGGTCCAATCAGACAAGGTTTTTCTTTCAATCTTAGAAATCAAAAGCAACTTTGGCCATTTGTGTTTAAGTAGGAGTTTAAATTAAGTTTTCAAGTGGAATCTAAATAACATAAAAAGGAACCTGAGCATGGAAAAGAGTAGAATCTGCAGGGATCTCCTTTTATTTCTTTTCTGACTGGCACTGCGCTCTCAGCAGCGTATTCATCACCGTCACCCTGCAGCTCTACTCCCCTTCGATCAACACCTCTCCTTCTCCTTCTCCGTCTGTCTTCCCTTGGAGCCTCCAGCGGGGTTAACTGATCCATACCAGCTGCTTCTCACTGCAAGACATTAAGACTACAACCAGTTTAATGAGCATGTCTGGTTCCCCTCCGATGTCATCCTGCTCTCTTTTATTACCGGTCTGTGCACATGTGCTTTTTCTATAGAGGTTTCTACAGCCAGGTGGATTGTCATATTTTAGATATATTCTTCAGCTGTACAGTGCAAAATCAGAACTAGAACTTGTTTGTTTTTCTCTGGAAGGCAGCGCTCCACCCCTGCAGTTTTTTGGCCTAATCTCCAATGGTCGTGCGGAGCATTGTTTGTCAGAAAAGTTGTTTGTGTTTGCCTTACAGCTGCACTTCATCAAATATTTCAGCAGTTGTCTTATAAAGAAGAAACTACAGAGATGAGAGAAAACAGGAGACGTTGTGATGCATGTGCATAGCTAAATGAACTGCTGTGGATTAGCTTTTGAGCTGAATTGGGAAGTGCTGTTGTTATATTGAATCTGAATTGTTTCATTTGTATGTTTTCATACAAGAAGATTTTTAACAGTTGCTTTTGAATGGTTGCTTCATCTTAGGTTGTCCTCAACATAAATTGAGTCAAACTAAACAATGTCTGAGAATGGTGTTGACTACTCTGACCAAAAGATGGCAAGAAATGCAAAACGTATGGTGGAGAACCTGTGATGATGAGGACCCCATTCCTCTCCAAAAACCTAAGGTTGGTGTATGGCATGAACGTAAATAATGATAATTTAAATAAATAATCATTTAAATAATAAAAAGCAAAATCAACACACGATTCACCAAACAGTATGTCAATCTTTTTCCAACGTTATCTCAGTTCCCAGATCTAAATCCCCCCTGTCCATTAAGCTGAAGTAAAGAGATGAATAATTTTCTCTTTCTATACATTTTCCCTAAACTTCCACCAAGTGTTTCCAAATCCTTTTAATTCAACTTTACTTTTTGTAGTAATTAAAATTGACTTAAAATTGGATCTTCATACTAAATCGTTGCATTAATCTTATGATGTGACAGCTCCCTTATAGTATTCAAGTGTCAACAAAGCAGCAGCAGCTCTGCTAACTGCCTCCTGACCTTCCCCTGGTCTTTGTTGCCCCTCAGCTATTTGGATTGTATAAGGAGAGTTAATTAGTTTAATCTGAACTTGATAAGGTTTGAAATTCCAAAAGTGGTTTTTGTGTAATTTCCCAGCACCATGTTTGAGGACTTCAATACAACAAAAAGTTTGAAAATAAAATGGAAAATTAAATAACAGTGGTAATTCTAGATGAATGCTGTTGAACTTGATAAATATTATTTGTTACACGGTTCAATCAAATAAGTTAGGAAAATTTTTTATTTTTTTATGCAATATTTGGCACATTAATTACCTCATCAGTCCATTTAATTATTCCTATATTGGTTACTAATTTTGACAGGATCTCTTTTCCGTACATTACAGGCGGTGTTATGAGTCTGTGCTGGTGTGGGATGTGACACAGGGTTGCAGGAAAGTCTTTGCTTCAGGCTCATTGTCATTCCAAGCCAAGTGACGAGACTGTTCATCTGGAATCTGACGCATTTCTATACCTGAGGGTTCTGCGCTATTCATGCACTTATAGCTTCAGTCAATCACGGTGCCTTAAAGGAAAAAATGAACCAGTGAAATAACCTCAGCTTCTTCCCATTCATTGAGAGTTAACAGAAAAAGATTCTCAGGAACAAAACCCATTTCATTTATTCAACATTTCCTGAGTCAGAGGAGGTCACTGTCTGCTTGAATACTGCATATGATCATAAGTGTCAGGCCGTTCTATACGTTCATTCTTTTTCCGCATTAAATTTTACGAACAATCATGATGGAAACTAAATCTGCCTGTTTGCACCTCATACCTTTACACTGAGTGTAAAACATCACATTGTCTAAACTATCACTCAATATTGAGGTCGAAATTTTATACCGACATCACAGCCGGCATTGAATATAGTTTGATATTATGAAGATTCTGATATATAGATCACTCAGTAATAAAAATAACAATTAGTGGTGGTATTAACTGTACCAAGAACAACTTGTGGTAAGAAGGTATAGCAAAGCAGATATGGGACAGTACTTTAGTAAAAATGACTTAGACCAGGCAACGAAATTTAAAATCGATATTTGTGACAAATTAACTCAGATGGGAATAGCATTTATAGAAACACAGATTATCATTGTAATTGTTCTGGTAATAGGACCTTGCCTGTGATTCTGGATCATGTTTTTATTCATAGAGAGATAATTCAGCTTGAAGTACGTTTGCAAGCAAGGATATTCATGTAAAGATGGTGCAAGGGAACAGAAAAGGATCTGGGTCCTGTCAGAGGAGCCACACCCTGTAATCATCCTGAGCTTTTCCATCCAGGAAATGTAGTTGAAAAGAAAACATTTCAGAAGAGATTTATCTTTTTTTTTTCAATATATAATTGATATAAACATATTAATAATGGTCAGGTTGCAGTTGTTGAAACTTTTTAATCTTCCTAAATAAGTGACTTGGTTTTCTGCTGTTTTCTCTGCTGCACTGCAGAAATGTGTCCCCATGTGTACTTTTACATGTCTAGTTTTTAACATCTTTTATAACCTTTGCTGTTCAGTCTAGACACACACCCGGCTGAGGTTGAAAATGAAAGAATTTCTTTGCTTTTTAGTCGTCAGCTGTCAAAAACCTGCTAAAATTTGGCAGCTCTCAGGAAGTGTGGAGTCTTTCTGGGAGGCTTGCTCTTTAGAGACCCGGTTATTCCTTCAGCCCTTCTTGTCACAACATTGCTCTGGCAGTCATTACTGCCATGACATACTCAAAGAAAGCTGCCTGGATGAAGAGGCGTGGCCCGATAAGAACCCTGGCAAGTTCACTGAGCTGTTGACATTTTCTCGCTGCTACTCCCCTGGTTCTAATTGGCTGCCGCTGATAAGATTCCCACGTTGTAATTTGCAGCTCCTGATAAGATGCTGTCACCTGCTGCAGATGACAACGGCTCAGCCGTCACGGGGCGGACAGGGCCAAATCCAGGCCCTGCACCTCATTTTTCAGGGACTCTCTTCCAGCGGGGGAATATAGAGTAGATGCAATCAGCTTGTTTGTTAATACGATTGAAAATTTTATTTCATGCCTATTTTTCACCGCCTGCAACATGTGCTGCTTTAACACTCTTCCTGTCAATCTTTGCTTATAGTTAGAACTACATCAATTTGGGAAAATGAGTCTTGTAATTCTCTGTTCCAGTGGAAATTGAAAATGATTAAAATTAAATTGATAAATTAACACAAACGGTAAAGGTGGGTTAAGTGTTTTGTCTAAATAATAGTTAGTCAGGACCTTAAACTGTAGCTGCACTAAACTTTTAATAAGGGATCATCATATGCATATGCACTTTACTTTTCTATGCAGCAGTGCTTTTTGGCAAAGTACTGAATTCTTAAAAAAAACATCCTTATTGAAAAATTTAGTTAATAAAGTAAACAAATCCAAAAGATTATGAAGTTGACACTGATATGTTAGTGTACTTGCAAACTCCATCCAAATTAATTTTCCAACAGTAAGACTTAAAAATAACATAATTATAGTTCTTAAACTCAACCTTAGACGCTTTTTTCAAGCAACTATAGAAAATGTTTGCACCATGTCATTATATTTGGCTGTATTTGCTCAGTTGAGGTCAGCAGATATTTTTCAGCGATAAAAGAATTTGTTCTTGTGTCGACAGCTTTTGAAGATTCGGTAATGAGTATTGCTTGGAGAAAACCAAAAAAAACCAAAAACATGAACAGGCGTGTGTGTGTGTGTGTGTGTGTGTGTGTGTGTGTGTGTGTGTGTGTGTGTGTGTGTGTGTGTAGTAGTAGTAGTTGTGAATTCAATTCATTTTACTTCCAGTTAAATCCTAAAATTATTCACAAATTGACAAATATAGATACAAAATGTTCATTCACCCATTTCTAATAGGAAAGTAATGCAAAACATCAGACGATAATAAAATTATACAAAATAACTATTATTCTTGAAAAGGTTTTGAATTTATATTTTGTTAAAAAAATGTCAATGATTAATCTTAGACATCAGTGGTAAAAAACAAATCAAACAACAAATCTTAAGCAGCTTTCTGCATGTTTCCACTGATATTTTGACAAGTTATCTTTGATAATGAGCTTCAAGTCTTTTAAAGTGCAAATTGTTTTTCCATCACTTTCATTTTGCCTCACATAACAAATTCTGTGTCAAATTCATGTTGGGACTCCAAAGATGTTGGTAAAATAAAAATTGGTGCGAGTCAATTTAGTGGTCTTTCAAAGCAAACCGCTATCAACTTTATTTAATGTTAAACCTCTTCTTAATTGCAGATTGAATCGTATTTTCTTATAGTTGCTCATTTCTACTTCCTTTTTTAACTAAAGCTGAATATTTTCTAAAGGTTGTTTGACAATTTTGTAAGTTTAAGTTCAGTTTTAAAACTGCTTTTTTTGTTTCTGTTTTCTTCTATTTTAGAAAAACATCTTGTCTCATAATTTAAATCAGTTTGTTATTTCGTCAACGGATATGTTTTTCTTAAAGAAACAGCTATTTTATTGTCATAAACATACAAATTAAAAAGAGAAAATCACTTTTTTCTGCTCACTTTATAGCCTTTGGATTGGTTGAGCAGCTTAGTGGTTGTCATGGTGACAGAGTGCCTATTGATTTCTTCAGGCACCAAGAAGAAACAGAAACTGAAAAGAATGGTTGTTATATTCATATATGCTGATGTGTCTTATGTTTTGATGATGGACCTGTTCTTTTAATAACTACGCAGATGTTTGCGGCTTCATGGTAGTTGTCACGTCACATGGAGAAACTAGGACAGTTTTTCCTTCTTTACTGAGGAAATCCACTCCATCTGATCTTGTTTTTAGGCCGAACTTGAACATTTAGCAGATGTTTTTGCCGGCAGAAGTAGCCCATAGTCTCGTGGGTAAAAGCAAAAACCGCTGATGAGGACATTTTTTACTCTATTGTCTCCTTATCCTTAAAGTCGACACAATTAATATACTCGACGGTCACCCTAAAAGTTTTATCTTGTCTCTTACCTTATCTCCTCTCTGCCCACCTTAAGCTGCATTCTGTGAGTGTATCATTTTTTATTGATCTCTAGGAAGTAATTAGGCTTCTGTTTTTAGTTAATGGAATCTACAGAAAGCCTTGTCTGGCAGGCGAACTACTTGATGTGAAATTTGCTCCAGTCCCCAGAGATTGTGTAATGGAAGGGCATGTGGGTGTGTGCGAGTTGGATGAAGAGGATATGAGACAAACGCCTTTGCACACAGTTAGTGCTGGGAGTCAGGGAGGCAGACCCGTCTCTGGAGTTTCAGCGTGAAGCGTTCACCAGCAGCATGCTGGCTCATTCAACTGCAGTAACGTAATAAGTTGCGACTTTGAAGAAGACAGATGTATTTATAGTGTCCTCAGTGATCTTAAGCAGTATTTGTCAAAGTTTTTGATGGTTTTCTTTTTCCATTGGTCTTTGTCTGCCTTTTTGCTCATTTTCAGCTTTCCATCTCTCCATTTTGAGGACTATATGTAACTATGATAATCATTCAGGCATAAAATCCACTTAAACTTGCGGGATGAACTAGTTTTGACAACTTAGCAAAGAAGCTTTTCAAATTAGTGATCATCCTTTAGTTTGAGAGATTAATTTAAAATATCTTATATGACTTATGAAGACATTGAAAATGGCTCAAGCATAATGACACAAAATAAATATCATAGTCGAGTTTTGCAACTCATTGGCTGTCCTGGAGCAAATATAGTTTGCAGAGGAGCCCCAGTATTTCTGGGGTTTAGGAACCACAACTGGACATGAATAGTAAAAATCTGTGATTATTTGTGACACTTACAGTTGCTTATGTTAATAGTTATATGCCTTATTATGCTTTATTGCTCATTGAAAACTGTTTTAGTTTTATCCAGAAGCTAAAATCTACAGTCTTCCTTATTTCCGTTCTTGGCAGTACTCCAATCAGTGCCAAAAAGATCAGGCAGTATTGTGTCAAGTAGCATTTCCCTAAGGTATTTCAGCTTCCAAAGCTGCATTTGCTCAGCCAAATATTTTAGATTTGCTCTGCAACAAAAATCCACAAACAGAATTTGAAGCTACAACACACAGAAAAATACGTAAATATTGAACCATGTATGGGTCACCAAATACTGACCCATAAGTGGTCCACTGTTGTAATGATTAGCTGAAACCCCTGATGCATTTAGATACCAGTGAAGTCGTAAAGTCAAATGCAGAGTTTACTAAACCAAGAGAATGGATTTCACATACGTATATATTTAGTTTATATTGGCCAATTAGTCGCTATGGTTGGAACTGGACTGGAAATGAACAAAAGGGAAAAGCTGAAAAGAAAAAAATGAGAAAAATGTTGAAAAGGCAACTGAAACAAAGAGAAATCAACACAGAAATGTCATTAAAAGGTTTGTGGGTTTCTACATTTATGTCTAGAATGAAATTCCCTTATATTCAACCACAAGTTTAAATTTTTGTTTAAAAATGACTCATTGGGCATTCCTTTCATTTGCAAGGAGTCTCAGCTATGATGGTGTTTTTCTGTTTTAATACTTTGACAGTTTGCTTTGGGCCGTTTTCAGCTGTTCATTAACCATGACCACCAAAGACTCCCCCATATTTCCCACACCTCTCTAAAGCAATCCATCTCCACCCACCCAACAACACTAAGCCTACAAACTAACAGTCCTCCGAAAGCTTTGACTAGCATGAACACTGACAGTCCCACAACTTTTTTTTCCCGTTTGGGGACATATAGTCTCCACTCCTGACAGATCAAACTTCAAAGCAGACAGAAAACAGACCTAAAGAAACGTTGCAGCTTGTTTTTTTTTTTTCCCACTTAGGTTGTCAAACTGTCCTTCAGGCGTCAATAAACACGTTCAATTTATGTCTCTTGTACTCCTTCAAGGCTAGAAACCAGATCCAGGCTCCTTTGAGAAACTCACACTTTATGCAGTCGAGCAATGCTTACAGATCCGGGTCAAAATATTAAACAGTAATCCATCCATGTGATCTTCAGCCTAAACACGTGAGATATAGGTTTTCTTTCTGCTATTTTCTTTCATTTCCTCTTATTTAACATTTTTATTATATCTTCGCTGTTTTATGTTCTCCTGATACAGTACTAACACCACCGAGGAGAAAAATTAATCAGCTCTTCCGAATTTAACTCTTGGTCACTCAGGAGGTTTCTGCCCGTAAACCATAAGATGGTTAATTTCTCCAATGCTCTGTTTCTTTTACTGCTTTGCCGCCACTCATAAAATAATTAATCTCCAAAGCTGGGGATTTGCCTTCAAGCTCCTGTCTCAATAATGACGCTAAAACTGAAGGCAAATTAGAGTTGGAGAGAGTAAACAAAGCAGAATGTGTATAGTAAACAAACATTGAGAATGTTTATGGTATGTACTATAGGATTATCTAGACCATATCAGAAAAAGGAGAAGAATCTACAGATTTGAAGGTTTTAGCAGACCTTAATCTACATTATGCAAGGATATTAAGTCACAAAGAGAAATGGTTGCAACATTTTTCACACCTAACTTTAAGGAATTTTAAGTTGTGATTTTATATTTTAACACATCTGCTGAAGTTAATGAAGGTCAAAAACAGATGAAAGCTGCACTAGCCAGCTGTAGGAGATCCCAATCCTTAATCTCCGCACAGAGACAGAAGTATCAAACAACACATCAATGGGCTAAACGTTAAATCCAAGAAGGCTAATCTCTCCTGGCCCTGCTGTTCTGAAGAGTACTAAGCACTTACAGAAACTTTGCTAAAAAAAAAAGACTTTTTTTTTTTTTTTTTTGTCTTTGAGTTGCATTACATGTGGGATCAATTAAACTGCACAGCTGTTAAGATTTCCCATTAGGTTTTGAAATCTCTGAAGTGCAAATCGTATTTTGGTTTATACCTCATGCACTGTTTTTCACCTAAAACACTTGGAATTTTTTATTTATTTTGACCGGCAAAGCTTGACTCATTTTATTGATCTTTTTTCTGTGCTTCGAGTTTCTGTATTGGAGGCTTTTTTCCCCCAGATATATTGTTGAAGGCTGTGCCAACTCAGAAAGCACAAACAGCACTTGTTATTCGTTTTTGTCATAGTTGAGGACTGAAAGTAGTCTCGCACTTATGGCTATTTGGAGGCATTATAAAGTATCAAAATATGAGAAAAATCAAAGGTACAATGGCACCTATTTGTACTGACACCAACATTTGCACCAACTTGCTGCAGAGTGGCTTTCATGCCTCAAAAGCTCTTTGGATTACAGTTCAGACAGATGGTTACTGGAAATATGGGAGATGGGAAAATCTCCAGCAAGTGATTAGCTTTCACTTAGAAGAATGGATTGTTGCCTCAAGATCAGGGCAAATGTAGTAGGAAACATAAACATTATTTGCATTGCTTTAAACTAGAGGAGACATGTAATCTATACTTTTTTGTTTATATGTATTATTATAAGATCTTAAACATTATTTTAATTAATCTGTCTACTGATGACTGAGATATACAGTGCTGAGCACAGAAAAGCAGATGTCAAGTTCTAACAATATCAATGCTTGACTGACCTTACAGCCTCAGTTTCCCTGTCATTATGAATCTCAGTAGATTTGTCAGAAAAGTTCAGAACCCTGTCAGTTTTTTGCAGGTTGCTGCCATTCAGCTAAATAATTATTTATTCTAGCTTTCCCCATGATATGTCATATGTTTCCACACACTACCAGTTGCTTGATCGTATCAATATTTAGACTTGTTATAATCTGAGAAGGAGCATGGTGCAATAAGTAAGCTAAAAATAATAATTATTGATCAGAATCATAATATCTGGTGTGAAATGATGGAAAGATGAAATGTAATCTAAAACTCATGACAGATGTTTTTTGTTGTCTGCTCTGATTGAACACATTTGATGATAGTTAATTTTTTATGCCACATTGACACTCCAACTTCAGTTTTTCTCCCACATAGGAGCGTGAACCTATGCAGCGTTTTTATTCGTTTTTCTAAATAAACTAGTGGGACTCTATGATTCTTTGCTAAAATAGTTCACATCACTCTTGACAGACAAAGAGCAAACACAAAAAAGTGGGAATCCTCAAGGCTCTCTTCTCGAGCCACTTTTATTCAATATCTACAGACGACAGGGATTTTTCAGTAGAGCATATCTAAAATTTCTGAAAGAAAATAGGTTGTTGAATACCGAGGGTTCACTGTATTTGGTTATGGAGTGCTATAACATATTCTAGCATATGCATTATGTTTGCTGATGACACATACGTTTTTATTTGTGTCCACAGTCACTAAATAAGTTAATTTAGATATCAGTTTAGTTCAGATTCTCTCATCTAGACCAAACAATTGTAAACATCACAAAGCTTGCTAGAAACAAGGTGTCTGTTTGAACTCCAGCTTTTGTTTTAGTTTTCAAATTAAGTTTATTTCTACATAAAGTAATGCCAAGAAGGACCAGAGATTGTTGGTTTTTCATTTTGTGCTTTTCCCCTTTCTTGGTCATTTGTAAACTAAACCTTGAAAGATAAATCAAAAACATAACTAAATGAATTTTACTCCATGTTCCCGCCATATGTTTACTACACTTATGATTAAACCGTGATGGTGTAGCATTGCACCTTGTTTGCATTGCTACACTATTCCATGTATCTGTGCTGTAGCTCCGTCAATATAAATGCTGATGAGATGCTGCAGCCAATTTTAGATTGGTCTCTGCAAGCTGTCTAATAAAACAGAAAGCATTCTTTATTGAAGCCTTGTTACATGTGCTTTAAATGCATGCAGAACTATGTACTTCATCAGGTTTGTTTTTAAGCTCTTAACTATTGCATAAATTGTTGGCTCAGGTCCCTCAGGACTCATGGTGGGTTTTATCTTCTCCTTCTGCACAGCTTGAAATAATCAAATAGCCTATTGCATCTGTCCCTTTTTTTAGATTGATGCGCTAGTAATGGTCTACCTCTCTACATCTGTACCATCAAATTGACTTCTCACAAATCACTATTTAATGATGTGACATCTTGGCTACTTTTAAGAAATATGTCAGAATCTGTCTCCCTGCTTCTCATCTTCTCTCCAACAGAACAGTCAAATAGGTGCTTTCCATCCTTTGCAAATTAAAATGAGACAATTTTCTTTCTGCTCTGTAATGAGATCACCAGGTCTTTGTGTCTTTAACCCCTTTGGTGTAGGTGTGAGCTGGGTATTTTGAATTAAATGTGCATTGACAATGTGCAGCATAATTTGCTTCATCAAGCTTGATAAACCTGCTCTGGTTCATTATGTGCATATTAAATTAATAAGACAGCAGTTTCATGTCATGGGTTAGGGGTTTGACTGATAAGTGAGCAGCTGATAAAGAGACACATCTACTCCAATGTATGTTCTCCACATGTCCCCGCTGTGTTGTACTTTTCTCTCAGATGTCGCAAAAATGCAGAAAAATAATCAGTCTCTGATTATTGTTCAGAGACTGATAATCAGAGACTGAAGATTTACTTCATTACTTCACAGCAATGAAGTAAATCTTCATTGCTGTCAGTGAAGACAGAAGGATGTCAGTCACATCTGCGAACATGTTCGTCTCAGAGCTCATCATTCCTACAGATCAGCAGCAGATGTTTTGTGACAAGATATGGTCAATCAGCTGGCTACTACATCCTGTCAGACTGCCGGTGCCTTCGTTAGTGCCACTTCCAGGTGTAAAAACATTCACATCTTTTTTTTTCTTTTCTTGTTTTTTTTGTCATTATGTGGAAAATTATAGTGGTGAAAATGTTTGTTTTGTTTTGTCAGAAGTAAGCTTGTTTCTGAAGTCTTAAAACAATGACTGCTGTCACATTTATTTAGAGTCAACAAAATTTGAGTTTCAAACCATTTGCATATAGAGAACTTGATGCTGCAGCAGCTCAAGCAGAACCAGAGAAGTTAAACACCCATCTGCACAGATATGAGAAGCTGCATCCCTTTAAGTCCTGTGCAAACACCCAGAGTCTCCCCTCTTTTCTTTTTACTTCGCTTCAAAGCAGCAAGACTTTGATGTATGCTTTAAAGTTGTCTTGATGAATATTTCCTCAGCGTCCTGAACGTCTTTTCGAGCTTTTCTTTGGACTCTGGCTTCTGTAGCTGTAACGTCCTCGAAAAAATTAAGAAATAGTAGTTCTAAATGGAGTTTTCAAGATGGTTTAAAATGTTTAATTTGTTTTTAATGCATTTAACATATTGCTTTATTTGTTCTGACTGGAGACGAACAAATCAGATTTTTACAGCCTATTGCAATCTGGTGTTAATATTTACACTAGAATAAGTAATTTGTGAGTTTCTGAGCAGCTGGTTACTATTCAGAACCATTGAAACAATTAGGATCTTATGCAGTTTCAAGTTTATAGGAATTTAATGACTAAAGCGGGTTTTATGCTCCGTCTTGAGCCTGAGTTTGCTGGGTTTAGTCAGAGGCAGACTGCTGCTGATATTTGGACCTCACAGTTCAGCCACTATCTGGATGACGCAAACATCACCTTTTCAGAACTGGCTTGGTTTTTTTTCTGTTAAAACTGTCCTTTTTCCACACATGGAGCGATACAGAATCTTGTATTACAGCCTCTATTCAGAACCTCACATCATTATCATAGCACATTATTCAGAGAGCTTTGATAGCCTTGATGTGGGGACTTTACAGCCCTGTTTGTAAGCTTTTTCTCTTTTTCATGTGGTTTTATCTCTCTTTCCTTTTCTCATCCCAAGATATCTGAGTAATCTGTTCATGTCCGTCTCTTCTCTCGGTCCGATAAGGCGCGGAAGAGCTTTCGCCTTTTCAGGAGCAGATGTTCCTCCTTGACAGCATTGACACAAACACAAGGGCCTTTGCTCTGTTTGTATAAAATGCCTCCCGATAAGGCAGCTGAAATTGGGGTTGTTTACTACAAGTAATCTGCCTATTATGAGGGTTTGTAGTCTGCTAGACTCCTCCTTCGTGAGATTCATGTAAATGTTGAATGTCAATAGGACTTTCTCTTTGGCTGGTTGTCATTTCAGATATAAACAGCTCCTCAGCATCATATGTATGCACAGGCCTAGGACACATTCTTAGACAAAAAAAGGCCTTAGAAGATGATTTTATCATTTTATTGTGACAAATGTTGCTAGCAGAGCTGCTTTTGTTGAACCCAAAACTAATTCAATTCAAATGTAATTTATCTTTCCCAAATGGAGATTAAATATTGCTGTATCTCAAGATACTTTGTGCATCGAAGTGTCTTGAGAGAATCATTGTGGATGGTGATGCTGTCAGTCTGGCAACGTATCTAAAGATGCCTCTGACTGAAGACATTAGTATGATGCTCTCGCAGCTCGGTTTGAAGCACCTTACCTGAGAAGAATAAGGAGTTTATTACTTATTTTCATTGTTAGGAAATCTTGAACATGTTTAAATGGTAAGCATTGTTTATGCACCATTTTTAGCAAATTAAAAACTATTTATTAGATATGTATATTTCTGTAAACTGGAAGAAAAATGTATCTGGTGAAAAATATTTGTTGTGAATTGTTGTTATATAAATAAATTTTATTGTCTTGAATCCATTCATGCAATCTCATTCCATTTGTTTTTTTTTTTTCTGCCAATGTTCTTAAAAAATGTCTTTTTGATGTGTCTAAGTGATTGATGTAGGTTCTATTGGACTGTTTGGCTTCCTATCAGACTCTCATCCTCTCTGATTTGGTGCATGGGCTCAAAAACTCCTAATAAATGTTTTAAACTACTTTTGTGACGCACATAAACAGATCACATTCTGATGAGGATCTCTGTGGGTCATGGGTGTGAAATTGTGAATTATTTCACTTCTCCAGGAAGGGTTTGTTTTGATGCCCTTGGACTTTGATTGACTGTTGCAGTGAGTTGGATAGCATTAAATATGCATTAGTCCTGGACTAAGGAATTGACAGATCACCTTTGTTGAGGATTGGGTTCATGTTGGCTTTTGCAGTCCTAATTTTGTAGCCTGTCATTTAACCTTTGGAACCATCACATGGGCTTGGTGTCTACTGCAATCAAATTGTGAAACACTGAATATGATTTGCTTTCTTAAAAGTTTCTTTGTTGCAAATTTCCCTTAAACTCACTTTAAAAACTGCAGAAAACTCATGCAGGATTTCATTTATTTGGTCTGTAACAATCTGACTTTTAGTTTCTGGATTGAGGCAACAAGAAAGTTTCAAACAACAGTTTCCACTGAAACAAACATGGAAAGATTTAAGACAAAGAGCTGATTAGATATTACCGTACCCAAGTCTCATTATTTCAGAACCAGTCTGGCTGAAGTTAACTTGTCAACTTATTTTTCCTTTTTATTAGCAGAACATTTTATTTAAAAACAATGAAACAGAAAAGTATGCATCAAACTCTAAAATCTGGATCATGTAGTTATTTCTCCATTTTGGACAATTTTTCCTGTTTTTAGTTGCTGTAATGAGTTGAGGCAATTAAAAAAATAACAGCAGAGGGAGATCCTCTCCAAGTTTATTCCCTCCTTGAGGTCAGACTGTCTTCTGGCTTCTTCTGTCCTCCTTGCATCCTGACGTTGTTGTCACCGGTGTATTATAACATTCAGGGGGCTCCTCACTGTGCTACCACTAATCATCAGACCCCGAGCAGCTTCATCTTAATTAACAGATCAAAGAACAGGAGAAAAGGGCAGTCATACATTATTAAGCAGACACTGAAAATGTGTACGTTAATAAAAAAAAAAAAGGATCTACTTTGAAAGTGTTTCCATAAATAATCAAAGATTCTTATGAAAATGCATGGAGGTTTTCTTTTTTTCTCTTTCTCACCACCTCTGATACTCAGAAACAGAAACACGCAGACTTGCATTCAGGAGAAGATTAAGGTCAAAAAAGGTTAGCGAGGCTTTCTGTTTGTGTGCATAAGTATGCAGACTTCACACAGTCTTTCAAATGGAAAATGCCAGACTTCATCTTTAATACTATGTGGAAGGCTCAGGAGTCAACGGCAAATATTCAGAGATTTATTCATTCTTCTTTGGTTCAGGGGCAGGTAGGGAAATTTAATAAAGTTAATCTGTTTTCTCAATATTGAATTTTGATCATTTCACAGCACAAGATCTAATAATGCTCTAGATGCAAAAAAGAGAAAAAAAAACTGGAGAAACCCACAAAATCAACAAATAATCAGGATTAAGACAAAGACAAAAATACAGCTATAGTAATCTTAATTATATTAATAAGAGGCATGAGACGGATCATTGTCGGCTAAAAGAACCAAGTGAGGGTCTCAGTTAAATCTGGTGAAATATGTTGTAAAATATTGAACAAGCACCAGTTAAATGTAATGGTTGCTGTAAATATGCTTGTTCTATTTAGTGTTTGCTATCACTATGAGCTTGACAAGCTAATGATGAGTAGTTAATCCTAAACAGGTCCTGTTAAGCTCTATATCTCACTGCTAAGAAATGTATATTAATATTGTTTCCACTTTTTTACATATGCTACAGCCTGAGAGGTTAATATAATATTATCTGTATGTTTTGGGGTGGTTAACCTTTTAAATTGAGAAATAAAACTAAAATCATATCCAATAAAATACATTTAATGGAGTATTTTATTGCTTTGATTAATATTAGGTCCTGAAATGGGTCACTGATTGGCAGTAACATTGATTTTTATACTGTCTGGAAGGTGTTTTGAAAAACAAGAAGTGGTTGTTAAATATGATAATAACAATAACATATTTTTTCTTTTCCATCCTTGCAATTACCTCCCTTGTCTGGAGCTTTGCCATCCTGGTCATTAATGTCTAAATTAGGCTTTGGCATGGGTTCCTGATTATATTGTTTACTTGGAAAACACACATTTCTCCCACAGCCATGCCCAGCCAGCCACCACATTGTTAGCCACAAAACAAAAGGAATACAAAAGCAATCTCTGATGTATATTTCAATTCATCTGTTGTCTTCCTATTAATTCAGGGTTTGGTTACAAGGGCAACAGCCGAAGCAAGGAGACCCATACTTCCCTCTTCCCTACCATTTGGCCCAGTTCCTCTAGGGAAAGCCAAGGCGTTCCCATTCCAGCTGAGAAACATAGTCCTCCGGGTTTCCTCACAGTGGATTGTTACTGGAACACCTCATCAAAGAGGTGTCCTAACCAGAAGCTCTTCTGGCTCCTCTCGATGCAGAGGAGTCGCTAAGGGAGAGTACAGATACCTGTGTAGGAAACTCTTTTCTTCTGCTTCAGCCCGCTATCTTGTTCTTTTGGTCACTACTCAGAGCTCGAGACCAATGATGAGGGAGGGAACGTAGTTTGACCAGTAAATTCATCTTTCAGCTCTGCTTTCTCTTCACAGAACAGTGCAGACATTGCCCCAATCCACCTTTTCCCTCATTCATGAAAAAGACTCTGATAGACATAAACTTCTTCACTTTGGACCCCATCCTGTCCCAAGGATGGGGTCCTTGGGGCAGGATGACAAGAGGCCCAAAATCAATTCATTCTGAGATGAGTTCAAAGCAGTCAAAACTGATCAGATTAAAATAAGAATAATTTTGTGCAAAAAAATTTAAAGAACATGTTTTGTATAGCCCGAAGACTTATCTTAACCTGTTGAAGAAAGCATAGTAGGTCACTTCTACGGAGTTTTCATGTAGAAAGTTAGAAAGTTTGGTGTTTCTGAGTGGTGAGGAGTAACGACAGACATCCCTGTGTAGAGAGAACCGGATACATGAGCACTGGCCACTATTAATGAGCTGACAGAAGTAACAGCCACTCATTTCAAGCTCCCTGAACTTAGACATGTTGTTGCTGCTTTTTATTGCTCTGAATAAATGGTTGATTAAATGTTTAGACAAGAATCTGGGCTGATGTTTTTTTTCACTAATGATGTGTCTGTCTGTGTTAAAATGCTGACGTGTTCATTTTCCAGTTTTAGGAAACCAGTCAATACTCTTCTTCTTGTTTTGTTTTTTTAACCAAAACTTAAAGACTGACTGAATAAAATAGTTGCTGTTTTTAAGGCTGGTCTTCTGCATTTCATCAGCTGTTGCTGTGTATGAATGTGAGCTCGAAATCCCTCTATCATTTCACCCGCTTCTTTTGTCATTCTCTTACATCAGCATCGCAACCCCCCATTAAAGGCAACGTTTTCTTTCTCATTTTATCTCCATCCCTAATCTCTTTAGCTCCCCCTTGAATTTACTCTCCAGGGGCCATCATAAATCTCTGGTTAGCTGTTAAAACCATGCACATTTTAGACTAAATGGCCCCCAGCGTCTTTCTCTCTCTGCCTGCTGTTGGGGCTTACGGCCAATGGGCCTTTAAATGACTTAATTTCCTATCTACCTCCTGGGGGAATTTTAGGGAAGCTAAAAGCTGGTCACAGCCTGCAGAGAATGAGTATCAGGAAAGCTTTGGGCTGGATGGACCCGAGCTGAATGGAAATCACTACTGCTTTAATTGCCATGGGCAATATCCTGAATGCAAACAATACACTCTGGTGGTAAAGGTTGCTTTCATACAGGGTGGCCGTATTATTCTCCGAACATAGTTTGATTTATAAAATCTCTTCATATAAACATTTGAATTTCAGTAAATTTGAAATGTTAATTTAGTTTAGCCAGCTTCTTTATCTGTTTTGTCTTTTTGACTCTAAAAATATTGACTCTGAGTCAATATGAACCAAAATAAATGCTTACGTACATCACTGTATTTGAATAAATCCATGCATTTTACTTTTTAATTGAATTACTAAAATAAAATGAATTTGTCTAACATTCGGTTTTTAAAATCTCAAAAGTGTTTATCCAGATCACTTTTTAATTTGCTAAAACACATATTATTATCCTGTTCATTTTACTGTATGTCGAAGCTTTGCATTTTGAAACGGTGTCAGCCCATCCCATGAGAAGAGGGGGAAATATGACCTCTGCACCTCTATTTAAATGCAGCCAAGCTTGACCAGATTGACTTATTAAGTTCCAGTCTTCAGAGCTCCACATTTGGATCTCAGTGTCAAGAGGTCTTGGGCTACACATGCTAAGATTGTTCCAATTGTGTAATTAGATTTGGCATTTGCATGAAACAGTCATTTCAGCTAACAGCCGAAAATCCTTTTTTTATTATTATTATTATTTCTATTGATTCTTCTTCTATCTTTCATTTACCCTTGCTCTGAGCTCTTCAGCTAGATGTGCATGTTAATGGCTTAGCTAAGACCTCATCTTCATGTTTCATTGTTGGATATTTACTGACATTGATTTCCTTATTGACAGCTTTTGCTGCTGGTTCTCCTTTCCGCCAAGGTGAACCTGTGTGCGTCTATCTGTGTTTTCATGCATTTGCAGCCCCTGTGTGTCCGCAGCTGTTTGCTATTCCTTACTGGACTCCACATATCAATCCATGAGTGTTACATGGCACGTTTAGGGGGCTAAACTGTTGCCCTCAAGGGCATGTTGTCATATCAAAAGTACTGAGGGGTGGACATGCACAGGTTCACCTCCAAGAATACAATATGATCAAATAAATGAGAATATTCTGGAAATAGGAGAGTGGATTGACCACTGATGTGTTGTTTTGTGTGGTGAAAACAAATTGGAGTGGAAAATGAGAGACCTAAATGAATGTGTACTGCAGTAGACACATGAACTGTGGGATGAATGACTCCAATGGAGACTTTGTCAGCAGGGTCAAGAGGCTAGCATAGTGGAGATAACTTGACCTCCACTCCAAGCACACTTGAACATTTCTGACTGAATCGATTAAGTGCGTGGGACTTTAATTTGAGCTGCACAATCAATATGTGCTCTATATGTCTGGTGAGGAACTAAAATGGATTCTGCTTCTGTTTTTATCTAGCAACCTATTAGATAAAATAGTAAGCGGGCTTTATAATATTTTTTAGCTTGCATTTTGAGAACCGATGAGCAGAATGTTTTGCAGCAATTATTGGTCTTTAGTGTCTCACTGGCTTTTAGACAAATGGTTTGAAAAATTCAAGCAATATTGAAAATTATTATTTATGTCGAGCTGTTTGTTTGTTCATTGCAAGCTGTTCCAGAAGTCACACATGATGACTTGTTTTAATAAAATATGCTTATGGAAAAAGAAACAACTTCAAAAAACCCTCAAATGCAGGGTTTTATCTGCCTATCCATTCAGCTATAATCCAGCTATTCATCATCCATCAATTTTTGTCATCCATCCATTTGTTCACCCATCCATTATCCATTCATTTGTTGATCCATCCATCGTCATCGATCAATTTGTTATCCATCTACCCTCTATCAGTAACTTGTATGTCATCATCCATCCATCATCCATTCATTGATCATCCAGCCATCATCCATCCACTTATTCTTCATCCAATCATCCATCTATCATCTATAATTCATCCATTCATCCGTCAGTCATCATTCATCAATTTGTCAATCATCTCTCCATCTTCTTTCTCTTCATCATTCATTCATCCATCATCAGTCTGTAAATTAGTCATATTATGGACACAATTTATTCTAATTTTGCTTTTAGGGAAACTAAAGGACTTCTCTAACCAGAAGACGTCACCTGTCCAACTGGGAGTGAGTGTACTCATCAGCTCTCTGGAGAGTCTGGTTAATGTACTGTAAAACTGTAATAAAACAGCTATAAAATAGCTCCTCAGTGCTCCTCTCCTCCTTCATTTTAACTCCTGGAAAAGTGTCCCCAGTTAATAGGGCTGTGTTCGTTAACAAGCCTGTGAAGTCCTCGTCAGCAGCATTATCACAGTGACACACAGGCATGCTTGGTTTTATCAGGCCTCTCTGTGGCAGCGACAGCAGACAGCTCTGCAATTAGTGACTCAGAGAGAAGGCAAAGAGGCAGACAGCATTATTACACATTGCCAGCTGTGTCTCAACACCGAGAATACCAATATATTGGCTTGTGTTCAGACAGAAGCACATACATTCATACCTGTTGGCTCTAAAGTGTGCTCTGCCTGAGACCTTCTGTAGAGTAAAGTGTGTGCAGAGTGCAGCTCTTCTCATTATTAACAGTTGTGCTTGCTTTGGCATTGTAGAAGAGGGCAGTCTGCGTTGGCCAGCAGTCACAGCAATTTACAGGTCTGTCAGAGAGAAAAAGGTCGACCAGAGGAGAGAATTAAAGAGCATTTAGAGCTGTGAAATAGACTGCAGACAAGAAGAATGAGCTGCCAGTTGACATATGATGTGTACATGTTGACCTTCTTGCAGGGTTTTTATTGTGCAGTCCTGAATGCTTTTGCTTTATTATGCAGCACTTGAATGCACAAACTCCGGTGGCTGTTGGTTTGGCAAGATGTGTGCATAATGTTAGGCTAAATAGAAGATTTATCAACATTTTAGTTACAGACTGTCTGAGGAGTGCCTAATAGCATCAGGAGTTATGCTTAGCGCCATAATAATCTAGTTTTAGACATTATTTTCTGTGGCCTGCAAAGAAATGCAGAGCAGAGGATGCACTGCTGTTCATTTCTATGTTATTACTAATCTAATCCCATTTGTCAACCTTTACTCCTCCAAAGAACATTTTGAAATCGAGTTGAAGCTTTTCCTCTGTGATACAGTATAATTTTCAGTGGGCTCTCAGTGCTAGTCACTGAGACAGGAAGTGTCAAAAGGTCGCCCAGCTGAAGCTACCAAACAAACAGCAGCACTAAGATAATCAGATTCTCCGTGACAGTACTGTTGAAATCAGTGTTCAGAGACTGACTGCAAACTAGCGGTGGCCTCCTCTCCCCTCAGAGAACAGACAAAGTAACAATTGTGGGCTGAAAACTGACTTTAAAACACTGTTACTTCAGCTTTACACTAAAACATAAACTCTGAAAAGTCGTTTTTACGCTGTTTAATTTAGGCTTCTCAGGTCTTTCTTAAAAGTGTGGAACTTTATATTTTTTTCCAAGGAGGGTATTAATACTTTATGTGGTAGCTGATTGCTAGATTATTAACTATTCATCCCAATAACTTTCTCAATTAATCTTGATGTTAGATTTTCACTTTATGGTAAACTTTAGTAAAACTACCTTTTTACTTTTTGGTATTTACACAAAATCTGATCTGATTGTATCTTTGGAAACAGGAAAGCAATAATTTCATCTGCTTTGTTGGTAAATATCTCCACTATGACATTGGTCATATTTACATAAATCACACATGTGATTTTGGTAAATACATATTTGAAGAAAGAGTCACTTAATAATTTCAATTCATTATCAAAAATCATAGCAAGCTGGTATAAGCTGATTAAGTAGTCAGGCTATATGCTCATGTAAGCAATCTCTTGCTGTTTGTCACAACCAAAAATATTTCAGAATGAAAAAAATATGTTTTTCTTGTAAGCAATTGAATTTATAGTTGCTTTCTCTCAGCCATTAGTGTTCAGCAACACACTGGGGTTGTGCAGCATCTAATTTCTCTGTGCTCCAGAAGAGAAAACATTCTTCCCTGGCATTTTACTAAACTTTAAACCTTAAGAGCTGCATGCCTGAGGGGTTTTAGTGTTTTCTTTTTTGTTTGTTTGTTTTTTGAGCTGTAAGATTTTAAACCTCAGTGTACCTTGACACCAGTGATAGGGCCATGCCTTACCCTTATGATTAACTTAATGAGGGTTTGGCCATCCTGTATCACATCAACATCAAGTTTTGTTGATGTGATGAAATGATGCACATTATTAGGGTTTAAAGGCTTTGCATTGGAATAAGTCATAAAATGAGGTGAATACTCTCCTATTGAAGTCGTACAGTAATTGGTAATGTAAGTATTAATTCTGGCTGTTTGCTCGTTTGACGAAGATTTTTTTTCTTTTTTGTTTCCTCTGCAGAAGGGATCTGTAACATGACGATGGACTCCAACTCGATGACGATGCCCATGTCCGACCCCAACCCCTGGACAGCTGCTATGAACAACATGGGGATGCCTCCTATAGGAATGACAGGACAGCCACTTCTACCAGGTACAACTCATTTCATTCTCATAGTCCACAATTCTAATGTGGACATCATTTGGGTTTAGAGTATTTTCAGACGATAGATTTTTTATCAAATATCCAAATTTGTGAATTAATAATCTGATTAGTAACCTGTTCAAGAAGTGGAGTAATAATGGAACTGTGCAATTGTGTTAATGTGATAAATTGAATAATTGTCTAAATAAAAGCCCCAGTGTTTTCTTTCTTAATTTTCATCTAAAAACATTGCTTAATTTACAAAAAAAAAAAAAAAAAATTAAACTATGCAATGGTTAGTTGTTTTTAATCTCATTTGGTTCGTCTAATGGAAATATTGGATTTTCATACCAGCTGAAGCGGGGGTTTCTCAGTGTGCACCACTGTCTTTGCTTTGTTCTCTGAAGTCTCCTGTAGTGTTGCGTTAGAAGGTGGGGGAAGCGCTCTCTCTCTCTCTCTCTCTCTCTTGTGTCTGTGCTGCTGTATAAAATAAATATGCTGGAATAAGCAGGATGAGCTGAGTCATCAACGTGGAATTGCAAGCTGGTAATCAGTTATGCTGGGACATGCAGGCAAGCGCTGACTGACGGAGGCTGATGTGACTCAATCGACGCCGGATCAAAAAAAAGAAGCAGGACTTTGCTCTTTACAACTATTACCATATAGAGTTCACACAGGGCAAGCAAACTGTTTTATTTGCTTTCCCTTGCATACAGATCTATTCAATATATGCAAATATTAATGAAAAACATATTTTTTTCAGGAACTTTGTTTGAAAGCCTTTATTCCCGATGAGGATTTTCCACGAAGTTATTTGTCTACATAACACTTTGCACTTAGACAGTGCAGGTCAAAGAGCAAAGATGAAACATGAAATCAAATTGTATGCAGACATCCAAGACAGAATTATCTGGAGGCACAAATGTCGGTGCAAAATAATTTAGTTCATGTTTGAGGTGAAAGGAAAATTTTTTCTTTTTGAGCTGGAGCTGTTTTAATGTGGTTCAGATGCATGAAAAATGCTAAACTCGCCCTTTATGGAGTCTTCAGATTTCAAATAAAGGATTCACAGATCTCAGACAGGATTTTAAATCTCCTGAAAATATTATTGAATAATCTAATCCAAGTACGAAGTGCCAGAGATTCATAGTTCTTAAACTAGAGCTGATTAAAGATGCTCTGGGTAGTGAAAAATAAGGTGGAATTGCCCTTTAGCCATTTCTCAAATTGGAAGATGCAATCAGAAGCCAACTTCCTCTGTGTGGCGTTCAATCAGTTCTTCAACTTCATCCACTGCATGGCCTGGATGACTCTCCTGCTTTTATGTTGTCTTATTGTAAAATCCCACCAATGAACTCACAGAAAGTTTCCAGAACTTTCCAGAGGATTGAAGAGTTTCAAAGAATCAAGCTAAGCTAATGAAGTTCAATAGATTGGTGTTTGACAAAATGGTGACATTGTATGAGCATGGATCATGAAATAATAATAATGCATTTAACTAATTATAAACTACAATAACTTTTATTTTAATGATTTAATAATTTATTAATTTGTCCTGTACATACATTTTTCAGTAATTCCTGAGCACATCATCCTGTCAGAAGCATATTGTTGTTTTAACCCAAAGTCTGAAGTCACTCGGATGTAGCGGTTAAAATATTTCTCATGTTAGTCAATATATCTTCCTCTCAGAGGGTGTGAGCCTCCGTATTCTTATCTTACCCGCACAATATCCAGTCCAACCGATTGCAATGCTATCTATAACATTAGGTTCAGCTTCACCCTCCCACTCTCCCTTTCTGAAGAGGCATTCTGCTGCATCTTTTCTCTCTCCTCGGTAGAAGCCTTTCCCTAAAGCTTTTTATAAATCACTTCCCACTTCTTAGCTGAAATGCACTTTCATATTTGAAACACGCCAGCCTTGTGTGTCTGCGTGTGCAGATTCATGTGTGTGTCTGCGAGCATGCGGAGACGAACGGCCTTCCAAATGCACTCCTCAATAAAGAGTAAGGGTAACATACTTTCATGCTCTCACACACATAAACGTAAGCATGATATATTTGAAACGTGGTAAATAAAAGCCTTTCAACCAAAGAAGGAGCAGCGTTTCATAAAAGCGGAAAGCGACAAAAATTTTTAGAATGTAAGTGGGTTTTCAGGGTTATGTCAGCCTTTAAATATCTGAACAAGACAGTTTATTTTTCCGGCTCATTTTCTTTTTCCACACAGTCAACCTAAACGCCACACTGCATGAAATGTTTGCTTTAGACTTGCGTGTTTGTGGTGAAAGTAAACCCCTAGGAGAAATACTCAAAAATGACAAAAGATGATTATTATCAGGAGTCCAACAAACTTTGTTATTGCAGGGATTGCTCTAATAAGTTTAGCATCTAAAAAGATTTTTGAACTCCTGTTACAAAAATAATCCTTGGTTTTAGCTCTTAGATTTGTGGAAAACAAATCAAATCAGCAAGGAAACAACCCAAACTAAATGTCATAGGTCAACAAATTTGTTAAAAGGAGAAAATGTAGCTGGAGCCTAGACAGCGAACATAAATACATCTTACCTAGAGTCGACATTACAGATGAAATGTCTTTGATAGAGGCTGATGAACCCCCACTGACATCCTTGCTTTGAACTTTATTTGCAGTGGTTTGAGACCTTTTACAGCAGCCATTTAACTCCCTAGTAGGAAAAGCTCTCCCGTAACTAAAATCACTAATGGAGGCTATGCCAGTGATGTAATGTCAGAACTGTGAAGCTTGCAACCATAAAGGAAACGCAGTAATTAGCGACGTTATAAAGCTGCACCTGTATTTAAGTTGAAATACCTGCTGCGAGTTAAGTTAATGAAACGGCTCTTACACTTAATCAAGTCTTCTGACGCCCATCAGAAGACAGTTTTAGAAAAACTGAAATAACTGAAATAGCTGAAATAACTAGTTGGCTTTGGTCTCTTTTACAGGATGTGATGTGAAAAGAAAAGCTCAGTAATAGACCTTAATGTTGGAGAGGAGCGCTCAGAGGATTTGCTCTCACACAGGTGTTTGCACTCTTTAAACCTTTTTTATGTCACACAACATGTATCATTTATTGGAAATAGATTTTCATTCTGCAATTTCAAATTCACAAGATTTACACTACTGTGTCCCAATTTGAACCAGTTTTATTAAAGTTATGTCAATCTATCACAGAGTGAACCACTTTATTATACATGTGAAAAAGATAGCAATATGATTAGAAATTAAAAGTAATTAAAAACTGATATGAAAATAGAAAAACAACCAAATGACTCATACACATCCACCAGGAGAAACAAAGATTGGCCCAAAACATTACTTTTACTCCCCCAGACCTTTAAGTATCACTAAATATGGAGTAAGGAACATCCACATTAGCTATAAACACAAGAAAACAACAAAGGCAAACAAAGTGCAAGTGGCTTTTTGCAGCTGTGACTGCATCTCCAACTGGATTTAATTTTGATCAAGACTCCAGCAATTTGACGAGAATGTCGCGAGACAGAAAGTAAGACCTTGGCAAGTAAAGCACATCCACTTTGGGAAAAATGCAAACGAAAATCTTTTATTTGCAAAAAGCAGTATATTTACCCATGGTAAAAAAAAAAGCACACACACACAAAAAAAAAAACATTTAGTCCAGTGAAGTCTCGACTTGGTGCAGCTTGGGTTGCATGGGTCTTTTTAATTTGACAAAAGTATCTGTAATTAGTATTTAGTGCAAAGCAATTCTTTATTTACAGTGAATAAAGAACTTTAGCTCATATGAGGCTTACATGCTTTTTAGGAATGTTGGGGGGAATTCTCAGTGCTTATCTAACCAAGATAAGCATTGAAACATTAGTCTGTAATTGGCCACTAAATGTGTTTACGCTGATGTGAACGGAAAAACACAGAGCTTCACAGTTGGCGTCACAACTTGGACGTCGAAATGAGTGCTATTCACAAGTGGAAAACTGCTTATTGCAGGGTCCTCAACACAACGCCCATCATTCTTCTCCTTCCTGGTTAACTAAAGAATGCAAATGTGATTACTTTATCTGATTAGCAAATAGAGCAAAAAGAGTGTGCAATCCAGAAACACCAATCACAATCAACTAGAAGAAGAGTAATTACGTCTTACCTTAACAGTGAGAAAGGTTTGTGCTGGGTGTTGATAGCGAGCTTTAAATTAATCAGGACGTACGACACATTAGACACTAAAGGTTTAGCTACAAGGTAGATGAAGAGGAAGTGAGAAGTATTGGTGTTAAAAATAACAACTATTCTTATCTATTTCATTCCACAATCCATTTTCTTCCCATTTTTCTTACATTAACTAAGAACCACAATAGAAGTGCTGCTGTTTATCTCCTCCACTCACTGCAGAGCTTAATCAGACCATCTATTATACTATATAGATCCCCAACTATGAGAAACAACTAGCAAGTACTTTCAATGCTCCACGTTCATTAAGTTTCTGTTCCTCAAACAAACTGAAACAAAATAATTTTGATAAATGGACTTCATTACCGTACTTCTTCTTTGCTGTGCATCACATATATGTCTGTAGTTCTCACACTTTTCTAAATCGCCCACGCCAAGAAAAGCATTCCTAGTGAGCCGCAGGAGAAATGTGAAAACGTTCTCGCTCTTCTCTTTTCACAGTTTACAATAATGTTTAACGGCAAGGTACCTCAAAGTTGGCTTCTAGAGCAAAACCTCAACTGTCAGGTTGTCTTTTATAAAATAAGTTTTGTATTAAAATAGGCCAGAAGCCTTTAAACAACCAGCCAAGTTTTATCATGAACTCTTTCTTCTTTTTTTTTAAGAAAAGTTTGAACACAAAGCTTTCAGCACGTTCAAACAATGTCACAAAGCCTTACTCTTGCCTGTCAGGCTATATATTTTCCCAAAGCACCTTCAGCTTTGAAGTAATCCAGGTAGATTAGCTATTGACTCTCTATCATGACAGTACATCATCGCTTTCTTTTCGTTCACCTTTCAACTATAGGGAAGGATTCACCGTCACTTCCTTTATCCTTGCCTTGTGATGTTTTTTTTTTGTTTTGTTTTTTTTATTAAAATGATTTCAGCTTTATGGTGGAGGGTTGTGTCAGTTTTAGGCACTTTCAGTTAAAGTCTGTTGGGTCTCTCATGGCTTTCATGCCACATTCAAGTTTGCTTCCGTTTCATCCACAGTTAGTCGTGATTTCACTTCTTTTTTTTCCCCACAGCTGAGTCTTTTCCTGCCTTCAGCCAGGTGGATTTATCCAGGCAGACAGCTGGATAAACGGACTGCTCTTGGCAGAAACGTCAACACTGCAGCCTGACAAAACCCAGCATACATCAACTGTGATGACAGCTTTGTTTCTGCAGATGCGCAGAGCTTAGTTGTATATTGGAAAGTTGTTGTTTTTTATATTTGTGTTAGGGAAATGTTTGGGTTTTAGTGAGCAATACGTTTCAGGCTACAGGCAGGAGAAAAGATTGTGCACGCTGTGTGATTTATGTTGTTGTACTCGAGGTTATTGTGGTGTGTATCCAAGCATCAGTCATAATGGTACCTAGACTTGTACCTAAATGTAAAGTTGCACCGATGCGCTAAGTTTTTTGGGTTATTATTCTGAAATATAAATTTTAATATTTGCCAACAGCATTTTTTACCAGTTCAGGAACTGTTTACATTTACCGTTGGTTTTAGTCTTGAAAGTTAATAAGATTAAATCATAAAAGCGCTGTCAGCTATACAGCACTTTGTACCTGCAAGATAAGCAGCATAATTAACTTTTTTTCCAATAGTGCCAGATCCAAACTATATACTGAAACAGGATTAGTGTAACAGATTTGCTAAAAATAAAAAAGCTAAGTGTAAAATATTCTGAAATGTCAACATATTCAGAGATAAAATCTCTTAGCAATGCTTGACTTGAATGGGTCTTTTTACTGTGAATGTTTAATGATTATTCAGAAGTGGAGATATTCAATGATAGACTTAAATAATAAAATGAATCAATTTCCTGTGATTTCAGTCCAGTCAGCCTCCCCTGTTCTCCTTTCTTGAGTACCATTTGTAATAACTGCTTAATGATAACGTCTAGTTTTGTACTTTCATTTGGGTCTACTGGTTCTAGACATAGTGAAAGCCCTAAAAGAAGTCATTCAGCTGTTTTCTGGCATTTTGTTAATGGATTCTTGGTGTCTGGAAAACAAACTATTTCAAAAACCCTCCATTTATTAAATCACAATCAGAGGACAGCATGGAGAGCCTGCAGTTGCAGTAACATGTTTACAAGCCCAAGCTTCTGGAAGCAATGAGACCCAAATCATTTGAGAAGACGACACAGAGGGACACACTGCGTCTCAGCTGGGAACCAATATCCCAACACAATATTGATCTACCGGCCAGACTTCAGGACAGTTTACTGTAAGGAATCAGGGAAGGAGGGGTTCATTGTATCTCTGGCAAAAAAAACAAAAAACAAAATTGATCTGGTGTTCAGCTCTGGTTATAGCTGCAGTTGAATTTTCCACTTCTTAACCTTTAACTATGATTGATTTTTATCTTTAGGTTGTGCTGGTGTACGGTTTTCCTTCTGTTATGTTTTAGACATTAAGTCTGTGGCGACTGTAGAATAGCACATTTGGTTTTCTGGAAGTCAGTCATTTTCTTCTCTGGCTAAACAAGGTACCAGAAATAAGTCAAGGATTCATTTCGTGGCTACAGTGGATGAGAAGTTTATTCTGAGTAATTGTGACCCCTCTCTTTGATTCTGACATCATGGTGTCTGCGGTTTGGTGAGTAAAATCCCTGATACATTGTGGAATCAGTAGGAGTCAGCATCTGGTTTTAACATGTTGGACATCTGACACAGGGAACAAAAAACTCCTCCTCTAGTGGAGTTCATTACACATTATGTGTTTCCCCAGCGTTTATCAGTGTTTTTCCTTCTACAAAGCAGAACCAGATGTAAAGCTCTAGCGTTCTTCTACATCCATTTCCAAATACAGACCTCCCAACCTAGTCTTTATTATTGAACATGGCATATTTTATGTTACCGGTTTCTTGAATGTACAGGCCACTTCGTTGGAGTTAGTTCGACGTATATTACGCACAAGTAGATTCCATCTTTTTATGGCTTTAAAATCTTTAATGTTAGTACTTTGAATCATAACACTCAGTAACATTTGTTTGCTATTTAATGGCTCTGTAAGTTTTTGGCTCTAGTTAACATGAACGCTACCCAGCAGGAGTTGTTTGATGCTATAAAACCAAAAATATGGCACAAAAGTTCAAGTTAAAAGCAATTTTTTAATTACAAACTTTGCTACAGCAGTTGGAAAATGATTTATGCTTTCCAGATACAGTTAGTTAAGGGGTTTTCTGAAAAGTTCACATATTTTTACTTTGCTATGAACCTCCCACTATCAGTTTTTACACAACGTCTTACAGATTGCTACATTACATCTTTTATGAAACCTTGTCATAGCTTCTGTCTATCTCAAAAACAGTCATTCCAACGTGATGCCAGTAAAAATAAATTAGCCTGCTTTGCAAAAGCCATCATAAGACTGATGCAGAAACTCAGCACTTTTTAACGGCCCCAAAGCAGAACGGAGAGAAAGTGAAATGTGCTGAAGCATGTTTCACGTCATTTCGGCTTGGTCCTCCACTTAAACACCATCTCATGAAAAGCCACCACCTTCTTCATATGAAGGCTGAAAATAGCTCTGCTTTGTCTTCTGCTGATGCCCGTTTTTCTATTTATGTCCATTTAAATAGAAAATTTAAATGGTTGAAAGTACAAAGTCATGTCATCATGTAAACACAGCTGAGGGAAGAATGACTACACCAAAATAAGTGAGAAACCCCTTGATCTAAAAGTGCATGAAATATATTTGCTCACCTCTAATCCACCCTCTAATTAGTTTGAGTTTTGCATAAATGTTAATTATAACAGCTCTGAAAATGTATTTAAATATTACCCCAAATGTACTGAAACATACTCCATAGATTCCATTTAATTTGCTAACCTGGAAAAGCTAAGAGTGAAAAACAAAAATTCCCCTGGTGATTCTGTGGCTGATGAAGCCATAATTTGTCAGGTTCACATTGTGCATCTTTTTTTTATAATGTTTATGTTAACTGAGGCTTACTCAACTATCTTAAGGTCCTACACCACAATAGTTTGTGGCTTGGGCCTTGGATGGCTCATTGAAACCCTTTGCTTTGGTTTATTTTTCAGCCGTTCTGTTTTGTAAAGGTTTTCTGCTCTGTTTGGGATCATTGTCAAGGATCATTGACACGGCTTGGCTCACATTTGATTTAAATTACATCTGAACTTTTTAGATTTTGCATTTCCTTTGACCTTCAGGTCATTTTGATGGGAAATCCAGTCCAATATTCTTCATCACTGTGGAATGAATGACTTTATTTCAGAAATGGCCATTTAACCATTCCCAGGTTTAACAGTTTCTTTTCTGAAGTAATTTGGCATTGTGGTAACACACATTTTCATGCTTTTATGGAGATAGTCTGCTGATAATGATGTATTTGATTTGCACTGCCAGACTTACTTTTCTATGGAAGCACCTTGACTTTCATTCGTCTTCCATTTTTCATTTGATTTTCTTTTAGCTCAAGTTACATTTAACCTGCCAAACCTATATTGTCATGTTCGTAATTCAATATAACTCTAAGAGGATTTATTGTCTTCTCTTAATAAATGAAAAACATCAAACTTTGACAGGTAAAAATCAAGCTCGATTTAGTAACATCCTTATAAGCAAAAAGAGGCTCAGCAGGAGTGTTAGCCTTAGATATAACAGTTTTACTTGAATCATACCTCTTCTTTGAGTGTGGCTTTCTTCCTCTCTAAACCTGCTCTCCAGTGAAATTATTAAAGTGTCGGCTGTCACAGTCACACTCCACCACGAGGAAAGCACTCAGCTTTTCACACATGTATTTTGAAGTTATCAGAATTAATTTCGATACACGTAGTTTTGCAAGGACACACACATGCTCAGATACTCTGGAGAATAGATAAGCAGCTTCCAGGGGCTGTCAAGTGTTCACTGAATAAACAAGTATCCCTTTTGTCTGTTACATCCCACTCACCCTCATCTGTGCCTCACAGTCGCTGCAAACCCCAAAGCTCGATACACAGTGAAATATGTGGAAAGTTAATGTCATGCATCATTAGATACTCACTGATAAAGTCCCTTATATGTTATTTTAAGACTAGTGGATTATTCCCACACGTGTGTTTACCTGGATTTGCATTAGGAAATGGAGGCAGATCTCCATAAATTAGAATATAATCATAATTGTAATTTACTTAAGTAATTTCAGTTTTAAAGAAACTAAAAGTGAAATTACTGATATGTGCTGTAAATTTGTTCTACACAGAATAATACTTTTTTAAATGTTTATTTCTGTTTTTTTAATGACTAACTTTTATTTACACCCACCTTATAATTCACTTTCTTCAAAAAAAATTTGATTAATACATATGATCAATAAATACAATATAATATAATATATATAATAGAAATATCTTTTGACAGTAAGTAAATTCACAGCGATATGTTGAGATAAATGAGAGCATGGATATTCACACAAGGGTAAGGTAAAGTAAAAATATAAAAATCAAAATGAGATTGTTGAGTAAGGGCAAATTTTTTATATAAATAGGCTATTATATCGTTATCAAAAATGGCATACTCAGATAAAGTCAATTTATCACGTAATATAAGTAATAAATGTGCATGTGTATACATGTGTATAAGAATAACATTGTGATATTATTGCAAATGAGAAAACGTCAAATACATTTGGGTCTGTTGGAAGCAGTGATAATTATAGAGTCTCATAGTTGCTGTAAGGAAGAACCTGTGCTCCTTTGTGTACCCAGAGAGCAACAGCCTGAAGCTCTCCAGTTCAACTAGAGCTTGAACTACTGCCACAAAAAAATAAAATGCTTAACATGACATGTAAAAAAGCTGACTGTTCAGAGTGCCATATCTAATCATATCACTGGAAAGTTAAATGGAAGGAAAAACTGCTGGAAAAGGACGTGCATGCAATGTGTATAATGATAGACCAGTGGAGATTTTGAAGCCAAGGGGGAAAAAAGGAATAGCTGTTTCAGGTAGCACTGCATCTAGCATCAACTTCTCAAGCAGCATTTTCTATTGAATATTTTTTATAAACTCTTCAAAAAAGTCTAGGAAAAGCCTTTTTGTTTTTTTCCACAAATAATTTGGACTCAATAACAAAGTATCATGAATAGGGGCGTGTACTGTACTTGTTGGTTTGAAAACAAGATCTGATAGTTTGGAGGAGGAGTGAACAAGGACAGAATCCAAATTGCTGAAGATGCAGTGTAAAGCTTCCACAGTCATGACTCTGGGGAGCCATGTTTTCTGCTGGTGAAGGTCAAAGGTCACATTGCAGCAGTCTAGATGTTACAACTCTTCATGCTTTCCGCTCCCGACAGTCATTATGAAGATGCTGATTCCATTTCCTAGCAGGGTGTGAAATATATCACACTGTGTGCAATAGTTCTATGTAATGTAAGAGTTTGTTTTTGAATTAGGTTGCTGAAATAAAATAACTTCTCCATAGTGTTTAAATTTATTGAAATGCATTAGCTAAATGTATGATGGTTGTGGCTGCATGTAGGTGGAAGATCTCCTTACCTCAGGCTTGCAGTATGTCAGAAAGAAAGTGAGCTGCAGCTTTACTGCTCTTGAAATGGGACTTTTCAGAGCGTACTTCTCCATTTACGACAGCCATGTTTCCCCATTGAAGGCTGGGTATAGTTAAAGGCTTATGTGGCAGACAGAGAATAAAGGTTCCATGGGGAGATATAAAGAGGTTGATTATTATTTAGATGTTATAAATTCAGGCAATGGTGTAACTTTTTTGACAGAAGGAAAGTTTTTCTCTTTGGCCCCTGGGCAACGGCACCCAATAGGTTGCAGTAAAAAGAAATCAAGCTGGAGATGTTCGGATAAAAAAGCAGAGATGGTGACTCCTGGCAAAGATTGTGAAAGGCTTCAGCTGGCAGGGTTCCAGGTGGCATGGCTATCTCGCCTCATTAGAGGATATTATTCAGAAATGCTTGCAGCAATTGCCTGTCGTCCCTTCAACCTCCCACCCACTGCAGAGAGCTAGAAGGGACGTTTACCCTGGAAATCAAGAGGAGGGGAAAAGGGAGGAGTGAAGACGATGACATTAATAGCTAAGGGCTTAACACAATCAAGTCTTCTTTTTTTTCCAATAATTTGACTTTTTTTCCTGTCTTCACATTCTGATTTACAGGGTACTCAAAATGCAATTACTTTGAACAGACCTCCAGGACAGAGTTTAACATCAAAAGGACATGATCAAAAGGAACAAGAAGGAAAAAGAATGAGTGTAATAATCTCAGAGGCAGTTACACATGTGTCCATTGGCACATTTCAGAGCAAGAAGACGCATTTGCGAGTTTCAGTTCTCCAACATGACAGAAAATACAAAGCAAAGCTCATTGAGAAGCTTGGTAAAAAGGATCACACGGATGCGTGGCCACGTGTGGGTGGAACCGGCCCCAGGTTTCTTTTATTGTTCTTCTTCAAGAGAAGCTCTGTGCTCTTTAGCTCTCTGTGGAGATTCTACAAAAGCAGACTCATACATCCCTCCTCCATCACTATAAATGCACAAAATGATGGCTAACAGTTCAGCTTATACCTAAAGTGAATTATTCAATAGGCATCAATTATTAAACCATGTCTGTATTGATTAATTCACTGATGAGTCTCTTTCCAGATGAAACCTTTGGCTCTTATCGCCCTAAGACTTTACTTTGACATTTGATGTTTATCCTTAGCTAAAGCTAAAGCCAACAAGCAAGCAGACCATTTAGCCTTCAAAAGGCAAAATAATTTTTCTCTACTTTAAATACAGCACATTTTTCCAAGAACATTTTGTTCCAAAGGCTTTGGCTACTACATTTGTGAGAAATCCAGTCATTACAGAGTCTACTTTTGGCTGCAGTCATGGTATCATGTGATAAAAGTGTGAAACATTTTGTTTCTGTTCTACTACAATGCTTCATCGAGGACTTTGGATTTTCTTTACTTTTGTTTAGTTGTTGATCTGTGCTCTTAAGATTTTTGCCAGGAATGTCTCCAGCTGCCTATTTAAGTGCAGTGGTAGATATTGCTTATTAACTTCATTCATCTTCCACACTATCAGTACCAAATCTAGTTACAACATTGATTAATCGATTTTAAAGCCTTATTGATCTGCTGTAATGCAGTTTGTGTCAGGGGGCTTACTCTATTAAGGGGAAACAGTAAATGATGACAGCCAATAAATGAGCTAGGTAAAATATCATCCAAGACATTGCTATTACATGAGTGAGTTTGGCTAAGAAAAGCAATATAGTTATTCCAACCACTTACAGAAGAAACCCGTAAAAGAAAATTGGCAATAAAAGTTCATTTATGTTCTGTCAATGCTTAGTGTTTGAACTTAGAACTCATCTGTTGCAGAAATAATTTCTGATACTGCTACTTGACTCGCCACGTTTTTAGTCTGTTACCAACTGAGGTGTTAAAAGGATCCCTGACGAGTTGAAAATGTTGGCCTTGATATGTTGTAATTTTCCTATTAGCCTAAAAGTTGTTTGTGATGCATTAAAAAAAATCATAATTTCTTCAAAAACCATATATCTTTATTATGTTTTTCACCCACGCAAGTCACTATTTCTTTACCTGCAATGTGTGGTGGGGAATGGAGGAAAACCATTAGCAGGAGCTAATGTGAAAAACCAAATTGGAAGATGATAAATGGATGTTTTCTGAAAGGAAAACACCACAAGTTCTCTCGTGCTAAAAACTGATTTTGTTGGCGTACTTCTCTTTACATCGAGACAAAGAGTATCGTTACGCTCTCCATTCTTCTGTTTCACACATCCTACTCTTGTGTAGCGCTGATAATGTTGGTGTCATAAACTGAGTTGCAAATCTTAGTTTTACAGTAACAGGGTATCAGGGCAGTTTGCAGGTTTCTAATTAATAATGGTCTCAATTATTTTTTAGATTTTATTCTAAAAATATCTGTTGTGAGACCCATTGTTTTGGCTAACATTAGTTTGCACTAATAGAGCTCTCACAGCTGGTGTGATTATGGATGCTAAGGAAAGAAAAAAAAGCTCCTTATACATCAGTAGTTTGTTGAAGCTTTTGAGTCCCTTTAAGTATTCATTTTGTACACACCTTCATTATCCTCTCATATTCTTGTGGATGAATTTTGCTCCACTGTTCTTCGCAACAAGATTTGAATTTGTTTCTGCACAGACATTTCTACTTCAGTCTCATTTGTACAAAGAGCATTTTTCCAGGACTCTTGTTTCACAAACAAATTTAATTTATGAATTCAGAATGATTCACATTGAAAGCCCTTCCCTGTTGACTCTGTTTTCTTTAAGCACTATGACATTAAGTAGTTCACTATGAACAGCACATGAAGCAATGCTTTGAGTTTATGAAGCAGGAGGTAATTTTTTTGTCTCTACAGGAAGAACCAGAAAGAACAGAGAGAAATATCATGAGCAGAATAATGAGGGAGAAAATCGCTGACTATCTATGCAAAGATTTGCAAAAAATTGATGTGCTTTTACTAAGACTTTTTAAAGCTGTTTCATAAAGCCACCCAGCCATCCATAGACGTTAATCCTTGCAGAGTTATGGGTGGGGTCCCAGGGTACACCCTGGACAGATCACCAGTTAATCGCAGGGCAACACAGACACACACAGAACAATCTTAATGGAGCACAGAAAATGTCTGTTAAAACGTCCTGAAAAATCATCATTGAGCGAGTCAAATGGAGCAGAGTGACAATGCCACAAAAAAAGACATACTATGACAAATAGTCACAGGAAAATGTAAACTTTAAAGATATTTTTTAACAAATTGCATTTTAAATAGTTTAAAAATATGCTTATAACTCTGTATGAGATCACATGACCTCTTATAAGATATAACCACATGTTGTCAGTGCTGTGAATTTGCTAGACTAGATAGATATATACAGTATATATATATATATATAATTCCCTTCACCCACCGCTGGTGGTTCTCTGATCTCTGAGCTCGGGTCCTCTACCAGAGGCCTGGGAGCTTGAGGGTCCTGCGCAGTATCTTGGCTGTGCCAAGGACTGCACATTTCTGGACTGAGATGTCTGATGTTGTTCCTGGGATCTGTTGTAGCCACTGCTCCAGTTTTGGGGGTGACTGCCCCGAGGGGCCCCCGATGACCACAGGCACCACTGTGGTCTTCACCTTCCAGGCCCTCTCCAGTTCCTCCCTGAGGCCCTGGTATTTCTCCAGTTTCTCGTGCTCCTTTTTTCCTGATGTTGCAATCGCTTGGTATTGCTACATCTACCACAACGGCTTTCCTCTGTTGTTTATCCACTATGACAATGTCTGGTTGGTTCGCCATTACCATTCTGTCTGTCTGGATCTGGAAGTCCCACAGGATCTTAGCTCTGGCATTCTCCACCACCTTTGGGGGTGTTTCCCACTTTGATCTCGGGGTTTCCAGTCCATATTCTGCACAGATGTTTCTGTACACTATGCCTGCCACTTGGTTATGTCGTTCCATGTATGCTTTCCCTGCCAGTATCTTGCACCCTGCTGTTATGTGCTGGACTGTCTCAGGGGCCTCCTTACACAACCTACACCTTGGGTCTTGTCTGGTGTGGTAGATCTGGGCCTCTATTGCTCTGGTGTTTAGGGCCTGTTCCTGGGCGGCCATGATGAGGGCCTCTGTGCTGTCCTTGAGCCCAGCTTTTTCCAGCCATTGGTAGGATTTACTGATATCAGCCACTTCGGGTTATTTGCTGGTGGTACATCCCATGTAGGGGCTTGTCCTCCCATGATGGTATCTCTGGCACTTCAACCTCCGTTCCCTGTTGTCTGGAGACATTCACTGAGCACATTGTCTGTTGAGGCTTTGTCCCTGATGTATTTATGGATCTTAGTTGTTTCGCCCTGACAGTGGTTCTCACACTCACTAGTCCTCTGCCTCCTTCCTTGCGGCTCGTGTACAGTCTCAGGGTGCTGGATTTGGGATGGAACCCTCCATGCATTGTTAGTAGCTTTCTAGTCTTAATATCTGTGGCTTTTATCTCCTCCTTTGGCCAGCTAATTATTCCAGCAGGGTATCTGATTACTGGCAGGGCATAGCTGTTTATCGCACGGATTTTGTTCTTGCCATTGAGCTGGCTTTTCAGGACTTGCCTTATTCGTTGGAGGTATTTAGCTGTGGCTCCTTTCCTTGTGGCCTCATCGAGGTTGCCATTTGCTTGTGGTATACCTAGGTACTTGTAACTGTCCTCTATGTCTGCTATTGTTCCTTCTGGGAGTGAGACCCCTTCTGTGCGGATCACCTTCCCCCTCTTTGTAATCAGCCGACCACACTTCTCTAGTCCGAATGACATCCCAATGTCTGTGCTGTAGATCCTGGTGGTGTGGATCAGTGAGTCGATGTCTCGCTCACTCTTGGCATACAGCTTGATGTCATCCATGTAGAGAAGGTGACTGATGTTGGCCCCCATTTTTGAGTCGGTATCCGTAGCCAGTCTTGTTGATAATTTGGCTGAGGGGGGTTCAGGCCTATGCAGAACAGTAGCGGGGACAGAGCATCTCCTTGGTATATGCCACATTTGATGGACACTTGTGCAAGTGGTTTGCAGTTGGCTTCAAGGGTGGTTTTCCACAGCCTCATTGAGTTTGCAATGAAGGCTCTCAGAGTCCTGTTGATGTTATACATCTCTAAGCATTCAATGATCCAAGTATGCGGCATTGAGTCATAGGCTTTCTTGTAATCAATCCAAGCCATGCACAGGTTGGTGTGTCGGGTTTTGCAGTCTCGGGCAACTGTGCGGTCTACGAGGAGTTGGTGTTTGGCTCCTCTGCTATTTACACCGATACCTTTCTGTGCCATGCTCATGTGCTTATCCATGTGTTTGCTTATCTTGGCCGCTATGATGCCTGACATGAGCTTCCAGGTTGTGGAGAGGCAGGTTATTGGTCGGTAGTTGGGTGGGACTGGACCCTTTGATGGATCCTTCTGATTAGGATTGTCCGCCCTTCAGTTAACCATTCAGGGTGAGTCCCACTTTGTAGCAGCTGGTTCATTTGACCTGCCAGTCGCTCATGGAGGGCAGTGAGTTTCTTTAGCCAGTAGGCATGGATCATGTCAGGCCCTGGTGCTGTCCAGTTTTTCATACCTGAGACTCTTTCTTGGACATCTGTCACAGTGATGGTTACCGGGGCTTGCTCAGGGAGGTTGCTATGGTCCTCTCGTAGAGAGATCAACCACTGTGCATTGCTGTTGTGGGACGCTCCTTTCCCATATGCCTTTCCAGTATTGTTCAGTCTCCAGCCTTGGTGGGTCTGCTCTGTTGTTATTACCCTGCCATTGAGAGTACACCTTAGCTGGTTGAGTGGAGAAGAGCCGGTTACTGGATAGCTCAATAGATAAGGCATCAGTATATCACCCGAGAGGGCGGGGTTCGAATCCAGTCTGGGTCCTTAGGCAAGACCCTTCAAGCTACTGCCTACCTCATACCATGAGAGATACTAAGTTGCATAACATGCCGGCTCAGACGTCGCCCGGCCAAACAAGGTCTGCGTCAGGTGTTGGGGAACCAGAGCACCTTGATGACAAATGGGCTACTGGAACAAGACGGAAATGGGCGAGAGATGAAAATGTGGATCTGTTGGAATGCTACTACTCAAGTAACCCTAGTCAGAGAGGTTACATGCAAAGACTGGGGAAGGAATGGTTACTTCGACATCCCCAGTCAACACTAAGTGCTAAACAACTAGTAGCTCAGTGTTCCAACATCCGCAAACGGCAACTGCTATCACAACTTGAGATTGACGAGATACAACACAAATGCTACGGCAAAAAGGGGAGGAACCCTGATGTCAGAACTGTGGGGACTTAACTACAAGTCCCCACCCAGTGAGGGGATACACGGCCCCAGTGAGCGAATCAGAGCTGAACGAGACAGCTGCTGACCTAAAAGAGAGAATCATGACCCCAATGACAACCAAGCCTCCCCGGGCGCCAATTACAACGGCTGAGTGAAGTACCATCAGAAACTAACAGAAACCAATGAGCTGATCTACAACTCAGCATCAGTGATCCTTGAGATACTTGGCTATAAGAGCAACCATGAGACCCAATACCCACCATGGAAAAGACGGTTAGAGGCTAAAATCAAGGTAACAAGGAGGGAAGTGAGCCAACTATCAGAGCTCCACAAGGGTACAATGAAAAGACAAGTACCCAGAAAGTACAGGCAGATGCCCATACCTGAAGCACTCGAAACTGCCAAACAGAGGCTCCAAGCCTTGGCCAGCCGCCTAAAGAGATACACAGGGCAGAACGAATCCAGACAGGATGTAAACCGAAAACTCTTCTCGCAACGCTCATAGCCATGCATAAAACATTTTGGTGATTTTAAGTTTCTACATTTGTGCATGTGTATATATATACATATATGTATGCATGTACACACACACATATAGGCCTGTCCAGACTGAACAATACTGGAAAGGCATATGGGAAAGGGAGGCGTCCCCACAACAGCAATGCACAGTGGTTGATCTTCTACGAGAGGACCATAGCAACCTCCCCTGAGCAAGCCCCCGGTAACCATCACTGTGACAGATGTCCAAGAAAGAGTCTCAGGTATGAAAAACTGACAGCACCAGGGCCTGACATGATCCATGCCTACTGGCTAAAGAAACTCACTGCCCTCCATGAGCGACTGGCAGGCCAAATGAACCAGCTGCTACAAAGTGGGACTCACCCTGAATGGTTAACTGAAGGGCGGACAATCCTAATCCAGAAGGATCCATCAAAGGGTCCAGTCCCACCCAACTACCGACTCAATAACCTGCCTCTCCACAACCTGGAAGCTCATGTCAGGCATCATAGCGGCCAAGATAAGCAAACACATGGATAAGCACATGAGCATGGCACAGAAAGGTATCGGTGTAAATAGCAGAGGAGCCAAACACCAACTCCTCGTAGACCGCACAGTTGCCGACACACCAACCTGTGCATGGCTTGGATTGATTACAAGAAAGCCTATGACTCAATGCCGCATACTTGGATCATTGAATGCTTAGAGATGTATAACATCAACAGGACTCTGAGAGCCTTCATTGCAAACTCAATGAGGCTGTGGAAAACCACCCTTGAAGCCAACTGCAAACCACTTGCACAAGTGTCCATCAAATGTGGCATATACCAAGGAGATGCTCTGTCCCCGCTACTGTTCTGCATAGGCCTGAACCCCCTCAGCCAAATTATCAACAAGACTGGCTACGGATACCGACTCAAAAATGGGGCCAACATCAGTCACCTTCTACATGGATGACATCAAGTTGTACGCCAAGAGTGAGCGAGACATCGACTCACTGATCCACACCACCAGGATCTACAGCACGGACATTGGGATGTCATTCGACTAGAGAAGTGTGGTCGGGTTGATTACAAAGAGGGGGGAAGGTGATCCGCACAGAAGGGGTCTCACTCCCAGAAGGAACAATAGCAGACATAGAGGACAGTTACAAGTACCTAGGTATACCACAAGCAAATGGCAACCTCGATGAGGCCACAAGGAAAGTAGCAACAGCTAAATACCTCCAACGAATAAGGCAAGTCCTGAGAAGCCAGCTCAATGGCAAGAACAAAATCCGTGCGATAAACAGCTATGCCCTGCCAGTAATCAGATACCCTGCTGGAATAATTAGCTGGCCAAAGGAGGAGATAAAAGCCACAGATATTAAGACTAGAAAGCTACTAACAATGCATGGAGGGTTCCATCCCAAATCCAGCACCCTGAGACTGTACACGAGCCGCAAAGAAGGAGGCAGAGGACTAGTGAGTGTGAGAACCACTGTCCAGGACGAAACAACTAAGATCCATAAATACATCAGGGACAAAGCCTCAACAGACAATGTGCTCAGTGAATGTCTCAGACAACAGGGAACGGAGGTTGAGGTGCCAGAGATACCATCATGGGAGGACAAGCCCCTACATGGGATGTACCACCAGCAAATAACCGAAGTGGCTGATATCAGTAAATCCTACCAATGGCTGGAAAAAGCTGGGCTCAAGGACAGCACAGAGGCCCTCATCATGGCCGCCCAGGAACAGGCCCTAAACACCAGAGCAATAGAGGCCCAGATCTACCACACCAGACAAGACCCAAGGTGTAGGTTGTGTAAGGAGGCTCCCTGAGACAGTCCAGCACATAACAGCAGGGTGCAAGATACTGGCAGGGAAAGCGTACATGGAACGACATAACCAAGTGGCAGGCATAGTGTACAGAAACATCTGTGCAGAATATGGACTGGAAACCCCGAGATCAGTGGGAAACACCCCCAAAGGTGGTGGAGAATGCCAGAGCTAAGATCCTGTGGGACTTCCAGATCCAGACAGACAGAATGGTAATGGCGAACCAACCAGACATTGTCATAGTGGATAAACAACAGAGGAAAGTCGTTGTGGTAGATGTAGCAATACCAAGCGATTGCAACATCAGGAAAAAGGAGCACGAGAAACTGGAGAAATACCAGGGCCTCAGGGAGGAACTGGAGAGGGCCTGAAGGTGAAGATCACAGTGGTGCCTGTGGTCATCACCCTCGGGCAGTCACCTCCAAACTGGAGCAGTGGTTGCAACAGATCTCAGGAACAATATCAGACATCCAGTCCAAAATGTGCAGCCCTGGCACAGCCACGATACTGCGCAGGGACTCAGCTTTCAGGCCTCTGGTAGGACCCGAGCTCAGAGGGCAGACCACTCCATGGTGGGTGAGAAGGGAAAATGTCTAACACAGTGTAATATATATATATATATATATATATATATATATACTGTATACATACAGTATAGACTGTATGTATACAGTCTATACATACTGTATACATATATACAGTATGTATAGATATACTGTATATAGGTATACAGTATACATATATATGTATATATATAAAAATTCCCTTCTCACCCACCGCGGGTGGTTCTTATCCTCTGAGCTCGGGTCCTCTACCAGAGGCCTGGGAGCTTGAGGGTCCTGCGCAGTATCTTGGCTGTGCCAAGGACTGCACATTTCTGGACTGAGATGTCTGATGTTGTTCCTGGGATCTGTTGTAGCCATTGATCCAGTTTGGGGGTGACTGCCCCTGAGGGCCCCGATGACCACAGGCACCACTGTGGTCTTCACCACTGTATATATATATATATATATATATATATATATAAACACAGAAACACAATAAATAAAAAAAATATATATATTTTTTTTTGGTTATTGGTTTGAAACCCAACCTGGGTTCTGTCTGCCTGGGGTTTGCGTTTTCTCCATGGCTTCTCTCCGGCTTCCTCCCATAGTCCTAAAAGATAGCCTGTGCGAATAAAAAATATTTTGTAATTCAATTTTATAAGTAGTAGGTTTCTTTCCGGGTGCTCCGGCTTCCTCCCACAGTCTAAAAAGATTTAGTGCGCTTTATAGTGGATGTGATGTATATATATATCTATATATATAGATATAAGTATATATCTATATATATGTAGATATCTATCTAGCTAGAGCTTTAAAGAAGACTCAGAAGCTGAATAATCTACTTCTACTAGCATACCTTCCAGTATACCTTAAGGTTTTTGTTTTTCAAGTGATCATCACCTTAAAGTCCCTGTTTTTTGGGGGGGATCGTTTCTTTCTTTTCTGTGACCCACCAGACATAACTGAGAGTAGTGGTGTCCATTGATGACAACCCAAACTGTATGGAAGAAATGAAAACGGCTCATTCTCACGCTGCCGTCCGGACCGTAAAACGTTTCCTAATTCAAATCCGGATCACAACAGCAAATCCCAACAGTAAGAGCAGCTATTTATGCAGAAAACTACATGCTCATCTGTGTCCACTTACTGCTTGCATTATAATGAGTTGTAGCTGAAGGAGAGAGAAATAATGGATTGTCAGTGATGAAACGTGTCCTCGAGCTATTTTGTTCAAAATGGAGATGAGAGAACTGTGGTAAGGCTGGAAATCCTGAGGAAGAAGTAAATAATCTCCTTTATTACACACAGCTCTGCTACATTTTTGCTTCAGGTCCCAAGCTTTTAATGGCCAGGGATAAATACACAGGCGAACACGCACACACCAGCACTCAAACACTCTCTTTAGTGGTGAAATGAGCAGCACCGCAGTGAAATAGCACCCTGATGTAACCAGATCGTTTTCTCCATGTGCTCTGAAATCTAGTTTGCTTTCCATCGATGTACGAACTCATAAGCATATATCCTCTTTATACCACTGGAGAATTGGTCTGTCAGACAATAAAGCGTGTCTTCCAAGGTCCATGTACATTGTTTTCTTTGGGTAATCTCCCATAACACTTCTTTTAGTGTTGATATTCTTTATTTTGGGGCTTTTTTTTTTTCAGTTTTTTTACAGATGTTGCAGCTTTGTCAATCAACCACCTCTTATCTTTGCTCCTGTTCTCCATCTTTATTCATCTTTCTACTACAACGAGAAGAAGCAATCAATCGCTTAGCAACAAAGATACTTATCCCAGTTCCTCCCACACCTGGTTAGAGACTGATGCTGAGGTCATCAGTAGATATATAGTTTTCATTCATTTTCTTTTAATCTTACTTGATGGGCTCATTTTTCCCTCTCTCAGCTTTGTCCTTCAGCCGGTTTTATCTGTCTTAATATATTTATTTCATCCTGTCCTTTTCCAGGCACACTAATCTGTGTCTTTAGGAGTGTGCATATTTCTTTATTCGCCCTCACTCTCTGTCATTTAATTCATCAATTTATTTCTATTGCTGTGTGCTTAAAGGAAATTGGTTTCCAGGGAATGTTTCTGGATCCATTTAAGCCAAGTAGATATGAAGGAAGTATTTTATTTGACTTTACTGTCACTGAAGAGCCAAAAGATAGATGTATGCACCCTGGCTTGAGAAAAAAGTTATGCATTTTTTGTGTTGTACTACACTGTGTGCATAATTATTATTGTATATTAATTATTGAGGATTATCTTTGCTGAATCACCAGCTACATTGTGGTTTATCCAAAATGTTAATAAACCCCAAACATGAATGATTAAGAAGATAAGAGTGAGATTTTGGCTTTCTTAAGAGCATATCAATATGTGTACAGTATTTGGGCAACTATTTTTCTGCAGAGTTATTACGCAACTAAATGAAAAACACACATTTTCTCATTTCACTTTTATATTTTCATTTGTTTAAGTGAAACGAATAGCTCAATGGTTTCCCATAAACATGTCTGACTTTTTTTTTTTTTTAAATGATGATCAACATAGCCACCATAACTGTGATCAGTCTTCCAGTCATGGAATCTATCAATTTCTTAATCAGTTTGATTATCAATGTTTTGTGCTGCAGCAACCACAGCCTCCCAGACACTGTTTACATCCACTTTGGTTTGTTTTCCTTGTTTTCCGTCACTGAAAATCCAGTTTAAGAACTTTCCACACGTTCTCGATCCAGTTCAGATCAGGGGAGAAAGAGTCTCTTTACTGGCTACTTACATAGTACTTGAATGCTTGTGATGGAGCGTTGTCCTCCATTAACATTATTGTCTTTTTAGGAGAGACAAGAAACTTCCTCCTTCATCACTGCGTAAATAAAGTATTCCTGTCTAACAACTGGAAAAAGGTTCAGTGTTGATTTTGAGCCCATCTTTAAAACGTTCCAACCGACTCATCTTCAATATTATCCGGTCCATACCGGTACCCCACCTCCACCTTCCTGGTGTCTGACTGGAAATTGAGCTCTCTAGCTGTTATTGATCCAGCCACAGGCCCATCCAAGAGTATCTTATTTCATCGACAAAACCCTTGAAAAATCTGTCTTCAGACAATTCTTGGACCCGTTTAGACGCTTCAACTTGTAAGTCTTGTTCAGTGGTGGTGGGGTTTCAGCCTCTCTTACCATGGCAATGTTTCTGGGACCTGAACGTTTTTTGTTACTTCTTGATGCTCCAGGTAGGTTGCAGTTATGGAATATGACTGAGCAGGGTGATAATGGGTTCCTGGTGACTTCACACCTGAGTCTTCTGAAATCGTTGATGGTTAATTTGCAGCTTTCTTTGCTCAGCACATTTGTTGCAACCCTGTTGACGATGTGCAGCAAATTGTCTGATGGTTTTATGATCGAGCCTCAATATCATTACGTCCTTCTAAAAGACTTTTTGACTTCAGAGTCAGTTAAATATATATATATATATTTGTCAATAAAATAATCGGCCTAATAATTATGCACACCTTGATGTTGACCTCCTCAGGCCCACTTTCTAATTACACAGTGACACATTACCTGCTCTGCTTAAATCCATTAAGCATTCAGATATGTCTAGCTTGAAGTAAAAATATGGTCATAAAAAGTGTGCACCCATTGCAGAACATAAAATCCAAACAAAATACACTGGATTTTGTGGGAGTGCCCTTGAGGCAGCCTTCATAACTTCCTGGCCTCCATTAGTTTGTTTGTTTTGGACTTTGTGCTTTGATCCAAATCAAGCCCTGAAGGGACACTACAAAGAAAAAAAAGCAGCAATAATAAAAATCTTCAAACACGTCTTTAAAACAAAGTGAGAATTGTTGAATTGCCATTAAGGTTTTCACAGTACGTTATGCTGTAGTGGTAAACAGGGAGCGTTGCTCTACCATACCACACAGGCGCTGACATGTATGCTGTTGAAGTTGAAAAGTAGTAATTATGACTTTACCGTGAAATTAGTGGGTGAAGTACAGCAGAATGGTTACTGCAGACAAAAATGAAAGGCATTTTTGTCTGAATACTTTACTGAATGTCATTTTAACATACCACAAACGTAAGAAAACATCACCTATACAAATGATGCTCTGGCAAGCAGAAAATGTGCTCTGAAGCACGTCAGCATTCGTCTCAATAACTATTTCATGTCATTTTAAATAGTTATGATTCTTTTTGGATTGAACTGCAGTTTTATTCTAGTTGTATGATTCTATTTTGTACACAGTTTAGTTGTTGTATGTAACCTGTTTTAGTGTTATTTATAGTTAGTCTAACCTTAAAGTAGTGAGGGTCTCATCTCTGCTGTTTCTGCTTTTGATAACTCACATAGGCGTTTTTACATCCAAGCTAAAATAAATCATATGAAGACTCGTGTTTTGATACGTCTGATTCATCATGTTGGTTTTTATTTATGCACATCATGATACCGATTCCGTCGACTCTCACTTGCAGTCAGCAAATACCACATTCTGTAAAGTAGTTTTTCCCCCTTTCCTCATATCTAGGATAGTGCAGCGTGCACATAATTTTTGGTGAAGGATTTGTTTTAGTGAGCAGTGCTCCTGCATGCTCGCACGCAGGTGCATACGCATTAAGCAACCTGCCGTATAAATGTCAGCTCCAAATCCTCTGCAGGTGAAGCCGAGGCTCATAGTCAGGATGCAGTGATTTGCATTTCACAACATTCCTCACAGGCACACAAATGCACTTAAAAAGCCGGTGTGGCAGCTTCGGATGCCACCGTTGTTTATATGCATGTGTTTGTGTCCATGTAGTCACGCCCCACTGTGTAAATCAATATTGCAAATAAATCTTATCTGTGATGTAGGTTTCAGAGCCAACTACATTATCTGTGAGTTCATCATTCAAACAGCTGGGGTGACAGAGAAGGAGTGACTCAGTGAAAACGTCTTAAAATATGCATGTTGTTTAACAGATGATTTATTCATGAGGGGGCTGTGTTTGCCATTAAGTGTAGGCTGCTGCTAAGTCACTGATGTTGATTCACAGAGGGGGGAAAAGTACACAGTTTGGAATGCAATGCAATAGATTCTCTTTGTGTTTAATCGATATTGGACCAGAGTTCTGGGTTAAGTTAGAACATTTCTGTGTCTGTCTTGCTTCCAGATTTTGATCCTAACCTTGGCATGATGGCTGGAATCACCCCCATAAACCCCATGATGCCCGGCCTCGGCATGGTGCCCTCACCCGTCTCCCAGGACGTTCCAGTCGTGAAGGAGATCATCCACTGCAAGAGCTGCACCCTTTTTCCCCCCAACCCTAGTAAGTCACAATACCAAACTAATCCTACTTTAGGCTATTTCCACATGTGAAGCGTTAAACACGCTAAAACACTGCGGGGCAGCAGCCAAAAGGAAGAAGAAAAAGGATCTTTATGAGGTCATCCTCTTTTGACAAAGCCAGAATAAATTGATTGAAACATAAGAGGCTTGTATTATCTAACAGTTTTTGTAATACAAAAAACTTGGTGTTGATTTGCTTTTGCTTTTTAGACTCAACGTTGGCCATGAAATTGTTGGAACTCTCCTTCAAAATCAGAGCAGATCTAATTTTGGTTCTATGCATTATCACAGTGAATTTTACATAAAACAACACAGATGCTGTTGAAGCTCAGATTTCCAGCTTTAATTCAGAGGATGAACAAAAATATTGCATAAAAATGTGAGGAACAGAAAAACAGAAGAACATTTTTTTATTTTATTTTCAGGGCCTCAAAAGCAATTAAATAATTGAAAAACTGAAAACACACAATGCTCATTCAGAATACATGATTGAAAAGTCTTTGCTCATAGACATCACTAGATGTTGGGTTTCCTCATTTTTAAAGCTCCATCAGGCCTTTGCTGTTTGTGGGCCTTTCTGTCCGAAGTTTAATCCTCAATAAGTGAAATTCCCAGTTGCAATCATGTCAGGTTTCTTGCCCGGTCATTCAAGGATATTCCACTTTTTCGCTTTCTTAATCTCCTGGGTTGCTTTGACTGTATGTTTTGGATCATTGGATCATTAATATAGTCTTATCAAATTGACTGTATTTAGTTGAATCTAAGCAGACTGCATGTCTGTGGCCATCTTCCAACAAACTAAGTGATAGTATGTAGCAGCATGTGGGGGAGGGGTATCACTGCTTTGCTTATTTCACCCGGTACCTGACTGAGTTGCAGAAAGTTTTCAGCAGATTGAAAACTTAAACTTTTTGAAGTTTTATGCATAAAAGATCCGTCTCTGAATTTCACAATAAAAGAAGATCAATTTTTTTCTTTGCTAATCATATAAAGAGACACATTGTGGAAGTTTTTAGGTCAGAGTGCCTGAATACAATTTGTTTAGAGATGTGTGACTTAGTCTGTCATATATGAGTGATTGGTGGCACCTTTTGCTTTTGGATTTTATTGTTTTCCCAACAAACGTGTATTTTTCAAAGTAAATATCATCAAAACCTTGGAGTGTTTTCAGTTTTGCACAGACAGAACATTAGTTCTATATCTCTAGTTTGTATTTTCACTTCAGTAAGCCTTGAGAAGCATATAAAATGGCCAAAACAAGTTAATTAAAATTTTACTTCAGCTCCAAATATTTTTTCTTATTCATTTCTCAAGAGTAGGAAGAGAAATGAACAGTTTCAGGAGAACTTGCAGACCCTAAGGTTAAATAAAGGATCAGCTTGCCAAGAAAATCCCCAGAACTTTAAGTCCTGTCACAATCGATCTCTTAAACAAGTAAAACTTTTTTCCCATGTTGCTGCTGCCGTGAAACGCATGCATGAGTGGAAAAGTCAATGAGATTTCTCAATTTGTTTTAGACTTATCTTGATGTCATTGACTTTGTTTAACGTATATCTTTTTGCTGTGGGGTTCAATCTTTAGTCCAGCTTTACTTTCCCACCTCTTGTTTTTCCACCATCATTTTATCTTTCCACTCCTCTGTTTCTTTTTGTCCAACCTGCTCTTTGTTCCTTGTTTTGATCCCCATCTCCGCATAAGATCCTTGGTCTTGCCTTCTTTTACTTTTAAAAAAGAAACAGCTAATCTTAAGGCCCAGTATTTTCATCAGCCGGGCAAAACCGCCTGAACTTGATTCCCCTCATGAAAATCTACTAACTCAACAGGCAGACACCTGGCATGTGAGACACCCAGAGGGAACCGCCTTCTATTACGATGGTGGTGGATTGATAGTGCAGCCCTGCAACCCTCGGAGACATGCTGCCAGGGTCTGCAGAACCTCATGGTGTCCCTTCGAACAAATTAGTCTTGAAAAGGGCCAGGAGAAAAGCAGCTCATGTGTTGGTCTGTAATACTCACATCCATAAGTCGATAGAATAGGTTTTTTTCAGCATGCAGACATCACAATCACTAACCATTTAAGATTGGTGTAATGAAATGAACACTTCTGATAAATATCTCTGCCATAGAAAGGCATCCCAATCAGTATACTTTGAGAACCGATATGATGCAAAGACTTGCCTTTAATTTATGGCCACAGTAGTATTTCTCTTGATACCTTAGTTGATAATTTGTCCTTGCATCGTTTCAAAAGTAAAAGCTATACATAAAGAAATAAGGGTGCAACACCTTATGTTAGAAATCCCCGACATGAAAACTTAATTAGTCAAGCTTTTGTCTTTTTTAAATTAAAGGAGTACAGAATTGAGCATCTTCAGTGGATGTCTCTAAATGAAGGTATTTTCTCTGAAAAAGTCAACAAATGCCTCATGCTGTGTTCAGACTAAACGCACTCCCTATGGAATTACCGTCTTTATCTTGACCCAACCAACATTTTCTAAACCAGCCTGTTCTATGACAGCAATTTTTCAGTATTCATCCTTTTTGATATGAGCTGAAAGTTTGCTCTCACTCTCGCACAGCTTTTCCATTAACCATCTAGTTGTGCACACTGAAATTATGAACATAAATTTGCTCAGTGGATAAATGGCAATTTTGAAAAAAATAAAAACAAACACTTTTTTCAATAGAAAGTTTTTGGGCTGGGATGACATAGTTTTTCAGCCATTTTGAAATCGATCTATTTCACACCACTTCAAAGGAAACATGTTTTTTTTCTCATCACGTGACACATGACTGGTGAAAACAACAAGACATGTAGCCGGGTCAGTTTTTATACACTACTTTACTGTTTAAAATGTTTCAATGTTTTTTTTTTTAAATGTCTGTTAAAAGGAAAGCTACTTTCAGCAGGAGCTGTGGTTTATGCACCCAGGAATAAGCGGGTCTCTGATCCATTCTATTTTTATAGTATTAGACATCAAAATTTCATCTCTTAATTCATGTCAGTCCTACGATCAAAGGTCACTGGGACACACCCAGAAATTGCAGTGCAGATTAAATGACCGAGCTGGACCGAAAATATTTCATACTCTGACATCAACTCTTAGCAGCAACACTGGGAGAGGAGAAAAATAGATTTGATTACCTTACTTAGTATTTTTAGGACTGTTTTTGTCCTATAATCTTTCCAGGATTTAAAGTTGGCTTTCTGCACAAAGAGGCAGCAGTTTTCACATGAAAAGAGGTAAAATGTGGATGGTATATTAATTTGATTTCTGAGGATTTTAAGTTTTAGTGTCTGTTTCACTGAAGCTCTGGTTTCTCCCAGTGGGACACAGCAGACAGGTGCAATATTCTAGTGGCGTGTCATTATTTCAGACCGCATGCTGTCAAACATTCTTTCAGATGTGGAGTTGGGATTTTAAAGGAGAACCTATCAAGAAAGTGAAGTTTTTGGCGCATGAAGATGTAAAAAAGTTAAAACTTACAAGCTATTTAAATTTTTTTGGCTCAAATATCTTTTATTTAAACAGATACTTTTGAATAAAAAAGTTTCTGCTTTGATTATCCCCCTTTTCTAATCAAATAAAAGAGGGATCTTGTTGGTGGAGCACCAATCTGCCTGTTTAGCTGCCCATTCAACCTGATTGTAAACTAATTTAAAGCCTGGGAGGCCACCTGTTGGAAGCAGAAGAGTGGCTCTCAGTCGGTGCTGAAGATTAGCTGCTTTAAGGCTTTCAGCAAACATCAGAAGGAAAAGCACTTATGTCTTGACGGCCAGGTTGCACATATGGTGTCCATCACAAGTAGTCATTGCCCTCTGGCTGCATGCTCTCAAGCTGGCACTACGTGCAGCATCCTTGCTCACTGACCTTTTAGTTGAGAAACAACAGCCCCCTTCAGTTCTCCTCCCTCTCCTCCTAATTCCTCTTCTTTTCATCCTGTCAGTGTGCATCACCTTTCACACACTTGAGATTTACATCCTCGAGAAGTTAGTTTTTCTTTGTACTGTCCACTTTAACTTTTCGCCAGGCATTCACCCTGCCTATTTCCACTTCTGCTTTCTGTTAAAGCACTTTTGTTGCTTTTGCTAAATCCTTTGTGAACTTTTTTTTACTTGACTTTAGATCTGTAGAATCAATTAGATTTTGTTTGCTTATTTTTTTCATTCGAAGCTCCCTGGGTACTCCATGGGAGGTTTTTATATTCTGCAGATGATAAAATCGATTTTTTACACATTCTGTTTACCTGTCACAGGAAAAACAAAACACTGGTTATTGGTCTCTGTGGAAATTGTTAGGAGCTAAATGTGAAGCTCATGGGATTAGAAATAATAGATTTTTTTTTTTCTATACACACAAAAAGAGATTGCAGATGTTACAATATTCATGACTCATCTTATTGCTGTTCAGTCATCTGTGTGCTAAATGGCTTTAAAAATTTACAATCTAAAAACAACAAAACGAGGAGAATTGTCAGAACATCCAAAATTGGCTCAAGCTTGTTGTGCTAAAAGCCCTGATGCATTCATATCACTGCCTGCTGTTTGTTCCAAGATGACATAAATGAACTTAACATGTTTACTTGAGTGTGTCTAAGAGTCGTTTCTGTTAGCTCTATAATGGCTGACGCCTCCCTGCTGGGGCATCGCCTCGCTCCAGGAGTGGGTGTTTATCGAGTCAGGCTGATGGATGGTGATCACCTTTCCTCAGTGAAGCGGTGGCCACATATACCGGCTGGCTCCTCGGGCAGCATTGAGCTACGAATGAGCAAACTTGTTTGCTTTCATCAACATCCATGCAGTGGCAAGGGAACAACTTTGGGAGTGTGTTTAGGGTCGTCCTGTACGAAGGTGAACTTTCACCCTCGGCTCTAGTCTTTAATTTGTTTCTATTTCCAGCTATCGTCTCATCAACTCAGGTTAGCTTCCTAATCCTTGATGACAACAAAAAAACATTTCCACAGCATGATAATGACACCACCATGTTTCACAATAGAGATGGTGTGTTCAAGGTAATGTGTGGTGCTAGTTTCTTTTGGATGAAGGTAGGGTATAATATCAGTCAATATTGATAATTATTGACTAGTTTTTTGCTTTAGCTAGTTGAAATACTGCCAAACCACTGACAGGACAATTGCTGTTTTGTTTAGTTTTCTCTCAAACTGTTAAAATATTAAACTGCTGCTGCGCATGTTACTCAACCGGTTGCTCGGTAACCAAAGAGTGAGTGAGTTAGTTGATTCCACCATCTTTGCTTAAATGGCCTTGAGAGGTTAAGCAGCTAAAGCGTTTCCTCTGCCTACATCTCCCAGAATGCTGTGCAACGCTGGATCGGAGATCCGTGAAATTATTAAACATTCGGTCGGACGCGTGTCTATCACATTTCTTTATGTGAAATCCAAAAGAGGCACAGTGTCATGGAGTCACAGCTATGTAGTCGCCTAAAAAGGAAATAAATAGTTCTCATAATTTTCCATCCATCCATCTTCTGCCGCTTATCCGGGGTCGGGTCGCGGGGGTAGCAGCTTAAGAAGGGAGGCCCAGACTTCCCTTTCCCCAGCCACTTCCTCCAACTCCTCCGGGGGAATCCCGAGGCGTTCCCAAGCCAGCCGAGAGACGTAGTCTCTCCAGCATGTCCTGGGTCTTCCCCGGGGCCTCCTCCCGGTGGGACGTGCCCTAAACACCTCACCAGGGAGGCGTCCAGGAGGCATCCTGACCAGATGCCCGAGCCACCTCAACTGGCTCCTCTCGATGTGGAGGAGCAGCGGCTCTACTCCGAGTGCCTCCCGGATGATCGAGCTTCTCACCCTATCTCTAAGGGAGAGCCCAGCCACCCTACGGAGAAAACCCATTTCGGCCGCTTGTATCCGCGACCTCGTTCTTTCGGTCATTACCCAAAGCTCATGACCATAGATGAGGGTAGGAACGTAGATCGACCGGTAAATTGAGAGCTTCGCTTTTTGACTCAGCTCTCTCTTCACCACGACGGACCGGTACAGCGCCCGTTTCACGGCGGACGCTGCACCAATCCGCCTGTCGACCTCACGCTCCCTTCTTCCCTCATTCGTGAACAAGATCCCGAGATACTTGAACTCCTCCACTTGGGGCAGGACATCTCCCTCGACCCGGAGAAGGCACTCTACCCTTTTCCGACTCAAGACCATGGTCTCAGACTTGGAGGCACTGATCCTCATCCCGGCCGCTTCACACTCGGCTGCGAACCGCTCCAGCGAGAGCTGAAGATCACATCCCGATGAAGCCAATAGGACCACATCGTCCGCAAAAAGCAGAGATGCAATCCTAAGGCCACCAAAACGGATCCCTTCAACACCCTGGCTGCGCCTAGAAATTCTGTCCATAAAAGTAATGAACAGAATCGGTGACAAAGGGCAGCCCTGGTGGAGTCCAACCCTTACTGGGAACGAGCCCGACTTATTGCCGGCAATGCGGACCAGACTCTGACACCGGACATACAGGGACCTGACAGCCCGTATCAAAGGGCCCGGTACCCCATACTCCCGGAGAACCCCCCACAGGGCACCTCGAGGGACACGGTCGAACGCCTTCTCCAAGTCCACAAAGCACATGTAGATTGGTTGGGCGAACTCCCATGCACCCTCCAGGACCCTGCTGAGGGTATAGAGCTGGTCCAGTGTTCCACGACCAGGACGAAAACCACACTGCTCTTCCAAAATCCGAGGTTCGACTATCCGACGGACCCTCCTCTCCAGTACCCCCGAATAGCTCTTGCCAGGGAGGCTTAAGAGTGTAATCCCTCTATAATTGGAGCACACTCTCCGATCCCCCTTTTTAAACAGGGGGACCACCACCCCAGTCTGCCAATCCAGGGGAACTGCCCCCGATGTCCATGCGATACTGCAGAGTCGCGTTAGCCAACACAACCCTACAACATCCAGAGCCTTGAGATACTCCGGGCGAATCTCATCCACCCCCGGGGCCCGGCCACCGAGGAGCTTTTTAACTACCTCGGCGACTTCGTCCCCCAGAAATTGGAGAGCCCAATCCCAGAGTCCTCAGGCTCAGCTTCCTCAATGGAAGGCATGTTGGTGGGATTGAGGAGGTCTTCGAAGTACTCCGCCCACCGACCCACAACGTCCCGAGTCGAGGTCAGCAGCACACCACCCCCACTGTAAACAGTGTTGGTGCTACACTGCTTCCCCCTCCTGAGACGCCGGATGGTGGACCAGAATCGCCTCGAAGCCATATGGAAGTCTTTCTCCATGGTCTCTCCGAACTCCTCCCACGCCCGAGTTTTTGCCTCAGCAACCGCCAGAGCTGCAAGCCGCTCGCCCGCCCGGTACCCATCAGCCGCTTCCGAGTCCCACAGGCCAAAAAGGCCCGATAGGACTCTTTCTTCAGCCTGACGGCATCCCTCACCGAAGGTGTCCACCAACGGGTTCGAGGGTTGCCACCACGACAGGCACCGACAACCTTGCGACCACAGCTCCGATAAGCCGCCTCGACAATGGAGGCACGGAACATGGTCCACTCAGACTCAATGTCCCCCCGTCTCCCCCGGGACGTGTTCGAAGTTCTGCCGGAGATGGGAGTTAAAGCTCCGTCTCACGGGGGACTCCGCCAGACGTTCCCAGCAGACCCTCACAACACGTTTGGGCCTGCCAGGTCTGACCGGCATCCTCCCCCACCACCGGAGCCAACTCACCACCAGGTAGTGGTCAGTGGACAACTCCGCACCTCTCTTCACCCGAGTGTCCAAGACATACGGCCGCAGATCCGACGAAACGATAACAAAATCGATCATCGAACTGCGGCCTAGGGTATCCTGGTGCCAAGTGCACATGTGGACACCCTTATGCCTGAACATGGTGTTCGTTATGGACAATCCGTGACGAGCACAGAAGTCCAGCAACAGAACACCACTCGAGTTCAGATCGGAGGGAGCGTTCCTCCCAACCACGCCCCTCCACGTCTCACTGTCATTGCCCACGTGAGCTTTGAAGTCTCCCAGCAGAACGAGGGAGTCCCCAGGAGGGGCACTCTCCAGTACCCCCTCTAAGGACTCCAAAAAGGGTGGGTAAGCTGAACTGTCATTTGGCCCGTAAGCACAAACAACAGTCAGAACCCGTCCCCCCACCCGTAGGCGGAGGGAGGCTACCCTCTCGTTCAACGGGGTGAACCCCAACGTACAGTCGCCGAGATTTAGCCTCCTGCAAAGTACAACTATTTCTTCATGTTTATAACATTTCTTTAAAACATGGGTGTTTTTATGCCTTTCCTGCAAAATCGATTTTTTTCCTATTTTATTCAAATAAATTGAACGCAATGTAATATTATGTGTACTTTAAAACACCATGCATCTCAGCTGAGGGCTATGCATCTTTGTTTTCCTCCTGTCTCACCTTTTTCTCTGTTGTTTCTTCTTGGCAGCAGATATTAGCAGATATAATTTCCACAGTGAATGCTGGGAGGGGAAAAAAATGCTTTCCGCTTGCTCTTCCTCCCTGTCGTTCCCTCAGGTTTCAGCTGCTTATTATTTTGCCATGCAAATGCAATCACTTGGAACACTCACCCATGTTTTTATAGTTATTATGATATAATGTATTTATTGTAATCTGGAAATCATGAATAGTTCATCCGGATCTTGTTTGTGGTGCATTTGCATAAAATCGTCTTTTGCCATAACAGTGGGAGTCGACACAGCGGGAAGCCGAAGGGATTGCGAAATGATCCCACTCTGACTTTTTAATGGTTACCAATTAATTACCAGACAAAATAACAAGAAGCTTTCTCTGCCAAAGAAAAAAAAAAGGAAAAATGTTTGTATTTAATTTGCAGCTTGGACGTTGCTGCAGAGCATCTGTTTCCCCTCTCTTCGTCCTCGCTGCTTTATCAGCCACTCGTGGACCGAAAAGGTCACTTAATTTGGAACTCTTTGTTGAATCTGCCAGCAAAGCTGTTTCCTGCCATCACAAGCGTTTTCTAAACCACATTTTTCTTCTCCTTTTTTTTTTCTGCCCGTCTCGACTCAAAACTCGTTTAATCTGCCAGCTCCGGAGGTCAAGGAATGACACCTCTGTGAAAATTTTGCTACCACAGTCACATTTTGAGAAAAGAAGGAGAGGAAAGACGGATGGTATTTTGTTGGTGTGTGAAAGTGTGAAAGATACAAAGATGAAATCTTTGCACAGATTTTGTAGAATCTGAGGACTGTACATAAGTAAAAAGTAGTTCTTACTACAGTGGCTGCGTTGATAATAAGCGATGATAAGTCACGTTAGCTAAATAACAAGTTATGTACGCTAGTGTTTCTTTTCTGAAATTGTAGCTGGGGATTTAAACTTTAAGCTTGACAGAGTTTCTACATACTTTGAAAAGTATTTACATGTTTGATATGTCTGGAGGTTTTATTTTAAAAATGTTAAAGATGTAAAAGTTTGTCAAAATTTATTTATTCTTTCAGTTTATTTTGTTTAGTGAAGAAGTTGTTTCTTTAGACATTTATTGGCGGTTTATATCGGCGGTTACCATAGCAACCAGTAACTGACAGCTCTTCTCCCTTTTTCTGTTGCCGTCTCCAACTGTGGGGTAAAAGCTGCTGGACTGATGTTGATCACCAACTTAATTTCCTCTTTTGTTAGAATAAATGCAATGAACCTGACTGTATCTGTCCTGAAGCCTGAGATAAACAAAGAATGGTTACATATTTACCCATCAGTCCACCTGTTTGTGTTTCCATCAGAAACTGTTTGAATTGCAAAAGTTAAAAGACTTCAGACTAGACGTCAGAGTAGTTTATTGCAAGACAAAAGACTTCAGACTTGATTTGGACTTTAAAAAAAAAAAAAGACTTGTCAGCATCACTTTAATACATCCATCTAGTACATTTTTCAGTGTTCCATACCATAAAATGACAATTTTGAATTGATATTCTTAACACCTGTTTTGTTGTCTGGCTTTTAAATAAATGCGTCTCCAATCCAGACAATGTCAGCTGAAAGATACCTTGCAATGCGTACTGACTCCTAAGATCCTTATTTTGTTTTGCAGAATTGGATCAGCCACCCTGTTGAGAAATCCCTCCAGGTTGTTTTCATTCACCCTGTTGTTACTCAGATCTCTTTGCTGTAGATGAGTGTTAGACTGAAGATAAGGCTGTCACTTTATTTGTGTAGAATAGCTGTTTGTGCAGCTGTGAATTGCACAAAAACAAAAGTGTGACCTACGTCTGTGAAGAAGAAAACATCAAGAATGGAACGGTTTGAATGAGTTAAAACACTTGTTGTGACCCAGTTTAACAGTTTAAAAGAGAAAATGCAGCAGCTGTAGTCAGCTTACCTAACAAGTTCTCAGTTTTTAAATCATGTTGGCCACAGTTAACATATCTAAATGAATCAACATTACCCCACTCACTTCTTATCTCCTCTACACGACACATGGGATATTGAGCCAAAGTCAACCCATTTCGGCTCAGAGTATTGATATTTGCTGGGATGGATACAGCAGTGTGCAAGGCCTTTTTAGCAGATATCTAGAAATACAGCATCCTCAGCGTTCCACTGATTATTCGGTTCACTCCTCATAGACCCCACTAATCACATTCATCATGGATGAGAAGCCTGATCTATTGGAGATTAGATCAGTCAACACTCATCTGTGTTGAATAAGTGATTTTTGCAGTGCAGGGAACCTTCCACATGAGAGGATTCACAATCACATTGTTGCCAAAAGGATTTCATTTCCATGCTTCGGATGGTTTGATTTTAGCATTTATCTAACAAAAACTGATCTGAACATGTTGCTCCAAGTTATCATTATGCACGCTTTAATCTTTGTAATTTTTTAGGTCATAAGTGTTATGTTTTAAATGTGACCGAATTGAAATTTGCAGCTTCAACCTTCAGAATTTGGCTGTTTGAAAGGTCTTTTTTTCCATGTTATGCTGATTTATTTCTTCAACTGTAAACACTGTTGAGGAGTGACCCAAGTTATATTTACTCAAAATTTTTGGAAATAAGGCTCTTTTTTTTTTTTTTTTTTTTTTACACAGGGAAAGTGGTAAATTTTTAAAAGCATCCTTAAAGGGAATGTAATAATTTATGCATCCATCCAGTTGTGTTCAGATTTGCAGCTCAGAAAAGTTGTATTCCTTTTCATGTCTAAAAGTCAAGAAATGTGTAAAACCGAGTGAACAAAAGTAAGAACAAGGCAGCAGTCAGCATGACAATGTGATAGCGTCGTATATGGAAAAACACCCTCATGTTTCTGTGCAGACCTGTGAATTGATTAAACGTTTAGAGCGATTTTAATGACTGATAAATAGACAGCAGCAGACAAAAACGTTATGCTCACAAACACCTACTGTTATTTTATAGTCACTTGGGCCAAAGAGAAGAAAACATCGAACTTTAGGGAAAAACTTTATGTTGAATCAACAACATTTTACAGACATGTCAAATATTTTGAACTAATTCATGTTCAAGGCTACTCCATCTAACCAATAAATTAGATTTATTTATTCATACACTTTTTCATACTTTTTGGGTTAAAGCACGTTGTGGCTCTGTGGATTTTCTCCTATTCATTGAGAGTAAAAGCACAATTATTTCCTACTGAGGTAAAAAAAAAAAAATTCAAGCTGGCACCCTGCCTATTGGCAAAATAAGGAATGAAAACGATTGCTGCCATGGTGCATATTGTTTTCAGCTTCTCGAAGAGCAGAACTCATTCAAAATTAGATTTCACTTTTGCTCAAACAGCTTCAGTTTGTGTATTTCATTTTTATTATCTCTGCATGAATGTCAATGGGCAGCATTACATTAGTTTATTTATTCTAACTTTGCGTTTGTTTGTTTCTGTGTGATTCACAAAGCAGCACCGGGGTTGTTGAGTTAAAGCCTGATGATAGTTTGTCGCATCGGTTCTCCCTATGTGGCTGTGCAAGTTGGATTTGTCTTTAAATCCAGCTTCCTGGAAAAAAGACTTGAGGAAGTTGCCTAGAAATGCTCAAGTCTCACTCCAGGAGCCACGCACTGAAGAAATCCAGCATAAATTAAATTTTCCACATTCACTGACTTTATATTTCCACTTTGAACAGACCTACCTCCTCCTGCCACAAGAGAACGCCCTCCAGGCTGCAAGACTGTGTTTGTCGGCGGTTTGCCAGAGAACGCCACAGAGCAGCTCATCATGGAGGTCTTTGGACAGTGTGGCGATATCACAGCGATTCGCAAAAGCAAGAAGAACTTCTGCCACATCCGATTTGCAGAGGAGTCCACAGTGGACAAGGCTCTCTTTTTGTCTGGTAAGCTCTCATAATGTTAGACCTTGGTTGTGCTAATTTCGTGCTTATTGAGCACAGTGCTGGTAAGAAATATATATGTAGCGTTATTTGAACTCCTGTTTTCCAGGAGAGAACGATGACACAATTAGAACTTAGTATTTCAAAAGTAAGATTTAGAGTCACAGGTTAGAAATTACAAGCTCAATATGTCATGCCTGTAATTCTAATTGAATATTTGACCATTCTTATCAAACATAGTAGATTCAGGTTTTAATCACACTATGTACACTTTAAGCAGGATGGATGTCGGGGTTGAAAGATGCAATATTTCACTTTTATTATATATTTTTTTACATATTTGTTGAAATGTGAAAGTATGTTATAAAACAAGGAAGATCTGTGAAAAAATCAAGCTCCTCTGCCTTCTTCCAGTACTAACTAGAAGCAACCAATCAGACCAAGGAGGAGGGTCTTAGCGCTGTCAATGACCCTCTGAGCTATGAACATAGCTTGTTGTGAATGCTGCTAATTAACATGGCCACCGGTGATGGAGGATAAAAGACTTTTCTATAATGGTTGTTTCTGCGCCATTAGCACAGTGAGCAGCAAGTACATTAGGTTAATTGAAGCTCTGGTAATAGTTGAAACTTGGACAGAGTTGGGTGTTTTAATGCCAAAATTTTGTTAAATTCAAATATTAAAAATTTTAAGTTTCATGACTAACAAAAGTTTTGATAGTCATCAAATCCTCTAAAAAATTATCACTATTATTTTAAACTCTTGTGACTTTTGTTTGGAGTTGTGAAGGTTTGCCTGATTCATCTCAAATTAACACAAAAACTGACTTTTCTAAGATGTAATGAGTGAAATTAATAGTTACTTCATAGAGATAAATACTTAGCCATGTTGCACAGATTAATATAGGTTCACTCTGGAATAAAAATGAAATCTTTCAACAAGTGAGAGAAATCAGAGTTTCATGAGGAAAAATACAATTCTTTGGTTTTAAAAAAGCATCCATTCCAACTATCTGGCTGCTGCACCTTGTGTTTTTATCTCATCTTCATTTTCAGCCTGAACAGAGCAGAGATCCTCAATCTCTCTGTGCAAACTGATGACCACTCGCCCCTGCTTCAAAAAAAGCCCACTGGGATGAGCCGCCCTCTCAGAAACATTCCCAGCATTATTGCGTGCGCGCACAAACGCATGAGAGATAGTGAGTTTGAATGAGAGATCCTTTGATTTCAACAGCCTCTCGTCTTACAGTGAGGTGTGGGTGCAGAGGTCCATATATTAGAGCGACGACAGAGCTGTGTAGTTTCCCCATAAATAATCCCCCACCCACACACACTCAAGGAGAGCCTGTGCAAACAACAATACCCAGCAATGACACACACTCCGGCAGCTCCAGCACACCAGCATCTCCTCATATGAAATATTGAAGCAGGGATAGATTAAGAGTCTGAGGCAGTGAGAGCAGACTGGAGGAGAAACTCCTAATTTTTTCGCTCTTTGCTTTTTCTGGTTTGTGTTGTTTAGCTCTTTCATAAAACACACTTGGATCATTTAAGCCAATTAGATCACAAAATGGAGCAAAGTTTCACTTCAGTCCACACCCGGTCATTAGTGAAAATTGAGAAAGGGGGATAAAGTAGATATAGGAGGAAAGTTAAGAGGAAATGAGGGGTTAATGAGGAATACTGAGCCTGTGGAGAAGTAATTGGCCTCTGAGTTTCTCTTATGTATTGACCAGTTGATACAGTTTCAGTTAATCTTTTCAAAAAGAACAATTAGGCATTAACAGCAGATGGCCGCTCATACTCGGTCGGTTTCGATGTTTCTGCCTGGAAATGAGTAATTTCTCTTCACTGTCGCCACCTGCTTGCTCAGGAAAAAAGGTTATCAGCAACTTTTCAACTGAGCTGACTTGGATAAATAACTGCTTACCAATAGACATTATGAATTAAAGTTAACTAGACTGTATTTTAACTGGGTTCAAATAGCTCTGAATGTTCTATTTCAATTGTTCTTGGGCTCCATTTTTCTGCTTTCTGTCATATATTTCTTTATTATTGTATACAAATTTGATCTGTTTTCATTAATAGCCTTGAAATAAATTTTTTTACAAATTAAATTAGGTTTTTAAACCTCATGATAAATGGTTCCCTTTAATATGATTTAGTTTTGGTATAAAAGCATCAAAGGTTTGAAGATTTACACAATGAATGCAAATGAAAACCCTTCCTTGTATTTATTTTAATCAAAGGGTAAATTTTTCTGTATCAATCAAATCTATTAACAATACTTAAAATTATTCTTTGAGTGCTTTTGTATTTTGTCTCTGATTCATCCATCCATCCATCCATCCATCTTCTGCCGCTTATCCGGGGTCGGGTCGCGGGGGTAGCAGCTTAAGAAGGGAGGCCCAGACTTCCCTCTCCCCAGCCACTTCCTCCAGCTCCTCCGGGGAATCCCGAGGCGTTCCCAAGCCAGCCGAGAGACGTAGTCCCTCCAGCGTGTCCTGGGTCTTCCCGGGGCCTCCTCCCGGTGGGACGTGCCCGAAACACCTCACCAGGGAGGCGTCCCAGGAGGCATCCTAATCAGATGCCCGAGCCACCTCAACTGGCTCCTCTCGATGTGGAGGAGCAGCGGCTCTACTCTGAGTCCCTCCCGGATGACCGAGCTTCTCACCCTATCTCTAAGGGAGAGCCCAGCCACCCTGCGGAGAAAACTCATTTCAGCCGCTTGTACTCGCGATCTCGTTCTTTCGGTCATTACCTAAAGCTCATGACCATAGATGAGGGTAGGAACGTAGATCGACCGGTAAATTGAGAGCTTCGCTTTTTGACTCAGCTCTCTCTTCACCACGACGGACCGGTACAGCGCCCGTTTCACGGCGGACGCTGCACCAATCCGCCTGTCGATCTCACGCTCCCTTCTTCCCTCATTCGTGAACAAGATCCCGAGATACTTGAACTCCTCCACTTGGGGAGGAGTTCAAGTGGAGGACTTGAACTCCACTTAAAGTGGAGTTCACACCTCTCTGATTCAGAGGTTTGCTTTTTGCTTTCTTGTTTTAAAAGGTTTTTATTTTGCTGTGAGTTTGAAAAGAAAAAGTTGCTTTTATGGACTTTCTAGTACTTGTGACTCAACTCCAGTCTGCATGTTGGGTTTCCAGGAGAGATTTTAACTTATTGCTCCACACAACTCAACCGTCACAGGTTCAGAACATGATAAATGCACTACCTCCCCACCAGGTCTCTTTCCTTCAACCCTAGTAATCTGTTTCTACATTGATAGATGCAGTGGAAATGTAAGAGGGGTAAAGAATGGTCCTCTGCATTCCTCTATCATCTCCTTCTCTTGTTTTTCTGGTTTTTAAATCAACCTCATATGTTTCCTAGGATATCGAATCCGTTTGGGCTCAAGCACAGACAAAAAGGACACTGGGCGGCTCCATGTTGACTTCGCTCAGGCCAGAGACGACCTGTACGAGTGGGAATGCCGCCAGCGCATGTTGGCCCGAGAGGAGCGTCACAGGCGCAAGTTGGAGGAGGATCGCCTGAGGCCGCCGTCCCCTCCTCCCATCGTCCACTATTCAGAGCACGAGTGCAGCCAGCTGGGAGACAAAATCAAAGGTACCTGGACATGGATGCTGGCAACCGTTGGGACTTCAGCTGTGAAATAATAGAGAACAAATACTGGAAACTGAGAATCATAGGGGGAAATGCTTAATGGTTTAACCTGACGAGACAACAGGGTTTCTGCACAATCTGGAAAAGAATATAATCTGGTTTAGATATTTAACAAGTCTGGACTAGTATGGAAAAAGAAAAGGAGAATTGGGAAATGTGTCTTATGTGAGACAATTTTTTCTATTCCTTTGTCTTTATGTTGTGTCCTGTTCTTCCTGTCTATCGTCTTTGTATTATTCCTTCTTTCCTCCTTTCCCACTCTGCCATTTCTTTCTTCTTCCCTTGTTTGTGTCCTTCGTTTTCCCTCGTTTCCTCCCTTCTCTCCTTTTGTTCTTTCTTTCTTTCTTCATGTACTTCATTCTTTCTTTCCTTTCATTATTTTTGCATCCTTATGCTCCTTATTTTCTCCTTTCTTGCTCTTCCTTTCCTTCTTTTTTTTTTCTTTCCGCCATTTCTTCTTTGTGACCTTCCTTTATTTTTTCTCTGTATTCATCCTTCATGGCCATCCATGTACCAACCTTCATCTATGGTCACAAGCTTTGGGTGTTGACCAAAAGAACGAGATTACGGATATAAGCTATTAACATAAGTTTCCTCTGCAGGACGTCTGGCTTCTCCCTTTGAAACGAGGTGAGCAACTCGGACAGAAAATAATGGATGAATGTACAATATGGTTACTCTTTGCAAAATGGATATATCATGGGAGGAAAGCTCGAGTCCAACAAAGCATTTCCAGCTCTAACAGACTGTGTGAATTCGTCATAACAGATTCTGTTAAACGCCGTATGAGTGGATCCCAACAACATTCTCCTGGGTTATCTCGTCCGCCGCTCGTCGTTTTTCAGTCTTCTCTCCTTAACTTTCCTTTCTGCCTCTTTACAGCTTTCTGTCTACTTTCTGCCTGAATAAACTTGTTTCTCTAATGAGCAGTGGCACTTCCAGGTCTCAGTCACAGTGGCCTGATAACTCGGCTGTGACTTTCTGCTTCTCTGCTATCTGCATGTGTCTTTTCCAGCTCTCCGCTGCCCATCCTTAGCAGAAACAAGGAGTAAACTCAGACGCTGTGCTGTTTCAGCCAAGAATGTGTTTGTGATCTCTCCAGGCTGCTGTTGGGAGCAACACAGTCATTTGCTGTAGATTTTTCTTTTTTTTTACCCAGAGGGGGAAAGAGATCTTACTGTTTTTACTGCCAGTTTGTATTACTGTACTCCAAACTCAGTTACACTCTATGATGATAGACCACCTCTAGTAGAAATGGGTTTTATAGCCTATTTTGCCTGCAAGTTATCATTTTATTCCACAATGTTGTTTTGTTAGCGAAATATATAGCTGAAATGATCATTTTCTTTTTGTGGTACAACAGAGCTGTAATTTTAGTTTTTTTGCATTCTCTTTTTGTATTCTTTCACTCAACTCATGATTTTGTCCTAAGAGCTTGAAAAGCAGCGTTTTATGCCTAATAACCATCAATTTCCACAAAGGCAGGAGTCTGGTAAAGCCTTGTAGATTATGTCCAAAATTAACTTCTTACTTCCATTTCATCCTCCCTTCTTTTCCCCCAGACGACGGTAAGTTTCCAGAGGCCGTCCGCGTACTCCTGACCTGGCTGGAACGGGGCGAAGTCAACCGCAGGAACGCCAACAACTTCTACTCCATGATCCAGTCCTCCAACAGCCACATCCGCCGGCTGATCGGCGAGAAGAGTCAACACGAGAAGGAGATGGAAGAGGCCAAGGACAAGTTCAAGTCGGCGCTGGCTGGCATAGTGGCTCAATGTGAGTCTTTATTGTCATTCTTACCACTTACTGCAGCGCCTTGGCCTTTTAACTTTTTCACTGTTTGTCATGTTTCGACTTGAAGCTTCAGTGTGTTTTATGGGGATTTTATGTGACAGTACGCAGAGTAATCCATAAATTTGAAGAGAAGGGGAAATTATTCATGGTTTTAATTATTTTTCCCTCACATACACAGCATTTGGAAATCTGCATTTGCATTTTTTTTCTTTAGGCCCCCCAGCATGATTCATTGTGCAACCGCCTTTCGCTATGAGGTTTGTGGTTAGTTAGGAGGATGACTCCGACCAGCTTTCCGTGTGTGGAAGCTGAAACACAACGCATTCATCATTGGAGAATATTTAAACTAAGTCATTTTGGGTGGCAGGTATCTGCAATTATCAGTTCTTAAGTCCTCCCAGTTATATTCCGGTTTGGCCTTTGACTATGCCATTCTAATCTTTTCATATGCTAAACAGCTCTGCAGCTCCTGCTGGAGGACATAGTCTATCCCTAGTTTCAAGTCTTTTGCACTCTTCCTAACAACTCTGATCAGAGTCCATTTCTCTGCTGAAATGTATAATACCACCACAATATTTTGCCACAGAGATGAGATGTTGATGATTGTCAGACCAGACTACCATCTTTCACTTTGAAAATCCTTTGGGTTTCTTTAAGCAGTTGTTTTTCTTGGCCAGAGTTGTATTTGAGTTGTTTGGACAGATTCTCCCACCTCAGCTGAGGATCAGAGACGCCTCCACCCTGGTCGTCTCATAGGTTTTCTTCCAGGATTTTCTTGTTTTTATCTTTAATTTTCTTCCCATCAACTCTGATTAGCTCCCGAGAAAATTATCCCCACAAGAAGATATGTATTAATCAGAGATTAAATTAAACAAACAGTATTTATGCACTAAACAAGAAGCATCTAAAGTGAACTAATTGACTTTCATTTATTTAGACCAAAGCAGCTTGAATACAAATACACCCCACACTTTTCACTTTTCTATTTATAAAAACATTTGGAAACTGGGGGTTTTCAGAGATATTATTGATTAAGCACTTTTAGGGATGTAACTTAAGCATCTTGTGGTTCAAAGCCATCATCCTGCTGGAGGTCAGTTCACCAAGACAAAACTCTCATTTACTGGCCTCTTTCTTTTCTTCTTCCTTTTCTTCTTTAGCAATCTGAGGTTGGACCTCCAGTTTGACTTCAGTTGTCCTCTCCTCTGTGTTGATCTATCACATAAAATCTAAATAAAACACACTGAGTTTTTTTTTTTTGGCTGTGAAATGACAACATGTGAAGCCCAGAGAGTAAAAATACTGCTTGTGCAGTAGATATCCAGGTCAGATAAATGTTTTTTTTTTTTTTTTTTGCTTGCTTGGTGTCATTTTAAAATCCAAATCAGGACTTTTATACCCAGAGTGCTGAAATCCACAGAAAAAGTAAGTATTACATTGTTCATAGCCTGACACTGAGAGTATATGTGCTAACATTTATAATTACATTCATTGTATTCTTCCTTAAACGAGCTACCACAATCTTAATAGCTGATTAAAGAATGGTAAGTTAAATCCATGTCTCCCTCAGACGTTCATCAATGTTTTTGATACCTTTGACTTTCAAAATGCAAAAAATATTAGACGTCATTTTGTTATTCATGTAAGACGTCAGGAGTCGATTGTTAAGGTTCCCTTCAGATGAAAGAAGTAAGTGGCCTAACACATTTTTTTTCTAGAGTACAATGAAGACTAAACACAAACATTTACTACATGCTCAGTTCTTTTACATCTTATAGGGTTAAAAAATAAGCCATGCTTGTGCAGCACCCACTTCAGCTTCAGCTCTGCAGCTGCTAGTTTACTCCACAGCCTGCGGCGTTCAGTCTCCTCATCCCACCACATGTATGTTAAATAAAATGTAAACATCCAGACAATCTTCTGTTGTTGTTGGCGATGTTTCATGCATCATTAGTTAAAATAAGCCACGAAGAGACAGAGTGTGTTTTATCCATATTCGATTATTCCTACCAGTAGAAACGCATTCCCATTCACGATGTTGCCTTCCCTTCAGTGTGTTTCTGTCCTTTTTCATTATAAATTTGAGCCGGCCTGCTGGGACTAGTTTACAGGTTTGGAAAGAGTAAAGCTCTCTTTGTTTTGGTTCTGGTCTTCTTATGGGATAAAAATTTTAAAAAGTAGTTGCAAAGCTGTAAAGAAGTGTATGCACTCTTACCCATTTTTTTCTTTTTTGTAATCTACATAAAATTATGAAACTTTGTAAGACAATATTTCAGAAGGCTTTTGAATGCTTTGTATTGTTCTGAAAGAAAAGTAACACTTGATTTCAGAAAATGGAAATTATAAAGACAAATCTCATGGTAATCATGTAGTGTGGGGCTACTTTGTAGCTTTAGGATCCAAATAATTCACTGTAATTTGAAGAACCAAGAATTCAACTGACCTTAGCTGCACCTGGGTTATGCAGCAGGGTAATTGAAACCAGCTAGTCCACTTTGAGTAGTTTAAAAAGTAAAATACATGAAGGTTTTGGAGTGGCCTAGTCAAAGGCCAGCGTTAAATACATCCACCTGTGATGGCATCTCTTTAAAAAGGTTGTTTATGCTCAGATCCTCCAGTCTGTCGGCTTTTTAAGCAATTCTTCCCTAAAATATAAAATCACTTGATAACAGTTGTTTTTGCTCACAGTGCCAGGAAGAACTGTTTTTTCTTAATAATAAAGTCTTGATTTAAACACAGTTTTTGTTTGACAATCCAGACTGTTTAAGTGTAACAGTTAAAAGCAAAACCATTTTAAATCTGCAAGAGGACATATTCTTTTCAACAATATTAATAATATTTAGTATAACAAGTGAGAAAAAAATGCACTTCTAATATTTTCTACGTTGAATGAAAAAGAATTTCTATTTTAGCACTTAAAAAATGCTGCCTCACCATATTTGTAGCTGCATAGAAGCTCACACTCCTGAAAGATGGTTTTTTTGTGCTCAGTGTCTCTTTTTGCCTTCATCATCACTCTGTTCATCAAATTACAGGGTGCTGGGAAGATGCTATTGATTCCTGAGCTGTTCTGTCTCTCAGCACCCTGCAGACACACGTATTCATACAGAACCAGTTTTATTGATTCGTGTGTGTATATTTGAACCTCAGAAATGCACAGACCTCCCATCCAGTTCTCTACTACCACTTTAAACAGAGCTATAAGCTGATAGGAGGAAGAGTCAATACAATGCTGCAGATCATCACACAAGTAGGCTCTGCAGTGACCCTAGTTGATGCTCCTCTCTCATTCAGTTTCATCCCAAACAACTCTTCTAGCTGAGTCAAAGCTTAATTCTCTACACTATCTGTAGAGCTGCAGCTTGTCTGATGTGCTCTTACCCTTTTGTGAAAAAGAAAAGGGTCCTCTGCAGAGGGATATGTTATCAGGAAGACTGTAATGCGGCAGTAAGAAGGCGTCCTTGGGTAAGGTTCTTAAGAGACCTGTTCTGCAGTGGAGCTGCACTGTGGTCAATGCTGGCAGAAGAACAGTGGGTTATTTTTGGCCACCGGCAGTCTCTGAGCAAATCTAATAACAAACTCACAGTGAAAAGGTTCAGGCGTATCCTCATAGCTTATGCTATGAAGGATCTAAAGGCAGTTTGCCAGAATTTGATACACTCTCATATGGACTCGGTGTCCTGTAATAAAACAACTGGCAGCAGTTTTTGTAAGCTTTGTTCTTCTGTGTTGCTGTAATGCTGGCATGTTTGCAGTAATTAATTCATTTAATATTGCATACCTTTTTTTGTTTGTCAGGAAGTTCCTATTTAGCAGTTTCACAGTTATTTTTCCCACAGAATAAAACATTCTGGCCGTGGTGACCCTATATTCCTCAGGAAACAGTACTTGGCACTGATCCCACTCCACACTGTGTAGATCATAAGACCATCTGTCTGTGGGACTCATCGTTTTGGCATCACCTGTGGGTTTTTGTTTTTTTTTATTAATGTATGATAATTGCTGGAACATTTCAGTTTTATAGTTGAGAAGCAAATGTAGCACAAACATAATAAAAGTTAACAGTTGGGATGTGAAATACTGTGCAGAAATTTTAAACTACCACTTAATTTCTTTATATTTTGCTTCTGGAGAGCCCATCTAGTATTATTATCTTTTAAATTGTAAATAGTTGTCCAGATTTTTCCGATTACATTTTATTACATTTAAAATGGAGAATAATCATAAAACTGATTTAATTTCAGTGCATTATGTTGTAAAGATTTTTATTACACCACTTTTCCATTGAGTCTGGTTCTGGCCCACATTCAAAGTCTAACAGTGACATCCCTTCAGTGCATTTTTACTCCGACTTTACGACTATTGAGATTCATTGGATTCACGTTTTTACACAGTTATTTTAGCAGCTTAGTCTTTTCAAGCAGACCTCTGTACTTTGACTGGTGTCATATGAGAGAGGAAAAGGAAAATAATCAATAGTTTGTTTATTTAGTGCCAATTCACAAAAAATACCCCAAATCCCCTTGCAAACCAAACTGATGCAATTTATCTTCAGAAATATTGAGTCATTTCAGTCCTAGTTACAAAACAATGCAATGAAGTTTAGTGTATTACGTTGCCCTTCAGGAAGTGATTCTTTGCAACAGACCTTTCACTCATAATTTCAGTTTATAGTTGTTGTGTATTGCTAACACTGTTGCTGATTTCGCCTGACTGACTTCAGTCAAAAAGCACATTTCCTTTAGAGTTGGTAACCAAAACCAACACAGAAGTCAAACTTTATTCAACTTAAAGTTTATGAAACTGCCAAGTAAATTAGCTCTTTAAACTTTATCTGGAAAAAATCATTTGGGGAAGCTAAGTGTGGTGATGTTTTCAAAGTCTGCAAAAACACTATTAGCAGGGCTTTATATTCCCAAAAAGCACTCCTAAGATATGAATGGTTGGTATGAAATGACGCATGGTCTACTAGAAACATCCGGCAGCACCTTTTTCTATCCAAAGTGTTTGTGTGAAAATAAACACACATTTATAAAACATCCCTTCAGTTTAGCAGCCTTTTTTATGTCCAAATGATTCATAAGTCATGCTCTAACAAAGATGGGTACAATGTGGAAAAAAAAGATTGTTGACTAAAAATGAGCTAAAAGGCAACTGAAAACCAAAGACTTTCAGAAAATCTGAAACAATTTCACATTAATTTGTGTGATTACTCAAAATTGTCAAATGTGACTTGGAACAGCCCTTCATAAGGCAATGCTATGGCATCAGTCGGTACGTATAACACACACAAACATGCTCACACAGAGTACTGATGCCTAGTTGACTCCACTTTCTCACTCCTCTGCTCCCTCCCAACTGCCCTCTGTCTTTCTCTGTCTCTGTCTCTGGGTGGTCTCTGCTCCTTCCCTGCATCCCGCCACAGTTGAACAGATTGTGTCTGTATTCCAAGCTGCTTCCAAACAAAAGGCATGGGACCATTTCTCCAAAGCTCAGCGCAAGAACTTGGACATGTGGCGCAAACAAGCCGAGGTTGGTACACTTTGGTTTCATTCTGTTGTGCGTGTAAAACGTGTAAAAGTAGACGTTCTGCTTTTCTGTTTCATGCTTCATTGACAACTTTATTATGTTTTAACTAGTCCCACATTATGGCATGGAAAAGGAAATCTTTATTAAAATGTTTTAAGAAATACAGAAAAACAGTGATATAGTAAGTACTTTTAACCAAGAGAGGCAGCAGAACAGGTGTCTGCTCACTGCAGAGGTCCAGACATCTCCCCCCATCCTCTTCCTCTCCTCTCACCTCTATCCACCTCCACTCTGAAGGAATACAAGCTGCTGGGTGAGTTTGTTTCTATCTCTAATAGCATCCTGCACGCAGGTAAATATGTATAAGCTCTTTTTCTTGTACCAGAGGATGCCAGGATTACAGGAAAATGTCAGGAAAAGCATCTTGAGAACTGAAAGTGTGTGAATTTTCTTATTCAAGCAGCATTTTCTTTGTAATTTGCTGTGTGCTTGCCGTATTCTTACTCTCCCAAATGGAACATTAATTGGCATGATGAGGGTTTGTATGTAATGGAGGGTCTGGAGTGTGTTGCAGTCCGGGGTCTAATGGACCATTTATGATCATATTTCGATTGGTAAGTTTCTTTGAACTTCAGCACAACAAACAGATTCAAGCTGTAATTTAGGGGCACATTAAGTCGTGCACGCAGAATAATAACAGAATCTGACATGGCAGAAGCAGCAATCATCCTGCACTAAAACCTCTCTTTATAAGGTAGGTGATGAAAAGCAGAACTGTTGCTGTAATTCTCAGAAGTATCAAAACAGTCGACCTGAAATTTTATCTTCCATCTGTTGCTGAATGGTAGAAGCTTGTGTGAAAGTCAGTTTGCACACATGGTGGGAGGATGAGTGATGAATGTTGAGTATGTCTTCTATACTCTTTATGTGCAATTTTAGATCAACACAAAGTAGCTCATGTTTGCTTTGTAGAATGAAAATACATGTCATTTTCTTCAATTTATTACAAATGACATTTTTAGTTGATCGTTTAGCCCATTCTTCTTTGAGCTAAACCTCAGACAAATTGTATGCAAAATGACAATGACTAGGTCTGGACTTTGACTGGGCCATTATAACACATAAATAGCAGCTTTAGATGTACGTTTAGGGCCATTTTCCTTCTGTATGGCAAACATCTACAACAGTCTCAAGTCTTTTGTCGCTTTTAATAGGTTTCCTTTCAGGATTATATTATAAAATGTTGCCACTTTTACTTTACTATTCTGAAAAAATGAAGAATAATTTTTGTATATGTAATTGTGGCCTGTCTGAAGACCAACAATCTTAAGGAAAATGGCAATAACTTGCTTTAAAAGAGACTGAATTAAAAACAGACACGCAGTAGCAATATAAACACTACACTAAGTGAATGTGTTACCAACTGCATTTGGAAAGAAATATGTGAGTAAGCCACTAAATCTAAAACGTACACCACACTTTCAACACGTTTATCTGTAGAAAAACAAATAAAATAAAAAAAAGCAGGATTTTTGTGTTCTATCACATCAAATCTCAGTAAAATACAAAGAAGTTTTCAGTCATAACATGAAAAAGTGTGAATACTTTTGCCAGGTTCTGTGTGTTCATGGCTTACGGCTTCATATTTATTTGCCCTCCTGCTGTATTTTGGTTTGCGCCATCTTATTACAAGCCTTCTGTATCTAGGTCTCACCAGAGCTCGAATTTCCTCAGCAGCTACTTTACTTCTGCTCTCTGTCATTTATTTCTGAGCACTCAGCCTCCTCACAACTGAAAGCCAGTGGTTAAATATGAGGAGGTAATACAGGAAGAGCTGCAAGATGCAACCATACATTCGTGTGAAGGTCAGAAAACCGTAGCAATTGGTTTAAGGTGTGAAAAAGCTACACGTGGCCTCACATGTGTGTTAAATCACAACAAATTACTCCTTAACTTGCAAAATATGGCCTGATGCAACCCTGTTTCCACAGTAAATCAGACTTGGAGGTTCCAATACTGGAAGCCTTTGGTCAGAGCGAAGGCAGGCCACGACAGGAAGTGTGTTACTTCATTCAGATTCTGTGGCAGGGAGGAAGAAAAGGCAGCAGAGTTAAATAGATTCAGCTCTGCTCCTCAGTCAGACAACAGCTGCCGCCTCCTGTCAGCGGGCTTCATGCCCACCAGTAGGTTGTTTCTTCATGTGCTGGTGTGTGTGGAGTTACCTGTGTGACTTCTTCCATGAGCTTTGGTTGGCGACGTCAGCTGACAGATGGTTGAGATGCTCTCTGCTACCTTTAGCAAAAACTATGAGATTTTTGTTTCAGTTTTATTTCTCACAGAATTAACTTGAAGCTTTTCAACATCTGAGTTTTTGTTCTTTTTCTTTTTGGGAATTATAGCAGAGCGCTGCATAAAAACCTGCAATGGCAGGACAGTCTGCTGTTTAAAAATAACTGTTTAAAAATAATCTTTTTTGAGTCATTTTGTGGAAAAACTAGTTCATTTCTACGATGAAAACAAGTCAGTTTTCACCTTTTTAAAGAGCTTTTAGAAGTAGCTACTGGTTATTTGCACAATTTTCACTGCTGATGAATCGCAGAGGATTTTTTAACACCATCATCTAAAATAATTTTATTTGATCAGCTTGTTCTTGTACAAAAATGCTTTGTTAAATCTTTGCAGCTTTAGTTTTGATGGCTGCTCTGAATAAATTAGTTTTGTCACTTGACTTGTTCTTTTTTTCACAGCAGTGTGGTTTCAATCAGTTGAAGTAGGAGTCTCTCTTATGCTTAGCTGGAGCTGCAGCAGCTACTTACAGAAAATATCTATTAATTTTCTTGATCTCAGCACAATGACAACATACTTTTACCTAAAGTGTGATAACGGCAACAAAGCGAAATCTTTTCGTTTCATTTCTTATTCACTACAGTTACCAGTAAGCAATTTTAGAGAAATCAATATTTGTTTAAATTTACGTGTCATTTATCTTTCCAAATTTTATTAAATGTACGATGCCCTACAAAAGTATCAAACTTTTGCACTTTCTGTCACAATACAGTCACAGCTTTAATGTATTTTATTCAGATTGTATTTAATTGATCAACACAAAGTAGTGCATAATAGTGCGGGAGGAATAGGAATATGTGGTTTTTATTGTTATTTACTCATTAAAATCTATAAAGTGTTCCATATTAATCCACTTTTATTGCTTAATACACCCAAAACAAAATCCAACTGCCCTCAGAAGATTTCTATTTAATTAATTAAGTGAATCCATGCTCAATTTCATCTCAGTACAAATCCAGATGTTTTGTGAAGGCCTCAGATGTTTGTTAGAGAACATTAGTAAACAAACGTCATAATGAACCAAGTGACACAGCAGACTGGTTCAAGATGAAGTTGTAGAGATGTTTAAAATTGAGTTTTAGCTTTTAAAACCTAAACTTTGAACATCTCGCAGAGCTCTGTTCAATCCACCATCTGAAAAGTTTTCATTATTTAATAGGGCAGGCATTAAAGTTGACAAAAGAAGGAGCCAAACGGGCAGCGCTAACTCTGCAGAAACTTCAGAGATCTACAGATTGTCTTTATGCAAAGGTGGTGAGAAGAAGCTCTAAGAGGTTATGTTTAACGTTTGCCACAAACCAAGGAGGGGACACAACACACTTGTCAAAGAATGTGCTCTAAACATATGCAAAAACTTGTTTAACAGAAAAATAAACACTTTGCATCACCCTGAAGGCTTCGTCTCTGTTGTGTATTGTGGTGGTGGCAGCAGGATGCTTTGGAGATGCTTTGAGCAAAGTTATCCAAAGTTATCCAGTTTGATGCTTCAAAAGGCTTAAAACTAAAGACCGATCACCTAAATCCAATCTCTATTTATGCAAAAGACCAAATTTGTCTCAATAAAATATTTTCACAGCAGGTTGAATAGAAATTCATGCCATACATTTTTTATCTTAAATGTAAAAAAGTTTTAAATCCATGTATCATTTTCCATCCACTTCCTGAAAATGTATTTCTAAAAGAGTATATTGAACTTTCAGGCTCCAGCTCGCCGTAAAGTTTAAACCTATATTGTCTCATTTGCAGTCAGAGCTGTAAAAAGAGAAGCAGCTCCTTAGTTTTGAAGCGTTTCATCTCCATTCAGCTTCATCCTCCTTCATCCTACTCTGACGCATTAAAGTGTTCCTCATAACTTATGCTTCACATTAACTATAGAAGAGGACTCTTTCCTGGTGATTGCAGCCGGTCAAGTTCAGCACCTCCTTAAAAATCCTCATGAGTCTTGGCAGTTCTCACCCACCGCTCCTTTCGCTGTGTTTCACAGGAGATCAGAAACATGCACAACGAGCAGCTGATGGGCATCAGGCGAGAAGAGGAGATGGAAATGTCTGATGATGATATGGAGGACGTCCCTGACAGCAAAGACTCTGAGGACTCAGGTATGCATATGCATGCGCGTTTCTGCAGCTCAGCACTGTTGTCATCTTGACAGGAAATCTACCGATCGAGATCTCCTGAGGATGAACGCATTGATTGTTAAATAACTGAGGGAGACGGTTGTGTTTGACTGGAATGACAGTGATCATCCTCTAAACATCTGACAGCCTTCCTACAGCTCCACACGAATAAAGAAACAGGTTCAAAGTACATCACACCTCACTCCAGCAGAAATATACACAGAGATATGTCAGATTATAAGGGAGATAATAATCCAGGTTTTTTTTTTACCTCAGAGGAGTCTATTTGTGTGTGCTGAAGCAACTAAAGCTAATAGTGTTGCTTATCTCTCAAGCCCCATAACAATAACCTGAGAGTAGTCACCAGGGCAGCATGGAGAAACCACTCACCGCCACGTGTAAACTCGCTGTCAGCTGTTCCTTCTGTTCTCCTTCATATGCTCTTCATCCCTGTTCATCATTCGGATCTCCGCCATTTGCCAATATGACAGCATCTCTAATTACCATGCAAATAAATGTAAATGCTGTAGTCGGCTCATTTGCAACCTTTCTATTTAGCTATCAGCGATTAGTGCTGCTGTCAAATTCTTGTCATTTCGCTCGATTCCTCAGGATCGGTGGAGGTGACTGGTGTTAATGTGACACGTTCTGATATTTGTGTTAACAGGTTGAAGTGTTAAGCCCCTCTTTTCCTCTCTAACCTTTAAAAATGAATGTTTACACGTCAACAAGCCTTGCTGGAAACACCGGTGTTATGACTGCAGCCTCTTCAAAGCGAATCGAAGCTTTGCCTCTGAGCCATGTGCGGAATAGAAAGACGGACCGCCGGTTATTGTTGGCGGATGTGCGCCCGGAGGCGTGTGCATGCATTCTCGCGGGTCGATAGCACTGCTGGTTATGTAACCGAATCTGGCCACGCGGTTGACATCTCCTCTCGCCAAGCTGATGAGGCTCTCAGATCAATACCCTTTTCACCTCAAACCTTCATTTTGGTGGAAGAGAAGCACACACAAGCTCCATCTGAACACACACACTCGCCCAGCAAGAGTTCATTAACACCGCCAATGGTCCTTGATGATAGACTGCTGGCAGCTCTCATGAACACCTACACGAACCCTAATAAGATACCCTTTTATATACACACACAGCGATAGGATGAGGATTATCTCCTGTTCAGAACGTGAATTAGCTTTTTTTCCTTTTTTTTAAAGCTTCTTTAAAGAAGGGGAGCGAGCTGATAGTGCTGGACGTCTCTGGTGCTGGGCAGGTCTCATAATAATGATGCCTCCCTCTGTCTGCCGCGTCTGCTCTACAGGTCAGGTCAAATATCCAGCAGAGAGTTATTGGACAGAACATTCTGGGATTTTTGCACTTTCCAGTCATTGTCAACACGCTCCTGGTGTTTGATTTATCAGATACGGCGTGAATCCAGACACCACTAAAGACTTCTAATGAGGGAACTTGTACTGGGAGATTAGGAACACAGATAGTTTGCATGCAAATGTCACTTTTTGAGATAACAAGGGTTATTTTCTTCAAAGAACAAACCAGGACAGGAGTCTGCAACTCCAGTCCAAGAGTTGCAGACTCTTGGACTCCAAGACTAGCAGCTTTAGGACGCCTCCCTGCTATAACACACCTGAATAAAATCAATAATTAATTCATCAATTGATCTATTTTTCTTATTATTTTGGAAACTATGCCTTTTTCATAGTCTTCACAGATGTCAGTCCTGTAGAAGTTTTAATTTATTTAAAATCTAAATATAGGTATAAAATTGTTGTTTTCTTTAAATGGCAGCAAATTTCCTTTTATAAATTACGCAAATGAAAGATATCTTTTTCAGTTCTTCATTTTATTTAGCTGGACTGAGGGCAAAAGGAGACTTTGGAACGTTGAGATTGTGGACATTAATGAATTAAATGCATTTTGACATCTGTGAAGCACATTTCTTATCTATTGTACTTGTTTGCTTCATCAAACGTTTGAGTGGCATTAGAAATTTAAATGAATTTTCAACTTTATGAAAACCTTTAACAGCTTTTATTGACAGTGAACAGCTGCTGCATGTGAGCTTCTATATTTTATATACAGAAAAAGGTCATCAGTATTTTCCTGCCAATGAAGAATCCATATGTCTGCTGTCCGGTGTTTCTCACATTAAAATGCATCTCATGTAAGCATGAGGAATAGAAAGTCAAGTTTCATTGCTTTGACAGAAATGTTGAGCTTTTGAGCTTTGAGTCAATACTTATTAAAGGATAAATTAATGCTAAGCTGCTGTTTAGAACTCAAGAATCATTCGTTTTCACCCCATAATCCTCTCATGATCATGATTTCTTGCGTGCGCCAATATTCCGACTGAACAAGAGCCCAAATTCTCAGGATAATGGAAATAGACCAACTCTGGTGTTTTGACGTGAAAATCATGCAAGGTAACAAATGAAATAAATCACATATACAACATTAATTGCAGATATAGCTGTCCTTGGCTTGTGTACAAACTTAATCAGGATTTTATTTGACAGATGTTTTTTCTCAGAGAAATAAATCTCTTACCTGGAAACTGAAACGAGCATGTGGGTTTATTTTTGTCATAATTGATCCATGGATAAAGAATTCATGTTTTTATATATATATAAAATACCAGATGTGGTGTGAGGCAGAGTTTATATGTTGAATCTTTAATTTGCATGTTTTGTTCATGTGCTGTTGAAACCAGAGGAATACATACACTGAATAAAAAATAATTTTCTCACCGTCTGAAGCTGAATTTCCTGCTTTAGGTAAGTTAGAATGATCTAAATTATTTATATTTGATAAATGTCACAATAATGAGAGAATGAAAAAATCTGTGACATATTTATATTCCTTTACCTTAATACTTTACCTCAGTATTGTGGAACAATGCCTTCAAACTTTATCTTCAGGGTTCACTTTACAGGCTTCTCAATAGTTTGCTTGTATTTAAAGTGCACCAGTTCTTCCTGCAGCACAACACACTCACAAAATGATGCTGCCACCCCCATACTTCACGTTTAGGATGGTACAAGCATCTCAGTTCTTCCTCCAAATGTAACAATGGTCAATATGATCAAACACTTCCACTTCGGTTTCATCAACTCCAAAAATAAAGATCTTTGTCTTCAATGTTTCACTGTACTAATGTCTTCCTCCTCATTTAGCCCATGCCACTATGTGTCTTTTTTATTCAGTATATATAAAATTCTGGTTTCAACTGTATGTTTTAATTCAGTTCATGACAGGAACATTTAACATTCGAAAACATGACTTTTAATGCAATAAAAGTCATGATCTTGGATTAAAATGCCAAATGTTTGATCTCAATTTGAATAAAATTGCTTTTTTTCAGCCATAAGCTTCACATGCTAGGTTCTTTTTTTTTAACATACTTATTTGTCAGTATTTTGTCATTTTAATTCAGGTGGGAAAATGTCCGTCTGATCCCAATAAAAGGTGCGTTGTAGCAGTAACTTACACTGTGTCGTCTTTAGGGACGACACAAAAAGAATTAAGTGGAAAAAAGCTGTTAGAAGTTTTCTGGTTCCTCAGTGAAACCGGTTTTATAAATAAACACAAGATCTTTTTCTGACTGTCTGCACTTTGGGAATAAGCTGAGAGGCTTTTATTAGCAAACATCTATCAAATAGATTTGCTGTTATTCTGTCTTTCAAGATGTACTGTCATAAAATATTGTCTCGCCTTCTATACCTGCAAACACCCAAGAGAATAAAGGAATTTACTGTGAATGTTACTATCCAAGTTTCAGGTTTTTAGTTTTTATTTATAGTGCAAAGTATAAAAACCATTAAAAGCTGTTTATCTACACTGTAACCAAATTGATTAGTCCCATAACACTCAGCACGTTTAGAAAATATGTGTTGTGCGTCTTTCTGTCTCTAGGTGTTTCCCAAGTAGAAGCCTTAAAGGAGGAGAACGACTCGCTACGCTGCCAGCTGGACGCCTACAGGAACGAGGTGGAGCTGCTCAAACAGGAGCAGGGAAAGAACCAGCCAGTCCGCAGCGAGGAGGACAGCACGCATTCACAGCAGCTCAGCTTCCTGCAGCAGGCTCTGCAAGGCATGCAAAAGGTAGTCCTTCATAAACTAACCATCCTGGTGTCCAACAATGATTTAAACCCACTTTTAAATGACCACTTTATGACCAAGGACTTTGTTTTGTCTTTCTTCGCTTTTCTCTGATTGAAAGCAATTTGATGAGTGTTAGGTGGGTGCTGCTACTTTAAAAGGCTTACATGGACATATGTAGGGAAAACCTTGCAAATAAAACAGTTTTCGGTCAATTTTGAATTCTTTTCCTTTTTTAAAAATGTTTTGAATCTCGTCTTTTAAGCGCTGTACCACATCCTAATGGAGAGCTACTTCATTCTTTCATTTTTCAAATTACAGCCCATTTGAGCCGTTATTATAACCTTTGAAAAATCCATTAAATACAAAAGGATTCAATGCCGAAGGTTTTTCCTGCTGTCTTCCCTGATGTTTAGAAATCGAACAACCTGTAAGAAAAAAGCACATCACTAGATTAGACAGGCAGGGGAAACGGGAAGCAAAATAATTACAGGAGGCATTCAGCAGATCCATAGATGGAGTAAAAATGTAAACGAGATGAATTTGATGTGTGCAGATTAGCGGAAAATCGATGCCTCGTAAAAATATTTATTCCTCACATTTCTGTATATTTTATGAGAATATAATTTGAAAGACCGACAGAGGATTGCATAACTTTGAAGTCTTTGTAATAGGATTTTAATTCCTACAAATACAATTTTGAAATGACTGTTTTTCATCTACCTACCACATTCTGAATCGATACATTTGACATATCCCTCTCTGTATTCTCATTAATATACATTTTTATTAACTTTTGCTAAATATTTCATGCCCATATAATGAGATGTGTTATATCTATCATGTTCACTGTTAGAATGATGGATTACTAATTTAACAAACCATAAAAACAAGTTCTCCAACCTGAGTTGTGGATCTTTGTACTCCTCCTGAGTTATTATTCACAAAAAAAGTTGTTTATCAATAATCAAGAGTCAGCATGAAGTAGTGAACAGGCTTGAAATCTGGGTGTAAACCAAACCCAAACCTGAACCTTGACAGTTACAAAGTCGGCCTTCTACCACCTGGAGAGCATTTCTAGGAGTAAAGACTCATGTCTCAGTAAGATCTAGAGAAATTCACTCGTGTTTATCTTTAGTTGCATTGATTACTGCTACAATGTAATCAATGCATCTAGACAGAACGGTGCTGCGTGCATTCTGACTAAAACCAAGAAGCTGGAGCTCATCACACCAGTTTTAAAGTCCCTACCTGGGTTTCCTGTAGATCAGGGAACAGACTTTAAAATACTGTTGTTAGTTTATAAATCACTGAATGGCTTAACACCACAATACAGTAAAGATCTGCTGTTGTTGTATCAACTTTCCACTTTTCTCAGGTCTTCTGGTTCTTATTCTGCATCTCCAGAACCAGGGCCAAACATGGAGAAGCAGCATTTAGTTGATATGTGGAACATTAATTCATTTTAGTCTGTAAAATGAACCTTTCCTTCATTTTTCCACTGCAATGTAATGTTTCTTGCTTATTTTATTTTTCTTTGAATTGCCCCTTTGCTGCCATGAGCGCTACAAATAAATTTAGATTGCATTGCTGTTAAACTCCACTTTCTTATTAGATTTTTAAAACCATTGGATTATTTGTTTGTGTAAAATCTCTGGGTTTTTTATGTAGACCTACAGTGGAGCAGCTGTCAGCACCATTGCCTTGCAACAAGAAAGTCCTGAGCTGATTCCCATTCATGACTTTACATGTTCTCTCTGTTTATGCAGCTTCTCACTGATAACAGCTAATAAAAATAGGGAATATTTTACCTATCAACATTTTGGAAAAAATGCTAATTTTTCTCACTCATTTGCTTTTTCAAATTTATTCTATAAAACAACATATAGATGTTCTCAAAGGTTCAGCAGTAATTCATAATTTGGACTTTGGCACCTGAAAAGAAAGTGAAAGTCTCTCCAGTTCACCTAATGAAGCCACCAGTTTTACTTCTGCATCTTACAGAATAATAAGCATTGCTTTTCCTACAGAACAGGTATCTGTTAAATTTAGATTTGATAAAAGTAAAGTGGCACTAAAGATGTCCTCTCTCAGCTGTCTTTCTTTAGTAATGGAAATTATGATCGACTGGCGTTTAGAAGAAGAGAATCCATTAAGGCTGCACAGTTCCTTTCTGCTTCCAGAGTAATTACCTTTCCAACATGCGTCTCTCTCTCTCTCTCTCCTGGTGTATTTATGAAAAAAAGGAGGCGAGCGGATTAAATGAACTCGAATGCACTGAAATTGGATACCTTGACCTGGCTGGGTCCACCAGGTGTTTCGCCGCAGTCTCTTGGATTTGCAATAAAACTTTATCAGCACGTATTGACAGCTTGTTACCCTCTCTCATCAGCCGTGGTGTATCTGGCAGTATAAGCACTCGGTTTCTGATTGTGCAAACAGTATTATCACCACAGGAGACTGATCGTTTTATCTGTGCTCAACAGATAACTTTGGAGGCTGTTGTCTCTTAAAACCTTCTTAAATCCAGTTAAATCCAGTTCTCAAACTTTATCCTAAAGCACATCCTAATTTTCTTAATATTTGTCCAAAATAAATGTGAAGCTTTTGAATATTTGACAATATTTGTTTTAGATATGCAATGTTCTTCACATCTATTGGCTCAAAATGTGTAAAAAGTCTGTAATTTTCATCTTTTTATTGTAGTAGTAAAATCATGATTATGTGATTTAGAAAAATTGGCCTTTATTTTTTAAAAAAAGAGAAAAAAGTCCCATGTTAAGAATTTTTGTATTCATTTTTTAAAAAGTCACGTAATTAATATTACCCATATCAATCTCTTCAAAATAAATTTAGCTTGAAGATTTTTTATTTGGACTTTAACTTTTTTAATTGAGCAGTGAGTCCTGGAACTTTTAATTAGCAGTCCAGACTCTTTATTTTCTCGTGGAAAAAATATGTCATCCAGGGCTTCTACTCAAATTAGTGGAAAGCAAGAAAGTTTCCTTTAATTATTTTTCTTGTCTGGAAAGGTTTAGAAAAATGTCTCAATTTCAAGCCTCGTTTTTCCTCTTCCATTTTCTGAAATACAAAACTCTGAGAATGCAGAACTGATTTCAGTCCAAATTGACAGGTTTTGTCTTTCATTTGCAACAACACACCTTGATTTGAGTGCTTTATTAATCATCGCTATTTTGTTTTGAACTTGCTGACTGAATGTGGATTTATTCAAAAATCAAGTTTGGGTAAATTTACTACCGTTTGGTTTCTAGACCTGTAGTTTTTAACCTGAATCTAGCACTAAAACGGTTATTCTTTGGATGTACTACAAAGCAAATTTGGATATTTATGTTCAAAATTTAGAATTTTTTTTATTTGACCAGTCTAAGAGTAATAGATCTAGAAGTCTGACTTATCCTGTTTAGTCTAGATACCACAAAACCAGTAGAAGAACACTGTAAACATCAAAAAAACAATTTTAGCAATCTGTGATTTTAATTGTTTCCTTACAGGTGATGGCAATTCAAGCAGCTGCTTGATCGTATTTTGTTCTCAAACGTCCAGAATGTTTTAAAAAACACAAACAAATGGAGAGAAATGTGAGCCTGGAAAAATATTCTGAAATGACAACTGTGTAGGAACCCTGGATATAATTTATATAATTTAAATGCCATCCCTTCAAACTAATGGTCATTTCATTGTCCCCACACACAGAGAGGAGAATGGTAATGGAGGTGGAATAAAACCTCTAATGTTCCCAGTTAGAAACCAGACAACCATTAAACATGTCATGTGGTTGTTATGAAGTTAAACTTTTTCTTTCCGACTGTCACAAACATTTATGGTGAATTTGATTAAGATTGTGATATTAACAAAAACTGAAACAAATTAAGGTCTCACATCACCTCAGGGAGCAGAGAGGTCATTCATTATTTAATTTATTGCATTTTAAGATTGATGTAATAAATTTTTACCCATGCAAAGTTTGCCTGATAAACAATAATATGTCAAATGTGCTGATTTAATTTTTTTATTCCACATCCTGGTGTTTTTACGGCTGGTCAGTTCTCAGCAGCATTAGTGTCTTAATGTCTGTTTTCACAGCAACTGTTAAAAATGAGGGACGAACTGAAGCAGCGGGAGGCGGAGCTGGAAAAGAGTCTGGAGGACAAACAGCAGCTGAAGTCGCAAGTCCAGAATCTGAAGGAAGGCCTCCAGAAGTTGCAGAGCACACACACAATGCAGGTCAGTGTGACAGATGACATCCCTCACTCTGCTGGCTTTCACCTGAGCCGACACGGAGCGTTTACTTGGCGGGCTTCACAGCAGGACTCGTCTGTGGGTTGCTGCTGTCTTTGTTCAGAGAATAAACTTTGCAGTCTGCGATTTCATGAGAGAGAGGTTAGCTGAGGACATCCAGGATTATGCAAATCCTGATAGAAAGTAAAGGAATAAATCACTAGTGAATCAAAGTGATGATACTTACTTTAACCATTTTTCTAAGCTCCTAAGAAATCTCCAAATACATTCTGTGCATATTTCTGTCACTGAAACTGAAGAAAAGCGCTGATAACACTGTCATTGATTATCAGTCTTCATTTTTACCTTAATTCGTACTTGTCTTTTTTTCATGTAAATTGCATTCAGCTCAAATTATTATTAGATCTTTCTAAATTAAAGTGTCTCATTAGATGGTTCTTTATAGGACGCCTCAGTTTAACTGCTCTGATTTCATACCGATAAAAAGCCCAATTAACACACACTAAACATGAACCAGTCCTGTGATTGCCTACTTTCACATATTTGCATATAATATTTTTCTCTTTATGTTAACATATTAATCAGTCTTTAAATAGCTAAATCAGTGGGTTTTAGATTACAAGTTAATTGTTGAATTGCAGGGAATTTTAAAGCAGTCGCTCTAGAAGAGGATGATGATCTATCATGTGGTGAAGCTTCATCACTTTGGGTACAAACCCAGGGATTTGTTTTTAAACATCCAAAACTGAGAAAAAATCCCATACTTCTTTTTGATTTGCTTCCGAGAAGCCAGACTTTCTTAAAATATTTCAAATTCATTTGATCCAATGCACTAAAGGAACCAATTATTAAAAACAATTTATCTAAGTGGAAATGATAGATAAAATGCTGTAACTTGCAGTTGGTCTTCAGAGGCAGAAGGTGCAAACACTCACCTCAAAACCCCTTTTTTTATCATTTCAACTGATAATATACATAATTTGTGTTACAGTATATGATTTAAAGTAATCAAAGCAATAATTAATGTTTTGCATGTCCAATTTCGTGCTTGTAAATAACAAGGCGCTACTGCCTCTGAGACTGTGTGTGTGTGTGTGTGTGTGTGTGTGTGTGTGTGTGTGTGTGTGTGTGTGTGTGTGCGCGAGTGTGCGTGTGCGTGGGTGTGTGTGGGGTGGGGTGTGTGCGTGTGTGGTCCTCTGGGATGCACCTTGCAGAGTTTTATCATGTAAGATCTGTTCAAATTATAAACTTCCACTGACTTTGAAGTCGTTTGGACACTACCAGAGGATTTTACAAAGTAGAAGTGGTTGAAACCTGCACAGAAAAATACTGCTATGTGTGTATCTGAACTGATGACATCACAAGAGTAGTGAATTTGATTGAAACTAGGGTTGGCAAGATTTGAATACAATTAATATTTGGAATTAATATAATTCATAAATTTGGAACTTTTTTATTTCATGTGTTTCTGGTAGGTCTGTAAAACTGACACACAAGAATCCTTCATAATTGACAGAAATCGACAGAAAAGCCGATTCTCTTGCTTCAAAAATCAAACACGATGTGTCCAAGTTGTGCTATAAGTTGTACTAAAAAGAATTGATCTGTCAGCAAAGCTATTCAAGCCTAAAGTAATATTTCAGCTTGAAGCATGTTGCAGCAATTTAAAGGGATTTTGATTTGTAAATGTTCCTTAGTTTGTCAATATATAGTTTTCAATTAAAATGGGATTAATTGCAATCAATGAATTAATTACAGAACCTGCAAATAACTCCCAACACTAGTTAAAACATGTAAAAACATTTGAAAACATGCAAAAAATACAAATAGGCACACTCAAAAAAACGTGGTTACATTATGCCTTATGTGATGTCATCAAGCATCTGTGTGTTTTGCAAACGCTTTTTATTGGAGGGTAGATCATATTGTACGGAGATAACCATGACAACAAAATAATAAAACAAAACATGACCTTAACACGGTGTCAAACTATCCAAAGTGAACTTCACTTATTGTCACAGAAGTGTCCGGTGTGCAGCTTTAAACCTGTCTCACAGTTGTAGCTGGTCTTTGCAACATCCAGAAGAGACACTTTAAATTAAACCAGAGCCGTTTCCGGAGCCTGAATTATTACTTACAGACACTCCTGCTTCATTATTTATTCACTGGATGTGTTGCTTATGTTAAGATGCTCATTTGCCAGCAAAACTGAGCCTAATACTAATTAATGCTTGGTTGTTTAACAACCAAGCTGCAATGCTAAATACCCGGTCTTAAAAACATTTTCAAGTGTCAGGGGTCATTTTTCTCCGGTAGCCCCATCATGTTTACTAATGTTTCAGGTGTTGTCTGCTATCCCCGGTGGTCTGCTATTTGTTTGTTAATGTTCCCTCCAGCTCTGTTTAATGAGAGCAATGGCTGTCATTATAATGAGCCTCAGTTAAATCACCTCTTAAACTGATAATACAAACTAAGGGCTCTCACAGCTCATGAGGATTCCCTCCATGAGATCGCCGGCGGGTTTCTTTTAACCTAGAGCTGAATCAGGAACGTGTTGGCAGTCCCCTTTATCAGAGGGACGCTTGTCAATAGCTTGTTAATCTTGATGAGTTTGATAAGAAATGTGTCCCCACGCCTGTGAGCTGAAGGGAAATATGCTAATTAAAATTCCTGCATGCTGGCAAACTTGAATCATGAAAGACAGTCTCATTACAGGCTAAAAGAGAAATCAATTTTAGGGTTTGGGTTTCACTGAAGATTAGCAGACACTGTGGGACGATTTGTCATGTTGAGGATATTTCTTTACGGCCTCAATTCTCTTTCATCGGTGCAGTGTCCCTGCTGTCCCCAAGCTGTCACCACACATTACTCCTGCGACTCGACTGCAGGTCATTGCAGAGATTGACCTTCTTATTATTACGATCAAAACAAACTTTTTCATCAGTTTTTATCACATTTTACTGCTGCTATTGACAGTTTCATGTTTGATTTATTTGTTGGTTTGTTCGTTCTAATTAGATGAGCACTTCATACACTTTTTGATTTAATTCTGCCGAGTTGAACGTCTCCAGACCCACACATTGAAGAATGTCGCTTTTAAGATTTCTGTCTCTTTACTTTGAGGTAAATGTTTTAGTTCTGATTCTTTTAAAAGATAAAGGTAGAAACCTGCAGCCTGGTACTGCTAATAAAATTTACGTGGCTACTTCCACATCATGAGATCAGTTTTCTGCTCTGGAACAAATGTATATATATGTATATATGTCAGTATTTATGGATTTTTCTGTGGAACATAATTATTCACAGAAATCCAATCTATTCACTAATTTCTTTTTATAGAGCTTTTCTAAGATATTAGAAAGAAAATACAGCTTTGGGAATTGAAACACCTGTAGGCACTGTGCTATTGGCTGGTGTTTTTTAAAGCAGCCAATCCAGGACTTTCTATGTTAGATAACTACTGATCAGGTAATTTGATGACGAATAATTTGGTTGGGTTTCTTAGAGAGCAGCCATTCAGGAAGATCGGGACACAATCTGTTGGATGTTCATCAGATGATTCATTTGTTTCAGTTTTGACTCAGATTCGTTAAATGTCTCCATATGGGGTCCAGTAATTCAGCTTTACTTGTTTGTTTGAAATCCACAATTTTTCTGGACTGTATTTTCATAGTAAACAATGCTTGATTGGGCTCGGCTGAACTCTTCATTGCTGTGTCGTTCCTCATGTGCTGCAGCTGGAGATGTCAAACCCGGCCGATGGAAGCAAAGACGACAGCAACAACAAGACTGTTGTAAGTGGAAAACTTAAAGCCCTTCCAACCCATTATGATTTTTATGTTTGTCATCTTTCTCCTTATCTCCTTTTCCTTCCTTTCCTCCACTGACATGACAGATCATTGTAGCCTAAAGTGGCTTAACGTCCTGTTACTGCATTTGTCATTGAATTAATCACCCAGACTCAGCCGAGATTGGAAATAAAGCAGCTGTAAACACTAAAATGCCTTTCACATGTGTGTACGTCTACACTCCCACACACTGGTGTATCCAAACGGGGTGTGATGAATAGATTAAAAACTGAAAATGGCCACCAGGCATCCCACAGCATGAGAGGAAACATTACACACAGTAATATGTTGGACAATAAAAACTCCTCTGCTTTTTCTCTGCCACCTGTCAGAGATCTGGAGCAAACTGTTTAATTATTTACCTTCTAAGTCTCTTCCTTCTGCCTCCCTCTGCTTCCTTGAAGATCATCTCATTTTGTGACTTTGTGTGTGTGTGTGTTTCACAAGTATCACTTTGTTAGAAATATAGCTGATGTCTAAATTTAAGCTTCACCCGTAACCGATTTATTGTTCCTCAGGACTGACATGGTGAAACCTTCTGATATTTTCATATATTTATCACAGTAATGAATACATTAAACTTTTACAGACAAATTTAAGCCTTTTTTTTTTCAGGCTGAAATTATTAAACATCAAAAAAATCAAGAAGAGGGTGCACAAGTTTGAATTTATTATGAGATTTTATTAATCAAATGTATTTGATTTATAAATGTAGTCATAAATTCTCTATATGTCTAGACTAAACTTGAATTTTAGCGCAACAATTCGAAAATGAATGTTTAGGAGAACAACCTCAGCCCATCACCCAGTAAAAGCTACCAAAACCACAGTGAAACATGGAGGTGGCACTATCACAGTGTGGGATTATTTTATTTGGATGCTCCTGGATTTTCTTTTCGTAGCGAATGTATAGATGAGTTGTTCCAAATAGATGTCAATTTTGGCCAAAATTGTGACGTGTTTTACTAGTAAGATAAAAAATTAAGTCACGTTTAATTTCTCAGCATCAGTGTGAGTCCTGTTATGCATCCAAATCATATGAAGAAAGATAAAATTAAGAATGAAAGTTTTGGAATGGCATAGCCTGAGTCCAGAAATCGGATAGAAAATCTGTGATCCTGAAGAGGGCAGCATACAACTGACTACATCCCAATCTCATAGATTACAAGAACCTTTACGAGTTGGAATGGACATATTTTGTCAAATTAAGTTGTTGATGCTGTCAAAGAGGACAAAATGGTAAAAGTCTCTCTGTTTAATTTAAGGGTGAATAATCTCATGCATAGTGGTTAGATTTTCTATTTTGCTTGAATTGTACATTATAAATGTTTGGTTATATGTGGAAAATGTTTAGAAATGATATTGGGGGATTATTGCTGTAGAACATAAACTTGGCTCTTTGGTACCACTATTTATGTTTATTTGATTATTTCAATGTGTGGATAAGAAAAAATATATTTGACTTGTACACCACCCTAAAAAATACTTCCTTAAATAAAACATGGAAAATTCAATGTTTTATTTAACATTCAGTCACCATATTCATGATGACTGAATGTAACCTGCAGCTGGCTCCGAATTTCCATATGATTCTTAAGCCCTAATTCTATTTTAATTTGTTTACATCAGCGACTAATGTCTGATTTATTCATGGGTTCTGTTTGTGTGTTTTCATGTTTGCAGGAAGCCACACTTTCAGCAGTGGTGTCCTGCAGTCAGGAGAAAAGAGGTCCCACAGAGAAAAACTCAACAAGTCCCATTCACTCGGAGAGGGAAGCCCTGCTAGTTGGTAAGCCGCCGCCACTTTCGCATCAATGTCTTCATTCAGGCTCAATGTTCTGTGCAAACTGAAGCTCTGTGGGGTCTTTTTCACTCTCATTATTTTACTGAGTCTTGTTTAAGCAGATTCGGTTTATTTGCTCCTTCAGTTGACCAAACAAATCTCAAAATTAAGGTTACTTATTCATCCATCCTTTTTTCTCAAGGAAAAAACACTAAGACTGCTTTCAGTTTAGCTGAAACTTAGTAAATTAATATGTATTGGGGCTATTATCATTGTAGGCTTTCCTATAATCGAGATTATTATCGAATAATACTTCCATGCCCAGTCGTCTGTCCTGTTGGTGAGCAAATGCTTCTCTTTGTTCCACTCAGTTTAATCATCTCTAATCGATAGAGTGTCACTCTGATGGTCATTATTTCATCATGCTTGTTCATTTACCCAAAAAAATCTATTAGTTAACGGAAGGTCAGTTAGTAAATGTTTTGCTGTGCCCCCAAATCTATAAAGTCTGCTTTTCACAAATGTCTTTTTGAATGAGACAAGATGCAGATGAAACCAGACGTTTACAAACACTGAGTAAAAAGACACAATCTGCGTTTCCATTACAAATTTCTGCAGAACTTTGTTGTTAAGTTTGGTCTGATTTAACTTCAAACAGTGAGAAAAAAAAAAGTCCTGTAACTAGCTAAGTATTTCATTAATGCTTTTCATCTGGATCTGTGTTATTGCCAGGTTTAGATCAACATATGTTCATGGATTGCAAAGGCATTTTCACAATCCACACCTAAATTCAATTAAGCGTTTACAACAAGAATTAAAAATTGATATTCACAGATTCTCCCTGTCTAATCCAACTGAGTTTTGAGTGTTTTTGCAAAGAAGAACGGTCAATATTTGTCACATTGCAGCAGTGGAAAGCTGCTAGAGACATACTCTGAAAGACCTGCAGCTTTTTCTGAAAAGTATTGGCTCAGGGGAGATGTGCACATTTACATTTTTTGTTATTTATTAATAAAACCAAGGTAACATTTTTGTTTCACTTCACAATTAGGCAGTTTTGTGTCTTGGTCTAACACATAAATTCCCAATAAAGTTGTTTGACAGTCCATTAAAATATCTTCTGATGTTTCACTGGCAGCCCTTGTAGCTGAGTTTAACTCTGGCAAACAGAAGTGACTGTGACACATTAGACAGATGCGTAGCGTCCTAATTAAGGTCATTAAATTAATTGAGCCATTGCACAGATCAAGGACGAGTAGAATTAACAGTCACTGTCTAAACACATTTGTAAATTAGATACTTACATGTATTATTGTTAATAAGGCAATTTGTGGAGGAAAATTGAGCTATGAGGGAAAATAAAAACAAGCAGCAGGGAATAAAAACTTTGTTTATGCCTTTCAGAGAACATGCATTATCACCGCTTCACGTTCCTACCACTCCACAAGTCTTAAAGTTTTGTATTTGGAGTAATTCTTGTCTATGCTGCAGGCTTTGTTGTATTTGTTGACAGGAAGCGTGGTGTCAGAGTGTAAGCTGCAGATGCTGCTCCATGCCTGGTTGAGTTTGCAGACTACAGGAACTGAAGGACAAAAACAAGGAGGCACACCTGCAGTTTCTGTTAATTTATGAAAAAGGAAACCAAGAATTATTCATATTTAAATGCACCGACTTGAAGGGAGGAGAAATCCCAGCATACAGCTCACACAAACTGGAAGCTTTGTACAGTTGGAGAACATTTTTCTTTATTGGCTTTTTTATGGCATACATGCAGAGCAAAGTTGTTTTGTTTTTTTGTTTTTCGTTTTTGTTTTTTGGGGGGTTTTTGGCTTTTTCCAGTGGGTAAATTCAGACGAATAAATCAGAACGATTTGGACTTGTTCTATCTGAGTGCCCCATTAAACTCGCATTCAGCTGAGCAGCTCCAGACAGGCGCGTTGTTTGTACTCGAGTATTGATTGACCTCCTGCAGGTGACAAAAATGAAGTCTTGGTGCAGCATTATGCCTTTTTAAAGCTGCAAGCGACGGCTGTGTTTTTGCTCAGCCAGAAGCTGTGCGTACTGAAGTGTGTTGCGGCGACGTCGGTGGTTAGTGAGCACAGACAGAGAGCTGGCTCTCCTCTGGTCTTCCTCTGCGAGCTGATGGCAGATGGTTTGTTTGTGCTGGGGGAGAGTGTGGCTTTGATCAGAGACAACAGCATCAAAGGCGTCATTAAACTCTCTTTCTAATCTGGAGCGACAACATACAAGAGGCTTTTAACAGTAATGGGACTCTGGGAAGAAGTCGGTTAAAGCCGCTCCTCCACTGAGCCCAAGGAGACGATGAAGAGTGGAGGAAAAAAAGAATAAAAAAAAAAGGTTGCTCCAGACGTCCTCTGGTAATTTGTCAATGTTTAATGGTTGAGTGAAGCTGAAAGTTAAGAGCTTTGCATGACTTATTATTTTTCTCTCCTCAGGGATCATCTCAACCTTCCTGCACGTCCACCCGTTTGGAGCCAGCATCGAGTACATCTGTTCCTACCTCCAGCGTTTGGACACCAAGGTAACGCTTTGAATCAAAGCTTCCACTGAGGAGCGCTGGAACACTGCTGCCCTTTGGTATAAATCTAGATTACATGCATTTACACAGACGGCGTGTTGGTCCGTACTGCTGGGCTGACATATGGGCTTGGATATTCACTCAAACTTAATCCAAGTGGACCTCCCTAACGCTTTTAGCAGGCTGTTCCACAGAGGTGGATGGATTTACCAGAACAAAATCACTTTAAAGGACAGTTTGACGTCCTCACAGATGCACTCACTTGGCCCCCCGCTGGGAGGTAAATGAGGGGACAACAAAAAAATAGCACACATCATTAAATATTTAGTCCTTCATTGAGAAATGTTCCTCTATTGATGTGATTTTTTTCCTGGAAATTAAAGGATTTAATCACACTCAACAACATTGAGCTAATCATTTTCTTAAAGTTAGAACGCCCTTAAGAGCTGATGGTTTAAACAATTTAGTGGGAATAACTTCAGTGAGATGTTTCTTGTGGCCATCTGCAATCTAATGAAGGTCGGCCCCATTCCTCACTCTCTCCTGCATGTGCAGTCTGCTTCAAAACACCCCTAAGCATGACAGAAAGTTACAGCTGCTGAAATAATCCTCCTGATTCTTAGATTTGTTCAGAACCTGAGAAATCACAGGAATGTACCTTCTCTCATGCCGTAGCATGAATGTCAGCTTGATGCAAAATCAAAACGTTTAGACCACTTATATGGATTTGGAGACACAGCTGATCAGGCTGATTGAGACTCAACAAACATAACTGTACTGTGAAACGGAAACAAACCATAAGGTTCTTCTGAAAATGCAAATGTTTAATATCTGTTGCTATAGCGCTGCAGCCCACGTTATGTGAGGATTTTCATTTTTACATGTTTTAAATGGTTAAAATTATCATAAACATGCATCAGTCTGGATGTTATATCTCCACTGCTGAGGATTTATTTACTTTTCTGCAATCTGACAGTAATATGGTTCTGTTACCTCAATTCAACAAAAATCTGCAACTTTAATCATTTTTCTGATGTGTACAGCCTGTTCCACATCTGGCTTTAATAAATGATTTTTTTTTACGTAATTAGAAGCCTCTTAACGATGGTGAATATTAACATAAAATAATTAAGGGTAGGAATTTGCAGCTCTGTAAAAAAAACAGCGTTTGCCTCCATGGAGCCAAACTGTAATGAAATGTTTACAGTCGTCTGGATCAGGATCTCTCCAGGCGTTCTGAAAGTCTGTCAAAGTATTTCTTAAAACTTTTCTTTTAAACCAGCACCTGAACTTTTCTTTTTCTTGAAGCAACTCGACTTGTATTTTTCTCAAAGGGAAAATGGGTTTTCACAAGTCAAATCCTGACATTCATAACAAGTTATACTAAGCTGAACAATCCACCAACTTCAGAATCCAACAACTTCCTGTTTTCTGATACTTTGATTGCACCAACCAAGGCCAAGACAGCTCCTCATAATACATAAGTATTGAGTCAGGGCCATCTTGGATTTAGCAGAGAAGTTGTTAACACAATCTATTTCAACTTGTTCAATTAAGAAGTACAAAAGATAAGTTCTATTTCTTAAAAGTCATGCTGTTTAGCTACTGCTTAAGATAAAAGTCTGTTCTCTTGTTCTTAGTATACCCACTTGTAATATTTTTATTTGTTTTATTTTATATTTTGGCATATATTACACCTGGTCAGGCAAGAAAAGTCCAATCCGTGGTCAATCCCTGAATCTGGACTCAACCACTATTTACATCTATTCTGAGCAGCAAGAACAGGAAACATGTCGCCCTTTGCTCCAAACCGCTTGTTGTTTAGTGAAAGTCTATATGTCTGTGGTTACAATTTACTGTTAACTGAATGCAAGAAACTTTATTTATAACAGATGCAGATTGTATGTTGTGCTTCACATTTTCCATTTGCAATCAATTGTCAGTAAAAGTTTCTCGCTGAAAAACAAAAACAAAACCCAGTCTGTCTAAATTTTGCATTATTTTTTTGTTTTAGTTGTTGGTTGAATAAAATCAATGCAAGGCTTAAAAATGACCTAAAAGCTTTTTGTTTTGTTTTCAAATGATTGTGTTTAACTTGAATTACATCCCAAATACTTTTTGTTCTGTAGTTTTAGAGTAATTTACCTTTTGAGGACTTTGTTTCTGACTTTAAAAATATTGAACACTTTTCCATTTCGTTGTTGTGGGATTTCTCCTCATGCCAGACTATATTAAAACCGACCCATCAGTCTGTCACTTGAAGCTGAGCGCCATCTCAGCGCCATCTCAGCTTCTGACATTCGTTTTTGATGAAGTTCAGCCACATCATCTCGTCTTTCTGATTCACTCTCATTATGACTCCTCTCTGGCACTTCGATTGAAGCTTTCAAATCACCACCTTTTAGCGTCGCCTCCAAAGAGTAGGGCTAACATTAGTCTCCATCTGTGTCGACAAAAGTATTATTTACCTCATCACTTAGAAATTCAATTTGTCATCTTTAGAAACTTTTCCTTGTCTACTAGAGAAGTTGTTCTTTTCATCACCGGCTTGACTCATTCTCACGTAAACAGTGAGTGTGACGGTCCTCTCGTGCGTTTTTTTTTTTTTTTAATTATTATTCCTCTACTTTATGTTCATGTGTTGGCTTGTGCGCCCACCCACGCTTTTCTGTCTGCATGCGTCTGATTTCTTTTTTTTTTTTTTTTCTTGTGCATCTGTTGTTCCCACGCTGACTCTCCACCACACACACCGTGGAGCCCACAGAGTTTTGTCAATATCCTTGGCTAGACTCCCCAACTACAAGCTCAGTCCTCTACACTTATCTACTGGCTCCACACACACCGCTTCATTGTAAAATGGCAATCTCTTTTGCATGGCGGACCTTTATGTGTCACAGTATGAACACTCACAGATTAATTCAATACACCACAGGTTGATCGTAGATCCTCAAACTGTTCATTTCGACGTGATCATGTGGGATTTCAATTGGCCGGCTAATCCTCACCCCACTCATGTCAGAGGACAGTTTATAAGAGCTGATGTGCTGAAATCAGAGAAGAAAACACGTACGTAGGAGCTGCTCAATGGATGACACATAGAGGTGAAAAGTTTTATTTCACTGTAGTTTAATCATTTTCTCCACAGGAAATGTTTCTGGGTGATGCATTTAGAGGGTTTTCTGAAAACACAGTGGCGTCATCACACTACTAAAATGTCAAAACATAACAAAAATACTTGATCACAGCAACATTTAAGTTCAAGCAAAATATATGATAAGTTGACACATTTATTAGCACCAATGTTAATAACTTTCCAGTAATATTTTTTATGTCATACTGCAGTGCAGCACTGCTGATACAGAAGATTTACTGACCTTTTTAAGCTGCTCTCTAACATTAGTGTAACATGTAGTGTTAGCATGTAGCAGTAGCACAGCTAGCATGTGGCATCATTCAACATCTCCTTATTTCTTGTCTTATTGCCTCACAGAAAAATGGATGACACTTCAACGCTGTTGTGTTTCTGTTGTTGATTTAAAAGTCAAAACTCCACAAGTATAAACGATCCTCTTCTTTTCATAACTTTTGCCACCTTTTAATGGGGCTTGTGTCCCATTAGAAGACACAATTTTGAGGAAAAATCCATGACAGCATTTAGTCCTCCTTTATAAGAGTCCATCACCATGCCAGATCTTGACTTGGCAATATTTGGCAATATTTTCTAAATCTCATAGATAGTGAGGTTGTCAAAGCCTTCAGGTCAACCTGGGATTGTCATAAAGTGCAGGATTTCAGCATGGTGGGTCGTGATTTATTGTCCATTGGCATTTAGCTGGATGATGATGATCAGAAACGATATCTACAATTTTTCTGTCAAATATATTTTTGCACAAGTTGTTTCAGTTAGTGGTCAAATTTGCTTTTGTGGCTCTTTGGGATGAATAGCTGCCCATCTGTGTCTTAGCTGACAGTAAAACTTACAACAGCAAATAAATATAATATTCTGAAAATCGTTTCTAGTTTCGAGTGCAAATATCTTACTACACTTGATGTAAGACAAAAATAACTTACAAGTAACTTATCAACAACATATAGGAGCTTATTTTAAGTACATATAATATTCATGAAAAAGTAATTGTTCCTCTTGCAGATTATTTTACTTAAGACATTTGTCCCATGTTGTAAGTGAAATAATCTGCCAGTGGAATTTGTACTTTTTCTATCAATATTAAGGAATTATGGGCTTGAAAAAAGCTGCTGTCGCACTGAAAAGTTACTCACTAGTTGTCCTTTTTTGTAGATGCACTAGAAATTAGACTAAAAACACTTGTAAATGTTTTTTGTTTTTGAAGTCAGGCAGAAAGCGCCCTTGACATGTGAACTTGTCGTCTGTCTGTCTGTCTGTCTGCAGATTAACCCCAGTGAGGTGGAGGCTCTTCTTTCCCGGCTGCCCTGCACCTTCAGGCAGGAGCTGACTGGCGTTGGAGCGAGTTTGGAGAAACGCTGGAACTTCTGCGGCTTTGAGGGCATAAAGAGCACTTAGGAGCCACAGGTGAAACTTCTGGGACTTCAAGAAGACGACAGGCAACACAGACTTTGTAGCAATGTGAAAGATACAGTATCTAGCTCACAAGTATCAAAGACTCTGTACTGAATCCTGACTGTACAAGGGACACAGAGGACTGATCTCAGATCAAGCGGGAACGTTACATGAGCACTTCAGGGACTGTGTAGGTGGCAGAGACTTTAAACATCATCGCTGTTGAGACCAAGCACCCACGATGGAGTCCTCAGAAGCTTGTTCTCCGAGTTCCTGTGCATCTGCAAAATATTTTTAGACATGATGACTCCCTGGGAGTCACAGAGGAGCACCAGTTTCTACCGTCACTGGATCATCACGTAGTTTTTCCCGCAGGAGCAGAGCGTGGTGCGTTTGGAGTCGACACGTGGCTCTGTATGGTATCAGGTCTACAGGGCTAATCCAGGAGGAGATGAGGGTGTGTCCTCCCGACCCGTCGGCCTCCTTCTCTTCTCTTTTTGCTGTTGCCGGTTTGTAACATAGATCAAAAACGAATATATTTCTTCATTTTCTGTAAAGGCTGTCAGCAGTTGCATAGACTCATTTGTTGTAATACACTGTAAATGCTTGGATGATATTTTTGAATATAAAAGACATTTGAATATAAAGAAAATAGCAAAGTGTCTGTATTTTTGTGCATCTGACGAGCAGGTAGAGGGGTTTGTGTGACTGATATGCACAAGACAAGTAGGCTACCTCTAAGTTTGTGCTCATTCTTGCTTGAAGAGCTGTGTTTTTTTCTCGTTTCCTTTATCTATCAGGAGCTGTACTCAGAGCTGGGTTTAGAAGCTTACATAAGGGCATTTGTGTCTTTCAGAAGCCAATTAAGCCCGTCTGTCAGCCTGGCGAAAGGCAGAACGTTCGCATCACACTTAAGTGGGAAGCACACCTAGGGGATCGTGTTAATGATGTTTAATTGGAGAGGCAGTTGGTGTGTGTGCTTTCTGGCACCGAGTGAACAGCAAACTGTATTGTTTGTGTACTGTGCCTGCATCCGTGTATTAAATGGTTCTGTCGCTCTTTATGGACTGGGGGAAGTCGTCTTCTGCACCTCCAGCAGATAGAGCGCTCACCAGCACCAGGACCGGAGGTTCCCCCCTCGCCGAAAACCCAGCCGAGCGTTCTTAATGCGCCGCCACTGGGCCGTGGGGCGGCATGCTCTCCTCCCCGATTGCTCTGAGAAACAAAGATTTATTATAATGTGTGATTTGCTCTCATTTAGCCTCCTCAGACTCATGCAGTCATTGCTTTTGAAAAATTAGCGCCTCTGCATATTATTCTTCTAGCTCAATGTAATGGCCATTACTTGCCATTTGGACAAGCTATTATTTAATTGTTTAGGATGCCCATTGGCTGGGCTTTACAGCCAGCTGCTCTTCCTGGTGTCCATCATTAAAAAAACACAACACAGAGTAGAAATCTTTCAATAACAGATTTAACATGCATATCAGTAAATTTAACCATTCCAATTAAATGTATGTTGCTCCTCGAAAGCTTTTCAGCTACTTTTTAACTTTGCGTGAGCATTGCATCATTTTATAATGTTGTTCCCTTATCAAAAACATACCTGGAATGTTGCCTTGATTCCTTCATGCATGTTTGAGAACTTTTTTTATTTTGTCACAGCAATCATTCGGCTGTGCACAACGCCTGGTTGGACCTAGCACCACCTTCAAGGACGCAGCTCCTCTCACAGCTGCAATTTCAGCTCCTCCAGACTAGCCAGCAGCAATTAGCAAACATCTTATGTAACTACCAATCTTATGAGTTCATTATACAGATTACTAAACGTTGTTAAATGGTGAATAGAGGAGTGATGTTTTGAATTCTTAAAGTCGGAGTTTTAGAAAGAGCAGGAGCTCTTAAAGAGACAGAGGCCCAATTTCCAGGCATTCAATTACAAAGTAAAATTTCCTTAAAGTCATATTTTATATAACATTTTTATAATGACTGTGATATGAACTTAGTTTTATCACAATAATTTGAGGTGCTATTATGGTAACAATAAAAGTGGTTGTAAAAACTATAAATTTTTTTAGGTACCTGTGTGACAAACATTCCTATTTACAACATGTTTCTTTAAGAAATGAGTCATGTAAGGATGTGTTGTTTATATCACTATACTGAACATCATAACTGCATTTAAAAATAATAATCCTGACAAAAAGACCTTTTTATTAAAAATGTACATTTATTGTGAAAACAATAATTAAAAATGATCATGAGAAATACGTCACGATAAATTATACTCGATACAATAAACGCCCACCCTAATCAGCTCATGTGGGAGAATATATAGGAATGGACAACTATTACGCATGCACTCAATAAATCTGGACTTTATGGAGGAGTAGAAATACAAAAACCCACTTTTGAATGTGAGGCTTAAGGAGCCATGTTGAATATTTTTTCATATAACATGTAGGGGTACGGCATCAACATAGAGGCCAAAAATTGTTAGTTGGTTCTGGGTTTGAAGTTGTTCTGCATAGAGTTAACATGTTGCCAAGAGTTTTTTCTGTATTCCTCCTATGGTCCAATATACTGTATGCAACTGTTGCCCTCATGTATGAGGTTATAGGTGGATGGTTTCCTCCATGTTACTCTGTGATGGACTGGTGACCTGTCCGGGTTTCTCGCCCTGTTAGCCAACCAGCCACTCCCCAAGCTAAACATTCAAAAAACCTTGACAATTATTCATCTCTGAAATCCCAGTGAGATGCACTGAAGTTCATGGTTGTGAGTCATGTTAAATGTAAAAGGTATGAATGTTTTTATATGGCACAGTATGAGCAAAATAACTCCCACTTTCTCTTTTTTATGTAACCCGTGCTGCAGTTATTTGTGGTTGTAATGATGTTACTGAAGGACATGGAGGTTTATGTCCACATGTTTCCCGTTTCTATCGGCCTGACAGAGCACTTGGGATTGTTGCGAGATGTTGTCTGTGCACCGCTACGCTTCCTCTCCACGCTGTATGAGCCGAGCTCAGCAGAACATCCCCCAATGACAAACTCCAGCACACCTCACACCGACCTCTTCCTTCCCCGACGCGCTTTACCTTTCTGCTCTCACTGACACAAACAAAACACCTATACGGAGCTTTCGTGTTTTTCAAAAGCTGCTTTTCTGTATAGAGTTTCCTCCCAGCTGAGCTGCCATCCCCACGCGCTGATAGACTCGGGGCATTCACAGTTTATCTCCTTTACAGCTGTCTGTGACGGGAGGATGAAGACACAAACATGCTTGTGATCGCGCTTTAGGTTCTCCGGCATCACATGAGGAGGTAAACAAAGACTAATTAAATCCATCGGCAGTCCCCGGTGAGCGCCCCTCTCCATTTGCTGTTGCCTTCTCATTACTGTGACACAGTGAGGAGTCTCCTCGTTAATTCAATTCAAGGTGTATGCAAGCAAAAGGAGGCAGATCACCTCCCCAGCAGTGATTATGCCAGAGGTCTCTTTCCTTGTAAAAGTCCTCTGAGCGATATAAGAGGATGTCCTCAGGCATTTGCTGATGTTAAACTCGAATAACCTCTGCTCCCCAAATCCTACATTTCAGGTTATTTGTTGTTTTAGACGCAGATTTCCAGGAGTTTTTGCTACTTTTTTTCACATTTGTCACGTTACAACCACAAACTTACATGTATTTTGTTGAACTTTTAGGTGATGGACCTTAATAAAGTTAATTACCGTGAAGTGATACTTAGTTGTTTGTTTTTGTGAATGTAAATCTAAAAATATAAACTGTGGCCTGAAGTTGTATGTTTCAGCTCCCTGAGCTCTTCTTTAGAACATCCTATCTCTGCAAACGCAGCTGCAGGTCATTTGGGATATTTCTCTTCCACCTTTACACATCGGCGTACTGAAATCTTTGTAATTGCTCTCTAACTCAGATTGTTTGATCTAAACCACTTCCCAAAATTTGATTAAAAAATACTCTGTTTATCCCTACATTTCAAAGGGAAAGTAAATGATGTCATAACTCATGTCATCCAAGTAGCTTCAAAGAGTCATTGTGGGTGGTGATCTCCAGTAACAGTCAGTCTTGTAATGAATCAGAAGAGGCCTCTGACTGAAGCCTGTTGCTGTATGACAGTTTCATGACTGTAATGATGTGTTAACAACTCAATATCAGGACAGCAGACGAGACTTCGTTCATGCCCCTTTTCTTCCATAAAGCCCGGCTTTGTGACCTGCATTCCTATCTTCTGGTCTGTCTGTCGAGTTCACAGCTACTTGCTATTTTATGTTGGTTACCACATAAAATCCCAGTGTAAAAGAGTTATGCTTGCTTCATGTTGCGGACGGATTGAACTGGATGTATGATAGGTCCACTTGGCTGAGATCTTAATACTCCAGCTATACTTAATTACTTTTTTTCTGCTCACGACGGCTACTTAATTATGATCACGGCGCCTCTTGAGTGAGCAGATGAGATGGTGTCTTTGTATTCACCATGCGGCCCAGAACACGATAAACAAAGACCCCTGGAAGAGGATTAAGAGAACATAGAGGGGCTTCACCTCTAAGCTTGTCCACATTAAATTCACAGGCCCACAGGTTCACAGTTGAGGAGTTTGAACACATTAAGCACCATCTCCCTGCCCACTCTGCTGCTGCTTTGGCTGTCAACAGATAAATCAATGAAAGTGGCTCAAACCGCTCTGTGACAGGAAGTGATGAGTCAACAGCTCCTCCTGTTGAGCTCAACAGCAACTACACTCACTTCTGAGCTGCTTCAGACCAGGACCAGGTCTGATTCACACTGAGAGGAGGGCTGTCCCAAGCATGCTAATTCAGGTTTCTTATACATTTTATTATCCCACAAGCTGTTAAAACTCATCATATTTCCTCCTCCACAGCCACTCGAAGCAACATCTGATCTGTCTTTTCTATACATATTGTTCCTATATGGCTGAAAAACTGCAGAGTTTCAGCTCAAATATATGTGGATGGTGTTACAGTAACCGCTCTAGACTGTTCTCCATGGTGTCTGGGGTTTTAAGCTGCAGATTTCAGTGGAGCATGTCGTGCTATGCATCCTTCATTTCTCTGTCTGCCTCCTTCCTTTCCTCCCACTGTAACCTAAATGGATCCCCATACAAAGCAGGCAGGAGCTGAAAGCACGCCGTGAATGCCCATAAGGTATTTGCACCCGCTTAGCAGGCTCCCTGTAACATTAAATGCCTCCCTGCAGGTGAGAAGAATTGTACGAGTTAAGTAACATTTGCCGGAAAATCTTCCATTATACATCAATACTGTCATTGAATTCCTCCAGAAACGGTCTATGATTTAAACAGCAAGGTCCTTCACTTACTGAAGCTGGCGGGTTTGATTGGTGCTTGATCTGAATGTCAGCGCAGTGTGACTCATGCCAGCCTAGGTGGGAAAGGGCCCGTCGCTCCTAACGAGCGTCACGCTGTTGTGAACGGAGGGGACCTTTAGCAGAAAGGAACTGACACCAATTATCTGCACAGGTAAAGGTTCATTTCTATTTGTGTGTCTAGAATTGCCAATCAATCAAGTGTGGACAGTTTGGTACTTTTACATAGCTGAAGAAGAGGAACTCCCCTAACCTGAGAAACATTGAAAAATAGAAATTAAATGCAGTTATCTTGCTCCTCTGTAATCTCTGTTTTTGGTATTTTATGTGGCAGACTGAAGTTGAAGAATGATGGTTTTCATTATATTTTACACATGAAAATATATTGTGGTGGATATTTCTATTCAGTCCCATTTACTGTGGTAATTTAAAATAAAATCAATTCATTTATTTCCTTTCAGCATTCACCTAATTAGTGAATATAGCACCCGTGTGTGCGTTCCACACTTTCCAGATGTTCACTATAAATTCAGCTGCTCTGTGAAGGCTGCAGGTTTGTTGGAGAACAAGAAACGTAGCAGACAGGTCAGGTGATAAACATCTGGAGAAGTTCAAAGTAACATTTAAACATTTCATATTTCTCCTAACATTTCAAATATGTCATGATGATATCAAAATTCAAAAGACTATTCAGTGTCCAAATCTGGAAGAGGCATACATTTAAATATTTGCTTTTGTTGTTGCAATAAAAGATGCTTCGAGGAAGTTTTGTCTCCAGGACGCTGAATACAAATGCATGCCACACTTTCCAGATTTTTCCGAAAACATAAATGGGATTAAATACTTTTGCTAAGCAAGTTTGACAAATTTTGCAAACTGATGTGAAACCTTTAGCGCTGCTGTCTCTTAATCTTTTGTAGATGGCAAGATTTTTAAAAACGATACAATTGAACACAACTATCAAATGTTTGTATTATTTTATATGTTTAAATAAAGTATGCAGAAATAAAGACTGACCATAACCCTGTGAGACCTTTTCTTTAGGACATCAGGTCATGCTTAGTGGGTTCGGTATTCTCTCTTTCTGAGGATATGAGGGATATTTGAGAGCCTGAGTCTCTTCCCAGTCATGCTGATGATTGCTGGGGGTGAGAAGCAGGTTAGGCACGTCTGCATGACACTAAAAATGACAAGTGAAACACGCTGGAGAAGAAGCACTTTCCTCCCTGCTGTTTGGATTAATTACATCACATCTGTGATGTATGAGTGCCTTTGTCAGTCAAACCTATTGAGATTTGTTAAGGCGTCGTTGCATTTATCATACATTAAGCCTCTGTAAGGATCTAATTATCTTTTATTGTAAATATGAAGGTGTTTTCTTGTCTCTGAAAGTAAGTGCAAACACCTGTAAGGCAGTGAAGGCTGCAAACTGAATTAATCGATACATCAGGAATCCTGTCTGGAATATAAATAGTGTTCTTCAAATATTATTCAACTGAGGAGACATTATTTTAGGGCGGGAGGTCAGAAAAACACCAAATACACTGGGTTTCTTTGTTAGAGAAAGGAGATTAAATTGTATCCCTGTTATTCACATTTTAAAGTTAATCATAAATCATTAATCTTTTTTTCAGAAAGTTCCTCTCCACTGGAGTTGCTGACAGAATGACCTAATATTAAATACGGAATTACCATATTATGCCCTTTTGAATCGGTTAATTTGAATCTCATGCAGAATGTTTTTAAAGCGAGTCCCAGATTGCCAGCTGAGCTGCAGCTGCTGTCCACATTTGTTTTGTTTTTTTCTGTTCTCTGTTCAGTGTCACATTCAGAATCACATTGCAATCATGCTGCTGTACGCCTCCTCAAATCAACAAGGTCTTTTCTGAGATATAAAATGTCATTTCCTAATTATTCCATTTTTTTCATACTCTTGTGTCTAAATGGATTTATTTGTTTTCGTGACCTTTTAAAGATCCAGATCTAATCAGATAATCCTCAGTATTTAGTTGGTGTTTAATATAAAAAAAATCTCAATAAGTTTTCAAACAGGCCTGAGGGAGTGATGTGGCTGAAGTAAAAAAAGCTGTACTTTGTTGTCTAGTAATTAAAAAAAGAAAGAACTCATTAATGTTTATGAAATAAATGATAAATACAGCATAAAATTAAGAGAGTATAAAATTCTACACAAATTATATATTATTGAAAATGATGGGTAAATAGAATTTAGCATGACGTTAGCCACAGTGGTAGCTCAAATATGCCAACACTATATATTTCATGCTGATTTATTAATTTTCTGTTACTTTAGATTGGAAAAATGCAACAACAGCTTATAAATTAAAACTCTTTTTTGATACATTTTAGAGTCACATTTAGGCGAAACCTGAATTAGAGTGAAAAAGACTTCAGGCTACACTAATTATTTTAGACAGCCGGACTTTTTGGATAGCTGGATAGATACCGTACTCCTTTTGTTTTGTATATTATTTATATGTTAAATAATTGGGCGTTAATCTTCATTCTGGCTCTGGCATCATCAGCGATTGTAAACATGAACTCATCCCGTGAGGGAATGGTAAGACATTCTTTGTTGTGAACCTTTAATCTGTGCCAGTGGATGTAAAGTTTGACGCCGATTTGCCACTTTCACAATCAAAAATGACCTTTTGCAAAAATTAAACTATCTGACATTTTCTGGGAAATTTGTGCAAAGTGACTACTGCTGCAAGAGACAACAAACTGTCCTCTTTTGACCAGCCTGACCACCCTTTTTCTGCTCCTCCTTCCCCTTTTTCTCTCTCCGAGTCTGACTCTAGTGATGATGACGGGAACAATTTGTTTTTATTCACTGATATTTCTCATGACTTGCAGTAAATGGTGCTGTCTGACCTTTTCTTGTCCACAGAGGTAACTATCAAAACTTTATAATAATGCATTGGCACCATGTGAGACATACTGTAGGACTTTGAAATAACATGGGTTTTTTTTTTCATAATTTTTATTATTAATGGTTCTGGATTCAGGTCTTTTCTTAGCCTATGTGAGACCCTGACTAGGAAGACAGTAATAAATCTGTTACTCCTAATTTGTAAGGAACAATCCCTTCCAAATGTGCATCATAAATTTGAGCGAAGACTTTACAGAGCACATTGTTTCTATTTCTGTCTTCATGAAAAGCACAGAGACGCAGACATTTTTAAAACTGAGCTATTTTTACAATAAGAACCCCCATTAAAGTTCTGCTGAATGTTCAGGTGGGCCCTTTGACTGAAATATCAGTAGCCGTATGATATCGTCAGTATATTCATTAACATGTTCATTTTAGGTTCTTTTTCCAGTGTGATCTCTTTTATGGAAGAGATGAAAGACCCACTTCCAGTGGTTTTATTTATAGCCAACTGTGCTGATTTTTTTTCTTTCAGAACTATAAGCTGCTTTATTTGATTTTTTTATGGTTGCTACAGACATTTATAGTTGCCAGGTAACATGTGAATCTTGTCAGTGCGCCTGTCTGGTGGCCTTTTACGTTTCAAACAGCTTCAAATATTTGAGTTTCTCTAACATTTTGTTTTACAACCACCTGCAGAACTGCTTCCCATCTGCCTTTTCTCAATATTAGCTTTGCTTTGTCTTGCATTAACCAGTGCTCCAATTAATTGTACTTTCCATTCAACTGGCTGCCAGACAAACTTTAAGGAACATTTCAGGATGTTTGAAACAAGTAATATCAAAGCCACGGCAGATAACTCTCCTGTTCACATAGCATGTGCTCCCGTACATATTCCTTCTATTTTTCTTTCTGTCACCGTTAAGTTGTAACTTTTAGTGTCTGACAAAGATAATCTAAGTAAATGAAAACGGCACAATCCAAACTGACTTTATGTGAAAAACTAATTGGCTAAATGAGTAGTTGTGCATCCATTGGTTAGAAGAAATGTCAATAACTCTTTTATATCACTGTGGAGGAATTTCGGCCCATTCATCTTTGCAGAATTGTTTGTTTCTGCCCCATTTGAAGAAATGTATTGTCTCTTTAAGATCATGCCACATTGTTGCAAATTACATTTATTTTGAATTTATCACTGTCCAGCAGGAAAATACAAATGTCTTAAGGTCACCAACCGATAGCCAAACTTTCTTCTTCAAGATTTTTGAAATAGAGAGAAATCTCTTAAGTCTTGCTGGTCTTGAATCAGCCAAAGAGCCTCCAAGCATCATACCACTTTCCTTGACTAGATGACAATTTATTTGGTTGAAGTACTATTCTCTCTAAGCTAGATGTTGCAAACTCTCTGTGTTTGACCAACTAAAACCCTTAACTAATTGAAGAAGTCATCTATTAACTGTTTCAAATGCAACTTTTCATCTAAGTTCACATTCAAAAATCCTGAAAAACCAGGCAAATTCTGCTACTATAGCATAATTAGCATGTATCTGTCTCTTACCACTATGCAAAAATACTGATTGCTTTCAGATAAGATGGAGCTACTTTAGCATTTTCAGAAATTTAGCAAATTTATTTCAACCAGAACTTTGTTTGTTGTCATTAAAAGTCCCTCGGTTTTCTGTCAGTCGTTAGTCAGCTTGATCAGGATCTCAGGTACACATTTAAGCAAAAAAATCAACAATTATATGCAGAGAGCTTTCACTCTGAACCTTCACTGACCTTGCAAGCTACTTCTAAAGTTACCACCAGAGGTTTCGCAAAATCCACCAGCACTTCCAACTACACACAATTAAACTCAGTAACTAGGAAATCATGCATTCATAGCAAAAAAATTGTTTTATATCATTGAGCGAAAAAAGTCTCTGAACAGGTGATACATACACAGTATAAGAAAAGCTTTTTCCCAACCTTCACCCTGTGGATTGAAACAGTGAAATCCCTTCCTAATTAAATATATGCTTCCTTGCACCTAAGACGGCAACGCTTGCACCAGCTGCACAACGTAAACACACCAAGGTCGAGTAATTGAAATGTGCAGTGCTGCGGCTTGAACGTGAGTTTTAATATTAATGCATATCGGCAGCTCAACAAATCAAGCTGTCTTATGTATTTATCTACTCAGAACATGATAGTATTGTAAGAAAAAAACCTTTCTACTCTCTTTTCAAATGCTGTTAAAAAAATGACTTCTTCTGAAGTTTTGCATCCACAAGTACCTTGTCATTGCCACAAACATCAGCAATGATTAAAGTATGGGACATTCCCATTTTTAGATGTTGCCCTGAACGGAAAGGCCATATTAGAAGAGAAAGTTTAATAACTTTTAGTAGCTCCTAGACTTAGATAGAAAAACGTTATACACCTTAAATCTACTTATAAAAGATTCAGTACCCTTCATTCATCGAACATATCCATCAGCCACAGCCCAGTTCTCCCCTAAATCATGAAGCAGAGGCAGAAAAGCAGAAATAGAGGGACTTGTGCTGTGCTCTCGCCTGAACCGTGGCTTAGCTTTTATCTTAAGTGTCTCAGGGGGTTGATAACACAGTCCGCATTCAGAGCATTGATTGCAGAAGTTCTGCAAATTTCCCAGCTCAGTAAAGTGAGACCCTATCGATGGTTTTCTTCGCAATTCCAACTATTGCTTTTTTTCTGTCTGCTGGTCATGCAGGGACGGCTGGTAGCAAGTCTGCCACATTACACCTTAAAGATGTTGAAGGATTAAAAAATGGCATCTAAAAACGGTTTATGTTACACAAATTTTATTATGTGTAACTTGGTCCTTTTTCCTCACAGATGGAACAAAAGGGTTCCCTGAATGACATATGTACTTTTTTTTTCACACTTTGATATTTGGTCCGACAGCTTTAAATTAATTGGACTCTTTGTTGAGAAAAAGAAAGCTGCACTTTTTTCCCTGTGTCAATTTCAGGCAAATGTGAGGATAAAAGTAGAGAATAGTTTGAAGAAGAAGTAGAGTATTTATTTTATGTACATACAAAGGTCCCAATACAAACTGCATTATAAAATTTCTTTAAAATGTCCAAAGTTTTGGGCCTGATGACCTTCTGTGCTCACTGAATAAACATCTTCTTATATAAGTTGTGGATTGTTTGATGTGTTTATGAGCAGAGAATATATTTGCCCCCCTTCAGTTCAAGGTTAAGTCAACATTTTCATCCTTCTTGTGATTCAACAATGGTGGGACCACTTTTGCAATAGTGGAGCTAACTTTTTGTTTAGCACGTTTGCTTTCTACATTCTGTGTACTTTCTTAGATCTTTAAACACTCATATGGAACTTCCAGGGAACCTTTTCAGAACATTCAGGTATTTTCCTGCATAGTGTAGGATGCTTTCCTCATATGGATGACCTTCCTGAAACATACATGGTCCTTTCAAATACTTTCAATAGTCTTATAAGATACTTACTGGATCATATAATGTACTTTCTTTCATGATTCCCTACATTTTTAAGATGCTTTTTCCAGTTTTTCCAGTGTGCTTTCCTGGATTCTGAACTGTTCTTTTCCAGAACTTATAGGTCCAGTACTTATTCAGTCAATGTATGCCGTGTCCATGTGGTAAAACCCCTGCCTGTACATTTATTATTAATGTGAGATGCCTTTAAATTACAGCAGCCGTATGAATACTCTAAAATGTTTATGGAATATATCGTCATGTAAAGTAGGCAATTACAATGTCAGATCAATGCAGCTTCCTGGAAGATGTTATTGTCCATTCCCCAGATGGACTCATCAGGGTCTATGGTTACTGTATCCAGTGCAGTCCAGACATGGCCATTAAAAACTGCTAGACAAATTCTATTTCCAATCTCATCACCAGTAAGACATCATGTTCTTTTTAATGTTAATAGATTATCTGACCAACACACCTATTCCCTCAGATGTGTCTGCTGTCTGTGAAGTTCCTACTACTGGTAGGTCTTTACTTAAGAGGTAGCTGCTGTATATGACTGGGCAACAGAAGAGGAAAAAATATCTATACTTTCATCCTTCCAAGAATAAAAAAAGTATTTTTTTTTCTTTGCACAGCTTCTTGAAAACTTCCATGAATGAAAATGCCAGAGTATTTAAATATTATTTAAAGATTTCCAGCCTTTTTACTTCTAAATCCTTGTGTTTTGATGTAGTGGTGGTCTATATTTATAGAGGAAGAGCTAAATCTGGCTCAGAGGTTTGCATATCCTCATTATTAACATGGAATTCATATTATTTTGATTTTTTACTAAATCTTTTGTGAGTTCAATGGAATGGCTGTACAACATACAACTTCAGTGAATCTTAAAAACAAGTTTGAATTTGCTGTGATCTTTCTTTATTTGAATCTATTTCTTTTGGATGTTGCACCAATTCATGTGCTTTTTGTGTATTTTTATGTATATTTCAAGCAAGATATTTGAATCCTACTCTCATCAGAAATACTAAAATTGGTTGGTTTCATGCTACAGACATTTTCAGGGGCTTAAGGTTATTACAGATAGTTAATTTTATTCTGTTTGATCCTTTTTCAAACCAGTTTTGATGTGTTTTGGGGTTTATTGTCCAGTTGTAAAACCTGTCTCAAAGGTACAGAAATCTAGCTGTTGAGCTGAGACGATGTTTAAAGCTAACCATAGACCTTCAATATCAACTTTCTGCAATTCACAGGAATTAAAACTGACCTTCCACATAATAAGCGCCATGTCCAGAGTGAGATTGACAAATAGCAAGAGGAAGCTAGAATCAAACCCACAACCTTCAGTTCACAAGACACTGAAGGCTGTGGGTCCACTACTTGTATATTTTGCTTCTCAATGAAAACTCAGATATTTAAATTTAATAGTTTAAATTTAGTAATGGAAATATTAGGGTTTATTGATTTATTTTTAAAGAGGAAAGAGGTTCAAGTTAGACACATACAAATATTAAATAATATAAATACACTGTTTCTGACAGAGCAACTTTCCTCACTGTGCTTTGTTAACTACTTCTTTTCAGGAGAAGTTAACAAAGCACAGTGAGGAAAGTTGCTCTGTCAGAAACAGTGTATTTATATTATTTAATATTTGTATGTGTCTTGAACATCAAAAGGTTGTCTGCAGGATTTGGAGTCGCTGATCCCTTTTTTGTTTTGAGCCTTGAAATGTTTGTGTCCTCATGCATTTCAGATTTTTTGTGGTTTTATTTTATTTTATTTTTTTACATATCCTGTCCTTAGACTTTTTAACAATTGTTAATGTAATCCTCAATGTATGGTATGAATTTTAACTATGTGCCCAAAACACTGCTTTTTGAGTTTGTGTACAGCAACATAGGAACAACAAACATCTTAATTCTACTAATTGGTAATTTGTCTGTTTGACTGTTCAGTGAAGGCTTCAGATGTTTGTTAGAAAACAGCAGAAGACAAACAGCTCTATGAAGACCAATGAGACACCAGAGGGATCAGGGATAATGTTCTACAGAAGTTTTGAAGCAAGGTTAGATTATAAAACAAAATTCCACTCTTTGAACATTTCACAAAGAACTGAAGTACACTATTAATGCTGGTGGTGTCTGCATTATGCAGAGGAATTTTCATCTGCAGCAGATGGAGAGTGTTTGCAGACACTCTTCATCCCATTACACTGAGGTTGAGCTATTTTACTTACAAGAATGACTGTAGATCTGAAAAACTGCAGTGACGTCTAAAGACACGCTATTGCAACAAAAGCAAAAGAAGGCTCTACAAAATATTCACCGACAAAGGTTAAATAGATACTGTGTGCATTTTTAAAATACATACAAGTTATCTGATTTTAGATAAGAACAAAACGGCAGTTGAGTAAAATTTGTAACCTTTAAAAACATTCAGTTATGATTTTAAAGTCAGCCCTTCCTACTTTTAAGATCTGTCGAATTTATATTTACTCTATTTTATTTATTTATTTATTTTTTTATTTTTTCTTTACCTCTCCTCGGGCTGCCACCTTATCGTGGTGGAGGGGTTTGAGTGCCCCAATGATCCTAAGAGCTATGCTGTCGGGGGCTTTATGCCCCTGGTAGGGTCACCCAAGGCAGACAGGTCTTAGGGGAGGGACCAGACAAAGTGCAGCCCGAAGACCCCTATGATGACCACAAACTTTGGTTCTCGTGTTCCCTCGCCCGGACGCGGGTCACCGGGGCCCCACTCTGGAGCCAGGCCTGGAGGTGGGGCACGTTGGCGAGCGCCTGGTGGCCGGGCTTTAACCTATGGAGCCCGGCCGGGCTCAGCCCGAAGAAGAAACATGGGACCCTCTTCCAATAGGCTCACCACCTATGGGAAGGGCCGCAGGGGTCGGGTGCATTGTGTGATGGGTGGTGGCCGAGGGAGGGGGTCCTGGCGGTCCGATCCTCGGTTACAGAAACTGGCTCTTGGGACGTGGAATGTCACCTCTCTGGTGGGGAAGGAGCCGGAGCTGGTGTGTGAGGCTGAGAGGTTCCGGCTAGAAATAGTCGGTCTCACCTCGACACATGGCTCTGGTTCTGGAACCAGTCTCCTTGAGAGGGGCTGGATGTACTTCCACTCTGGAGTTGCCCACGGTGAGAGGCGTCGAGCAGGGGTGGGCATTCTTGTTGCCCCCCATCTCGGCGACTGTACGTTGGGGTTCACCGGTGAACGAGAGGGTAGCCTCCCTCCGCCACGGGTGGGGGGACGGGTTCTGACTGTTGTTTGTGCTTACGGGCCAAATGACAGTTCAGCTTACTCCACCCCTTTTTGGAGTCCTGTGGGACTCCGGAAGCGGCTGATGGGTACCGGTGGGCGGCGGCTTGCAGCTCTGGCGGTTGCTGAGGCAAAAACTCGGGCGTGGGAGGAGTTCGGAGAGACCATGGAGAAAGACTTCCGTATGGCTTCGAGGCGATTCTGGTCCACCATCCGGCGTCTCAGGAGGGGGAAGCAGTGTAGCACCAACACTGTTTACAGTCGGGGTGGTGTGCTGCTGACCTCGACTCGGGGACAGTGTGGGTCGGTGGGCGGAGTACTTCGAAGACCTCCTCAATCCCACCAACATGCCTTCCATTGAGGAAGCTGAGCCTGAGGACTCTGGGTTGGGCTCTCCAATTTCTGGGGACGAAGTCGCCGAGGTAGTTAAAAAGCTCCTCGGTGGCCGGGCCCCGGGGGTGGATGAGATTCGCCCGGAGTATCTCAAGGCTCTGGATGTTGTAGGGTTGTGTTGGCTAACGCGACTCTGCAGTATCGCATGGACATCGGGGGCAGTTCCCCTGGATTGGTGCAGCGTCCGCCGTGCAGCGTCCGCCGTGAAGTGGACGCTGTACCGGTCCATCGTGGTGAAGAGAGAGCTGAGTCAAAAGGCAAAGCTCTCGATTTACCGGTCGATCTACGTTCCTACCCTCATCTATGGTCATGAGCTTTGGGTAATGACCGAAAGAACGAGATCGCGGATACAAGCGGCCGAAATGAGTTTTCTCCGTAGGGTGGCTGGGCTCTCCCTTAGAGATAGGGTGAGAAGCTCGGTCATCCGGGAGGGACTTGGAGTAGAGCCGCTGTCCTCCACATCGAGAGGAGCCAGTTGAGGTGGCTCGGGCATCTGGTCAGGATGCCTCCTGGACGCCTCCCTGGTGAGGTGTTTCGGGCACGTCCCACCGGGAGGAGGCCCCGGGGAAGACCCAGGACACGCTGGAGGGATTATGTCTCTCGGCTGGCTTGGGAACGCCTCGGGATTCCCCCGGAGGAGTTGGAGGAAGTGGCTGGGGAGAGGGAAGTCTGGGCCTCCCTTCTTAAGCTGCTACCCCCGCGACCCGACCCCGGATAAGCGGCAGAAGATGGATGGATGGATGGATGGATTTTTTCTTTATTGTTCACAATAACATTTGGTTGAGAGTGTGATTACAGTCTACAAACGCTATTCAAAACGGTGTATTGTTCTCCCACAGTGTTAATTTGATTTTTGAGAGCAACTCAGATTTACTGAATACAATAATTTGAAGTCAATGGGAGTTTATTGCGTGTGTGTGTGTGTGTGTTGGGGGTCGTGTGCATGTGTGGATTCAAGTGATATCAGCAAAAATCAGTGTTGTATAAAGTACTGAAATCTCGGAGTCAAGTAAAAGTATAGGTACCGCTCCAAAATATGACTTTGGTAAAAGTAAAAAGCTTTATTTTTAATTTTGGTAAACTTGTAAAATACACTTAAAATAATGAACACAACCAAGTGCAGGCAAAATGAAACCTGCTAATAGATAAACCTGCAGCATCATTTAGTTAAGAAAATTAGGTGCTTTACCTAAACCACAAGGTTTAAATAATTAATAAGAGAAAAAAATAAATAAACTTGTAATCCAAAAAATACAATAATCCATGAAACAGCCAACACTCAGTACGTTCTGATGACGTCACCACATCGCGCAACTCTCTCTCGGTGCGTCACGATCCGGAAACAATAAAGCTAATTGAAAATAAAGCCGGGAAAATGTTTGAAAATGACAGATAAGGATTAATGTGAACTGAAGCAGGGAACACCGCGTGGGACCCACGATGAACCGCGCCAGTTTAAACTGCAACAAAACGTAAGTTAGCGATTGCGTGTGTTAGTGTGTGTTTGTGTATATTTGTGTGTGTTTGCGTGTGTTAACGCGACTCTTTAATTAGGTTGTAACTCGTGACGCTCCTCCGTCATAGTAACGAGTAACGAAACCACACATTGAAAATGTATCGGAGTAAAAGTATGCAATTAAGTTCGGAAATGTAGTGAAGTAAAAGTGAAAGTTATCAAAAAATTTTCTTACTCGAGGAAAGTATGAAGTACTCCAAAATATACTTAAGTAAAGTAGTGAAGTATTTTTACTTCGTTACTATACAACACTGGCAAAAATTCCCTGAACTTTGAAAGAATACTAGAAACTCGACTTGGTCTAAATCCTTCATGTTCAAACAAATGCGTTGAAGCATTACTTTTTCAAATTTGCTTTAATGATTAATTTATTCAGTACTTGTAGCTTTTTTCAATATTTGTATTTAATGAGTTTTCAAAGAAAAAACAACAACTATAAAACCAAAGGGTTTATGCAAAGTGTTTGTCCTTTTCATTTCGTCTGCTCTTCCTAGACACGCAATTCATTAATTCAGAGGATAGCCAATCACGTCTATTGTTTTCCTTAACTACGTCAGGGAGTAACCAATCAGATTCCCTATCACGTTTTCTGCTCCGCCCATTGTTTTCCTTTCCGTTACCAGGGGTGACCGCTCAGCAGAGTTACCGGTTGGCGGAGCCGCTGTTACATCAGAGTGAAGCCGGGATTTCCTCTCCCCCTGCCGGGCTGTGTGACAGCCTTAGGTCGTTATGTGACGGAGGAGCAGAGCCGTGGACACCGCTGGGAGGAAGCAGCACGCACTACATACACGTGAGGCGGAAAGTTTGCCATGTTCAGAGCCAGTGTTTTCATCTGAGGACCCGCGGCGGCTGTGAAGGAGATGTGTCCGCACGCCGTCGGAAAAGTTTGAAAAGCTAACAGAGGAGGCGTCATGATCATCTTCCGCTGCTTTTCTTGATTTTCAGCACGTTTCACATCTGAACTGCTACCAAAGCGTTTTACTGGCGGAACTAAAAGTAAGTGATAACAAGTGGAAATGTACAGCACTCCAAACAACTGTTAGCCAGTTATAATTTATCGACATTATTCCATAAAGAGCTCATTGTAAAAGTGTTGATCTCTGGAGCCTTCTGGAGTCCTTAAGTTGGACTTTTTGAGTGCATTGGTTATTATACCTGATCATTACAGGACTGAAGACTGTTGACACGGTTTCTACACAGTTTCATGTTTAAGTTTCTAGAGTTTTTAGTGCATTTTGCCTGGTCCAATGTCAATAAAATAACTTAATATAAGTTTATTGTACATAATATAATCAAGCAACAGGTTGGATGGATAGATGGACAAGTAGTTTTAATGGATGGATGGGTGGATGGATGGACAAGCAAGTTATTTAAATGGATGCATGTCAAGCCATTTTAATGGATGTATAATAACACCCATTAAATCAGTTTTATTGGATGGACGGAAAGACGGATAGGCCTGAAATGGAGAAAACAAAGATATATATCAGATTAAGATCTTTCTAGTTGTTTCCAGACAGTACAGGAACTCTGTGTTCAGTGTATACTTCTAAGGTAAAGAGTATATAAAATACTTTTTTTTTTTTTTTTTTTTTTTTGCTGAACACAATCCAGCCAGGACTTGACATAGGCCCTTGGAGATACCTGCTTCTTTAGCTGAGTATCTGTGTTATGTTTTCAGTAAAAATACAGTGGTGTTAAACTAAAACGTCACTCAGATGTTTTCATATAAAACTAAAAATAAACAATTATTCCTGTTGCTAAAATTATGAATATTATTACAACTAGGATGAGGTTATACATAACTTTATCCTAGTAATTTTTTGAGTGCCATTCAAATTTTCATGGGTTGACATGCAAAAATTTCCAGTGACACTTGAACTGTATCCAAACATTCCCGTGCTTTTGTTAAAGAACTTTAAACTCCAGAGGTGCAATGAAAATATTTAAGTGTTTTTGAAATCATACTCTAGTCCTTAAACTAGAACATGTCCCATGCTTAGTTGAAGTTATAGAAATGGAAACGGATATAGATACCCTTTAAAATTGGTTGTTTGATAAATTTTCTGTGTATATGCATAGGTACGTTCCATTTCTGTTAAATGGAACAGAAATATTTTTGCTTAAAGTAATGCTGGACAGATGCAGCTAAACTTCAAAAACTTGCAAAAAGCATCATATAATCAGAAAAACTTTAAATGCCTGACTGATTAAAGTCAACATATAAAAACATAAGAAAGATCAGATCAGACAACTAAATTAACCCAACAAACATTGTTAACATGTGGGAATTGTGTACAAAATTCTTAAGTGTTTTTCCCCACCCATTTTTCAATGTTTGTTTTGACACACTGTTCACAAGACAGTACTCAAGTTAGTACAGTGTGTCAGAAACCTGTACTGTCTGGTTTATGACCAAACTTGACGAACAGGTAAGATCGTCTTTTAGATTATTTGCTCTGTTTAAAACACTGTTGAACAACATGAAAGCAAAACTTTAACATTAAGTTGCCGCCGCTCTGAGTCACAGCCATCAGAGAAACCTCACACACAAAGGCTGTGGATTTGTGTTTTCCCCTAACCTCTTAAGTTTGGTTCTTACTGCATCAACAGTGACTGTATTTCTGCATATTTCCCAACACTACTTCTGGTATCAGTTTCTGTTTTGCCCCAGCTGAGCTGCCAGTATTGAATCTCCTCGCCGACTGCTTTCCCAGGACAGTGTTGTGGCCCACACCAGGCCCAGCTGACCTTGTAATGGAGCTTTGCTGCAGAAGGGATCAGTGACGGTGTACGGGACGCGTTGGCACAGCTCAGACACCTGCTTCTGAGCACTCGCAGCGGCTGGCAAGCCGTCTTTAAATAGATAAGCGCTGTATGCTAGAGAGAGGTGCTGACCTGCGAGCAAGGTGGTGTTTTTTAAAAAAGACTATCTGCATCGCAGAGGGTGATTCAGCAAAACACTGCTCTTCTGTAATAGCTCTCGGGGTTAAAGGAAGACAGAGCAGGTGGATTACTGTGTTTTATCTATTCCCACTGAGAGTTTGGCTGAAAATGTCAGCTTAGGAGTGATTTTAAAAAAAGTGCATACCATAGCATTTCAGACCAAGATAACCTGTTGCCTGTTAGAAAACACATCAGTCTGTTAGATTTGTGCATTTCTGTGAAGCTTTCACAGCTTTCAGTTAATCATATGTTAAAATGTCTACAGGCAAAACAAATCCTTTAAAGCTGGGTTTTTCATTTGGCATAGAAGCACTTTGGCATTATTGCTGCAGTATAAGCTTGCGCAATCTTATGTCAATGATGAGAGAGTTGGACCACATCATCACAGTTTGTGTCTGTACATACTAAAGATTCTCAAAAGATTTCTTGCGGCAAGTCAGATTTGTACGTTTTTTTTGTCTTAAAGCATTTAAGCTGCAACTTCAGTTATTTCAAAGACTATTAATTATCATATTCCTCTTTGCACCCTTGTTGTAACTGTCTTCTGAAGCAAACATAACATTTCATGCTTGAAAGATGATCAGAGGTTTTTCAATATTGTTATTTTTACTAAATACCTTTCAATTTTTGTAAAAGTAAAAAGTAATTTGTTGATTATGAGTTTCAGAGTTTACAGCTTACACATATCAATAACTGTTTGCTCTGTGGCATGCAGTGTATAAATGTTGATAATTAAAACATGTCAATCTACACACAAAGCTCATGCCATAATCCAGCGCAATCAGTTTTTAAAATTGACTAACATCTTAAGTAGCAGTGGTAGTTGTTGTTTTATGTCAGTAGCTGATATAAAACACTTGATTGATTTTTTTAGTCAGTCTTCTTTTTTTAAATCTGCAGAGGTCCTGCCATGTTCCCTGATGCCCTGGATGCAGCCGGCCGGGTGGAAGGCCTTTCACTGTCCTCTCCACAGCCGCTGCCCCACCTGGATGAGGAGGAGGAGAGCGAAACATCACCAGAGAGGGGGCCGAAGAGACGAGGCCGCTACCGCAAAAGCCTGCAGCTTTTAAAGCCCTTCAGGATAACACACAAGTCAGTCATTTATTTAATATTTGTCTTTTAACGTAAGCGAGAGAAGACTGAAACAGAAATGCACATACATGAATCATGAGCATCAATTTTACATTAATGTTGGGCTGCAAAGGTTCTGGCATATTTTGAACCACAAATTTGACCAACCTTCTTGGCAGAATCGCTGCAATTTCTTTAAATTGTTTTGTGACCTGGCAGTGACCCAGCTCTGAAGCATAGTCCCCCAAATTCTCTGAATATTTGAGGTCAGGACTGTGCAAAAGCTGGGCTTACTGTTCTGCTGGAACACTGAATACTGCCTGAATTACAACAGTTTCACCCAAATTGTGACTCTCAGACTGAATAGAACTGGTTTTAATATCCAGAAACAATCAAAGAAACAATGACGTTCAAGTCAGACATGAACTGAAAGATTTTAAACATCACTGTCACAGTTTCCAGGGAATAACTTCTGCATCAACAGGGACTAAAAACATAAAAACCAAGAAGGAAGTTTCAGTTAGGCTTGTGACAATTACAAGATTTACTATATGATTTTATTTTCAAATTTTACAAGAAATTATTGTGATAAACAATAACATTGCTGTTGTGAGAGTATGAGAATGCAAGCTTGCCCTCTTAATGAATAATACATTTGAATTTTGTAAATTATTATTTTGGATATTCTTCATATCCAAAATATGAACAAATAAACAAAGCAACAAAAACAATAAATGAAATGGATTATAAAGTCCTGGTAAACATAATTGCCCTTCCAAAAAAAATGTAACTATTAGAACAGAAATTATAGAGCTAATTTTAATTTGTCATGCAATTAGGAGATTTATTGCTTATTGCGACAGGCTTTGTTCCAGTTTAAAACTCCTTTGGTTTTCACTAATGTATAAAGACTGACTGCTTAAACAAGCCCAATACGTTCTAGAGAAGGTTTTAAGGTCAGACAAGCTAAAAATAAACTAATTTGTTCCTCAATAGCAAGTACAGTGTTTGGTAAAGTCAAAGGAAAGCCTTCAAACTCTAGAAAACTCTAACAACAGCCAGCCATGCTGGTGGCAGCATCATGCTGTGGGTTTGTGGAACTGGAAGACTGTCTCTAAATTTGTCAATATCACTATGAAGTATCAGGTTTGTGGGTTCAAATTTGACAGAACTGTGTTCCACCAGAACAATGAATCCAAACACACCAGCAGCCTGGATTTGGAATGCATAAAGCAGCTAACATTAAGCTTTATAAGTCTTGACCTCCAGTATAATGCTGACTGCTGGTGGCTAGAACAAAGCTTTTAAAGAAATGAAGCTTTTTCATGGGATTTAAATCCCCCGTTATGATTATTTTGATGCTGTATCGTTTGTTACTGGTTTCTCGATTTGTGACTGCATATTGTTTTTATGACTTTTTATCTTGTGATTTTAGAATGTAAACCACTTTGAACTGCCTTGTTGCTGAAACGTGCTATACAAATAAACATAATGGATTGATTGATTGATTGATTGATTGATTGATTGATTGATTGACTGATTGATTCATTGATTCATTGATGCATTGATTGATTAAATCAAATATTGATAGGATCAAAAGCTTTAAACTTTTGATCCTGTGGATCTAAATTCAAACATTAATGTCAATGCTTCTCTTTATGACATTACTAAAGGAATGTGACATACATGGTGTGTGCACTTCACTCAGTAGTTTTCTGCTGACTGTTGGGGTGTAGCAGGAGGCCCTGATAAGGCATGGGAACTTATCCCTCGGTGACACACAGCACCATGTTTGAGCATGTCTCACCTGATAAACCCCTCCTGGCCTGCTGTTTTTCACTGCTTTCTCAGATTTCTGTGAAGAATGTGCAAATTGCTGTCCAAACACTGCTGGCAGGATTCTCCCGTTTCTGACTCTGGCCATCAAAGTCACCTTTTCCATGAGAAATAACATAACATCTCGGTGTCAGCGCTGCACTTTTAGGGCTCTCACAAATTTCCACATCTTCTGCTCTATTCCAGGCATCAGCACCCAGTTGATAACGCCGGCCTCTTCTCTTTTATGACTCTGCAATGGCTCTCCCCTCTGGCACTGAAGGCCTACAAGCAGTCCAGCTTGTCTTTAGATGATGTGTGGGGATTGTCTTGCTACGAAGAATCAGGGGTCAACTCTCAAAGGTGAGATTGTCCTCTTGAAAGTGACCAGAGGTGTAAAAAGACAGATTGTTCCTGAAATACTGGTGACTTTGAATCATTTCAAAGATGGAACTGAATACATGTGAAAAATGTTCAGTTTTCTTTTGCTACAGAAAGTACTACAAGGTCTGATGCCATCTATTTTAGTTTCAGACTTTAACCTCAATATTTGCGATATTTCCCAAAAGACCCAAACCTACCGGGATTTTTCTATTTTGAGTGCTCATCCTGTCATCTTAGCCTGGAAAAAGGGGAAAAAGAAAAATTAGCAAGAGAAAAAATAATGAACACTAGTTTGTGTCGTTCGAACACATAATATCCCAACAAAATATACAAACGTTTGTCTGGACCAGAAATTACTGAAATATTATCAACCTTTTTCCAATATATTATCAACCTTTTTCCAATTATTTTAGACAATCAAACATAAAACAAAGTATGAAGGTAGGTCTTATAAATTTTTTACACATCATCCTCAGTTTAAAATTCTTCTGGGAAAGATGGCCACCTTTAACTCACAACTTGAGGTGCTGTACTTTTGTTTGTTGTTGTTTGTGAGATGTGCTCAGTCTGCTCCATGAGACCTTCATGATGATCAGCCTGTCTCTCCTTTACACTGATGCAGGAACACTGTGTTGGGGACGGGATAGGGCGTCTAACTATAGCAGGGATTAGAGATTACAGTGAGAGTAGTTGCCTGACTTGTGTGCTTATGTCACTCCTCCACCTGAGTCTCAGACAGACTCCCTGACTGTCACTATAATTAGCTGTCACTGACTGTCTCTGTTTGGCTGCCAAAGCACGGCTTAAGAAATTGTGATGCTCAAATTTACTGAATGAACTATCAAGACTAGAAATAAGCGCATTAGAGGGCATTTAGACCCTCACTGAAAACGAAACGCCTTTTCTTCATTGCTCTTGTGCTGTCACATTGCCATGGCATGACTTGGCAATAGAGATTCAGGAGAACTTTTGAGGAAGTTCTCCTGAATCTGGTGACAACTGCGTGACTTGCTCTGCAGCAAGATTGTGGTTCAGTGTCAGCCGGTGCATATTTTCTTCTTCTATGACTACTCTAAAGAAGCATTTGTGAACCACTATGCTGCCTCTCTGCTGTGTTTGTATGCTTTACGTTATGTCATACATAGCGGGAATGGTTATGCAATCCTTGCAGAGATGATAGAAAATTTGGAGGAAAAAAAGAAAGCGAACCCTGGGAGAGTTGACACTTTTTGGTGCTCGGTGAGGTGCAAACCTTTATCGCGATGTCCCAGCCAACATTTCCTTGAAACATCAGCATTGCTTGCCATCTTGCTGGTGGCTGCTAGGAACATCTCATTCCTGCTTAAAAAGCAAACAGTCCCGCTTGCGGAGCACACGTTGTCGGCACAATGTGTGCTGTTTTCTGTATTCAGAAATACTTCAATGATTCAGAGATTGAATTAAAAACATCTGTGTATTTTCTGGTCTTTGTTTGTGCACTCAATTTTGGCCAATAATGTGGTTTGTTCTCTAACAAAACATCGTCATAAACAAAAGTGAACAGACCAGACAGGTCAGGGATGAAGTTGTTGAGAACATCAAATCATTCTCAGGTTGGAAACAGTAGCCCAAGATTTCCCTGAAGACTTTTCAAGCCATCATCCAAAAACACAAAATTTTATCAAGTGTTTCTGTCTAGTTTTTGGTGCAAATATCTTGGGACGCTTGAAATAAAACAAAATTAATTCACAAGTAACTTTTCACCTAAATATATGAACTTGTTTTGAAGTCAATAATTCCTTTGTACTTATTTTAAAAAGTTGTACTTCCATCGGCAAAGTTTCCCACTTATAACACGGGAAAAATGTCTTGTTATTTTACTTTTTATTCCGCTTTGTGCCAAATGGGAGCATGTTTAAACAGTGTGGCACTGTAAATCATATTTTGTCATATATGTTTTCAAAGTATTACAGTAGGTATTGATTTTTTTCTTATTATTTAAAAGTTTTTGTTTTCTTTCAGAAACTTTTTAGTCACTCATATGTTAAAATTGAGCTAAACTAGATTCTCAATATTTCCTCCTGTTGATGACATTTCTGCCTATTTTTAATAGAGTATGAGGCATTGCATCTCTAATTGTCTCTCACACACTCTCACACACTCAAGCTGGGTGTGTACTGCTTTTGGCTGCTGTTTAATTGTAATTTCCTACATTCAGCACCATTTGACTTAGAATAGTAATTATCAGGCATCGTGAACGTGTAGCTGCTTAATGCTCTGTCTATCTCTGATACGTTTTTAATAAAGTCGTTTGGGGCATAAATTACTTTCTGCAGCTGCTCCGCTGCTGCTTTATAGACTCATTAGCCGTGAAGCATTTGGCCAACAAGATATTTATCCACTTCAAGCCACATTCTGCAGCCATTGAGGTACTTTAGAGCATCTTTAACATGTTACCTACCTTTCTTAGACTAATTACGTGATGCATCATTCATGATTCTATATTATAGGTCACCTTTTTTATTATCACCACTAGCTGCTTGTCTCTTTTGATTTTTATATAGAATTACTGCCTGCCAGGTTGTTTATCCCCTCCGGGGGATTCTTGGCATTATGCCTGTACATGATTTAAGACAAAAAAGCAATATATAGAATACTCTCATTTACTCAATATGATCTTGACCTCTGTAAAGGCCAAACTTGCATGCTTTAATGTGGCAATAGCAATGAATCTTTCTCTTTTTTTTATTTCAGACTCGAGTTTTTGTGGCACAATGAGCTGAAAATGCGTGGACGAGAGGGGGCATCGCTGAAAAGAGTTTTCTGGAGGTTCTGCCAAACCCGGATGCTGGTGGCGATCTTCTCTCTCCTCCTCACAATGGTGGCAGGCTTTGTTGGACCTGTGAGCACTGTTCAAATTCTCTTTCTGTTCATGTTTCTCTGAGAATAAACCCTCACCTGAGGGGTTCTTATTTGTACTTTAAATCTCTTCATTCACTTTCTTGCTAGACTTGCTTTTTAAAGCAAAACAAAGCCTTTGATGGTGATGGAGAAACTCAAATTAATATGTACTTTTTTATGTCTCTGCTTGTTTTTTTGTTTTTTTCTGCCTATTTACCCTCAGAGAAAATATTTAACAGGTGCATATTTCTAGGCTTTCCATATCAGATATTTGAAATAACTTCAAACCTTGTTTCAAGTTCAAATTTACTTCTTATCTAAATTCTCTTGCATTGTTCCTTTTTACCCTTAGCAGTTTATTTGTAATGCTGTGGTATGGTTGCCTTGTTTCATCAGTGCTGCCAACATTTAATAGCATTAACTAGATTCAGTTTTTGGTCAGTGACGCATTTCTCTGCCATTGCTTTCTAAACTATTTGCTGCACATAATCACACAACAGCATTGTGTGGAGTTTTTCCTGTAGTTTAAGATGTGAGAAAAATATTTAAGTGGTCCTGGATTTTATATGCATCACTGGCCAGATTTATTTGCACCCACTCCTAAAGGTATGCAGAAAGTCTTTAAATTAAATGTAAATACATTCAAGCAAAGCGTGATACCTGACAGAGAACTTATATTATCTTACTGAATATTGAAACATTTGTTTGAATTTTATATTTTCCTTTTCTTTAGTTGACCAAAGTTTCTAGAGATTTCTAGTTCACGTCTAATCAGTAACCCATGGCGTTCCCTGGGTTATAAATGTTAAATGACACTGAGTCCAGTTCTTTTAGCCCCTGGCCACTAGGCTGAATGAGGATCCATATTTATAGAGACATCTTTGTGAGCAGGGTCGTAAAGGTTGCAGAAAAAAAAAATGTTTTAACTACATTAGAAAAGTGCTCCATTGTAGCATTTTGGGTGTTGCCAATGGTTTTCATAATAGGCATTAGACACCATTTGCAGGCCAACCAGTTGTTTGTACTTTTTGGACAAAAAAGGCTTTTCTGAGTGTCCCTGACAAATTTAGACATGGAGTTTGTTAAGCTCTATTAGGACTTTAATTGCAGTTCTGTTCTTCAGTCAGGTGAGAATAGGGCTAGTTTTTTCATGGCTTTATAGATCCATCCATCATTATTCTGCTTAATCTGGGGTTGGGTCACAAGGACAAGAGCTTAAGCAGGGAGACCCAGGCTTCCCTCTCCCCAGACTCTTGGACCTGACCCAGAAAGGACACTCTGTCCTTTTCTGGTTCACGACCATGGTCTTGAATTTGGAGGTGCTGATTTTTATCTAGGCCGCTTCACACAGGTATCTGCAGAAAGCAGACACCTGATTCTAAGGTTAACAAAACGGATCTATTATCACTTGACTGCTCCTACAAACTCTAGGGGGCTGAGAGCGGGCCTGGAATCAAACCCAGCACCTCAGGGTTGAACTGTTGGGTGAAAAACACTCAAGGCGCATCTGGTGTGAAATGAAAACACACCTCGTACTCTGTGGACCTATTTTACTTCGAAAACCCTAGAGGTCTTTGTTACAGTGTGTCATGGCATCATTGATGTTTTAAATGATACATTTAATGGAAGGTAAACTGGAAATGGGTTAAAAAGTCAAATATGGACAAAAAAATCAGATTCGGGTCACATTTGGCTGTTCTGTGACTATGTAGCCTAAGAGTATTGAATGTATTATTTTACTTTGGAGCTACTATTTCTCATCTTATTTCCCTTTATATTTTCTAAACTATACAGTTTTTCTTTCACGTCTTTCTTTTTTTGCTGCTACATTTACCCTCCCCATTTCTGTCCATGCTTAGGCTCTGCTGGTCCGAGCTCTCCTGGAATATGCCCAGAGCTCCCAGATTTCCGTGCAGTACAGCCTGGCTCTGGTAGTCGGGATCTTCCTCATGGAGCTGATGCGCTCCTGGTCTCTGGCGCTCATGTGGGCTGTAAACTACCGCACCGCTGCGCGCCTCCGTGGGGCAGCACTCACGTTTGCTTTCCAGAAGATCCTCCGCCTGCGCAACACTAAAGACATCACCCCAGGCGAGGTAGGTGGCATCTGTGGGAATAGAGTCACATCTTGATGGTTGAGATGGTTGACCAGTACACCAATCCTGATCATTTACTTACAAATCTCACATTTTTAGAGCAATATTGACTGAAATTAGTCACACAACTTAAATCAATAAACACAAGGAATTGTCTTTCCTTTCCCTGCCCAGCTGATCAATATCTGCTCCAGTGATGGCCAGCGGCTGTATGAAGCGGTGTCAGTGGGCTGTCTGCTGGCTGGAGGGCCCTTGGTGGGAATACTAGGCCTTTCTTACACTGCATACTTCCTGGGCCCCACAGCTCTGCTGGGATCAGCCATTTTCATTGTCTTCTACCCAACTATGGTATGATTTCTTGTTCAGACTTTGTGTGTCAGTCACCGTCTAACAGAGTGCCTTACAAAAGTCATGTTTTGTGTTAAACTTCAAACTTTATGGAATACAATGGTGTTCTATTTGATAGAGTAACAGAAAGTGGTGCAAAATTGTGAGTTGGAAAAAAATTATTTGGTTTTCAAAGCAAAGCATAAATCTGAAAATTGTGTTGTTGTATTCACCTTTCCCTCCAAATCACTTTACAAGTCAGCGCAACTATATGGTGGCAGCATTATGCAGTGGAGATGAAGGTTGGGATCTATTTCTGCACAGTAATATTTAGCTTTTTATAGCTTATAGCAGATTTTGTTTCATTATTAACCTAATTTCAATGGCATTCATAGAAAATTGTCGCAGATATGGTCAGACCAAGCTGGTAAAAATTTAAGGGGAAGACGGCTAAAGTAAACTTGAAAATTTTATTTATTTAGTTTGTATTTACTTATTGGCTTATTGACCAGCATTTTTCCAGAGGAGTCCATGGCCCTGTCTTGCCTCCCTTTGAGGCCACCACTGCTAATTTAACTCCCATTCTCCAGCTTCCCTGTCTTTATTAAAGACAAGCCACTACACTGCATGATGCTGCCAGTGGTATTTATACAAGCAAAATTACTTTTTACCGTCTTTTTTTTTTTACTGACAATTGCATATATAGATAGGCTCTGTTGACTTATTAGCTGATTTATGAATGCCTTGGTTCCACTTATTTTACTTTCATGGCCTCAGAGTAAAGGGGACTGGACAACAAATGTATGCAGATATTTTATACATTTTAGTTATCAAAAATTTGAAAAACTGTCATGTAATGGCATAGAGCTAGAAACAAATGAAGGGCTGATGGCGATATCTCTGAGCAAATAGGATAAGTAATTGAAAGAACACACAGAAGCAGAATATAAATATCAAAATGAAGCAAACCCAAAGTCTGAGAGATCTTGACAAAAACCATGTACTGCTTTCCTTACACCACTAATTTATAGACTACTTTGTGTTGATCTGTCACATAAAATTCCTGTAAATTACATTTAAATTTCTACTTGTAATGTGAGAAAATGTTAAACAGTGCAAGGGGAAGAAAGAGGAAATTTCAAAAGACTGAAAAAAACAAACTCTGCTGCTGACTATATCTTTTTCGCAATAGTTTCTACAGACTTTTCAAGAACCCCACCAGCACTCTTAATAGCATCATAACTATGTGACCATAAATCTCCCATCACCTTTTGAGCTGCTAATGTCAAATTACACCAATTACACCTCAGGCACAGCCAAAGACTTAGGTGTTCATGTGAAGGGCGTTTATCACTCTGGTCTCCCAGAGAGGCCCCACAGCTCAGCTAATACAAGTATGTCTGCTTTCATTTCCTCTCCTGCCACTTATTCTGTCATCGTTTTTTTCCCCCCATTGCCGTCTGGACAGATGCTCACATCGAGGCTGACGGCGTATTTCCGCAGGAAGTGCGTGGCGGTCACTGACCGCCGGGTGAGGCTCATGAACGAGATCCTGGGCTGCATAAAGTTCATCAAGATGTACTGCTGGGAAGACGCGTTCTCTCAGAACGTTCACAGTGAGTGCCCGTCGACTTCCTACATGACTCAGCGTTTACATGCCAGGGCCTGTTTCCTGTTTTCTGTGCTTCCCCTGAAGAATCCAGAGCTGTTTTGTTCTTCTGTGGGTTTTTCTTCACTTTATTTTTAATATCAGTCACCTGAAAATGACAGGAGATTTCTCCATCACCCCAAATCCGATTTGCTTCCAAGTGCTTCTCAGTGTCTTTCTAAGATGTTTTCTACCTCTATGTAGGTGTTAATGTTAGGAAAATCTGGATTGTTTTTTTTCCACTAATGCACTTCTGTTTTTTCCATAGTTCAGAGCGATTTTAGCCCACTCAGGAATTACCCTTTATCTTTGACCAATATGTTTTGCTGATTCTTTTTATTTAAACTTTGAATTCAGGTGAACTCACAGGAAGAATGATTGAACCAGTTGTTGAAGATATTCTCTGTCATTTGTACTTTTTTTTAAAGGGGACCTATCATGAAAAAATCTCTTATTGCATATTTATTATACTACCGTTTGTGTCTCATGGATTCTAAAAACAGCTCGAATGCATTTTTTCAGTGTCTGGAAAATTTACCATGTCAAAAACTTACCAATTGGTGAGTCACACTGAGCTGCTACCTAGCAACCGCATCCAAGCCCTGCCTGTCACCTAGCAACACGTTTTGTTGTTGATTTACCATTCAGAAACCACTTGCCAAATTCTTGTTGATTGGAAGAAGAAGTGTGGCAGTTGTATAACTGTGCATATGTTTGTATCCATTTTCACATGCGAATGTAAATGTTGAGTGGGAGGCGTGGCCAATAGCAGCTTATTTGGATTTAAAATGACAAGAGGCCCTAAAATGGCTCATTCTGAAAGGAACTCAAAGAGCAGACTAAAACCTCATTATCTAAGAATAATGTTGTACAAAACCTGTCATAAACATGTTCTGTACAGCCCATAGATCTATTGTAACCTGTTCAAGGAAGGATACTAGGACACCTTTAAGGACAAAGTGGGAAAAAAAAAATTTAAAATTGGAAATCGAGTTTGGTCTAAAAAAAAAAAAAATCTGAGATTTTCTTCTTAAACAATTTTGCGCAGCCTTTCTCTCCATGTCACGGTATGTTTACAGATAAAGATCTTTTCCTCCCTTTTTAATCGTTCTCCAAATTAATCAAATGGGACTCAGTTTTACTGCTGTTTTGTGACCTATTACAGTGATAAATAATTGGTATTCAGTTTAATTACCTATGAGCCTTAAGGGTTACAGACCCATTCCTTTCAATTAGTATCACCATTACATGGATGATCAGGGTGTTTGGCCTGGGTGTGTGACTCATTCTCTGCTGCTCACACAGAAATTCATCTAAAGGGAATCCAAACGGGAAATAAGATGTTCCGGGAGGAGTCGGAGGGAATTCTCATATTTCACACACTGTAATGCTGGAGCCTAAGATGCTGAAGCGTTTTGTTCCTGCGTTGGCGCCCAGTGCGTCTGGGTAACAAAGCAGCCAGCGTATGCATTCAGTAGATACAAACATGGAGGAAGGGGTCAGTTTTTGGGCTTCAGGCCCGGAGTGTTATCAAGCCTCAGCAGGTTTTTAAGCTCCTGCAAGAGAGAGGTTCTTGTAGTCCCTCTTGGATCTGTTTTTCCATGCATGTTGTGCTGGTTAGTGACTCTCGGGGTGCTGTTGATTAAATGTTCATTGGCGGACCGTTTGGTAGCCCCTATTTTACTTAGTTTTTTTCTCTGTCCTCTTAGTCATCTCTCTTTTTCATGTCTGTTCCACAGAAATGCGATCAGAAGAGAGGGGGATACTGGAGAGAGCCGGGGTCGTCCAGAGTCTCACAGTGGGAGTGGCTCCTATAGTCGTTGTGATAGCAAGTGTGTGCACTTTCACCCTGCATATGGCCTTGGGCTATGACCTCACTGCAGCTGAGGTATTCATACCATAACTGTACATTGTCAGCTTTGCACGTGGTTTGTTTTTTAACTGTTTTTAAACAGCATCTCTGTCACTGCCTAATGAATCCATTCAAATTGCTTTGTTGTGTTGGCTTCATAACTGAGAAAAAGATGTTGCAAGTCACTTTTTTTGTTGTTGTTCATAAGGCTTTCACTGTAGTTGCTGTTTTCAACTCCATGACCTTTGCCCTGAAAGTCACACCTCTGGCTGTGAGATCCCTGTCGGAGGGGGCTGTCGCTGTCAGTAGATTTCAGGTGAGAAAGATAGAAACGTCTACAGAAAATATACGATGCCTGTATATGGGGTTTATTATGGTAGACTAACCTTTATCTAAATAGAATCAAGCATAACTAATGGAGCAGACAGACAGATCAGAGATAACATGATGGAGAAGTTTAAATCAGAGTTAAGTTACAGACACAGCTCAGGTGGGAGAATCTGTTGATAGGACAGGATTCTGTTGCTGGATCAAATATGATCTGATTCTCCGACAGAATGCTTACACAGCATTTTATTTAAGTCCAGATATAAATTATCCGCTTAAGAATTGCATAAGAAGTGTGGGGGACTTCTGAAGGGGTCTCTAACCTTTTCAAATCAATGTAATGCTTTTAATGGAAGCACAGTCGTGTGCCATTTTATGCATGTTTTTATCTGCATCCTATTCTACCGAGCAAACGTTTTCTAATCAGATGGACTCTAGAAGCTGAAGCGGTGTGCCTGCTCTTGCTGCACTAACCACAGAAGCCTGTGGTTTCTGCCGATGTCTTCGTTTTGTATTATGTCCCTGTGTCACATTGTGTCATCCAGCTCCGCAGGTGGATTGGGGATTGAGTATTGGTAGAATGACTAATTTCCAATTCTCTATCTGGATCTTACAGATGATTACAGTGATAGAGAAAACATGGATTACTAACTACAAACGCTACAAATCAGGTCTTTATATGAGAGAGGCATTGTTAAAAGAAACCCATAAGAAGTCATAATTCCAGTTTACCACAAACATTCCCATGGTGAAACACTGAAATATGCCATTGTTTTTCTTGACAGATTTTGATTTAAAAAAAAAAGAAATCCACATATACCCTTTGATTTACTTTACAAATATCCACTATTTTGTTCATCTGTCACATTGAAGCCCTATAAAACACACCAAAGTTGGTTAAGTGGGAAAATGTTCAAACAATGTAACTAATTTTGCAAAGCATTTTAAAATGTGGGATATTTAAAAATGAGGAAAAACCTTTTTTGGGGATGAAAATCTAAAATAAACTTAGAATTTTGATACTGTGTGAGAATCAGCAAGTGGCCTCTACCTATAACAAGTGAAAAGGTGATCCTGTTGCTACAGACCTTTCCACCTGACCTGCATACTGATGCTTTGATATCATGTTTCCCAACACACGGTGAAAGTCACATGTTGGTGAGAGGTTTCCCAGAGCCAGCTGGGGTTAAGTAAGCAGACATTCCTGCCAAAGATGCATCAGAGAGTCCAAGCTCCTTTCTAAATTCACTCCAAAGCATGAATTATAAAGTGCTGAAGAGCTTAATGACAGGCCAGACTGTACTTAAAAGCATTAAGCTCTGTAATGCAGTCATCAGTGTGGTGCAAGTCCATCAGTATGTAACAGAAATAATGATAACTCTCATGTGAAAAAAACTTTAAGGCAACCATAAAAGTGAAACTGCGATAAATTCTACTTTTGTTTAACCTCACAGAGGCTCTTCATGATGGAGGACAGAGAGATGATTTTAGCCAAAACAGAGGATCCAAACAACACAGTAGAGTTTCTGGACGCCACTCTGGCCTGGGAGAAGGCGAAGCCCCCTGTTAGAAAATCAAATCCGCCTCCCAAGAAGCACAGTGGGATACAGCGAGTGCTGCGCAGGGAAAAACTCAGCCTCTACATTTCCACGGACAACAACAAGGCAAGTCAAGACGCTCCCAATGAGCAAAGTCTCCTCACAAACATGGAGCAGGAGAGCCCGCAAAGCACCATCTCCTCCACCCAAAGCATACGGCCACCGCTGCACAAGACCCTGCACCGCATTAATCTGCGAGTCAAAACGGTAACTACAAATAAACCCAGGATATTTGTAGACTTTTTCAGCAGCTCAACAAACCCTAATCTAAAGTTTTCTAATTGAAGGGATCCCTGGTTGGAATCTGTGGAAGTGTTGGGAGTGGGAAGAGCTCACTTCTGTCAGCTTTACTTGGACAGGTTTGATTCAGTGGTTTTGTTTAAAAAGCACAATAATCTCAGAAAAACCTGGAAATTTATAATTTACTGTCTTCTTTGCTTCTATTTTTTCTGTTTTTGTACAACAGATGACTCTGGTAGAAGGTAGAGTTGCCGCAAGCGGTGGCTTCGCTTACGTTTCCCAGCATGCCTGGATCCTCAACGACTCTCTAAAGGAGAACATCTTGTTTGGAAATGAGTTTGACTCAAACAGGTAAAAATCTCATGTTAAGTTACAGTAAAGCAAATCTTAAGATTAAATTTGTACCATCTGAGGGATTTTTTTTGCATTTGTTTCCACTTAGATACAATACCGTGCTGGAAGCATGTTGTCTTCTCCCAGATCTCGCTGAGCTCCCATATGGAGATATGACTGAGGTTTGTGTATTTTCTCACTTACAGGACACCTCGTATTTTATTCACTAAATATCACAGGCTGCTTAGTTTGATATTTCTCATGCAGATTGGAGAACAAGGCGCTAACCTGAGTGGTGGGCAGCGTCAGAGGTTGAGCCTGGCTCGTGCTCTCTACAGTGAGAGGCCCATACTCCTCCTGGACGACCCACTCAGTGCAGTCGATGCCTGTGTGGGATCACACATCTTCAGCAGGGCCATTCGCGGGGCGGCCAAAGGGAAAACGGTTCTGTTTGTAACACACCAGCTGCAGGTCAGAACCATCTGTCAACTTGAGTGCATATTTGCAACATAGTACAGACTTCCATTACACTTAGAGAAAAGTCTGAGATCTATGTCCGTATCCGCTACACAACTGATATACGGTTTTCCATTTTTAGTTATGTGATTTGGCAGAACAGTGCCAGTCTGAACCTTTATTACTGCAGTTTTTGCCAGAAGATTAAATTTGGCAAAAATTTAATCTTTTGAGTCACGCTCAATAATGCACTTGTATTCTGATAAGATCCATTCAATGATATCATACTGATGATATCAAAGCATCAGTATGCAGGTCAGGTGGAAAGGTCTGTAGCAACAGGATCACCTTTTCACTTGTTATAGGTAGAGGCCACTTGCTGATTCTCACACAGTATCAAAATTCTAAGAAAGCCAAGCATCGCTTGGCTTTCTGACTATAACGATGTTGTTTTTCTCCTCCTTCTCCTTCCTGTGGCATTTACTGAAATGATGGTGAATTCAAAGGCTGGACTCCTGGTGAATGACTGGAGTCTGATAGGATTTGGCTAATTTTTTGTCTACCTGGTGACCATTTTCAGCAGGCATAGCAGTCGATGCTCGACTGGGACTTGAAAATCATTGAATGGATCTTATCAGAATACAAGTGCATTATTGGAGCGTGACTCAAAATTGTCTCTACTCATCTTCGATGATGAAATTTTGCCATCTTATTCTATTCTAGTCCTATTTACAGTCCATTTCCCTGTGTTTTTATTGCATTCAAGGTAAAAAGTGCCACAATTCAATGCATTAAGAATTCCTTAAGTAAATATTTATACATGTGGTCATTTAAATACAATTGTAAATCTGTTCATTAATGGATTAATAATTTAGGTAAATAAAATAATTAAGAATTGCATTAATTCAATTAATAAAATAAAGAAAATTATGTATGAAAATACATAATATATACATTTCACTGAAATGTATATAAAATTATTCAACTATCTAATGTTTAACTGTTTCATATTTCTGTGTTGCATCACATTATAAATTATTTTAAAATTTAGCGTCACCTTTCAAAGTCAGTGGACTGAAAGGTCCAATGACATAGCATAGCATAGCAACACAGTCTAAGGTTGTGTTGCTATGCAGGTTAAGGAACCATTTTTCTGTTTCATAAACTTAATGACAGTTTAAATAAAATCTGAAGGGATTGATTTTGAAGGTGAATTGATTTTGAATCTGAAGGGAATAATTTTAGAAAATACAAAATTTAGCCCAAATGAATCAAATTTTAATTATTGTTTTATCATTTTACTAACTTTCTATTTATATGCATAAACATATACTGAATAACTCTAGATTTTAGTTTATTTATTTATATTTGATTACTTTATTAATAAAATGTATGTATTTCATTTATTTTACAGCATTTATTTACTTATTATGGCTGCCAAATTCTTCAAGTGTTTGCACATACATTTTGCAGCAATCCTGCAGAATAAAACTAAGCAGCACATTTAGAAGAAAGAATTTAATTAATACAGGAAACAAAAACAATCAGTGTCAAAATAACTGATCAGTTTTGGCCTTATGTGATGTCGTCAGTCGTATGCGTGCGGGAAAGTTTGTTTTTCGATGAGCAGATTTTGTCTTGATTAAATATCGACTTGTGACAAAACAGCAAGAGAAATAGAAAAACTGACCATGACATGTTGTTCTTTTTAAGATGAATGGCATTGATTTTATAGAAAGTCAGTGCCATTGATTTTATAGAAAAGTCTGGCCTAGTAGCTTTGAAATGTTCTTTTATGACCCGTTTTACCAGTCATACTAAAGCAACCATGAACCATTAGAATTTAAGTCTTCCTGTTTTATGAGTGTTTTACATGTCTATAAACCTTTTACCTTTTTATTTGTTTCTGTCTCAGTATCTACCCGAGTGTGATGACGTCATCCTGATGAAGGACGGGCAAATTGTTGAGCATGGCAACCATGCACAGCTAATGAGTAAAGAGCGTGACTACGCTGCCTTATTCAACAGCATGCAACAGGAGGTGAGGCCAGGACCACGCACACGACAAAGCCTGCTCCTTTGAATAAAGGATCTCTGCCCCTCGATGCACATCAATACAGAACATTACAAGCTGAATAATGCATGAGAACAGATAGTCGGGCCCAATAGCAGAGAAATGTTTATGTATATAAGGTCTTTTATTATTTATGTTGAATCGTTTCACTGGTGAGCTGCAAAAAGACCTTGTCACTTATATCTCTGTTTAAATTCATGGTGGTATGGCACTAAGCTGATTTGTTTCTTGTTTGTGTTTTTTTTTTGGGGGGGGGTTCAAATCTGAGCTTTCATTTTTATATTTGTCTTCCAGAATGTTGTGAAAGAGAATTTAAAGAATAAACGGTGGAAGGAAGTTGTGAAAACAGCTGACAGCGCTGGTGAAGTTGCCAAGGTTGAGCCAAAGGTGGAAAGCAAGAGCGGAGGTGAAAGACGCTGTCTATTCCTGTTACATATGAGGTTAAAGCTGAATGTTGATATGTATTAAATAATTCTTTGATATTTGGTCTTTTGTTTCAGAGCGCCTGATGAAAGCAGAAGAAAAAGGCTCTGGTGCAGTCGCCTGGTCGGTTTATGGAGCATACATTAAAGCTGCAGGAGGACCACTGGTCTTCATCATCAACATCATCTTCTTCCTTTCCACAACCGGCAGCATAGCCTTTAGCAACTGGTGGCTGAGCCACTGGATCAGGCAGGGCAGCGGGGTAAGTTAGGAGGCAGTTTTTCACAAAGCGACATTGATTTAGTCCCCAGGCAAGATCCCGATAATGTCAGTTTTGTTTAGATTTTTAACAGCATTGATTAAAATTCATCAAGATAACAATAAATCTGGATTCTTGTCATAATAACACATTTTCATAATAAATGATAAATGAATTGGTTAATTGATTTCACTGCATTTATTCAGGGGTATTCCAGTAAAAGGAGCTGAATAAAAATGTAGCCCACACTTTTTAGATTTTTCCTGGCTTTGCAATGCTATGTCACAGTAATCACATTAAAATACATTGAAGTTTGTGTTTGTATCATAACAAGTGTTTAACCAGAGATATTCACCTGCAACTCTCTTTGATGAGCCAAACACACACACAGGTGTGTTTGAGAAGGGAAGCATCTAAAAATTGCAGTTTAGTTGCTCTGTAGGACTGGATTTGGCCTCTGTTGATGTAAAGGGTGGGAATACTTTTGCAGAGGGATTGCAGACACCTCTCTTTAGTGTGTGTTTGGTTCCCAGAGGAAAACTAACTACTCTGCTTCAGTGAGTTGTGGCAACAGGCTGAGAATTAATCTGAATGCGCGTGATTAAAAAAGTAACGGCAGCTCGGTAAACTTAATTAAAAACAAGCACGAGCAGTTGAGAAACAGATGTGCAGCAAAGCAAGGAGTTGACGCCGCGGAAGGGATGTGTTCCGAATAGTAAATGTCACCAGGCCGGCTGGATTTGATGTACTTTTTTGAAAGCCAAACTGTGCTTTTCTCAATTTCATTAGGGAGCCAAATGGGGAATTTTTCTTTTTTCTTTCTGTGTTTGTAATTTGTTGCTCCATCTGCCCTCAGAATACATCATTAATCTCTGCAAATGAAACGACAGAGAGCAACAGCATGAGGCTCAACCCCCATATTCAGTATTACTCCACTGTTTATGTCGTCTCCATGGGAGCAGCGTTATTTCTGAAGACTGTGAGGGGGTTGGTGTTTGTCAAGGTGAGCATCTTTAAGTCATTCTCTTTCTTTTTGAACACTGGAGATGGACTTTAATTTAAAATCTTCACGTTATTAGTGTTTTACAGTTTTATGCTCCTCTATAATTGTGATTTTTCATGCTCGCATGGGTGCAGCACCATAATGGAAAGTAGCTGCAGGCCAAATCCATTTAGCATTTGTCCACTGCGGCTTTTCACAGCTTTGTGAAGGCAATGCGTGTCTGTCTGGGATTGAATTAAAAAACAGAAATCAACAAAAGAGTTTGTGCTTATGTCAGTGCCCCCCTCGGGTGCATGTCCGCTTTTTCACGCTAACCCATTCTGACACAACATCGTGGAGGTTACTCCCCCCCACGTTAATGCGTGCCACTTGAAATTGCTAATTTTTCAAAGATGGATGATCTTTTTTTACCTCTAGCTGCGATGAGATCTTTGTGAGTGTTAAATATTCCATTAATAGAATTAATTTGTTCTTTGCTGCCACATGTAATTTCTGTCCAATCGGTGAAATGTCTTTTGCGAATTGGGTCACAACCTTTATGTAGGCCTCCCAGAAACTCATTATAAATTGGGATTTGACAGCTGAAGGAAAACAGCCACCCAGCTCCTCACACATGCTCAGCATATGGAGTGCTGGTGTTGGTAACATGTGGCTGCCGCTGGATTGAGCGACTTGATCACTGAGTGATTTCCCCCCCAACCTATGATTGCTGCCGTCTGCTTGTTCAAGTTGCTTGTTTACATGTCACGTCTCATGTTCAAACATGACTTCTCGTCTGCGTTGACAGTGTACCATGAAGGCCGCCTCTGCTCTCCATGACAAGCTGTTCCAACGGCTCCTTCTCAGCCCAATGCGGTTCTTCGACACGACGCCTCTGGGTCGCATCCTGACCCGCTTCTCCAGGGACATGGACGAGGGTGAGGCTTGATTTACCTTGACTGAGAACCTCTCCCCCAGGAGGGCTCTCAGTCAGTGAAGTCACCGTGGTTGACAAGGTGTAGTGCAGAGAAACAGTGTGATTTGGCAGAGTGTGTTTCCCTTGCGAGTTGTTATCCACTCCACTTGTCTTTTCTTCGTGCGTCAAGTGTTTTTTGTTTGCATTTTTAGCTTTTGTTCAAAACCCGCGACATTCTTTTACTTTTTTATTGAAAAGGTTGATATATAAGAGCATTTGAGCTTCATGTAAAATTCAGTAAAAGTGCAAATGCAAACCTTTTAACACTGGAACTCCAAGGGCATCTTTTAGTAAAAAATATTTGGAAATTCTAACTTTTTTAGTCTTAGTCAGCTTGCCTGATCATCGCCAACAACTTTTTCACCCACATTAAACATCAGTATACTTAAACGTGCAGATTAAGGCACTGCAGAGCAAATGCATGATGAAATGGTCAACATCAGACAGTCCACTACTGGAAAAAGCAGGACTTTTGTCAGCATGCAAGTCTAGAACATCCTGTTGTGTATTTAACAAATTGCCTAAGGAGCGAAGACATCAGCAATCTGTTGCTACCCATCAACCTGGGACAAATATGGCATTTTATTTAGAGAAGAAACATCTCAGCTGATATTTAAGATATCAGCTGAGGCCTTTAAAGTCTGAGATGAACATTTGATCATTTCTGAGCAAAATTAAGTTGGAAAACTAAAGAAAACTCCAAAATATTCGTCTCAGACTCTGTAACTCTCAGCTGACATGCTAAATATTGAAGTTCATTCTCCAAAAAGATTGTAAATGCCATGTTTGGCCATTATAGAACCCAAACGATTAGGACAAACCCCTCATGTCATCAGTCAAGCACAGTGGTGGTGGCTCACCAGATTATCGTTTGACTCTTTTCGCTAGAGTCAAACGTAAGACTGTCTGACTTGTAAGCAGAGTGACTGGAAAAGAAAAGAACAAAAGTATTACAATGGTCCTGTTAAAGTTCACACCTCAGCACAAACAACTAATGTGGTGGTAATTTAAGATAAAACTGCATCAGCAATGTCCACATGATTTAATCAACTGAAGCAATGGTAAAAAGGAAAAAATGGCGGCAAAATTATTCTACAACAATCTGACGACGACTGCCATGAAGGAAACAATAACTTTACTGAAGCAGCTTCTGTTGCTGCTAAAATTGATTCTAAACGCTTTTCAGTTAAATTAAATGAATGTGTTTACACTAAATGGCACGTAAGAAAGCATAAAGTAATTTTCAAGAGACCTATAACTGCCTGAAAAAGTTTTAAATAGCTCATGTAAACACAAATCATGCATAATTTAACAAAGGAGCTTTCCTTTTCCCATGATTTAACTTTGTTAATCCTACACTACTGGTGTAGTTGGTCAAAGTGCCTCAAAACATGACTAAGAACCAAACTGGTCTTCAGTTGTACAGAATGCCTCTAAACATCTGGCACCACACTGGGGCTCTGATGTGGTTTCTTTCTCATCTTCACAGTGGATGTGCGTCTGACCATGCAAGCTGAAATGCTGCTGCAGAACCTGACTCTGGTGCTGTTTTGCCTGGGGATGGTGGGCATGGTCTTCCCCTGGTTCTTGATGTCCATCTTACCCCTGGGTGCCTTCCTCTGTGTCATCAATCGTATCTCCAGGTCAGACTCTCATCTCTCCAGTTCTTGGAAAGGTTGTCTGGGAATTTTCCTCACTGACAGCTGAGCGATTTTTTTTTATTTTTTTTATTCCGCATGAAGCTCATGGCTGTGAGGAACAAACAAACATTTAAAACTCAAACATTTTTTCCATAACTGAGAGGTAAATGTTTTATCTTTCACATTCCATCAACTACAAACAGTTTATTTTTTTAGAATTTAATGTGGTGGACCACATAAAAGTGGTGCATAATTGTGGAGTATTTATTGTATTTTATCTTTACAAAATGAAGCTTAAAACCTGAGGCAGCTTTCCTCTTCTTAATGCTGAAAAGTATGATGCTGCCACCACTTTTTGTTATATGTAGTGTTCAGTTTCAGCAGCTTTATTTAGTGAGACTGAATTACACTTGACTTTTTTATTAACTTTTGAAGGCAGTCTGTTGATTTTATTTTACTATGGAAATACACATGTACAATACTGTTCAAAAACAATCATTTTCCTTCCACTTCACTATTTTAAGTTACTTTATTGCGACTTAGTGTGTAATTCATAAATAAAGCTCTTTCATTGTTGTAAAATTTAGCAAATACTTTTGCTCCTTCTAAATGTCTTAAAAGAAGTGACGTTTGGTCAGACTTAACTTCAAATGGTGAAAAATAATGTGTGTGTCTTTTTATTCTATGCATGTAAACTTCTGGCTTCAGCTGGCAAAATGAAAACATTTTCTCTTCTGTCCATATGTTTAATTTAATATTTCATTTAATATTTGATATTTCAGTATTTCTTTAATTAGGTCTGACTCCAGCTGGCCACTTCAGAAATCACTTTAATTAAAAACATCTTCATTTGGAGACATTTAATTGGTGTAAAATGCAAGAGGAATTAAATATAAGCTGTAATAAACAGCAGACTTAAGCTGACTCGTAGTGGTTTACGGAAAGTAGCGATGACCCTCGGCATCGTTGTTTGAAATGGACCATCTTACAAAGTTGCCACATCCCAGGCAGGATATAGATGGCTGTTACGTAAAAGTGAATCTTCCATTGAAATTACCCACTTTTAAAAATGCTTTATTTCTGGGATTTCTGAAGTTAAACTGCCCAGGGCATAAACAAGTTTGTGTGCGTGGCTGCCTGGAAGGGAACAAGTGTCATGTTCTTTCCTCGTCTCCTCACCAGCTTTTATGAGGAAGCCAAATGATTCATGTGAGACTTATAATTCCCAAACTCTCCTTTTCCATCTTGGCAGCCAAAAGTAGACAGAACTCTACCTTTGTCAGTAAACCTCTTCTCCTCGCACTTCTGCGTCAAAAACCCTCGTCTACAAAGAGCGTGCCTCACTGCTGCGCACTTCGCAATCGTCAGTGGTGAGAAAGAACCAATCAGAAAAACAAATGTGTTGTGGGTTGCATCACGTCTCATCATAACCTGTCTGCTGCAGCATCATTCAAGCTTAAGTATTTTCCTCTCCTTTATTCACCAATTTTCCTTCGCTTCCCTCCTCAGCTGTATTTCTGTGTTAATATGACAACGTGCCTTTTGGGGTTTTAGAAAACTTCCCATATCAGTTCAATTGAAATGAATCATGCATTAGTTCTTAAAGTGGTTTGACTCACCGTCGCAAAGCTTCATGTTTCATTCAGGTTCCAAGCTTCCCTCTGCACTTTGGTTTCCATGATTCACCCCTCATATTATTTAGGGTATTTTTAACCCTTTTCACATTCCCACTACAAATTTTATTGGGTTTTAGTGTAGGACCTTATTTGTCTGACACTAAAACCACAGGATAGAACCACACAAAGAAGTAAATATTTACATACACTGAAGAAAAAGACTTTTTTTCTCACCGTCTGAATTTAAATCAAACCAAACATTTCTTGTTTAAGATGAGTTAGAATTATCAAAATTATTTCTATTTGCTAAATGCAAGAAAACCTGTATGTTTTAAAGATTTTTTGTAGCTGTACTTAAATTCAGAAGTTTACACAGAGTTGGTCAGTATAATTGTCTTTTAAACTGTATGACTTGGAACAATCCCTCTTGCTATTCTTTCGTCAGTCAGCACTGGGAGAAATGATGGTAAAAGTTGATGGAAAGATGAATGGACGTAAACATTGGGGACATCCTGGATGAAAACATGCTACATGCTACAAAAAAATTATTCTGGATCAGAGGTTCACCTTTCAGCTGGACAATAAACCTTAAACATCCAGCCAGAGCAACAGTGGAATCGTTTAGATCAAAGCATATTCATGTTTTAAAATGGCCTAGCCCAAGTCCATAGAGAATCTATGCTAAAATCTGGATATCAATTCTTATAAACACTCCAATTAATGTATTGGAGGCAAAGAAGGATGGTCAACAGTTTCGTCTAACAGATTATTTCCTGGCAAAAAAACTCTCAAAATTCAATAACGCTCTATTTTCTTTTAGCTGTTTGTGTGCTTCTTTGTTTTAGTTTATCACTTAAAATGCAAATAAATTACATTCAAATTTGGGAAAGTTTAAAGTTTTAATCTAATTATTTACACATTAATCAGATATTTTCCCTCCAAACGACACCAGCGGTTCTGGTGTGTTTTCAGACCTGATGATGATTGAAGTGAATTTTTATGGGAAGTCAGGGAAACAAATCCAAGCGGAATAACGATTTCATGCTCCTCTGGAGTTTTAATCAGCCTGATTTTAGCTACATGTTTTACCAAAAATGATTAGTTTATTACAAGTTGAAATTAAATCGGCGTCCTTGTCTGTTCTCAGAGTTTTCATTCGCGAGCTGAAGCGCCTGGAGAACATCAGCCAGTCACCGTTCACCTCTCATATAACCAGCAGTCTGCAGGGACTTTCCACCATACATGCGTATGGAAGAGGGCACAGCTTCCTCGACAGGTGAAGTCAAGGCTATTTGTTCTCGACAGACGTCATTAAACTTTAAGTTCACATTATCTCCTCTTGTAGTTTCTCTCTTTGCTCTTCTCCCTATAAATATATTAAACCGCATGCTAGAAGTTTTGCCCTCAGCAAGCACTGCAGTGCAGAGCCATGGTTGCTGAAATAGATTTACAATCACTGTCTTTTTTTCTTTTTTTTTTTCTCTACAGATACCAGGAGCTGCTAGACACCAACCAGGCCACCAACTACCTCTTTAGCTGTGCTATGCGCTGGCTGGCTGTTCGCCTAGACCTCATCAGCATCTCCCTTATCACTGCTGTTGCACTTCTGATTGTCTTCATGCAGAGTCAGATACCTCCAGCCTGCGCAGGCCTCGCTATCTCATATGCAGTGCAGGTCAGTGAACAAATATGGAGAAATATAAGCCTCAAATATGTCTACCGTGCCTTGCAAAACCATCTGTTAAATGACAAAATTTTTACATTTTGTCACTTTTACGACCACAAATTTTAAATTTACCTTTCTTTTGATAAGAAGGAAAATCATAAATGTTTTTTGGACACTTTACATATAAAAACTGTAAGTGTGTTGTGCATTTGTATTCACCCACTCAAGTGTAAAGTGTTGATATCCAATTCATTATAAATTGCATTCAGAAGTAACTTGGCCTACAGTTGGGATGTCTGTGCATCCCTTAAATGTCTTAAATTAAAATTTTTTTTAATGTAATTTGGCATTAAAGTTGTTAATCTCAAGTCTGAAGTTTTGTCATCGAAGAACTATTTAATCTAGTATATTCTATGGAGCTTGGATTTTTTTCTTGAAGGGCTTTTTTGTCAGACAAAAGTTGACATTCTTTGACTCAAGGTGGTTGATGCTACCGTTAATTAGCTGCTAGTATACCCATGCTAGCTAGCTTTTTTTCTTCTATCATGGATAAGAGCAATTTATCGCCGGTTGACTGGAAAATGTAGCTGTAGTGATTCTCATAAGAAGCACCATCACGTCCTCTATAGTCGTCCAAGCTGATAAATATTTTCACCATTTTGTCAAATGGTCTTCAAAAGTCTTAAATTTTGAGTTCGTGAAACTTGCAGAAAGCCTGAAAGTTTGTAGAAATGTCCAGTGCTGCAGTTACAGCTGCAGGTCTTTTCTGCAGGGTGTTTCTACCAGCTTTCTACATTTAGAAAATGAAAATTCTAAACATTTTTCTTTCTCAATTAGCTCAAGTGCCATTCTTTAGAAGGAGGGTGTCTCTGAACATCAGTTTTAAAGTTTTAAAGTTAGATTCTAATACATGAGTATATTTTGATCTCTATTTTTATGGTCGTTACTAGCTCTTAATTTACCAGTCGAGCTACATTTACGTTATTTGTTTTATTAGAGTCAAATGTAATTTTTAAATTGTTTTGCTTTCATCTTTATGGATGTGTTTGATCATTATTGTTCTTAAATAACTTCTGAGGCCTTCACAGAACAGGCGAGCAAACCTATTTTGTTAATGAGGTGAACTCTGAAACTGGATTTTATTCAGGAATTTCAGAGTAAAGGGCATCAGGATACATCCCTCACCTTTAAAATCTGTATTTGTCATTTTTGACATTTCTTCAGCTTCATAATTATACACTACTTTGTGGCATAAAATACCAAAATAAGACACAGAGGTTTGCTTTAGGTCTGAATTTCTTTATATATATGTGTGTGTGTGTGTGTGTGTGTGTGTGTGTGTGTGTGTGTGTGGAGAAGCTGGTTTGAGTGTGAATTTTGCAGCATTTTATCACATGTTCTAAACAACACGATCAGTGCAGATAATTGAGATCAATTAGCGAGGTTGCGAAGGAGGCATCACCATCATCTCTGCTGATGATGCCTAAACAGGCAGAGCTTTAAGGTAATTGGTGTGACAGTGATAATTATTAACCTTTTAACTCTGTGTTTGTGTTTCACCTCCAGCTGACCGGCCTTTTTCAGTTCACTGTGCGGCTGCTCTCCGAGACCGAAGCTCGCTTCACATCGGTTGAAAGGATAAATCATTATATAAAGGTAAAGGAGTGTTAGTCTATAAGATCACAGCAGGTTGGGCTTGGCGATGTGGCTTAAAAATACAATCTCTTTTTTGTCATATCAGCTCTGATTTCCAGTTCAAATTTTTTTTTTTTATTTGCTTGATTTCTTTTATAAAAAACAGAAATTATAAATGACAGAAAATATTTTCAAAGAGTGGCTTTTATTTCAACCATCCATTCTGTAAGTTCTACTACTGAACTTACATGGCCAATCTACACAAATGTTTGCTTCGTGACAAGAATTTAATCATAATATTAGCAAAAATTTCACCAGAAAAACAACTTAGAAGCTTTTTAATTATAAAAAATGCTTCTAGAATTATCAGGATCTGTTGTTTTAAAGTCTTGGTGCTGATAATAATAACAATAATATAATAATTTTATGCTAATATTTTAAAATATGAAAATAGACATCTATAAAACTTATGCCAAAATATAACTCAACATTTCACACTTAAATTTTTTATTTTCCATGTTGGATTTCTCATAAAATAATTTTATTCCAAAATATTATGACTGCAGTCTTGTACTATTGTGACTATAGCCTTGCAATAAAAATAAAATAAAATAAAATCTTAGCCTGGCTCTAAGACTTTGACGCAGAGTTGAGCTGAATTCAAAGTCCAAATGAATTGACATGACTGAACTATGGGCAAAGGGCATTGGTAAAAAAAATAATCCACATTTCCAAAAATGATATCTTCAGAAACCAAAAACTTGATTAATCGATGAAATCGATTTATCACCCAGCCCTGACAGCAGGTAACCAGAATGAAGCAGCAGATTTCATCAGGACAGCTGCTGAGTTTTGCTCATGTTTTTGTGTTGTGTGCAAGTGAGCTGTACATACTCCATAGCACATGACAGAGCTTGTCACGCAAACCACAACTTCTTCCCCTTTAGTGCAAAGAGGGGAAAAAAAGCTTACAGAGCAAAAATCAGTACAGATCAGTGGGGGGGCCCCGCTCCTCTTCAGGAACTTGGTGATTCATAGCAGATACCATCGCCTCTCCTTATCTCAGAGTCTTGACAGTGAGGCGCCCAGACAGAGTCCTGAGGCAGCTGCTCCTGCCCCCTCCTGGCCTCAGCAGGGGAAGATCAGCTTCCAGGATGTGGACATGCGCTATCGGGATCATCTGCCACTGGTGCTTAAGAACCTATCGTTTACCATTCTCCCCGAAGAGACTGTCGGCATCGTAGGCCGCACAGGATCAGGTACAGCTGACCCCTTCTCTGTTCCTCAGCCAGCAGCGTTTCCAGCTCACATTTACGTCTCTGTTTCAACATGTCCACATTTGTCGGCACAGCATCTTTTTTCGTGTGTGTGTTTGCAGGGAAGTCCTCTCTGGCTGTGGCTTTGTTCAGGCTTGTGGAGCTCAGCGCAGGCTCTATCGTCATTGATGGGATCGATATTGCACAAATTGGCCTAGATGACCTGCGGAGCAAGCTGGCCATCATTCCCCAGGAGCCAGTACTGTTTATTGGGACCATCAGGTAGCCCAGTTACTATTACTTTATCACCAGTAGCTGGAACTCTGTGATGTAAAATTAATTTTGAATCAAAATACCCTACAAAAAAAACTATTACTTCTAATTAGGTCTGAAGCGACGAATCAGATTAATTGTGATGAGTCTGTTATTAAATTAATAGTTAATTAATTTAGTAATCGATTAATTCTTAAGTGGCATACAGACTCAAAAAAATGGCAGTTGCTGAAGGAACAATTTCCTCAGAGCTATAATTAAACCAAAAATGTACAAAAATATATACCTGGTGGTAAAAAAGAAAAAAAAAACTTTGTTCGTAAGTTCATTTTACCCACAACTCCTCAGGTGGCTGTCAAATAATTATTCGGTTCATCCAAAATGAATCTACAGTTCATCCCTAAACTATATTAATTTTAAGTCAAACAGAAAGGCAGAGCTTTTCACATGTTGCCCATAACTTTTAATGAAATGTTATTTTCCATGCTCATCTTTCTGATTGGCTACTAGTCAAAATTATCAAGCTACTTTGCTTCTCAAGCTAATATAACAAGAGAAAAATAGAAAAGTTTCTGACAGAAAAAGATTGAAGTGGAGGAGAAAACCCTAAGAATTCAAGGCCAACTAGAAAATAAAAGCAGCATTTATTCTAGATGAATGCAGTAATTATCGAATGTTGAATAAAAGAGAGAAAAAAAAAATATTTCCAAATTTTTTGCAAACTTTGTAGAATTGTTTTTGGAGTGTCTGTGCTCCAGTACATTACATTTCAATGATTGCATCATCTCCTCAGCGTGCCATTAAGTGCTGCAGATGCCTCTTAGTCACCATTAATTAAAGTCAGGTGTGGCAGCAGGGAAGCAGCTAAAACATGCAGGACATTTTTGAGGAACTAATTTATTTATTTTTTTTATTTGCCTTGAAGTCAAAACAAACAGAAATAAATGCTTGACATATTTTACTCTAAATCTAATGAAACCATTTATAAAGCATGCGACTCACGTCCCAATTTAATTTACTGAAATAAATTACATTTTAAAAGTTATTCTAATTTATTGAGAAGCACCTCAATATGTAGAATATAAACATGATTGATCATTTGTAATACTTGCAGAGTCTGACCTTTAAGCTGAAAACTGGTTAAAACGGCAGTGCAAGGAAAGAGAAACGCAAGAACAGAAACCTGCAGCGTGTTTGTTGGATGTTTCTGGCTGAGTAAACATTTGGGAGGGCAGGTGGGAAGAGTAAAAACTATTTCAGGTAATGGCAGACATCAGATCTGCCTGCTGCTGTTTATTGGCCTCCTAACACTTCTGAATTTACAGCCTGTGAATAATTACTCTGTAAAATGTATGTCAGCAGCAACTTGGAAAAATATTTATTAAAATTGGTGCAAAGGTAATCCAATTAAGCTGAAAACCTGGGTGGAGATTCATGTCACTTAAAAATGCATTCGCAAACAGGAAGCAATAAACTTTAATCTCCTTTATATACAAAATACAGGATCATCATTTTGCATAAACATCTTTCTATTTAGTTGTTATATCAATTTTAGATGCTGAAAGGCCATTTGAATGAATTTGTTGCATTAATGTGAAGTTTTTTCATCTTTGATATGATTTTTCTCCCCCCAGGAGCAATTTAGACCCGTGGGATCAATACTCTGACTTGCAGATCTGGGAAGCTCTTGAGAAAACCCACATTAAAGAAATGGTAAGTTATTTGATCAACAGGTTGTAGATTGCACGCAAAGCCTGTCCTCACAGTTTGGTTCCTGTGTGACCCTCCACAGGTCTGCCAGCTGCCTCATTCCCTCCACTCGGAGGTGACGGAGAATGGGGAGAACTTCTCGGTGGGAGAACGGCAGCTCCTCTGTGTAGCCAGGGCCCTCCTGAGGAACAGCAAGGTGCCGATTGCATTGTCCTGCCATCTTTTATTTACATCCTCAGCTTTTTCTCTGGATGAGCAATGATCTCCTCAGGTTCAATTAATGGGAAAATAAGAGCCTCCTTTCATCTAGTTTGCAATGGGATACCAGTGCCACCTAGTGTTGGCCACCTTAACTGCATCATTAACTATGTATGAAGGCACAGGTGGTGAATAACTGCTTAAAGCTGCACTTTTCATTGTTTCTCTCTCTGAAACTGTTTTTAGATTCTCATTCTGGACGAGGCTACGGCGGCCATCGACACAGAGACTGATCGTCTGATCCAAGAGACGATTCGCACTGCGTTCAACAGCTGCACAACTCTCATCATCGCACATCGACTCAACACAGTGATGAGCTGCAGCAGGGTCATGGTCCTGGACAACGGCCAGGTGGGTAGAAAAGCGAAACACATTTACAAACTGAAGCAGCGCTTTGACTTAGACTTGATGCATAGAAAGTTGTTTCTTTTTCCGCTTGAAAACAAGCTGGGAAGCGTTTAGAGAACATGAAATGTCCAAATGTGATTACTGGTTTATTGAGAACATAATTTTTGGTACAAACTGAAATATATTTTTGATATTTTACTATTTCCAGATGGCTTTTAATGATTAACTAGACAAAACTTTCACAGAAACAGAAAGAACCAATTTAGACTGTGTATTTGCAAAAAATTATTTGGGAGTTTAGTCACTATTTAAAAAGGAGCAACAAAAATAAATGAGGCGATTAGCTGAGCTTTCCAACAACTCATGGACTCATGAGTTGTTGAAATATCTGCTGCCGTGCCTGGATTTTGAGCTGTTAGCATGTCATGGCAGTCATAAGACTGTCATACAAAAACAGTGTTCAGTCAGAGGCCTTTTCAGATGTGTTGCAACACTTTCTGCTACCAAAGATTCTGCTACCAGAGTTGTGGATGTTGATGCCACAACATCACCTGGCCACCTTAACTGCATCATCAAAAGTAACTCATATTATCCAAGGATAATATGAGTTACTTTTAATTTCTTAAGTTTTTGTTTATAATATTCATATTAAAGAATAGTCCAAATAATTAAAAGCCCAAATTGTCAGGGATTCATGCTGATGATGTGTGCATGCAAACTTCTGTCCAGAAAATCACTATTAGAACCTGAACCATATCAACTCTCCCTCTCTGAGTCTCAAAGGAAAATCCAAATATATGTAATATACAATAACAGAAATTCAACAAAACCAAAGAATAATTTCAACATATTCATTTCTTTTAGTATTCTGCTTCTTACAAGGTTTCAATACCGAGTCTAGATGTAATTCACTTATATCAATCGTGCCTTATCTGTTTCCTGCTCACAGATTCTAGAGTTCGACTCGCCGGCAGCCTTGCTCGCAAATGAAAACTCAAGATTTCGAGGCATGATAGAGGCGTCAGAAAGCAGCCAAAGCAGATGAAATAAAACACTCTGAAGACGACAGCCGTGATCCTGAAAATATATGCAAATACATAATTTACATGATACACACACACAATCATAATGTGAAGGAAAATAATGGGTTGATATCAGTTCTCTGAGTAACACTCAGAGACTCAGGGACTATATTTAAACCTTAAACTTATCAAGTATTGGTATACAAATTAGGATTCAGCTAATTCTGGCTGTTTGTTGCTGTCAAGGCCAAATAATTAACTCAGACAATAGCACTTTATGTTTAATGTGATGCTTCCTTTTTTTTAGAGGTCAGTTAATCAGTTTTAATTTTTTTGTTTGTTACTCAAACCTCAGAGAGCAGGAATGTACACATTAATCAGAGAAAAACGTAATATTTCATGTTTCATATTGTTTGTTTTCCAGGAATGTATTAGTTTGTTAAATATTTAAGACCATGTTTCAACAAAAATCACCTGTTCATTTCCTTCAGGTACTGTTTGCTAAAAGTAGGAACCTTTTTTGGTGTAATTTTAGGGTTTTTGGTTTAGCCTTGTGCTGTTAACATTTTCAGGTTTTATGAAGGAGTCAGCCATGTCGGGACGCTTTTTATGACTACTTTCATGTACTGTACTGTGATTTGAACTGAGCTAATGTTTCCAAATGCTGGAGTTTAAAATCTGCACCTTTTTATTGCGTTTGCTGTAGTCTAGAGGGACAGTATGTAATGTTTTCACAAGCCTGAGGATTTTAGACATTTGCCTTACAGTAAAGTACATGCTGAACAATCAAGAAAAGTGCAATAATACTTTTTCAAGATTGCCTTTATACACTTGAGATTGTAATGCTGCAATAATTTTGTTAAATGTCTGATTTTTATGTTTTTTTAATAAAATGTTTACTTAAATGAGTGTCCACTGTTTTTTTTTTGTTGTTGTTTTTTTACAGTCCCTGTTTATGATAATCCTGGGTGTAATTTTATGTCTGTACAAATACATTTTATAATAATATAATGTTAAAAATATCAAAAAAGAGTTCAGATTCTGATTTAAAATCTTCATTTTTAAACCGCAAATTGAAAAGTTAACATTTTTCCTTTTTCAACCAACAGATTCTTCCAGAACCTTTAAATGGTTCTCAGGCCCCCCGGGACAGGAATAGATGCTAGTAAAGTAATCTGCACAAAAAATGCAACAATACATTTTAAAGCAATCTTTTTAGTTAATCCATTGCTTGTTGACTTTACTCAACCCTCCATTAATTTCTTTTTTGTTCAAAGCACAAGCCTTAATCAGCACCAGCTGAGAAGCTGTTAAAAGAACAGCCACAATAACATTCATCCTTCTCTGATTCTCAATGTCTTGAGCTAGATGCAAAATACTGTGCAGCAGAAAACTAACACTCCATGGCCTGAACACACCATCCTCACAGTGAAACATGCCAGTATGATGCTCTTCAGCAGGGACAGAGACCCTGAAAACTAAAAACATATTGGAGGTTAAAGACTTTAGGGTGGAGATTCAGCTTGTAGCAGGAAGTCGACTCTGGCTTGAGGACGGGCGTTTGGCATGTGTCAAACATTTTTTCTGATTTTATTTTTTATAAAAGGAGACCATGTATCATTTTCCTCCCCTTCACAATTATGCACTAAAATACATTGGCTTTCTGTGGTTTTATTGTGATTTTTTTTTATACAAAATGATTCTGTTTTTTTAAAAATGATACAGGGTTGTACCTGTGAGTAAGAAAAGATAAAGGGGTGAAGAGCTCACATCTATCTCAATAGGTAACCTACACACACAGAAGTTAATGGTCAGACACCACCTTTAACAAGGAAGAAGGAATAAACAGAGTGCGAGGGTAGAGCTAACACTAACAAGAGCAACACGATCAGAAACTTGTAGCAGTCAAGTCAAAAAGTGTAAAACTCTTATCTCCAGGTGACTCTGACAAGGATCTGTTTCATATCCTGCTCAGTACTGCTAAACCAAGAAATCCACTTGTTCAGCCTTTGAGATCAACACCAGGAGTACGCAGACAACATGACCTGTCTGACTGGAAGTCCTTTCCTGCTGCAAAAAACGTCCAACATTGTGATTTTAAAACATTAGTGGCTTTTGAATAGGTTTGGAAAATGGTCATAGTTCAGAATTTCCTGAAAGTCTTTAACCTCACAGACCATTTCATTCATTGTTTAGTGAACCACCTATTCCTGGCATTGCAAGCAAAAGCAGGAAATGTGAACACAAGTCATGGAGAGTTCATTTACATGGTGCATTTAAAACAAATGTTGCTGAACTAAGCTGTGGATATAAGAATAAAAACGAAACTGCCTTTATTGTCCTGCAAAGGGGAACTGCTGGTGTTACAGCATTATGAGGTATAAAGGTCCACAGAAAGTTTGAAACATAATATAAAAAGCATTATCAACAATATCAATGATAATAGTAATAACAATAACATACTAAAAATACTGTGCATTTGTTAGAAATAAAAATGTCCAACTTATGATCCACTGGATGATCAATTGAGTCAGATCACTTTTCCAACAATGTTCATATTATGCATGTGTATTGAATATTGAAAAAAAAATAGACCATTTACAATTTACAATACAGTTTATTAAAGCAGAACTATGATGTACAACAATAGCAGAAATGTTATTTAAAAATGAGTAAGAACAGTATAGGTGATTGTACAAATGCCAGCATCGATGTAAAATATATATTGGTTTTGTTGGGAGCAGTGATGGTTGCAGTCTGACAGCTGCTGGGAGGAAGGATCTCCTCTAATACTCCTTTTTGCACTCAGGATGCAGCAGTTAATCACTGAAGAAGCTCTCCAGATCAGCAACAGCTTCATGCATGTTTAAGGAAGAAGATGAAATAAAATACACAGTAGATGATGGAAAAAATATGTTTCAAACAGATTTTAAAAAAATAATTAAAACTCTATAAAACAGGGACATTTACATCTCCTGCTTGTGTTGTAATCTGCATAAGTTTTATAATTTCCATGCCTTGAAAGGTTTGGTACCTGTGTACCTGCCTAGTTTAACCTCTGAGATGTTTATTCTTAATAAGGGAAGAAGGGAGCGTGAGATCGACAGGCGGATTGGTGCAGCGTCCGCTGTGAAACGGGCGCTGTACCGGTCCGTCGTGGTGAAGAGAGAGCTGAGTCAAAAAGCGAAGCTCTCAATTTACCGGTCGATCTACGTTCCTACCCTCATCTATGGTCATAAACTTTGGGTAATGACCGAAAGAACGAGATCGCGAATACAAGCGGCCGAAATGAGTTTTCTCCGTAGGGTGGCTGGGCTCTCCCTTAGAGATAGGGTGAGAAGCTCGGTCATCCGGGAGGGACTCAGAGTAGAGCCGCTGCTCCTCCACATCGAGAGGAGCCAGTTGAGGTGGCTCGGGCATCTGGTCAGGATGCCTCCTGGACGCCTCCCTGGTGAGGTGTTTCGGGCACGTCCCACCGGGAGGAGGCCCCGGGGAAGACCCAGGACACGCTGGAGGGACTATGTCTCTCGGCTGGCTTGGGAACGCCTCGGGATTCCCCCGGAGGAGCTGGAGGAAGTGGCTGGGGAGAGGGAAGTCTGGGCCTCCCTTCTAAAGCTGCTACCCCCGTGACCCGACCCCGGATAAGCGGCAGAAGATGGATGGATGGATGGATGGATGGATGGATGGATGGATGTTTATTCTCTCTTCTTAAAAAGAAGTTTTGGATCTCAGCACCAAGCAACAATTTCTGTCAGTCCTTTGCATAAAGTCCTAAAAAATACATGAAACTCTGTGGTTGTATTTAAGAGGAGTCAATGGCTATGTAAAGCACTTTATGTAATCTGGCAGCCTCAGCACGTAAGGCTCAAAGAATAAACAAGGTGATAGGAGCCTCCGTGTTGCAGGGATCAGTTATTTGATAAAAATCAACACAAGCAAACAGAGCCAGTGAAGCAGAAAACGTACTGGAAAGAGATACTCTTGCTTTCCTGTGTGTGTTTAAAAGTAGGGTTAAGCTGAAGCTACACTGATGACAGCTAAAAATGACATGAAAAAAGTACATTTGACGTAGGTAAAAGTAAGTTTTTGTACTTTCTGAAACTTTACTTCTAATTTACTGCCAAATTTTACACGCAACAGTCTCTTCTGTGTATTTTATGTATGATACACCTCATTTGTATCGTAAGTGAAACTGCTGCAGATGTTCAAGACAAATCAGAAACACAGTGCAGTTTCCAGAGAAACGGCTGTGGTTTTGCTGGGACTGTCCACAGTTTACATCTTGTTAAACAACTCAGGTTTACTCAAAGCTGAAGAGGGTGGAAACAAACCAGCGATATGAGTAGTTGTCACCAAGAAACATCAGCTGTGACTAAATATAAGTCTCTTTTCTTTGGAATGACCACATTGATTTATAAATATTTAAAGCAAGATAACACAAGAGCGGGAGACCCAGAGTTTCTTCTGCTACTCTGAATAATCTTCAAACCTTCGCGCACCCTTCAGGGGATGTTCCTTATGAAGGATTTTTTGAGGCCAATCCTTGAACAATTTCCTCTGGGTGTTCCAGGATTTTTAAAAATTATCTTTCAGGAATCTTGGCAAAGTCGCTTGAAGGTCCTCTAAATGTTTCACAGAATACACAAAAGGTAATGTTCTATATGGCTTCTCCACAGTCCAGTAAGGGATAAAACTTGGGATTTCCAGTAACTGCACTGGAATCAAAAAAGTGTAAGTGGGCTCTTTAAAGACAACATGTTGCCGTTATAATTTCTGTTCATGTCCTTGCAACAGGACATGAATGGTTTACACATTTTACGCAACTGAATTTGCATTTTTTTTTCAGTTTCCCTCTTTCAGATTTTGGAGTGTGAGCCTCTGAGATTGATAGTCAAAGGTTTAGAGCAATCAGAAATACATTACAGTTAAACCACATAAAATGAAGGACAAAATGCGAACTGCAAAATTAAACAACACCAAGAAATCTTAGGGGAATTTAGAAATTAGCTTGTTTAAGTTTTATTTCTGAAATTATCTGACAACAGTTAGAAAAAACAATGTTCGATGCATAAATATACTGCTTTCTATGAATATTCATTACCCGGATACCTTTTTCTTTTTCCATTTCGTGAGATTACAACCACAATTCAATACATTTGATTTAAGATTTTAAATCTTAAATCTTAAATCAAGATAGATCAACATAAAATGGAGTGCAATTATGAAGTGAAAGGAAAACAATTCATAGTTTTCAAAAGCTTTCTGAAATAAGGGGCTTCCATTGGCTTTTAGACCCCTTTATTTTGACACTCTAAATAAAATCCTGTGGTGCCTAATTAGTAAATGGAGTCTGTTTGTATGTAATTTACATCAGTTCTGTAAAGGCTTCGAAGATTTGCTTGAGAACTTGAGTGAACAAACATCAACATGAAGACCAAAAAGAAGCAGACAAAAAGAGGCAGGGAAAAAAAGTGTTGCAAAAAAAAGGTTATAAAACAAAATCCCAGTTCTTGAACATCAGAACACTAACTACTAGTCAGTCATCTGAAAATGGAAAAATTGTTGCAAACCTACCAAAATATGACCAGTAAGGAAAGCATCAATCAAAGAAACAGCCAAGAAGTCAATGGTAACTCTGGATCGCCTGCAGACATCCACAAACTGGGTGGAAGAGAATTATAAATCATGCACTCCACAAATCACTGTGGCTTGTGACAAGCTGGCTACAAATGAGACTTTTGTAGTTCCTTCCTTCAACAACAGCTCTCCTCATACTGTGTTTTTATTGGTAGATAAAAACTACCATAACCAATAATGATCCTGTCAAAAGACTCTCTTCTTTCTCCTACAGGATTGCCATGGGGCTCTTGGCCACTTCTCTGATTCCTGCTCTTTTTGCTCAGCGTGTCAGTCTATCCTGGGAGCAATGTCTTATCTTGTTGGTTTGCAGTTAAGGTGCTCTTTGCTTTTGCCGGTGATGGATTGAGTGCTGCTCCATGATGTGTTCAAAGGAGAAGCATATTGTTTAATAATCTGACTCTGCACAGGGATACAGTGCCCACAACTCTTAACTTTCTCTAACAAATCTATACATTGCCTTCACAGAACACCTACATTTAGAATAGAATTAAATGAAACGCAGATTCACTTTATTTGCTAGTGAGATGTTTTCTGAAGGCAAGTGAGTGCACTGGGTTGTATTTAGAGCTGAATGCACATTTAATTTCCCTTTGGAATTAGTACAGTATTTTTTAATTAATCTTTCTCAATTTAATGTCAAATTAATAGTCTATCCAACTACATAAATCTGGAAAAAAATCATTATGTGAGACGCAGTTATTTGGACATCCCTGCTAAAAGTGCACGTTTATGTGCTTTTATTTTGAAGATGGCGTTTGAACGCATCCCGGAAGCTCGGTTGCTTGTTGTCGCCCGGTGCTCAGGCTGCTGCTGCTGGGGAGGTGGACAGCCCTGGCTGTGATGCCGCTGGATGATGGCTGCTTTCGGGATCTTAAGTTACGAACACCGGCCTTTAAAGCGGCCCCGCCTCGGCCCTCCAGACGTCTATCCCCAGGATCCAAAACAAAAAGAGGTAAAGACCGCTGCTTTGTGGAATATAAAAGCCCAGGGTGAATGTTTTAGTGAAATAAAATGCCCTAACAGAGCAACGGAGCTAGCTAGCAGCTGCTAGCCTGTTTAGCAGCCCTGCAGACGCTTCGGGCCTCGCAGTAACAATGAGCTGCAGCAGCTCCTGGTTGGCAGTTTGTTAACCAGCTCTGTCCGGCTTAAGTTTGGAAAAACAACCCGCTGCTGTCACGACCAGTCCAGCTGGGCTAGCTCCTCAGCTAACAGATATGGGTATAATCTGCGACATCTCTTCTGTTTCGTGGAACAAAACAAAAAACGTCGGATATTTAAATTCTGCCTGACTTGTTTGTTTGGGTTATTTAACTGGTTGCTACACAATGACGTTAGCTGAACTTGCTAATCTAATCCTTTTAAAATATTCAGAGCATGTTTAAAATAAGTGGTCGAGTTTAATTTATTCTCTGGGACGCTAAGTATCGTGTATTAATCTGACATTAAGCTGATACAATTCAACTCCAAAATACTTCACTAATCCCAAAGGGAATTGGAAATGTTGTAACAAGAGAGTATACAGAAATTGTACTCAAATTAAGAGTAACGCTACTTCAACATATTTTACTGAAGTGAAAGTAAAAAAATAACCATTAAAGATATTACTCTGAAGTAAACAAGTATTTTAAAAATACGCTGCAAACTCAAGTACTAACTGATCAGAAATCTGACTTAATACTTAATGATGGCATTAGAGAGACACAAATATGAAGTTATTTACAGATTGTGGTATTTTAAATGTCAAGATGAAAACAAATAATGTAATTACAGAATAACTGATGCGGATAGAAGGAACATTTTCTAAATCAATATTTTAAAATATAAAACCTACTAAATTCATACTTAATTGTAGGTGTTGTGGGTTTGTTGGAATCCATTTTCCAGTGACAGTATAATGTTTATTATAACTTCTTAGCAAGCAAATAGTGCAAAAGGTTCTGTATAAATTTGTGTTCTAGATTTAGAACATAAAAAAGGTTTTATGATCTAACTCTTTTAGAACAAAAAAAATTTAAACAAACATTAGCTCTCAAATTAATGTACATTGTAGGTGTGTGTAGAGACTCTGGTGTATTTTTAATTTAATTAATTTTGCTTTATTTACCAATGGGTGGAGTGTCCAGAAATTTCACTTACGTAGGAGAAGTGATACTTTGTGACAATATTCCTCAAGTAAAAGTAAAAAGTATGGTTTAGTAAAATACTCGTTAGAGTATTTTTTCCCCATAAAGTTACTCATGAGTATTTAACTAGTTACAATTAATCTCTGGTTTTAACTTATATTATTTAAGGTTCTTCATAGAGTTGTTGTCAATGCTGTTGGCTGTGTGAAGAAAGGATCTCCTGTAGCTGCCTGTATTGCAGCAACTTTGAAGAAGCCTCTGATTAAAGACACTTTGTTGTTGTATAACAGTGTCATGTAGAGAATACTCTATAATTTACTTGATTTTATGACGAATCCTTCTTTCGATCATAATCTCCAGAGGTCCCACATAACAGAACCGGCTTTCTTTAACGGGTTGCTGAGCCTTTTTAAATTCCTGGCTCTGATGCTGCTACCTCAATAGAAGAGATGACTCTCTCACAACAGACTTGAGATATGTAGCATCCTGCTGCATACTGACATACCTGAGGTGTTCCTCGTTGTAGATGCCGTCACTACAAAAATCCCTATGTGCATGTAGACTGAGAAACTTCCCTGTGTTTATGGATCTCTACTTAACAATTTACTGACTTTCTAGTGTTTATGTGATTATTGATTTGTGGTTTCTTGTTTGGCGTTTAAAGCCTTCCATTAATTCTTCTTGGGCAGCGGTGGTTTTTTGCAGACACACAGTCTGGTTCACCCTCATAAACTGGAAAGTTGAACAAATATTTGTATTTGTCATATGATATTTTAATAAATGTCATATTATATTTTAATAAATAGGCCAACTACTTTTTACATAAAGAAAGATTATCATGAATAGAGAATTCCTTAATAAATGAAACCATAAAAGAAAAGCATTTAAATGCTTGTTTCAGTTTTTAGGCATCTCTCTGTCTTCGATGTGCTTAATTGCTAAAACACTATAAGGAGTGCGCTTCTTGTGTTTTTACAAGCAAAATCAAAGTTTCATAAATTAAATATTGGGTATATAAAGACATCCAGTTTAGATTTTATCTGTATTTTAGATTTTGAGCTTATGGTTGAATGTAATCCACACATTGAAACCTTTAATAGCCCTTTAAAGTTGCAATGAAGGGAAACTGAATCAAACAATGACTACAACAAATGATATCTATAATTTTTCTAACCAAGTGGAGGAAAAGCTCTGCAACTATGAACTAGAATTGTCACAATAAATCATAGTTAGAGGAATTTGCACCTTGCCTAATTTTGCAAATAATATTAGTAATCCAATGTTTTGGTTTGGAGAACTTTGGTACTGTTTGCAGGTCACATCCTTAAGCTGGACTGCTTTTCTCAAAGAAAAGTTTTGTTCTTTTGTCACCAAAAATAAGAAAAGGATCTTTAAATTTCAGTGTCCGTCTGTGCATTTACTGTCCATGTAGCGCCATTTATTCTGGACATTTACTTGAATCAGACAATAATCCATTTAATTGTTCCCTGTGGATCATCTTTTTGGAAAAATTTCCCTTTCCTTTTTTCACCATTAAGACCAACAAAAGGAGAAGATGGAACATTTCAGTCTGAACCCATCCTTGTGTTAAAATCTTGTTTCTATTAATGGAAAATTCACTTATTCAGGTCACTGTGACCTTCTTCTCCATGGGATTTAACTGTCCTTCCTTCTGCCCTAATCATCCGTCTGTCTGTCTGGTGATCTGACCTCCCAGCCCACAAAACTGTTCTTCGTTTTTCAATTTTAACCAAATTTCCATGTTGACCACAACCACTCTGAAGGGCTAGTTTGAGCTCGGGTTTAGGAGTTTATAATGAATTATTTTTAGGTAATTGATTGCATGATGATTTAAAATGAGCTCAAAAAACAGAAACAGTATTTCTGTGTTGAGTATTTTTGGAAAGGGAACTTTGTTTACAGAGACATTATAACCCGTTTTATTAATGGTTTTGGTTAGAAGTGTGTTTTTGTTTCTGTCTTATTATTTATTCTTTATGGGTTTTTTTGTGATATTTAAAATATCGTCCAATTCTTAACATTTTTTTAACATTTGGAAATGGTCTCAAAACAACATTTTATCATTTATCGCAATAATTACTCGTACAATTTATCGTCCAGCAAACAATAATTACTCCAGTTTACCTTTTTAGAGAACATTCGTAATCCTTTCTGTTTCACCTGACAGATGTCTTGATGTGCCTGTTTCCTGTTATTCAGTCAGGTGCAGCAGCTCGTGAAGGACTGAAAGCATTCTCTTTAATCTGGAGACTCATTTACGTGGCTTTGTGTGTGCATGGATTTGTTCTAGAAATTTTGAGTTAAGAGTGAGCCATGTTTCTTCTTCCTCAACACTGTCCAAGACAATAACACAGTGTCATTTAGTAGTTCATCAGGTAGCTTACAAAGCCAGAATACTCATTTAATCTTATTTCTAGACTTTATTTGTGTCTAGTACAAATTAAAACGTTTTAAAAGTGGGCATTCCATTCTAATGTTTGGATTTTTATGCAGTTGACACAAATTTACACGTTTTTACATTTTCTGTTTATTTCCATGTGAACCTGTTTCTGTGTTTCAGGATGAGTTGACTGCTCTGAATGTAAAGCAAGGCTTTAACAACCAGCCTGCTGTGTCTGGGGACGAACATGGCAGCGCCAAAAATGTCAACTTTAACCCCTCCAAGGTGATTATGAATCAGTTCAGCCAAAATAATACACCTGAGTGATTTAATTGATTTGTTGTTAATTGTGTCATTTCTTCACTGCTCTACAGATCAGTTCAAACTTCAGCAGCATCATCGCAGAGAAGCTGCGCTGCAACACGTTTGCAGATACAGGGAAACGTAAACCACAGGTCAACCAGAAGGACAACTTCTGGCTCGTCACAGCGAGGTCACAGAGCTCCATCAACAACTGGTTCACAGATTTAGCTGGAACTAAACCACTCACACAGCTGGCTAAGAAGGTGAGAAGCTGAAGAACATCTTCTCTACTCGCTTAATTTATTGGTGGTTTCTGTCTTATAAGAAGTATTTGTAGCAAAGTTAAGCATCTTCCTTTTTTTTGTCCTTTGTGCATGACATTTATCTAAACTGAACAACCCAGAATGCTCCCAAGCGATTCTACTTTTAAGCTAATTAAACCCGAGTCTAAATATAGATAAAATAGTTTGACAGAGCGGGATGAGATGGAAAAGAAAAGCTAATGATGTCTGACAGAGCAGTCTCATGGCTGCATAATTTGACCTGCTTTACAGAGTAAATTTAAAGTTTTATGTATTTGGCCCATTTGCTACATTGATATGTAATTGTATTTTTAAAAATCCACCTTTTTCCTTTTATTCTATAAGCATTAAAATGACTAAATAGAAACATTTCCAGTGTTTCTTTTCCAGGAATATTGAATTGGATGCTGAATTAGTCCTGGTGCAGCGCAACCGAGTTTCCTAAAATGGAAAATATGTAATAGATTGTAAATAAAGTCATATTACAATGGTTTGCAACTCATTCACAATTTATTACAGCAGTCACAGTTTTATACTGAACAGCTGCATCCAAATGCATACATTTCAATTAGAAGAAAATCTTCTATTGCTACTCTGACAAATGGTTTCCTTTAATAGGAATGGATGTGATTCAAGAAAAAATGCCTTTAACTGAGCTGGATTTTCCTTAATTGTTATATTATTTACCAAAAACACAAATCTAAGTAATGCTTTGTTTTTATTCAATTTTGTTGACAAGGCAAGTCTTTGGCCCGTTTGTTGTATGTTCTCAAAACACAATAACTGTCATTGTTTGTTGAAGGCAACGGCTTTTATTGTTATTTTTTTATTACTTTGTGATGTCTTTTCTTCATTATGTGTTCTCACAAATAGCCAGTAAATGTTTAGTTTTTGCTAACATGCATTGTTTTCTTTCTCTTGTCTTTGTTTCACTTGAGCTGTGCAAACATGTTTGTTTGTTTATAGTGCAATACATTAAGCTTTAACAATGAAGAATACAAATAAAATGTTTTATGATTTTCTGGTAAAACCAATCGGTTGCATAGAAAAATTATAACACAATCTTTTGAAAGCAAGCGAAATCATTTATGGATTCAGGATTTGTGCTTTGTAATGATAAATGTTTATTATTTTCTCTGTAGCTAATACAGATATAATTTATCTGATCCAGGTACCAATCTTTAGCAAAAAGGAGGAAGTTTTTGGATTTCTGGCAAAGTACTCTGTCCCTGTCATGCGTTCAGCTTGGATGATAAAGATGACATGTGCATATCATGCAGCTATAACAGATAATAAAGTCAGGAAGAGGCATGTTATCGATCCTTGTATTGGTAAGAGATAAAATAATGTTTTGATTTTTATTTTCTTCTTTTTTTGTTTTACCTTTCAGTTGATTTTATGACATTTAATCTAAAGTCTGCGGCTTTGAATAAAATGTTCTTGTCCTTGTGTTTGTAGAGTGGAATCAGATCATCACTAAATATCTGTTGGAGCAGCTGCAGAAGATCGCAGAGTTTTACCGCCAGTGTCCCAGTCAGGGCTGCAGCTCTCCCCTTCCAGCCATGCCTGCGGACGTGGAAACCGCCATGAAGCAGTGGGAATACAACGAGAAGCTTGCCATGTTTATGTTTCAGGTGAGCTGAAACACTCTGAGCTATTTTTTAGCATTATTATAAATTAATAAATGAATTAAGTTATTTGTAATGATTATGCTAACGTCAACAAAAAATGTTTTACTTCATTTACGCTTATGTCCTGGCAGAAAATGTTGATGTATTTTGTTTTTGTGTCCAGGATGGCATGCTGGACAGGCATGAGTTCCTGACCTGGGTGCTGGAGTGTTTCGAGAAAGTTCGTCCAGGTGAAGACGAGCTTCTCAGACTTCTGCTGCCGCTCTTACTACAGGTAAAAACACCTGCAGTCGCATCCACACATGTAGGAGGCACACAGTGCCCCTTAAACCTGTTCAGATTTTTTAAATGTTTTTTATACTTGAGTGCATTTAATAGGTAATTTTGTAATGAATCAAATCCAAGTGTTGCATGATTTTGAATTCAAACATTAAAGATTCAAGGATTCCAAATAATGCTAAACATGTTTAGCATACGTATTGGTTGCAGTTTCAGTCTCTTGTTTGGGTTTCTAGCAGCTTTGCCTCATTATTTTTAGGTTTTGTCTGATTGTTGGAGAGCCATTGTGCTCTTGCTGCAGCTTCTCAATTGTATTTAAGCCTGGACTGTGACTTGGTCATTTATGCCAGTTGCATGGCATAAATGTCTTGTTGTAAGTGAAATAATCTTCCACTGGAACTAGCAGTTTTGCCTGAATTATCTGGTTTTTACCCCTGCTATAGCGTCCCTCTGGGCACCACAGCAACCCTTTGTGTTTATTTGAAAGCTTATTTGTGTTAATGGACACTGAGTGGCCATGGCTAATGCTGCAAATCTCTCCTATGCGCCTCAGTACTCAGGAGAATTTGTGCAGTCTGCTTATTTATCACGAAGACTGGCTTACTTCTGCACACGCCGCCTCAACCTGTTGCTAAGCGACGGCAGCCTGGGCACCGGCACAGGGGGTCACGCGGCACACGGCATCCTCACGCAGCAAGGCAACGCTCTGCCCACCACCCCGACCTCCCAGCCGGCAGGAGGAAACCAGGCCCAGACGCCGTTCACAGATTTCTACGTTTGCCCACAGCACCGGCCGCTGGTTTTTGGTCTCAGCTGCATGTTGCAGGTGCTTCATCTCACTTCACCTGCTATTTCACTGCAATATTATGTCAGATTTTACATTTGTTTGTTTGTAACTACATTTTCCTTCCACTTCTGTGTTTGTCTCTTCAGAGCATCGTTCTGTGCTGCCCCAGTGCTTTGGTGTGGCATTATTCATTAACAGACAGCAGAAATAAGACTGGATCACCGCTGGACCTGCTGCCTATCGCCCCCTCCAGCCTGCCAATGCCAGGAGGAAACACTGCCTTCACACAACAGGTACTTCCACTAGTAGTCTAGTTAACTTTTTTTTTTTTTACAAAGGATTGATGGAGCACAAGAGAAACAGGAATAATGCAGCATTTGAGAAAAATATGACAACCTTTCATTCTCAACATTTCTCGTAGAAAGAAATATTCTGTATGTCTGTTCGTCTCTGGCATGTTTTAATCTGCGTCCCCTTTGCAGGTTCGAGCAAAGCTGCGAGAAATCGAGGAGCAAGTGAAGGAGCGTGGCCAGGCTGTGGAGTTCAGGTGGTCGTTTGATAAATGTCAGGAGACAACAGCAGGTAAGTCGGATGCACTCATTTATCCTCGCAGACCTGTTTTATCTCTGTACTTGTGAGAACAGGCTGATGTCATACAATTTTATTTTATTTTTTTTCAGGTTTTACTATAGGTAGAGTTCTCCACACCCTGGAGGTTTTGGATAACCACAGCTTTGAGAAATCAGACTTTAACAACTCTCTGGATTCGCTGTACAACAGGATATTTGGTTCCGGCCAGAGTAAAGATGGCCATGAGGTACGGACAGATTCCCTTCATGAACATCTCATTATGCCCGTAATAAAACTAGAAATCTCTTCAGAGGGGTTTAGACTAATGGGAAATATATGGCCAGTTTTAAAACTCACTTCATTATTTCTGAATGAACTAAAAAGCGATTAAATGAGTTTTCCGGCTAGATCCTCTGATAGAGTAACTAAGTGAAAATATTCTTTCTTATCTGTTCTTGCTTTTAACTCCCGATTGTGTCCAGATGTCGCCTGATGACGACGCCGTGGTGACCTTGCTATGTGAATGGGCGGTGTGCTGTAAGCGCTCAGGCAGACACAGAGCCATGGTGGTCGCCAAGCTGCTGGAGAAGAGGCAGGCTGAGATAGAGGCAGAGGTATGAGGCACAGCGGCCTCCACAAAGCTAAATATACACATCAAATAAATACAGAGCTATTCTGCAACAAAAGCTTTTATAAATCTAATGTGATAGACTGTTCAATTGAAGACCAAAATTGCAACATTTGTTCCATATTCAGCTGGTGTGGTTCACTTTCACACTGCACTGTGTCAAGCGAACCAAACCCTAGTGGTGGCGCTGCACCAAGAACGACAGAAGGAAACGACACAAAAAATAAGAAACTGAGCACAACTTCCTTCTTCACTAAAACAAACGAGAAACAAAATAAAAATGTAAATAGAATTTCTCTTTTGTCATTGGCAAAATATTATGACCCATTTCTCCTGCTGGCAGTACACATATGGGTTTGTTTAGGTTGAATTTAGAAACGTCACTGAAAAGATCGGTTAGAGTGGTGAAAAATGCTTTACTGGGAATTTGAATCTAAATGTATAAGGAATGAAATCAGCATAACTCTTAAGTTGAAATCTTCCCAAATTAGATAAGAAAATATGTTGGTTCTCAGATTAAAATTAGTTTAGGAAAAAGGGAGATTTAAACGAATAATTTCTTCTAATTGGCTTGGATTTTTTAGTTTTTTGAGAGAATAAGGTCATTAAGTCTAAAATGGATTTAGACTTCCAATGATTTTAAAATAATTGTGAGCCCATGCAGGGAATGTGAGCACAGGGATGTTTTATTCTGTTTTTGACTCTAAAATCATGTTGCTGTGTTGTTTTGCAGAGGTGTGGGGAATCGGAGGTGGTGGACGAGAAAGGTTCTGTGTCGTCCGGCTCGCTCTCAGCTGCGACCCTCCCCGTCTTTCAGGACGTGCTGCTGCAGTTCCTCGACACGCAGGCCCCCACGCTTAGTGAGTCTCTTTTTATTCCCATTACTCCCTGCTGTTCCGTTTGCTTCCGACTGCTTTTAAGAATCAAATGTGATTCTTATGCAAGAATCACATTTGATTCTTGCATAAGATTTGAAGAAACGCAACATCCTTTTGCCTGTTTAAGGATTTCATAAACGGCAGAGTATTTATTCGTAATGTTTCAGCAGGGGAGAGTCAATATTAAATTATTCAAATGCTCTTCTCTCCGTTTACAGCGGAGCCGGGGAACGAGAGCGAGCGAGTGGAGTTTTCCAACCTGGTCCTTCTGTTCTGTGAGCTCATCCGACACGATGTCTTCTCCCACAACATCTACATGTGCACGCTGATTTCCCGCGGCGACCTGGCGTCTGACTCCCACCTGCCGCGTCCCCGCTCCCCTAGCGACGAGCCCTCCGATGATTCAGAGCGCAAAGAGCGAGATGCTGGTAGCAGTGTCAAGATGGAGGTGAGTAACAGGCATCTGTTGTGTCCGGAAGGTGCTAATTTATCCAGACTGTGTTTGTCCTTCAGGAAACGGGTCTGTCTGAGTCCATGGAGACGGATCACAACTCCAGTGCAAACTTCGATGAGGTAAGTGATGTGTATTTCACCATAATCAGCAAACCTTGTTGGATGAGATTGAGTTGGGTAATGTTAGGTTCTTGTCTCCTGTAGATGTTCTCGCCTCCGATGCATTGCGAGTCCAAAGGGAGTCCGTCCCCTGAGAAGCCTCCGCAGGAGCAGGACAATAAGAGCAGCTGCAAGGACAAAGGCATGGACCCCGCCTTCCCTCAGCTGTACGAGCAACCCCGCCACATTCAGTACGCCACCCACTTCCCCATTCCACAGGTGAGGACACTTGCTGTCTGTTCTTAAAAAAAAAAAAAAGAAGGAACAAGATTCCTTAACTTAATGTTAGGCATTTCATTACAAATATGTAGCAACTTTTAATTTTTATACTACTAGTGTAGTTGTAAAAATTTAAGATATTAAGCAGAAAAGTGAGCTTCCTACAATGCCTAAGAAGGAAAAATAGAATAACAGAAAATGGAAAAAGAGCAACATGATTCATCTTCTTTCTTTAGATCATCTACAAAGTAAAACATCAGAATAAGCAGGAAAAATCTTTGCAAACGTTAAAATTCGCAGTCATCCTAGAAAGCTGTGATTAAGAAACATATCAACTCCTTGATGCATACTTGGTATAAAATGTGTTTTTGTTAAAGTGTAAAAAACCCAATGTGAAAGCATAACCAGACAAATTGTGAACATTTTCATCAGTGGGTGGAGCCAATAAACATGGAGGGCGTGGCCATGTCTGAGGAGTCTGTTAAAGCAGGGGTGTGGTCAGGATGAGGGAAAGCGTTGTAGTCAACTTAGCAACTTTATTGCTATATTGTGTGACTTTTCTTTTAAATTTTTTCAAAAAAGTAACCAGCGTCTTTTTTCTTTGTTATTGGAGACTTTTACGATAACATGTGAAGCACCAGTTGCTTGTTTAATATCTGAAAGCGGGTTTGTGACGTAGAAATCGACCAAGTTGTACCGTTGTGACCAACAGGGAAAATTGACTGCAGTAACCACAGTTTAACCCAAAGAGTGCAGGACTGAGACAGATATTTCAGAATTCAAAAAGTTTTTCAAAAAGACAGCAACACTAAAAACCAAATTATTCAGTTTAACTCCAAAAAGGAGTTGATCTGGGATTTTGTTACTCTTTTGAAGTAGTTTTAGGCAGTGCCTTTCGAAACAGAAAAACTGCTCTTATTTGTAAAACAATATAAATGTAAGACATTTGTAAAGTTATCCCCTGCACCCTGCCAGCTCTGTTTTTGTTGGAAGACAATTTAATGTGCTGCTGCTGAGTTACTGATGCATCCATTGCGGTTGAATCTTTGTTTTGTTTATGTCTGTAGGAGGAAAGTGCCAGTCATGAATGCAACCAGCGTTTAGTCGTCCTCTACGGTGTGGGCAAACTGAGAGATGAGGCGCGACACACCATCAAGAAAATTACCAAAGACATCTTGAAGGTGCTCAACCGCAAAAGCACAGCAGAAACAGGTAATGGTGAACCCCGGGTCTGTTTGCGTTTGACGGATTTGCCAGTTTCCACTTCATTTGTGTTTATACAGCTTGTACTTCTTCTTTTATAAAAATGTTTTGGCAATATTTGTTTTACTTTTCAAAGATAAGATTTAAGGAGAACATTAAAACTTCGTCTTGACTCACCTTTAACAGTATGGATTATTTTGTTTTGCAGATTAATTTGTTTTTTAGATAAATCGTCCAAACAACATATCCTGAGGAAAACGCGTGTTTTATTTTAATGTTTGTAAACTGTGCAACAATTCAAGCTAGTTTGCCACAATGTTGCTCCATTGGCAGTTTTCTGGCCTATTGTTTATCATCAGAGAAAGAGGGATTGTGTCTTTCTGTCTTCATCCCACCCAAACAATTTTCATTCTTGGCCACATCATCTTAGGTAGAAGAGACCATTTTAAAGGCAATTTATTTTAAGAGTTAACATGTTAGTGTTTTTTTATATGAAAAGTTTGTCTTTTTTTTGTGATCTGTATTTCAGTGGGTTTCTTTCCTGTGAAACTTCAAATCAGAAACATGATGACAGACCAACCACTTGAGTGGATTTTACAACTGGTGTGTTTTGTGGACTGAAAATAAGCCTCTTTTAGCTCATCTTGTCTTTTTTTTTTACTGTGAGTACAGGTGGGGAGGAAGGACAAAAGAGGAAGAGAAGTAAGCCTGAAGCCTTTCCGACTGCTGAAGATATATTTTCCAAATTCCAGCACCTCTCCCACTTTGACCAGCATCAGGTCACCTCCCAGGTAGAGAAAAACAGAGTCTGTCACAACATGCTATAAAAATTTGAAATAGAAATACTATGAAAACTACCAAACTAATTCTGAAACTGTTTTGTATGACCTATGTTTTATGGATATTGACAGCAAATGATTGCTCTACGTTGCAGTCAGGGAGGTTGAATGAAGATGCATGTTGGAGTTCACAGAGCAGGAGTTTGCTCATTAAATGAATTTTGAAGGAAACTGGTGGCCAAACATTTTATTTAGGGGTGTCTGTGTTTTCAGTCAGAGGCCTCTTCAGATTTGTTGCTCACAGTATCACAAACCACGCCGACTCTTGGATGATATGAGCTACAACGAGATTTAATTTTGTTTTAGGATAGATAAAATACTTTCGAATTTTGAATTGAAATAGCCACAAAGCATATTTTACTTTGTGGTTGCAACCTGACAAAATGTGACCAGAAAAAGGGGTATAAATAGTTTTATACATTCAGCTTGTTAAAGAGAACACGCTGTGATTAATACAAGCCCATAAATTTTAAAAAGGCTCTGGCTGTTTATGTAAAGGTGGCACTGATCCCAGAATCACAACGTCTCTTGTGGCCAAAAGCTGCTTCTTTGCTGTTTTGGCTTTAAAATTCGTTAATAACCTTCCGGGTGCAGCTGAGCTGTAGCTCTTTTTATATTAAACACATATTTTGATATTTCTGGACACTTAGCTGTTTGTTTTTTTGCAGAATGTGCAAGAAGTTGATGCGTTTTTTTGTTTTTTGTTTTGTTTTAAGCTTCACAGTATTTTCCCAGCAGGCAGGTTTTTTGGTTCTTTAGTCATTCAGCTTCATACTTGACAAATCAATCTCAAGATATTTTTACATTTATTATTAACTTATCAAACTCTTTTATCAAATTACAGTTCTGTTGTTAAATGATTTTTTTTCTGGCTGGTTTGTGCCAGGTGTCCAGAAACGTTTTGGAGCAGATCACCAGCTTTGCCTTAGGGATGTCGTATCATTTGCCCCTCGTCCAGCACATTCAGTTCATCTTTGACCTCATGGAGTATTCCCTCAACATCAGTGGCCTCATCGACTTTGCTATTCAGGTAACAACATTTGTAAAGGCAAATTTGATGAAATCCAGAAAAGTTCCTTTTTGTTTGTTTTTGTTTTTGAAACTTTTACAGTCACAAAAGTTTCAAAAACAAAACAAACAAAAAGGAACTTTTCTGGATTTGCAGCTTCTGAATGAGTTAAGTCTGGTGGAGGCTGAGCTGCTGCTGAAGTCGTCCAGCCTGGTGGGCAGCTACACCACCAGCCTGTGTCTCTGCATCGTAGCTGTGCTGAGGAGATACCACTCTTGTCTCATCCTCAACCCGGAACAGACGGCTCAGGTTTTTGATGGGTGCGTCACTTATTCACAAGTCTCAAACATTTGCATTTAGTTTTAAGACTGACTTTGATTTATTTGGCGTTTTTAATGTTGTTTACATTAAAGTAGAAATAATGTGTTTTTACATGCGTATTAGTGAAGATTAGAACTGCTATTAAACTTTTAAAAGTAGCTAAAAGGATGTTTAGAGTTGCAGCAGGGTACTAATAAATAATTACTCCTTTGCACAAACACATTCTGACAAACACATAATGTTGACAAGTGTAGATAATTAATTTTCCTGCATTGCTGAAATAGAAGAGCGGCCTCCTGAAAATAAGCAGAAAAAGTTTCATTAGTTAGCTTCAGAAGTGGTGGATGGTAGAAACTATTACCTTTAGAACAGAGGATGCATTAGACATTTTTGTTCTCAGTGATTATTTTTGACAGCTTCAAAAATATTCCATCATATTCTATTTTTATCCATCATTTGTTAAATAAGATTGACATGGACTATTATGTTGCACTTAATTTTTTTGCGGTTTAATTCATATTCAACAACTTGATCAGAGAATCCAGATCCCGTCACACATGAACACATGAAGCAGATGAACACAACTTTTTCTCTGCGAAATTAAGCAACTCCACTTGACTATGAGTGTTTCACATGTTGGGATCTCCTGGTTCGAATCTGGAGGAGAAATCTGTGCTAAAGTTTAAATGAGACCAAAAAAATCCAACCCGACCTGGACCGAGTCCATAGGCATCGTGTCTGAACCTTATCCAACCCAACTAATTAATTTTAATTAGAGGCTCAAGCCTGAGGTAAACCCAAAATATTATTTTAATTAAGATTTTACTGCTTTCATTTTTCAGAGCACCATTTGAATAAGCAGTGCAACTTCTCCCAGATTTCATTTGACATCTTCCAGCTCCATTTTGTAACTTTGTTTTAAAGCAGGATAAGTCAAATGCAAATCTTCTGGGATGATTGACTAAAAAGATTCTATCTCCACTGCTGCTCCAGAGGAGCAAGGTGGAGCCCTGTCTGTAACAAGCGCACTGCACTTGTTACAGTCTAATTAACTCATTACTTTTTTTCTATAGCAAGGTACATTGTCTATTCCTTGAAATGGGTTTATCTATACAAAAGTAGTGGACTTCTTTAGTGCGTTTATATAAAATAAAGCTTAAAATAAAAATTATTGCTCAATGGGAATAAGTGAGGTCTTTTATTTAGCTTTCAGCACACTTTAAATGGCCGCTCTCACATTTTATTGATGCATATTTTACATTTTCAGTGTTTTTATCAAACTAAAATTCTGTATTCAGCGTAAGTTTGTACCATTAAATCACCCACCCAGTATTTATTTGAGCCCAAAATTATTCACATTTTAACATTTTTAGATTGAAAACTATATTAATTCAATCAATAATTCAATAAATAAGACATGAGAAAGGAAAATTAACTTCAGACTTTTGTTGTTCTATGATTTGTGAAAAGTTTTGATAGTGTAGAAATTTAAATCCGGGCAAAATACAGAATTTATCTTTTTAAAAATTTGTTTAAATTCAATATCTTCAATTTTACTGAAGTTACATTTCTGAGAATGTACACATGAAGCTTTGGTCAAACAACAGCGTTTTATTTATTTTGGTGAAGAAGCTGTGTTGATTCCTTTATGTAAACCTTTGACTAGGCTGCGGATCGTGGTAAAGTCAGGTGTGAACCCGGCCGACTGTTCCTCTGCGGAGCGCTGCATCTTGGCCTACTTGTACGACCTCTACACCTCCTGCAGTCACCTCAAGAACAAATTTGGAGAGATATTCAGGCAAGTCAGACAATTTCCTATAAAAGTTGTATTTATCTTGGCAGTGGAGAATCATTTCGGCAGTTATTTTCTTGTTGAGCCGGGTCATTTCTGAACATCCCCTCCGTACTTTCACAGCGAGTTCTGCTCCAAGGTGAAAAACTCAATCTACTGCAACATTGACCCATCGGACTCCAACATGCTATGGGATCCTGGATTTATGATGGAGACAATCAGCAACCCTTCAGCCAACAACAACCACTCCATGGTGGGCAAAATCCTCAATGACAGCCCGGCTAACCGCTACAGCTTCGTGTGCAATGTACTCATGGAGGTTTGTGTGGACCACAGAGACCCGGAGAGGTGAGTGATGATTATGTTCTGCACATCCTTGTTTACTGGGATGTTTTTTTTTCATCGGTTGCTTTTGTGATTTCAGGGTGAATGATATTGGGATCCTGTGTGCGGAGCTGACAGCTTATTGTCGCTCTCTGAGCGCAGAGTGGCTCGGCATTCTCAAAGCTCTTTGCTGCTCCTCGAACAACGGCAACTGCGGCTTCAACGATTTGCTTTGTAATGCTGACGTAAGTCCTGATGATGCATCAGGTAGTTGTCACCTGATTGTTACATTGTTACCATTGATTGTTGCTCTTTTTTCTCTCAGGTTAGTGATTTGTCCTTCCATGATTCGCTGGCGACCTTCGTGGCTATCCTGATTGCGAGGCAGTGTTTGCTCTTAGAGGACCTGGTCCGCTGTGTGGCCATCCCCTCCCTCCTTAATGCAGGTAAATACACATGCTCACCATCAAGGTTTTATTTTGTTTGTTTCATTTTTTTTTGCTGATTAGGGGTGTCAAAATAATCCAACCTTTGACAAACTCCATCCATCCATCCATCCATCCATCCATTTTCTGTTCACCCTTGTCCCTTGTGGGGTCGGGAGGTGCTGGTGCCTATCTCCAGCTTCGTTCCGGGCGAGAGGCGGGGTACCTTCGACCAAATCAGTACCAAAAAAAAAAGATTTATCGAAATTTGAAAGGGATAAATGTATGTCAAAATCTGACCCATTCTCATTTGTCCAAATTGTGGCACTTCCTCCATCAACAGTACTGCAATAATAGAGCTGCTGAAAGTACAGCCAGAAGAAAACAACAGCATGTGACCACATGTGATCATGTCAACATGTTGCCAAGACAGGCAAACACAATAATGTTGTTCAGAGACACTTCCCTTGTCTGCTATGCTCAGCCATATGCTGAGCATATCTGCTCTAATGCTATCAGCTAATAATAAAAGTATTTTGTTGTTGGCTCTGTCTTTTTGTAGTTTATCTTTTTGTTTCTTTCCACTATAGAGCGAGGGAACCTCGTTCAGCCATGCTGTTTTGTTGTTATATTGTTGCTACATCTTGTAAATGCCAGGCGCTGTCACTTTTTGTAAATATTTTCTTCTCACTGCTTTTACATCAACCCCAATGAATACAACATGTTTTCTTGGAGGAGAAGGTTTGAAGTTAACAGGATACACTTTTAAGTCAGTTCACTGTGCAGCTGATCTACATATACTATAAAGGAAACTCAGTTCTAATGAGTCCATCTCTTCCCCAGCGTGCAGCGAGCAAGACTCTGAGCCGGGAGCTCGACTCACATGCAGGATCCTGCTGCACTTGTTCAAGACGCCACAGCGTAACCCTGTCCCCCAAGATGGCATCAAGTCAGGTACCCAACTCAAACTCCAAGACCAACACATTCTTGTTTTTCAGCTGGGATTATTTATTAATGGATTGGTCTGACTGTTAAACTTTACAGACAAATCTTCAGTTGGTATCCGGTCGTCTTGTGATCGTCACCTTCTCGCTGCTTCGCAGAACAGCATCGTTGTTGGAGCGGTTTTTGCTGTTCTTAAAGCTGTTTTCATGCTGGGTAGGAATCTCTGCACTACTACTGTCTAGTTCATACATCTGTGTGTGCATCCATCATATGCCTGTCCATTCAGCCATCTGTCCATCCACTCCCCTTGTTTAGACGCCCCTTTGTTTGTGCATCCTTCTTTGCCCATCCACTGTACAAACCATCCATCCATTAATCGTCTGCCCACTGTAGAAATGCCATAACCTCACTGCCAGCTGTGTGTTTAATTAAATATATTTGTTTATTTTTATAAAACTTGCTGTAAAGTAGTGAAAACTCTGGAAATTTAAGTCTGGGTGAAAATCCTGAAATTGTGAAATTTCTTTTTTTTTTGTACCATCTTCTGTCATATTTGAAGTAGATTATTGATCAGTGTTACTGTTTCTGCTGTAGAAATTTACTTGTTTTTAATGTTTCTCCAGGCGATGCAGAGCTGAGAGGTTCAGGTTTGTCGCATCCCGCCGGCCTCGACGACATATCCGACGGGCGCAATGTTTCTATAGAAACGGCCAGCTTGGATGTGTACGCAAAGTATGTCCTGAAGACTATCTGCCAGCAGGTGAGAACATGAAACTATGAGCTGCCATTGGTTGAATCTGCATGGAATGTGCAGGAAAAACAAAATCTTTAATCCTCTGAAACTTGTTAACTTTTCTTTTGTTTCCCAAATGGCTGTTTCATGTTTTTCCTTCTTTCCCGACTGCCTGCCTTGTCGTGTTCTTGCAGGAATGGGTCGGAGAACGGTGCCTGAAGTCTCTTTCCGAAGACAGCAGTGCCCTGCAGGACCCGGTGCTGGTAAACATTCAAGCCCAGCGGCTCCTGCAGCTCATCTGCTACCCTCACCGCCAGCTGGACAGCGACGATGGCGACAACCCTCAGAGGCAGCGAATCAAACGCATCCTTCAGGTACAGAAAAAAAAGAAAGAAAAATATATTCATTCTAAATCAAACCCATATGTATTTTCAATCTATTTAGTAGTTTTTACTTAAATACTTTTACTTAAATAAATGTAGTTTAATTGCAAAAGTGAAGTTTTGCTGCCCTCTGCTGGCTAATTGTATGAATTCATGCAGTTGAAGTCCATAACTGCCTGGGTTTGAACTATAATAACTCTGTCTCTTTTACAGAATATGGACCAATGGACAATGAGACAGTCGTCTCTGGAGCTGCAGCTTATGATCAAGCAGAGCACAAACAATGTAAACCCAACTTCAGAGGTTATATCTGTATTCAAAGAAAAAACATTTGCAAGATACAACAATATTTTCCTTTCTGTGATGTAGGAGCTTTGCTCTCTCCTGGAGAACATAGCAAAGGCAACAATTGAGGTTTTCCAGAAATCAGCGGAGATGAACTCCAGTAACCCCTCAGGAAATGGAGCTGCAGTCCAAGGAGGCTCTGCAACCAATAGCAACAGCACTACAAGCAAGATGAAACCTATTTTAAGGTATGTCAGTTGGCTAATCCTTTTATTTATTTTTTATTTTTTTTACCTGCTTTTCTAAAGTTTTCTAACAAATTTGTTCCAAGTATTGTGACAAAAAAGTCTTTTGCAAGTCTTTTTTAAAGGTTTCAAAATTGATTACATCTTAATTTGAGGTCTAAAAGATCTAACTCTGTCCACATTTTTTTTTATCATAGGCATTAAATCTCGTAAGTAAAGAATGGAACAGCTTCTTCAATTTTTCTTCATCTGCTGGCAGCAAGCATTTATTTTGTATGTTGTTGTTCTGAACCAGGAAGTAGATTGATCTCAGGAAATTATTGTGTAACATTCAGTCTTTTAAAAAAAACCCACTGAGGAAATCTCACACTGGCTTATTTTTGATGATTTTTAATTACTTATCACTTGAACCTGCTTGTTCACGACAAAATCTACTTCAAGCAAACATCAGAAAATCAGCCACTGTCTCTCATCTGACAGAGAACTGAGTGACCAGCTCACCAGGTCACGCTGACATGTTTGTTATTTCCAATAGCTCATCAGAGAGGTCGGGGGTTTGGCTGGTCGCCCCGTTGATCGCCAAGCTGCCCACTTCAGTTCAGGGTCACGTCCTGAAGGCAGCCGGAGAGGAGCTGGAGAAAGGTCAACACCTCGGCTCCTCCTCACGCAAAGAGCGAGACCGGCAGAAACAGAAAAGGTCGGCCGCAGATTTAATGTCTTTCAGCTCAGAACGCTTGTGTTTATAATATTTACTGATATCCATGTTTCTCCGCTTGCAGCATGTCTCTGCTGAGCCAGCAGCCCTTCCTGTCTTTGGTCCTGACCTGCTTAAAAGGACAGGACGAGCAGAGGGAAGGCCTCCTCACCTCCCTGTACAACCAGGTCCAGCAGATCGTCACTAACTGGAGGGAAGACCAGTACCAGGATGACTGCAAGGCCAAGCAGATGATGCATGAGGCACTTAAGCTACGGCTGAATCTCGTAAGCATCTTTTTTTTAAATCACTTTACAAAAGCAAATTAATATGCTTACTCATGCACATATATACAAATATACCCTCAGACAAAGAGAAAGAACACATATAGAGAAGAGAAAGAGAGGAAAAAAAGTAGACAGACCAACATAAAGACCAGTTTCTCTTGTGTCAACCTTATGACCTTGTGTCAAGTTTTCTTCATAACACTTTGAGTTGGATATTATTTTGGACTAAAAAAAAGACAGCCCAGGTCTCCCCAGCGTTTATCAGTAATGAAATACCTGATCTTCTTAAGGGTAAAGTTAAAAAGTCATCTCTTTGATCCATTGTGAAATTGTGCATAATGTCTCTTTCTTTCATAAGCATAGACTTCGAAAAAGGCTAACATTAAGTTGGGATGTTAAATTGTTTGAGATATTTAAAATGCACATTTTAGGATTTGAAAGAACCTCTTTTCCAATCATCTGACTGATCACAGTCAGACGTTATCTTCCAAAAAGATAACGTCCGAGGTAAAACACTCCTTTTTGATTGTTTTGCTCTGAACAGCATGCATGTAAGCTGTGTTTTCCTGTCTTCATAAGGTTGGTGGCATGTTTGACACAGTGCAACGGAGCACCCAGCAGACCACAGAGTGGGCGGTTCTACTGCTGGATATCATCAGCAGCGGCACCGTGGACATGCAGTCCAATAAGTGAGTTCATGTGATTTATTTAGCTGCACATTTTTTGCAACTTCTCAGGCTGCCTGGCTCTTACTTTGGTCTCTCTGTCCCAGTGAGCTCTTCACCACCGTGCTGGACATGCTGAGCGTGCTGATAAACGGCACACTGGCTGCTGACATGTCCAGCATCTCTCAGGGCGGCATGGAGGAGAACAAGAGGGCATACATGAACCTGGTTAAGAAGCTGAGGGTAAGACGGACACATCTGTGTCGCCGATGCAAATGGTTTTATAGATTCTCATATTCTCCCCATGTGGAGATACAAGCCCAAATCAGGTTGAGAAAATACTAAAATACTTTAGAAGGTTAAACTTTGCTAGAAAATGTGACTTTATCCCATGTAAGTGACTGTTTTAACCTTCTGTCTTTCTGTTTTTTTGATTCTTGCAGAAAGAGCTTGGAGACCGGCAGTCAGAGAGTCTGGAGAAGGTTCGCCAGCTGCTGCCGCTGCCGAAGCAAACCCGTGATGTCATCACCTGTGAGCCTCAGGGCTCGCTGATCGACACCAAGGGCAATAAGATCGCAGGCTTCGAGAAAGAGGTAACACAGCATTCAGGCCTGGTCTGTTTTCTGGGCCTGGATAAATATAGAAAAGAAGAGTATCAGAAAAATATTTTTATTTTTCAGACTTTATTCCCTCTCAAATTCTCTTCATGTTCTTCCTTTCTAACCTTTTTGCTCCTTCCCTCCCTTCCTTAAGCCAATCCTTCCTCTCTTGGGTTATTGTTTCTTTCCTTTCTTATGTTCTGAGTTTTTTTCTTCCTCTCCCTTCTTTTAGTGCTTATTTCCTACCACTTCCTTCCTCTTTCTTGTCTTGCCTCTCTTCTTTCTGTAACTTCTTTTTGTTTGCTCATGTGTTCCTTGCTTCCTTGTGTCTTAGCTGCCATCCCCCTTTTTCCTGTATTTTTTGTCCTTCTTTCATTGTCTGATGTTCTTTCTTTCCCTTGTAAGGGATATTTATCCCTTACAAGTGTGCTTATTCTTTCTTGGTTTTCTTTGTTTTTTTTTCCTTTTTACTCTTTCTGCCTCGTGCTTTGTTTAAACCCCTTTGTTTTAACTGAATCTTTTAAAAGCACATTTCTTAATTATTGAAGCTGTTCTCTGATTGGCTCAGGGTCTTCAAGTCTCAACCAAGCAGAGGATTTCTCCCTGGGATGTGTTCGAGGGTCTGAAGCACTCTGCGCCGCTCTCCTGGGGCTGGTTCGGAACGGTTCGTGTGGACCGCAAGATCGCCAAGTTCGAGGAGCAGCAGCGCTTCCTACTCTATCACACCCACCTGAAGCCCAAGCCACGCAGCTACTACCTGGAGCCGCTGCCCCTTCCACCAGAGGAGGAGGAGCCTCTGACGCCCATCTCCCAGGAGCCGGAGAAGAAGATGATGGAAGTTGTGAAAGCAGACAAGAGCGTAGCTGCTGTTGCCTCGGAGTCCAACAAGAAGAAACCAAAGAAGAAGAAGAATCCACCCAAGGAAGGAGTCAGTGATCTATGAAGCTTAAATATACTTTTAGATGATTTTGATGCTATGATTTCTAAATATAACTATTTTATTTTCCTTTGGTAGGAGTTTCTGAACCGCACACAGGCCAGCATGACCTACGTCCACAACGTGCCAACAGAGTCGGTGCAGACCAACCTGTATAATCGGATTCCCTACGGTCAGCAGTCCATGGGTGTTTTCCCCCAGAATCAGCCCCTGCCTCCAGGTCAGCCCACAGAATACTTTCATCCCAATCGTACGTCCCGTTCTGGCTCTCAGCAGCAATCCTCCCCCTCTGAAACCGCAACACACTCAACATCCTTTGACATCCCGGCCCTTTGTTTCCTACAGGTGGTCCGGGTTTGGAGCCCCCATACAGGCCAACCCGCAACACACAGATGCCCAAGATGATAACCACTCGACCCAACTACCCACCCATGGACAAGCTCTACCCAATTTCTTACAAGCCTCAAACCAGCATGCCTCCGAACCTGCGGCAGCAGTTAGTGGTCCGACTGGTGAGTTATCATGTTTGATGAACAAAAATAAATGTTTAATACAATGGAAAAAATTCCAAGTGCTCTGTCTAGAAACCACTGATTTTATTTTAAGTATTACTAATGAATCCTGTTATAACAAGTACCGGTAAGCCAAAGATATTTCACACCAGCTTAATAGTTATTAACAATACTTAAACCACAGGAACAGTATGGCAGAATTTTTTTGTTTTAATTCTGTTTGAATCATTTTTATACTTTGATGCTGTAACCAGCTCAGGCCTATTTTGGGGTTTTGTCAAACACGATACATATTGTTGGACTTTTCATGTTTTAATTCGTCTCATCATTTCTATTAGCAAAGTCAAAATACAATGGGACCGCAGATGAGGCAGATGACACCGAACCAACCATATCCCCAAATGCAACCATCGCAGGTGCGTCTGATTGGTGGCTTTTCTTTTTTAGTTCCCATTTGTTGAAATTATCTCCACATGCAGAGTCACAATTTGCTTCATATTTATATGTTGTCAGGGCTATACCACATATGCATCGCATATGGGCATGCAGCAGCATCCTTCTCAAGGTGGCGGTATAGCTCCTTCCTCCTACGTAGCCCAGAACTTCCCTGGCGCTCATCCAGGAGCCAACCCAGGTGTGGTGGAACCACTGAGACAGATGCCACAGAGGTCCAGCGGTTACGTTCACCAGCAAGCGCCGGGGTATCCACACAATATGCAGAACACGCCCAGGTTGGTAACACTCCGCTTTATTAGAGTATCAGCAAGACCAGAATATCCAAACAACAAAAAATATATATTTTTGTTATGTTGTTTCAGGCAATAAACAATTTTTGACAATGATGGCTTTGAAAAAGATCTCAATCGATCTACTTATAACTGCTAACATCAAACATAAACTCTGTTGCACCATTGATAGTTGCTTCAAAGCAGCTATCAGTACTTTTTGATAAAATTAACAAGAGTTTCAGTTACTTTTAAGTTAAAAAAAAAAAGTCAGGACTCCACTCATTGATCAGGAATCATTAGTGAAACAAAAGTAATCAGTAAACAATCTATTATAATAAACACAAACAAACTTCTCTCTGATGTATGAAAATTTATTAACAAAAATGGATCAAAAATGTTCAGCCAATAAACCATGTACTGGAACTATCGGTCTATTTGGTAACTCTCTGGACCAAAGACGATGAATAATAATAAAGCGAGATGATCAGTTTCAGAGTCAGTCTTATTTATAAAGTTTGTGATGATGGCTTCCAGTCTGACTGCTGCAGTTCAATCTACCTGCTGTTGGAAAATAAGGCCCAACAACACTGGGCACAAAGTATTAAAATATCATTGCTAAAGAAGCTTGCTTCTCAAAAAGGTATTTTCAAGCATTTAAAAGTAAAGTTGAGTGGAAGGAAATATATTTGGTTTAAGAAAAGGTGCACAAGCATCAGGGATAACTATGAAATGATTGTGAGTCATTATAATTTTGGTTATAAGCTGATACCTCCTTAGGACACTTTTGTTCTGTGTCTTGTGCCAAGTCTCTATTGAACCAAACATATCAGAAGTGTTTCAACTGGGCCAAAGACTGGAATATTTCTCAGTAGTCCACTTTCTTTTTTTTTTTTTTGTATATGAAAGTAAAATTTAAAGTTTTTATAACACCATTTTTCATGATTTAATCTGCAAGTAAAGCATATTATTCTTTGTATGTGGCCAGTTTTCCAGTAAAACCATTTATCTTCATCACTACCTGTGTCATCTTTCTTCTTATAATCATCAGATTTCCCCACCAGCCCATCCAACAAAGTTCTGTCATGCACAGCCTGGGTCCTGTAGGAGCACAGGGGATATATACAAACCTTCGGCCTAATCAGATGCTGACAGAGCAGCAACAAGCAGCACAGCAGCAGCAAGCAGCGCAGCAGCAACAGCATTCATTCCTCAGACAGCAAGCACTCAGAGTATGTCACAGACTTGGCTTTTATACAAGCAGTACCCTCTTTCACATTTAGCTTGCAGGTTTAAATGTGTGTCCTTCTGACTCATGCGTCCTACTCTGGTCTGTTTTGTTTCAAGCAACAGGCTCAAGCTCAGCAACAGCAGCAGCAGCAGCAGCAGCAGCAGCAGCAACAACAGCAGCAGCAGCAGCAGCAACCGCAGCAGCAGCAGGTTCAGCCTCAGCAGGTTCCTCCACAGCAGCAGGTGCCTCAGCAGCAACAGCAGCAGGTGTCGGCTGTTCCCCCTCCGGGCCAGACGCAAAACCAGGGCCTGGGCATGCAGCCGCTGCCCCCCCAGCAGCCCATGGTGAGACCAGAGAGAGGATAAAACAGTCTGGGTTTCTACCTGGGCTTTAAAAAACTAGAGAAGATTGGACATTTCATGGTTTTTCACATTTAATTTCCTGTATCCCATTTACTAAAATTGAATTTCTATATATAAATTACCTAAAAAGCATAAGATGCCTTTAAAAATGATTAAGTATAAAATAAATTGGTCCATAAAGCATTCTCTGGATAATATGGAGCCCACGCTTGCTGATTCTGCCAAATAAGCAATCCTAAAACTGAAAGTGCTTTTTCATTTGTTTAACTTTCTCTTTGGTTTCGTCTTTATGGGATGGCAGCAGGATTAATCATCCAAACAACTCATAAATCATGAACGCCATAAATATACCTGCCTATAAAAAAGCTACAAAAACACTCATAAAAAGGTGGATTTATGTATCTATTTAATGTTTTGATGATTTTTCAGACTATAAAATCTTTTTAAAAATTTATTAAAAAAAAAAAAAAAAAAAAAAACATTGATAGGTTTTTTGACTTTTTTTCCACTTGGGTGTTTGATTGAGTGTGAAATAACTGTATTAAAAGTAGTTCCTGTTATATGAGACTCTTTTTATTTGATTCTGATGCATCCTAAAAGCAACATTAGGTTTAGTTCTTAAGCTATAACAAATAATTGAAACTGCAAACTATTATTCTTAAATTATTTAAAATAAGTTTGATTACACAATGAGAGTTTTGGAGTCATTTGAAACTTTTCCAGTGTTTTGTGTTTAATTATCCACTGTGTTCCAGCTGTGCTTGCAGTATGAAACGCTCAAAACAAACAGCCCGTAGGATAAACTTGTGCACATCTGTTGCAGTTTCCTCGACCGGGGATGCAGCAGACCCAACAGCAGCAGCAGACTGCAGCACTGGTCCGGCAGCTGCAGCAACAACTCTCAAGTAAGTCTAAACCTTCGTCTGACACCTTGCTTGTTTTTCATCTCTGTTTATGAAAGAGTATCAGGGGCTGTAGGAGAAAAAGTTATATTTTTTCTGTCTTTCACAGAATAAAGTTAGAAGTCAAAATTCAGTTTTGTGATTAAAGTTAAAATTTTGAGAATAAAATACACTCCAAAGCATGTTTTTATCCCAAAAGCATAAGAGTTCATTAAATCTTATTTTAAAATGGTCTTTTTGACTTCATTGTTTATACTTTTTTTCCCACTTTTTCATTCTTTTTTTAACTATTTGGGGTCAGAGTTCAAGTATTTGGGCTTTTGAGATGCTAATCGGATGCATCCAGTTCCAAAAACAACACCTTGTTTCTATGGTTACGTGTCTTAAGACTCCAAAAGTTAATATAAAAAAATAAATAAATACATTTAAAAAAAGCATGAGCAAAAATTGTTCCAGCTGCACAGCATTCAAAACCAGAGGGAATAATTGGCCAAACATGCAGCGCCTCAACCAGAATAATGAGCTGAAGTCTAGAGAAACAGCAAAACAGAACGTGTATCACAATTACATCATTTTTTTTTATCATCATTTTAGCAACTGTAACAATAAATAAATTTTAAAAACTCACGGTGACCCTCATTCTCCTCCATAGTTCTTGAACTTCAAACATTTAGCTGATGTTTTTCTCTCGTTTCAGATACACAGCCAGGACAAGGCACCAGTTCCTACTATTAATCATGCTCATCTATAGTCTTGTTGGGGGAGAGGGGGATGAACTCTTGTTTTTTTGAACAAAGATCTGTTTGGTAAGTTAGTTAATTGAAAGAATCAGGAAGTGAAGACTGGGAAGGACCATTAAATGATCATGATGAACCAAAACCCTGGCTGCAAGATTTCAGTTGTAAAATTATGAATTTTCAGAAGAGGGAACCTGATATAACATGTTTAATGACTAAAGAGTCTATGTAATACAATTAAAATAATGCTTTTTTTTATTTTATTTCAATTTGTACAATTTTCATTTCCAGTTTTGTGTATTTCTCATTAAAAAAATCATGTCAGTTTTTATGTCTTGTACTTGTGTTGGCTGTCAAAGAGCATCTATTTGGGGCGGGGAGAGATCAATCCTAGAGGATGCACAGTGACAAAGATTATATTAGGAGATCTTCATGCCATTTTAAAATCTTAAAAATCCTGATATACATAAACAGAATTTAGATATTTTATCTACAGAAATACATATATAGTTAAAAAGCTTATTTATTCTAGTAATTCAATTAAGCTTGTAAAAATTCACTACGAGACACATTGAAGCGTTAAGCAGAATATTTTCAAAGTTGAATGGTTAAAATAGCACAAAATATAATATATGGTCTAGTTCAGGGGTTTTTAAAGTATGAAAGGGTGAGCCCCCCTCCAAGGAGCACAATGCTTGCTGCGCCCCCCCAATAATCAACCCACACACACAAATGCCACTACAAAACACCTTCTAATTGCTTTTATTTTAGAACCATCTCATCTTTTAAAATGACACTTTATCTGAATGAAATTTAACACATGAACATTTTAAAACATTTCCTCCCATTTTAATTATTTTATCAGGGCCTTTGTATGGGAAATACACCCTTTTTACATTTTTCTAATAAGAACAAACCCAAACTCAATTTTTCAACCGTTTTGTCAAACAAACGTTACATCTGAGCTTCTGAGTTTAATGTTTGATACTAAAAACTGGATAGACTTTCACATCTTAACAAAAACATTTTGATCAGATCTTTGGAACACATCTGTAAATGTTGCACATTTCCTTGAAATTAAAAAAATAAATCAAAAACCTAAACAGTTGCAAAATTGTGGAGCTCTTTTTGTGGCTCAGCTAAACAATTTATCTCGAGCTAAAAGAGCGAGCTGTATGCAAGAACGGACGCAAAGGAAAAAAAACATTTAGCACGCTATGCGCACCCTTTCTTTTTCTATCACGGTCCTGAATCATATGTAACTCATTTTATTTATGATTTTAACTAAATTGGCAACATGGCAACACATTGGCAACATTACTGTTCAGCTCACCTTAGTTTTAGTGGGAACAATGTGCTTGTGCTTTTGATGCGCAAATCCGGTTAATGCGGAGTTGCAGTGTGGAGCGGTTTAACCGCAGATCATCTTCAACCAGCAGCCTTGATCGGTATTTGCTTTTTATCATTGCGAGTGCGGAAAACCCACATTCGCAGAGATAGGTTGAAGTGAAGGGGATGAGCACGTTTACTAAAAATTTGTCCATTTTTTTCTCTCACATCAGTAGACAGCAAGCAAATAGCTTCTTCTTCGTTTTATTTTTTCCCTCGCACCGCGCCTCCCCTAATGTGCTCTGGCGCCCCCCAGGGGAGGCGCGCCTCACACTTTGAAAACCGCCGGTCTAGTTAAGTCGTGTAAAGTGTATGGAAAATAGTGAAGGAACTCAGCATTCACACTAATAAGCTCTTGATACATTTCACTCTGTATTTTGTCTACGTTTTCGATGTCAAAAACGTAGAATTTTGCTGTGAATTTTGAGATTCACCTTTTACTATACCTTTTATATTGCCATAATAAGTCGTTTAACTTGTAAAGCAGAAAACAGTTCTGACAATGTTGTAGTCAGGATATTTTATTGTAATGGCTTGAATGTATATTTTTGTGTTCCAAGGTTATTTGATACCAGCTAAAATGAAAATACTGCATGAAACCAGTCACCTCTTCTGTGCAGGTTTTTTACTTTTCATTGTTTTTTGTTTAGCTCCACTCTGAGTTTCCAGTCTGCTAAAAAGCAACCCACAGTTTGACCCCAATGGCCTCCCTTCAAACGAACAGTCTGTTCCGAAATATCTCCCCAAAAAATTCAGATCTTTCCAGCTTCTCTCTTGTGATTGCACACCGAGTCTAGTTAGCAGTTTGTCTGAAATCTCCGGCACCACCGGCTGGAGGAGAGTCCCATAAACCCTCAAGCATTCAAAAGTCAGGTGGATGATTGTGTCTAACCAGCGTCCATCTTTGCTGTCCCTCCTGTCCAGTTTCCAAGGTGTGTGACGCTGAATAAAACCATTAGTCTGTTTCACGCATGCACTGATGGCTTCCAAAGCTTTATACACCTGCATGCCCTCGTAGTGCTTCTCTACCACAGTGGATAGACTTCTTACAGTTTCCACCATGTGATAATCTTCCTCCACCGCTCTGCCACGCCGGTCTCTGGGGAAGGAATGACTGCAGAAAGCAGGGTAGACCTGAGCTGGGTTGAGGGCTGGAGCTGTGATGCGGTTCAGCAGACCACCTAAAGAGTCTGCGAGCTCCGCATTGAGAAGTTTTTGAACTTTGTCATGAGTGTAGTTGCAGTCTGTGTCTGGGACTCCCTGACGCAACAGGAAGTACCTCATGCCTTCATTTGTAAACATCTGAGAATGCTCAAAAGGATCCACAACGTTACCCAAACTTTTCGACATTTTCCTCCCTCCTACGGTCCAGTGTGAGTGAACATGGATGACCTGTGGCAGAGGCAGCCCTGCTCCTAGAAGGAAAGCAGGCCAGTAGATGGCGTGGAACTTCAGGATGTCCTTTCCTATAACATGGTGGGCAACGTGCCACCACCGCTCGTGGTTGTCTGGGTAACCAACAACCGTGAGGTAATTCACCAGAGCATCCAGCCATACGTAGATGGTTTGTTCAGGATCTCCTGGGACCGGTATGCCCCACTGAAGACGGCTCCTCTGGCGAGACACGGAGAGGTCGGGAAGGTCTTCCTGCAGCCACTGCAGAACGGCCTCATGGAAGCGCTCCGGCTGGACGGCACCGGGATTTTTCACAAGCCAGTCAAGGAGAAGAGATCGAAAAGAGGACAGACGGAACATATAGTTCTCCTCTTTCATCCACTCCACCTGTAAAACAGTAACATGATTTATGAAACCTCAGTAATGGAGTACTAGTATAGAAGACTGAATTGGCAAAGAATAAATGAGGAAATAAATTATTTTAAAAAATTGGTAAAATTAGGAAATTACTAAATGAAACTGAATAAATACATAAAGTTGCACAAAAAATGTAAATAGATAATTCCAACATATTCCCAAATTTCTTTTGAATTTAATTTTCTTACATACAATTTGCAATTTTATTTTCACATTTATTTATTTGTCAATTTTGGCAGCATGAGCCCTCCACATTCACATTTACCTTATGTCCACTCTCGAGTGACACTTTGACCTCCTTCCCCGATGGGTCCAGAGCATCGCCGACCTGCGACGGCACGAGGAAGCTTTCATCTTGTGTGGAGTACCAGCCCTCATAGACTCCTTTGTAGATGAGCCCTTTGTTCCAGAGCACTGACCAGAAATGCTCCACGGCCCGACGGTGTCTCTGCTCTGTGGTTCTGATGTAGTCGGTGAAGGACACGCTGCAGCTGCTGAAGAGAGTTTCAAAACGCTGAGACACTTCAGTGCAGAAAGTCAGAGGATCTTTCCCTGCAGCTTCAGCCGCTTGCTGGATTTTCAGGCCATGCTCATCAGTTCCTGTGGTTAAAAAATATACATTGGTTTTATTATATTAATCATTACATCTGCAGTGTAACAAAATATGGAGAGCTAAGACTGACAATAAAAAAATAAAACAGAAAATATAGGCTATCAGAAGTGTTAATAAATAACATTTGCAAATATGTTAATTTAACATTTTATTTCCTCATATTTACTTTTTCTCATTTATTTTAAATTTCCTCACATATATCTTCAGAATTTTTCTCATTTATTTTCTATTTAATTCCCTCATTTATTCGATTTTATTTCCTCTTTATTATCAATTTCCTCTGATTTATCCAATATGTCTCAGCGTTTTGAAAATGCCTGATCTAAACTCCGGTAAGTTTGTCTTGGGACGATTATCGCAGCCTGTGTGGTTTTTTCCTGAGTGGGAGCGAGACCTCAACCTGTTGAATGGGACAGGGAGCCAATCAGAAAGCGCGGTGACGTAAGAACGGAGAGGAATCCCAAACAGTTGATATGGCAACTGAGATCCGGTGGACGTCGGAGGTGATATGTGGAAATGTTTATTACTATATGTAAAAGACGTTTTTATATGTTTATTGTATGTGGTTATGTTTATTCAGTTAAAAATGTTAACTATGAAAAAACATAACTCACCTGCAGCAAATAGAGCTCTCCTTTTATCAACGCCTTTTTTTTTTTTTTACGTCTTTTATCGCTTAGAATGAATCCACAAACTGTCACCACCGTTTCTACATCCGGGTTTCATTATTCTAAATTGACGTATGGTATGTTGGGGGTGGGGGGGGGTAGGGGTAGGAGGGGTAGGAGTGGGTACTGGATGTTCTTCTGGAACCGGGATGTGGCGTGTTGCTCCGCACGAACCGACCGAACCTGTTGGTCTCTGTGGTCACAAAGGTTTGGAAAATCGTCCGACAATTTTAAATCGTTGTGTGAAACAGAACTAAAACTCACAAGATCCTCTCATCTCGACCACTGAGCCTAACGCGCTCAGACTCTGGTCGCTATGGTAACGTTTACGCATTCCTTCAAAATAAGACACAGATGCGGCACGAAAACGAACATTTTACTTTCGTGAACATTTTAACTCAGAGCTCGTTTCTCTGCAACGAGACGGTCCCATCTGGGAGTGATGGGAGACAATGAAGTGTTGCTAATGCCCAGGCTGCCTGGTCTCTACGTGGAGAAGCAGTTTGCAGCTTCATTCCCTCATTAACAGCCTTGACACGTCATGCAGAGCAGCTTGGAATGTGGGAAGAACCTACCGGGATAAATCCATCCTCCTGTCTCTTCTCTCAACTTTCCCCTTCACAAAGAAACTTCCCAAAGACATCTGATCTGTTTCTTACTAACCCTAACCCGCGCAAGACGTAACCAAGAGAATCCGGTTAAAGGATTTTCAAAATAAAAGATCCTTCAGACTCAAAATATTTAATTATTTCTTGCCCGGTACCAATTGGTCCGCGACCCGGGAGTTGGGGACCACTGCGCTATATAAAAATGTCATCATGCGGTTTGTCTTATGTGTCAAATAGACCTTTTAACCTTTTCAGGTAGATGTAATCACTGTAAAATGTGGTTTTACGAAACGTTTTTATATAGCATTTTTCTGATTTTTATAAATAAGTCTGAAACACGTTTTATTTCCAACACCCAACTATGCAACTATTTTGTGCTGGTTTATCACATTCGATCCAAGTCAAATACTTTGACTTTTCCAGGATGTAGGATTTACCTGTGGCTAATCTTGACTCAAAACCCTGCAGGAGTTTCCACCTGTGTAGGCAGTCAGCAATCACGGCTGAGTAAAGGTGGCCGAGATGAGGAGCAGCGTTCACATAGAAGATCGGGGTTGTTATGTAGAAACACTTTTCTTTGCTCAGCTGACTGCTGCTCCTACTGCATCTCAAAGCTGAGCTCCACAGTCTCTGGTCTGCTGACAAAAGTCCTCTTTGCAGGAATCCATAAAAAGTCTTCCAGCCGCTGGTGACACTAAGAAAAGGAAACCTCATCGTTGCATCTCAGACGACTCCAACAAGACGAGGAAACTCAAACCAGGGAGTGAAGAGCTGAAAGCGGCTAAGAACAAGTAGCCTACAAGGCAGATATGACAATATTCGTGGTGAAATGCTTCAGTTAAAGAGATTTTAGTCATTTAAAAAATTCCTTTGCGTGCGCATGTGGATGCGGCTCGCCTGCTGCTCAAGGTTAGCGCTACTTCCGGTAACTGTCAACGAAAATCCGCAATCCAATCAAAACGCTTGAAAGGACTGTTCCACCAATCAGATTAAAGAATTCCTGTTTACATTTTTTTTCATTAACTTTATTGGCAAAATAAAAAAATACTTTATAAAATAAATTTAGAAAACATCTCTGTTGTTTAGTATAAAGTTATACTGTTTTATTTTTATACTATTAAACATTTTGTTGAACCTTTTTGTGTTAATTAGAAGTTAAGTTTAGAAACTCCTCGTAGATTTTTGTTATGATATTCATATCAGCCAATATTTTTTTTAATTTTCAAATAAAAAAAATTAAATAAATAAAAAGTAAATTAAATTAGTAAATTACAAATTATGAGCATATGTAAATAAATTATTACATTAAACTGTAAATATAGAAATTTATTTGAAAATAAAATAATTGTTTATTGATTTAATTATTCATTCAGTGCCAATTTAATTTATTGTGTGTGCTGCTTGCATCGCCAGCTGGACACAGGTTTCTTGTCTTTTCGTTTCAAAGCAAACACCAGGAAGTAGCGCAGTGAAACCCAGCCTTTCTCGGCCAATCGGGTGCTTCACTTCCTGTTGTCACCTAAATGAAGCCAAGTCGACAAACGAGGTAAAACATTTTAATAAAAGTTTCACTTTTAGGTCGGAAAATGCTGTTTTCAGCGTAATGTGATTCGGAATGTTTTTGTTTTTTTTCATCGCACAGAGACTTTAATTTGTTCTAAAAGTTGACTGAACTAGTCGAGGGATGTCATCTAATCATGTGATATCCACACATGATATCTGCTGCTTGACTTTCATACTCGTTTATTTATTTATTTTTCTATTCGGTTGTAACTCGCATTTTGGGTTTTACAGATGGAAGTGAACCGCTTGGACTTCTACATCGGTCTCTCTCTGGCTGTGAGCTCCAGTGTTTTTATCGGGTCAAGTTTCATCTTGAAAAAGAAAGGCCTGCTGCGATTGGCCAGCAAGGGCACAACTCGAGCAGGTAGTGACAGTCCATGATAAAGGTCGAAGTGCTTGAAGTGATTAAACAAAACCTTAAAATGCACTATCACTTTTTAGCAGTGGATTATGACCACTGCTTAAAAGAAGACTTTTGACTTTAATGCTCCTCCAGGAGAACAACCTTCTAGAGCAACATGTTGGATTTAAATTATTTTTGTATGTGGCCCATTAAAGTCTTAAGAATTCCAAGAAAAAAAAGAACAAGTTTGTTAATTCTTTTACATGTATGCTTAAAGTCAGTAACCTGCAAAGTTTAAACAATTATAAGTATTGTACTTACTGAGGATTTCATTGAGAAAAATTTCCAACGAAATACAAGATTTCAGATTTTATGTAGTAGACAACAATAGTTAAGGGTACCATTGGTTTAAAATTTTAAGCTGTTGTGATACATTTTTATTTTTTATTTTTTTTACATTTTTCTATACAAGACAAAATTACAAGCCACATTAGCATGTCCGAGAATATCGACCCACTGTGGATTAGGTATGTTCTAGTGCACCACTGCTTCTCACTTTATGATAAAAATTGGTGCTAGAACTTTTTATTATTGAAATGAAGAATTTTTCAACCAGTAACATGATTTTGCTGCTTTTATGTCACAGGTCAGGGGGGCTACGCCTATCTGAAAGAATGGCTGTGGTGGGCTGGGCTCATTTCAAGTAAGAATATGATTTACTGTGGTCCAGCTATGTTTCTCCACTCTGTGTGTGTGTTTGTGTGTGTGTGTTGTATTACCAACCAGCCACGAACACAAACAATGTCATCATTGTGAAATGTGGTTTTGTTTAGTTTAGTTTTTTTTTTCTTACTGGTATTTATATTCCCCTGAATAGCACATTTACACATGTATTTCTCAGAATTAGTTCTGAGAATTATAGCTACACCTGAGAATCTAATGGTGTATCTGATTTGCTGTAGTGGGAGTAGGAGAGGGCGCCAACTTCGCTGCATATGCGTTTGCACCTGCCACACTGGTAACTCCGCTTGGAGCGCTCAGCGTACTTGTCAGGTAAACATATCTCAAATTACTCACAGCTAGGTTATTTTTTTGTTGATTTTACTGTATTTAGGATTATTAAGGTAAAGGGGGCTTAAAAAGATTCCTGCCACACTTTTCAGATTTGTTTTTGTAGAGAAGTTTGCAAACCTTAAATCACGCTCTTCCATTTTATAGTTCTCTGAAACTTTATGTTGTTTGTGTGTCAGTTCAAATCTAACTATTTCCATATGGAGAACTGATTCGGCCAAAATTGTCAATATCTATAAATTTGTAAATAAATAAATGAGGAAAGCCAACTGAAAATAAAAAAAATGCAGAAATGAACAATTACAATTATTTCCAAATATATTTATTTATTTAACATTTTATTAAATCATATATTTAGCCTCATAAATACAAATATTTATTTTCTCATTTTTTAATTTACAGTTTTAGTTTTCCACTTGCTTATTGACAGCTTTGGCAGGATCAGTCCTCCATACATTTGTAAAAGGAACATGAGAGATAATTAAAAATGTATCTTCTGACCTTTGCCTGAAACTGAGAAAAACTAATAGAATATTTATTCATTTTATTTTGGATTTCATAAAAAATGGTTTGACATATTTGCGCAAAAGTGTCACAAACAATACCTTAACTTTCCCAGTGCTGTGCTCTCGTCGTATTTTCTAAATGAGCGGCTGAATATTCACGGGAAGATTGGTTGCCTGCTTTCCATCTTGGGTTCCACGGTGATGGTGATCCATGCGCCGCAAGAAGAGGAAGTTGCCTCGCTCAGCGCCATGGCTGACAAACTGAAGGACCCAGGTAGTCTCATGTCTTCATCTGTGACTGTGGAAACTTGTAGACTTTTTTGCAAATTGGCCTGAAATCACCACACAGCTAAGGTGTTGTATATTTACCACAAATAGCTGTTAATGGTTATATTACACAAAGTTTGTGATTTGCACTTTGATGCCATCTAGGAACCAGTTACTCCCAGTGCTACTAAATGTGCTACTTTCCATACGCAGTAGCTAAATGCCACGATAACAAATTTTGCTGGATGATAAATTGTCCCAGAAGTTACTGTGATAAATGTAACTTAAAAAAAGTTACTTTTAATGTATCTTAGTTACTTTCCAAATCAAGTAATTAGTAATCTAAGTTAATTCAATTAAAGTTACTTTTTCAAAGTAACTATGTCATCACTGAATAGTAAAAGCATAATAATGCAAGCACATTCTCTCAAAGATCGATAAGCTTTAATTTATAATGAACATTGTTATAAATTAACATTTTAAATACCCAAAATAAACAAACAAAACGACAAATAAAATGGACTCTAAAGTCTCTGTAAACAAAATTGACCTTCAAAAAAAGGGACCAAAGCACCAAACTGAAGCCTTTATCATTCAGTCAGGTAGGAAAAAAAACAAAACACAAGAAATACAATCATGTAAGTAGAAATGATCAAGCTCGTTTTAATTTGTCATGTGATTGATTTAATACTTATTGCGACAGGCTTATCTAAAAATGGTAAGTACCCAAGTAAGTACTTGGGTAATTTGACCTGTGATCAAATTACCCAAGTACCTCATTTTGGATCTGTGGATCTTTATCTTAGGGTTTTTGTAACGTTTTTCTAATATTCCCACCAGGCTTCATCGTTTTTGCCGTGTGTGTTGTTGGAAGCAGCCTGGTCCTGATCTTTGCCGTGGCTCCTCGCTTCGGACAGAAGAATGTCCTGGTCTACATCCTGATCTGCTCTGTGATCGGCTCTCTCTCCGTCTCTTGTGTCAAGGGTCTTGGCATTGGTATCAAAGAGCTGTTTTCAGGGACGGCGGTGCTGAAGGACCCCCTGTTCTGGGCGTTGCTCGTCTGCCTGGCGATCTGCGTCAGCATTCAGATCAGCTACCTGAACAAAGCGCTCGACATCTACAACACCTCCATTGTCACGCCAATTTACTACGTCTTCTTCACCACGTCCGTCATGGCTTGCTCAGCCATCTTATTCAAGGAGTGGTTAAAAATGACTTTTGATGGTGCAGTGGGGACAATCAGTGGGTTCCTCACCATCATTTTAGGGATTTTTCTCCTTCATGCCTTTAAAGACATTACATTTAGCGTGGACTCCCTCCCTTTATACCTGAGGAAAACCCCTTATTTGTTGATTGGAGGCCAACAGCCATCAGCTCTTCCTGTTGATGACTTGCAAGCAGATAATGACAGTGATGGTGACTAGAAAGGAGCCTCGTGAATAAAAAAAGCACCAATATACTCATCCTTACCTCTCAAGACTTTTATAATGTTTTTCAAGCAAAGCATGATACACTGGATGAGGACATTTGCTTTGTTACCATAGGAATTATATATTTGTAATAGATCTCATTTATAGCCTTAGACACATTTATTTTGGCTCAAAACAAAATGGGACAAAATATTTTTAACGTAATTTATTTCTGTTCATGGCTACCTTTGATATTTGTTTTTTAAGTGTTTGTTTTGTTAATGAGAGCTTCAACATACAGAAGGTAAAACATTGAACACATCACAATTTTTCATTGAACATATTTCTGAAGGTGCTATTGAGATGCAGTTTTCACCATATATTGGTAACAACCCAAGAAATCCATACATAGAAACCAAAACAAGTAAGTTATTGTGATGTGTTCAATATTTCTTTTATTCACTGTATATAGTTTAGCACTTTTTACTATAATTAGAAAACTAAGACTTATTGGAGCAAGTGTTGGTGAGCTACAGCATTACCTCAGCATTATGTTCAAAATCTAAACCAAAGAACGTAATATGTGCCAAGCTGTATATTTATTTTAATGTCAAGTCTCATTAAAACAAAGAGCTTACAGTGGATGTAAGAAGTCTGCATATATCTCTTAAAATGCCAGGTTTTGTGATGTAAAAAGAATAAATTATTTCACAACTCTCATCCACATTTTATGTGAAACACATCAAGAAAAAAACTGGTCAGGAGGAACATCTAACAGGTTGCAGAAATTTCCAGTGATCACCACAGTTTTCCATTTGATTGGGTGGAAGACAAAATCCTTTTTGAATAAAGAGCAATATCTAAAAACAAGCACAGTGGCTCAGTTGGTAGCACTGTTGCCTTGCAACAAGAAAGTCCAGGGTTCGATTCCCAGCCCGGGAAGTTTGCATGTTCTCCCTGTGCATATGTGGGTTCTCCCCTAATACTTTGGCTTCCTCTCACAGTCCAATAACATGTCTGTCAGGTTAATTGGTTTCTCTAAATTCTCCCTAAGTGTGTGTGCATGGTTGTTTGTCCTGTCTGTCTCTGCGTTGCCCTGCGACAGACTGGCGACCTGTACAGGGTGAGCCTCACCCTGAAAGTTAGTTGGAGATACCAACCAGCACCTCCCAACCCCACAAGGGACCAGCGTATTAGAAAATGGATGGATGGATCTAAAAAACAAAAAGACATCTCACAGACTTTTACAAAATACTTATTGTCGCAAACATTCCCAAAACACCATGTGAGAAAATATGTTATAGTATGATGAAACTAAAGTTGGTCCAACAAATGAATTTGATGTACATAACCAAAACCCACAGTGAAGCATGGTGGTGGCAGCGTCATTATCTGGGAGTGGAACTAGCAGAAAATAAGCAGAGCTTCAAATAACAATCGATGTTGACAAAGGCTTCAGGCTTCAGTTAGAAAGTGGAAGAGGAACTTCATCTTTTAGAATAATAATAATGAAAAACAAAAATCACCTAGCCAAATCAACAAAAATGTGGCTTTACCAGACAAAGATTAGCTTTGAAATTATCTCTTACATCATAGAAAACAGGAAATTTAGACAAGATGTGCAGACTTCTTACATACATTGTTCAAGCATTTTAAAAAGGATGCACATACTTATTTGGCATTTTGTTTATTGCATATTTACAGTCCAGTGTTGTGAGTACTGATCTTCAGTCAAGAAGTTGTTACAAAAATCCATGTTCTGAAAAATCCATGTTTTTCAGATAGAGATTTTTGGTCCATGTATCTGAAAAACATCTCATCATAATCAAACGTCACCATCTGAACATGAATTCAAAAAGCTGACGAGTCAGCAACAAACCACCATCTCAACATTGTGCAACACTCGTCTTCCTGTAGTCACAAAACACAATCCTAAACTTTTACCCAGGTCTGCAAATGGTTTAGACGTCAGGCACTTATTTCCAAGGTAACACTTGTTGTGGTTGTTTCCCAGCTGACTGGACTCTTCAGCTTACTGTACAGACAGCTGTATCGGGACCAAATGGCATGACCATTAGGTGCAGAGCATGTTTTTTTTTGTGTTTTTTTTTTACTTTTTTTTCCTATCAAACTTCCAGTTACAGTTTTTAATCCAACATCGTCTCGGAGAATCCTCCCCTGCTCTTCTGAGTCTGTTCCAGTCTGTTCAGGATGAACTGGCTGGTGTCTATAAATCGCTCCACGCAGTTAACGAAACAGACTTCAGTCCTGGAATCCAGCTTGGGTCCCGGTTTATCCATGCACTTTTCCTAAAGACACACACATAAACTATTAGAAGAAACATTTTCGAGACTGATTCACGTCAAACATACAGAGGGAAATCCTTCACTATTATATTTTACTACAGGAAAGACTACAGGAAACCTAGTTTAGATTAAAGAGACAGGATGCATGCACACACACATAGATTTTACACACTATTTAAGCCAGGAATCTAATCTAATGTGTTGTCATTTGTACAGAATGTTTACTTCTACTTTATTTCTGAAAGAGAAAAAAATGAAACATTCACAAAAAGTGGAAGTATACATATTTAGAAAAAGCACAAAGATTCCAACTTAGTAAGAAAAATGGACTGAAAAACATTACTGATACTTTTTAGTCTCATTCTGTTTTGTTAAATTATTAATAATAATAAAAAAAACACGCTTGTTATATCAATATTTGAGGATATTTTGGTTTTTTTTATTATTTTCATTCAAAGTTATTAGGAGTCATTGGAGAGCATAAAGAGCCACTTGTGGTGTCAGAGTCATGTTTATGAATAGATTTGTATTTTTTAAATAATTTAAGCACAAGCATAAATCAGTCTAATGAGCAATAAACAGACACATATTCAAAACCTTTTGTACCTACATTAGTTTGATAAACTGCAAAAGGTTTGATCAGCTTTATATTAACATATATACTATACGGAGTACTATGTACTACAAAATTGCAGCAAAGCATGTTAAATTTCATTCCAGATGCAGATGATTACTAAAAATAAACTAAAACTCAAATAATACTTTCACACAAAAAATGATTGCAATAAAAGTATTTGTCCTTCACAGATATTCGATTCTATTACAACTACAAAACTATCTGAGAGTAAATAAAAGCTGGTATTGGAGTTTAAGACAACTTAGCTCAATATTTTAAAGCACACAAACAGAAAAACAAAAAGTGGTCCAGATGAAACTTCGTATCCCTTTCACTGCCACCCAGAGGCCTACAGGTGTAATTACAACACATCAGTCAGTGAGAAGTAAACGTGTTGCAGCCAGTCGGCACTAAATTAAGTTAATGTGAAGACTTGAATATTTTGAGGCGGATGTGGACACAGTCCAGTACGTAAACCGGTCACCTAAGCAACCGCAAACGAGTTTAGAAGTAAAATTTATAAACAAACTACACAACACTATAATCCTATCACAGAATAACACAAACACTGTAATAAAAAACCACAGAGATACTAGGACATTTAAGACTGAAATATAGTGAAAAAAATTGAATAGGAACATAGCCTGTCTGGATACTGAGAATACCATTTCCCTTGCAAGTTTCCATGAGAACTTGATGCACTAAATTGGCTTTAGTTGATAAATCCTGTGGCTTCTAATCTCGCAGCAGTTCCAAAAATCCCCAGTCTTTAAATGGTAAAACAAACACCAGTCTGTTGGTGTAAATACCTATCAGTCAGGACATTGAAAGTCCCAGCTTAAGATGCTTAAAGGAAAGCCAATAATGCTGTTCACCTTTCTTATCTTCTATTATCCCTAGTACTCAGTACAAGGTTTTAGATAATTTTATGTTCCTCATTAGTGAGAAGGATTGTTAAAAGAGCATAAATTAAGTGTTTTTTCAGTTTGGGTAGATATTATTAGTGGCGCTTTGCCCTTCAGATCTCCATGGTACATCTCAATAATAAAATCTCAATAATGTGACTATTATGGAGGAGGCAACAATACTAAGCAGCAATAATAAAATAAATGAATTAAGGGGTAAAAATGTGCAGCAAAATGATCAATAAAAAATGTATCTTATTAGTTTGTAAGTTAGCATTAATATTTCTTAAAGGAAAGCCAATAATGCTTTGTAAAGGCTGTTGTAAACAAATATTTTAACAATCAAGCAATCAATCAATCAATCAATTATTCTTACGATTAATCTGTAGATTAAAGAGGAGGGCAATGAACGAACGTAAGATGGGGGCTAATGGGGGTGGAGAAAATAATAAAAAATTAATGAAGGAAGCTTTGAGGCAGGTAAGTTTTCCTCGAGGAATTTTAATAATCGAGATACTCTAATCATTCCAGGAATTGTTTCAGCCCTAATATTTATATTGTATTAGTATTTTTCTAAATATTGCTTATACACAATATATACACAAAATTACAAACCAAACAAAAAGTCTCATATCACAAAGACCTGGCTGGCTGCAGCAACAGTTTTCACACATCAACAAAATGCAGAAACTCCATTAAAAAGCTAATAAACGTAAGAGACTAAATTATATCTTATAAAAGTGCTTCAAATATTGATTCTTTATATAATAATAATCAAGAAAATTTTGGGCAACCCCTTTATGAGACTGCTCTACAACAGCACAGTATCGTCAGTCAGAGGCTTCTTTAGATACGCTGCAGCACAGCCTGCTACAGGAGGTCATTCCTAACCACAGCCATCGGTCTCTAAACCGACTCTGGAACCTTGGGTGATATAAGTTTCAACATTTAATTTCCCTTTGGTATTAATAAAGTATTACTGAATTGAATTGAAGCTTAAAACAGCACGTGGCACTGTGAGTGACGTAATGTGACGTTTCAAATAAGCATTTAGGTCCAGCGGCGTTTTCTTTATTATACCTGCAGCTTGCGTCAAGAAAAACATATGTTGTCATTTATATGCAAAATATTTACTTATATTATGTTAAAAAGGTCCCCAATTAAATCAAAAAGTTTTGTATTTACGCTGGGTTTTTATTTATTTTTTTGGTTGTTTTAAATCAGCCGAGTTAGCAGCCTGTATTTATTTTACAGCGGGAAAATAAATATAGCCAATCTTTTTAATTAAGGTCCATGCAGCGCAGACGGAAAGTAAATATGTGACAATGAAATTAAGCTGAGAACCGGCGCCCAAGTTTCCCAAATGTCTATAATGAACAATTTGTTCAGCCATCAGTTTATTAGGAAATTTACGGTAGGAATTTATTGCATGTTTACAACAAGCACACCATGTAATCTGTCTATAGCTGTACCAACTGCACAAGTCCCTATCGTAAAGAAATTGATAAAAAAAAATAAAAAAAAATCAACATGCTGAACTGTGCTCCTCTCTTACCCAGCAAACCTCAGTCATCTGATGCACCAGTTGCTGAAATCTCTGTTTCTGGGACTCGATTTCGATGAAATGTTGAAGCTGGGGGTCCGCTGTAGCTCCTTGGCCGTCCATGTCGGCTAAAAAACGTCGAAGTTCCGATATTTATTCCAATTATAAACGTGGAGAGGCTGCTTTTTGCTGACCTTCACGTGTGGAAATGAACAACGGGAAGCCGGAAGTCGTTCAGCCAATCACGAAGCGCGTTTTTGCAGCAGAAGGTCACGTATACGTAACTTCATGAAGCCCTATAAGTGTGTTATTATTATATTATATTATATTATATTATATTATATTATATTATATTATATTATATTATATTATATTATATTATATTATATTATATTATATTAATAAAAAGAAGACGTTCAGCATGTTTTTTATAAATCTTTCTTAGCCTGAAATTGCAACCACAGGTCGATAGTAATTTGATACATTTGCTTGAGTAAAATTTTTGAAAAAAGGAGTAGTTTTAATGCATTGCTTTTTACTTTCACTTTACTCTCTCTTAACAGGGCAAAGTAGAACACAGTGTTAATATTAACTTCATGCTTTAAGTATTAATTTCATATATTGTATTTTGAAGTAAATTGATTTAGAAAGTTTCCACCTTTATTTTTTGTGATTTTGTAATTAAGTTATTCATTTCTATTAAATTTTTCATTCTCGTCTTTAAATTATTAGAATTTGCACATAAATTGATATTTTTCTGTTTGTCTGATGACATTATTTTATATTACATGAGATGTTATGATCACTTACTCAGTAATTGGGTAGCTTTTTGCAGAATATTGTTTTACTCTTTCTTGAGTAATTCCTTGGACAGCTACCTTTTTCTTTTACATCAATAAAGATATTCAAAGTAGTGCTGCTCTTATTGAATTACAATTTTTGGTGACTCTGTCCACTTGTGTCTGTTTGTTTAATGTTTTTATGTTTTCCACACCTATCCAGCTTGGTGTGTTTAAAAACAAGCTTTTATTAAATGTAAGGTGGCCTTGCTGCATACATCAGACCTTCTTTTCATGAATTTATCTGTTTACGTTCACCTAACTTGTACTTTGCATGAATTTTTCAAAATCTAAGTCAGATAATTACTTATATCTTACAAGCTGCATTATAGATTAATGTATAGAATACTGAATATATTAATGCTGTTAAAAATATATCTAAACTCTGTCTTTGTTTAAGAAATATAAAGTATGTATTAATTATACTATTTATTTGAATGTTTATACTTTTTGTGGTATTTTATTAGCTTTGTTGGAGGAAAGCAATGGATGGATAAAGGAGGAATGTTTTTAAGACCAGTAATGCTTCCAGATATTTTTCTATAAAAACATCTGCTTTGTTTAAAAATGCTTGTGCAAATAGATTGAATATAAACTGAAAATTGCTGATATTTGTATTTCATACATTTGCAAGCCCTTCTTACTTGGTGTTTATTTGTGCAACACATATTAGCTTACAAAGCTTATTTTCACATACAAAGGTGTTTGCAATGATTTCAGAGTACAAGAAACAAAAATATTATGTTTTAATTGAGCAACCTTCAGTATAATATATATAAAAAAAATCTAAATAGAATTCATAGGATTGCATTTTTATTAATGTGATGTGAAAGCTAGTGACTAAAAGTGACATTTGCATTAAACCTATTCACATTCTAGATAAGCCTTAAAATGCTGCTCACTCCCACATTGAAGGTTTCAATTGTATTAACGATGCTTTGTCTTCAGGGATCCATGAGGAGCTTTTCTATGGGGATCAGAGAGGTTTTTTGTGTTACATAAATTATTCTCAGGTCTATTGGAGTTCATACAGCAAATCCTGAACAGTCAGTGCCAGCTCTTGAAAGGTGGGTCTCTCATCTGCTTTCTGTACAACAAAGGCAGACATTGATTGTTAACCTTTTTCATTTCAATATTTTCTGAGGCTCAGAGTGTGAGAGGAAAAGAGCTTACATCACACCAACAGCTTGTCATGATGCTGTAGACCTTCTCATTGGCCAGCTGTGGACGGAAAAGGCGCAGGCCTCGGGACACCTGATCCACTATTTCCGTGTTGTTGAGGCGTTCATATGGAAGCTTCCCCAGAGTGTACACCTCCCACATTAAAACGCCTGATGAAGAACAAACAAAAAAATGTTTAAAGAGCTGAAACCACTCAGAAAAGATGCTTTACATAAGTCTTGAGCCATTGTCATTTGTCACCTCTTTCCAGGCTTTCTGAACGTCCACTAAAGTTTGTCGTCTGCTTAGTACCTGACAGTTTTCAGACATTTTTTTTGTCTGTGGTTGTAAAATTACTTAATTCAGATGGAAAACTAGCATAATGGCCTCAGTGTTTTATGTTTAAACACTGCACCAGATACTGTCATAATCAGACACATAGTCCATAAAGTTTGCCAAATTTATAAACAGATAATAAAGTTCACCTTTAAAGTTTAAAACTACCATCCTTGTAATTTCCATCCATCCATCCATTTTCCGTCACCCTTCTCCCTAACGGGGTTGGGAGTTGCTGGTGCCTATCTCCAGCTGCGTTCCGGGCGAGAGGCGGGGTACACCCTGGACAGGTCGCCAGTCTGTCGCAGTCCTTGTAATTTTATTGGCAGTAAATTAGAAGAAATAAACAGCTGCAGCTTCTCACCGTAGGCCCAGATGTCAGACTTGCTGCTGAATTTGCAGTAAAGCAGGACTTCTGGAGGTGACCAGCGAACAGGGAACTTTGAGCCTGCTGAGCTTGTGTACTCATCATCCAAAACATATCTAGGGGCATGGGAAAGAATTTTTAACACAACATTGTACATTCACATGCCTATTATTATTTTTTTTTTTCATTTTGTTACACATTAAACGCTTTACCTTGACAGACCAAAGTCAGTCACTTTGACTGTGCCATTAGCATCTACTAGACAGTTCCTGGCAGCCTAAAGATAAAACAAACAACACATTGTGGATCAACCATAATCATTAAACTTCTAGCCTTATCATGTAATACCAAACCAGAGGTTATCCAGTCCCTAATTGGAACTGATAGAGATTTTTTGCTACTGTTTATTAATAGGATGTCCTTGTTGCTCACCAGATCTCTGTGGATGTACTGCTGTACTTCAAGATAGGCCATGCCCTCTGAAACGTCTTTACACATCTCAAGAAGCTGGACGGTGGTTGGATGCTGCTTCAGGCCTTCTTTTAGGTATGTCAGAAGGCAGCCATTTGCTAGGAACTCAGTCACAATATAAATAGGTCTTTGTTTGGTGCAGACGCCGTACAGCTGCACCAAATTCTCATGGCGAAGCTTCCTTATTTGAGAAGAATTAGAAGAAAGTTAAGTAGTTTTTTTTTCTCAAGGCATTTATGCTTTTTTCATTTGACACATAAGTTCTGTAGCCTTACATCATGATTTTGGCTTCTTCTATAAAATCATCCTCAGACATGGAGCCCTCTTTAATCATCTTAATGGCCACATCATGCTGGCCCTGCCACTTTCCATACTTCACCACTCCAAACTGGCCATTTCCCAGCTCTTTGATGAATGTTAGATCACGAGGGTCGATCTCCCAAACACCTGAAGAAAGTAAGATGCATTTCAGTGCTTGAAACTTGGTAGCAGAAGTTAAGAAGTAAAATTGACAAGCTTTATAGCTCCCTTGCAGAGTGGTGTGAAAACAATGAGATGAGTCAGCTTGACCAAAAGATGTAAGATTAAACAACTAATTGGTATAAAGATAGTAGCTATAACTCCATTTAAAATATTTTCATTTTTTCTCTTTTTATTTCATGACAAACTAATACTGTAATATTAAACATTTACTACCGTTAAATGCATACACATTCTTATTTTGTGAACTTGGAAAATCCAAACTCTGAATAAAATGTGGATACACTGTGAGACAATTAGGACTTATCTTAAAAACAAACAAATTATTCTGTAGAGAATAACTTAAGCAAGTATGAAAGGTATAGAACGTTCCCTTAAAGTTTGGACATCTACTGTTTTTTGGTTATTTCAGAATGCCCAGTTTGTCTTTGGCTTCAGTTTTTTAAGACAATCTTATACTTCAAATTGCACAAAATACAAGTGCAGCACAACAAGAAGGAAGTTTAGTCTTGTCAAAAGTTTCTCATATCACACAGTGCCCCAGTGGCATCAGCCATTTTCACACAAGATTAATTTAGAAAACTCTATTATAAAGCTCCTAAATATGTCTTGTGTCTTATAAAAGTGCTTCAGAAGTGTTTATTTTTAGTTTTAGAATACACAGCAGATTTAGTTTCAACACTTTTTAATGAAAAAAAAAAGTGTTGTCATACCTTCAGCTTTAACCCATTAATTAGGGGAACTGCTATGTTTTGATAGAGAACAACAATACTTGAAAGTTTGACTGACTGCAGTTCAGATATGCTCTTACCGTAACCCAGTCCTGCTGTGGATGGAGGTCGTGCCCGATTGGATACAATGTACTTCAGCCTGCTGACCATACCTGGTGATTGGAAAAAACAAAACCACATTGGCAAGTTAAAAAGAGGTGCATATAAGTGTGCCTAAAGTCTGCTGATTTTCCTGTACAGCTTATCTTGAATCAGCATTTCTTAATGTCTACACCATCCCCATTATCGGACATGAAGACAGCTTTACATTGGCCTATATAAATAAATTAAACTGATATAAACAGAGTCTTTTTTAGCTAAAAAACATATCATCCTATGTATGTCAGTATCTAGTAAGAGTAATGAGCTTTATCAAATTAAACCTGCAGCTGCACCTAGAGGGACTTTGGAACCGAGTTATCGAGGTAAACAAATATGTTTGTATGAACATGCAGAATCATAGGAGAGACATGTTTTATGATTATGTCAGCTTCCTAATTCTGCTGCCCAGTTCTAGTCTCAGTAATACTGACTATATTTTAGATTTATAGCAAATGTATAGCAAATTTTAAACTTATTTATAATTTTTGCAATGATTCTTTTACTGGTATACAACGTCTTGATTATATTATATATACTATATTAATATATATATATATACATACATATATATGTATATATACATATATATATATATGTATATATAATATATATATATATATATACCATAAAACCATCAGTTTTGGCAGCATGATATATTAATATATATATATTAATATATCATGCTGCCAAAACTGATGGTTTTCTTCTTTCCTCACATATCCTGTTCATCTACTTTAGACACTGGTGCCTTTTTAGGTTCAAGTACATTCTGTCAAATAAGAGCTGATGAAATAATGTCATAGTAACACATTATATGACCTTGAGCCTTTCTACAGAAGAAAAATAAAAATAAGAAATGTAATAAACTTAACAAGAATGAAATTTAGAGAATCATAAAACTACTACATGTTTGATTCTCAAGAGAGATGGAAACGGGCGTCGCAGTTCTCAACAAATGTTTGGAGGCAAGTGAAACAACCCAGTTCTAGAGTTCCTTCTGTCAAAACATACTGTAGAATTGGCCAATTTTCTCCTTATTGACTTCATAATTGTAGGTTAGCGGGTCAAATACTAAAAAAATCTTGATTGTCTAATTTCTAGGCAATCCTGCAAATTTTGTTTATAAATAAACCAACCAAGACCATATATGGTTGCACTTTGTGGGAGTTATGGCATTAAACATAAATGAGGAATGTCTTGTAATTCCTCCATTTGCTGTTACAATCAAAACTGCTTCCACGTTCAGATTTTTGCAGCACATTTTTAAAACTGTGCTTGTTTGATTGTAATGAGTAAAAATGAGAACCAACAGGTAAGGCCACAAAAAAAAAAACAAAAAAACCTGAAATTAATCAGGAAAATATTAATATTTCTAGTTTAGTTTTTTTTGTGTGTTTTTTGCAATAAATGTCAGGTAAGGATATTTGTAGCTTGTAAAAGGAGTTATGTTGGCTGTCACAGTGACCAGATGTAGTATTGACCTGCTGCGTTGTGCTGGTGATAGTTGATCAGCTCTGGGATAGTATTGAAATGATGCTTTTCTGCCAGGTAAAACTGGCCCTGCGGGGTTGTGCAGATGTTATAATGTCTGCAGCTTCCACCTGTTTCCCTGTAGAGAAAACGAGAATATCACATGAAGCCAGGCAGGTCTTATTCATGGCTGTGCAGCTAATATCTCCTCACTGTTATCCAGAGTTGGCTTCAGAGTGAGATGAACAAAAAAAAAAAGTTCTGGAGATAGATTAGCCCAAGCTTTGCATGAATAATTTACATCTCTGTCCCTCTGTGGTCTGCAGTTTCCGCTTTCAGTATGCACAGTTCTTCTTTTCATAAGTTCATGCATGAGTGGAGCCAGGAGATGAACTATATAAATGGCGGTAGTGTTTAACCCAGTGAGGTTACTTACACGCCACCTTTGGTGAGCAGAGACACAGTGTATTTTCCGGCCTTGCTTGAGTCTCGTATCAGGAAACCTCCATCTTTGTTCTGTGAAGGGAAACCCATTTCATAATTTTAAAACTTCTTACAGTTAATATAAGGATGGACAGATAAATCAAGCAGTATTGTGTTTACCTCAGATTTTAAAAGCTGCTCTGCTTGACTCCGATTCATGTTTTTGCTGTACCAGCTGTGAAAATAAACACTTTACTCTACTAGAAGAATGGACAATAAGTGATGGAGTAACACAATAAAATTAAGATAATTCAAACAATTAAAATGACTCTTGAATAAAATAGATACATGTACAATATCAAACAGCAATTTGTGGGCAGAACAGTATTTTTGAACTCACTCAAATCTTTCAAGCCCTTTTTCTGATTCCACCACATAATTACTTGGTATGTAGCCTTCTTTCCTGCAGAAAAAAGATGTCCACAAAAGTGTCAAATCATCAAAAACTATGTCTTTTGGAAGCATAATGCATTTTATTTTTAAAGTTCAAAGTATTCAGATATTTTGAGGTTGTTCCTTTTTCTTTTTCACTCATCATGGTGCAAAGGGTTCCTATTTCATATTCTTATGGCCCAAAAGATGAAGACGCTTAGGATTAATATATTTTTGTGTAAATCCATTATCTGTGTTGTTTTGCTTTGCTGTGTTAAAGCTGTCTCACCCGTATTTGTCTCTGGCTTTCCACCAGTTGGGGTCGGACCTCTCCAGGATGGTGTACTCCTCGTCCTTCCTCAACTCCAGGTCCTGGGGAGTCATTGGTGTGTAATCGTACTCAGCTACTACAGTCATGCTTGCAGACTGTGCTGGAGGCTCAGATGGTTCTGGAGGCAAAGGGCGACCATGTTTTTCCTGAAACAATTTTAGGTTGTTGAGTAAATTCAGAACAAACGGGTCTATAATATGAATCTAAATGAACTGGGCATACTTCTGTTGGGGTTGGGGGAAGTGGTTTTCTGGACATTCGTCGACTCGGTGAAGATTTAAAACCTGTTGTTAATGATTGAATCAATGATTTAAAACTTCAAAAGTCCATGTTTTGATTCAACTTCAAATTCAACCCTGACAGAAGTCTCGTTCTTACCATTTTTAGCAGAACTTTCCAGAACTTTGCAGCCCATAGCTTGTTTAACTTCCTGCTGGCAGCAAAGCCACACCCCATCCACCCAGAAACAGGGATGATACTTCTGCATCAGATCTTTGTTGAAGCGGACCACTATGAGCAACATTAGCACGCATGAATTCATGCACAGCACATTTACATAAAATCAGCATTTGCATGCACATCCAACTTCTCTGTCACACAAGATGTTTAGATAAAGACACCAAAGTTTATGAGATGAACACAACGTTGAAGTCTAAATCTGCTTTACTTACATTCTTTTAGCCTCTTTATCCATGATGCTCGGATGTCGTCAGTTTTTGCGAAGATGTACAACGGCCCTTCATCATAAATGATCTGTGGAAAAAAACATAATCAATTAAGAGCACTGCTCTCAAAATCTGCCTCCAGTACCAATAGCAGAACTTTGGGATATTTTTAAAACTACCCTGAGGAAACAGGATATTCATAATTTTAAAAGGTTTAAAAAACTGCTTTGGATGTCATTGGATAAATATATGCTGGTGCCTATTTGTACTGGGTACCATTTACATCTCATGTAATTCTAATTATCTTCCAGTGCCAGGTTCAAAAACCAGTAGTGCAACCCTTTTCAGACTGATATGTGTCATAATCTTTGTTTCTCAGCTGTTTTTTTAGATAGGAACATGATGTCTTGCTTTTTTGACCCACTTCCTTTTGTCAGTGAGATTCCTGTTTAAGTGAACAGTAAACATTCTGAATTCTGAATTTTATCGCAGCTCTCCAAACAGGTTGTCAGTCACATTTTTATTCCTAATCTAACAAGGGGAACAATTATATTGTCACATATGGTCAGCTTGGTTTGGATAACTGCTTCCCGTAATAGATGTAATTATTATTTATTCAGTTTGATAAGGTGTCAAAATAAGAGTCAAGCGGTGCAACCTGGATCAGAACCAAAAGAGAGTAATATAGATAATTTACATTCGTTACATTACATGTTTGATTTGAGCATTTGTTGATATTGCGATGAAAATCATAAAATCAATAGCTACAATGAAAGTAATTTCTAATGGCATAAAAGCATGGATATGAACTGGTTTGGTTATGGATATGAAATGGAAGTAGGAAATTGATAAAATAGTGGTGATTGGGCACGAAAGAGTGGCAAAACCTGTAGAAACACGTTTATTGAAAAAAAGTGGAATGCTATGCTGGACTGATTTAATGAGATGCATAACAACAGAAGTACAAAGAAATATGTCGTTTTTATATAGATATCACAATGTTTTATATTAAGGCAGCCATCTTGGATTTTGATGTAGAGGTGGATGATATTTTCCATTCAGCCCTTCCAGGTCCTAGATTAAATTTTTGAACTTCTATGGATTTGTCGGTATCTTTTTCCAACTTCAAAACAGAAGTTTTTTTCATGTGAGAAAGTATAAAACAAATTGTTTACTTTTTTCTTAATAAATACAATTTGTCAGTTAAATTAAACTAAAAGAAAATAAGAATAGGACATTTCAAAAAGAAATTTTAAATACATTTTTTTAGAGAATTTTTCTAATTTGCTTTACTTCTCATGTGAGAAGGCATAAACTTTTTGATTTCCTTGATGGCTTCTGGTATCTTTCTTACTTTCATTACTTAACAAACAGTGTCACCTGGACTGCTTCTGAAATCCCCGTGTTATCTGAAACAGTTTCACTTCTTAAGAATGGACTTTCACAAAATCAGACATTTGCAGTTTTAGTTTGGAAAGAAAAAAAAAATTAATTGATGTTGTGATGCATTGTGAATCCAGGTGATTATAACTTGATAATTCAACAGTTGTAAGCTGTTGAATTAAAGAAGTTAGAAATTAAACCAAGTGAACTTTATATTTTAGCATATTTCTGAAGAGTATGTTGAGAAAAGATCTACCTGGAATGCATACATGCGCTCCAGTGGGGCATTGGGTTCTGGTTGGACCGTCTCCACACACTTAATCTTCTCTAGGTCCACTGCCCCTTTTAAACCTTTCCGCTTCTGCTCAACAAATGGCAGACAAAAAAAAAAAAAAAGAATGCAGATTTAAGGTTACCACCCAAAATAATGTTAAATGTAACTCAGTTTGTCTTCAGGTACACACCCCTTTTTCAGAGTCAAAGTCATAGTAGGCTATTTTTTCCTGGGTGAGAACGAACCACCTCTCCTTGTAGTTTAGAGGAGAGGTCTTTTTCTTCTGCTGAGATCGTTTGATGAAGATTTCTTCCATTAGATTGTCTGACATGATTCAGTTTTGCTTGATCTGCAAAGAGACAAGTGATCGATAGTTAATCATTTTATGGAGTGAAACAGCAACTTAACTCTTTGACTGCTGTCTCTTTTTGTGTAAGTCACACCCTTCACCACTGGGTCTTATGTTACTAATTCAGTTGTTCCAGTTCCTCCCACTGAAATTTTGAGTACCTGCTCTTTTTTCACAGTCAAAGCAATGCTGCTATAACAGATGACAGACCATAGATCTGCAAAGCAAGAAAGAGTCTTTCGTCACGACTCCATATCAGTGACTGATTAAAAGTTTGTTTGCATAAACTCTGCATTTCGTGCAAGCAGCTCCCTTTGTTTCCAGCATTTCCCCCTTTGGCATATCCGTTTTCCTCAGCTGTGACAATGTGGCAGAGATGTAAAATATGACTTGCTTTGGGAATTTGCAATCTAAACCCCCCAAAATAAATGTACCATGGTTGCTTTAGTAATTTGATTTGCAAATCAGAAACTAGTGATGAAGATTAAACCAATAAAGAAGTGTTTGTTTGATTTTCCTTATTTTTTGATAATGTTAATAACAGGAAAAAAAAAACAGAATCCCAGGCAGAAGATAAAAATGTACCAGTTTTTAAATTGTCTTGGTACCTTCCAGATAACAGTTTGCTCTAGTCAACCGTATACTTCCTGTTGTGACGTCAATGCCCATTTATATTAGGGAGGAAGGTTTTGGGGGTTTCTAATTTGAAGTCATCGTGATTGTAGAAATATTCTTGTTCACTTTTGTTGATTTTGTGGCAAAAACCAACGTGAGACAGCATGTTTGAGGTGCATAGAAGGAATGATTGTTTTGTGATTAGATTTTCTCATTACAAAGCAGTAATACAAAGCACTGTTGTCTTGCACTAAGAAGGTCCAGGGTTTTATGGTCTTTTTGCATGAAGTTTGCATATTTTCCTCATACATGCCTGGGTCTTCCTTTCTTTGGATCTTCCTCCAAAATACATGACTGTCTGGTTAATTCATCTCTCTAAATTGCCCTTAGGTATGAGAATGAGTGCGGTTGTCTGTCCTGTTTGACTCTGTGTAGTCCTGTGATGTTTTGGACAAACTTCAAATTTAAAGTAATACAAGCATTTTATAACTAATACACACAAAAAAACTGGCCTGTTTTCTCATCAAAGTTGAGAATTTTTGACAGAATGGGTTAAACAAATAGGAGAGGGGAAAAAATGGCTTCAACAGTCACAAAAGGCAATGGTTGCTAGGAATTAGATAAAAATTGGGTCATTTTGTACTTTTCTTATTTGTTTGCAATCTTTATGATTTGTTTGCTTCTCACCCCTGGTCCTTTGTTTTTCTGTTAAGCATTTTGAATAACCAGAGTGGAAATTATGTTATAAGTAAACTTCCCTTATGTTTCCATGTTATTTTAAACATGATAAGAAAATCATACCAAATTTAAACGTCTGCTTATCTGTTTTTCACAAGAAAAACAAACAAAAAATAACCAAACAAACAAATGAGCTTCAAATTAGGAACATCAGATTCAAAGATCCAGAACTTTATCTCATGAAAGTTCTCGAACTTTGGAGAAATATGAAACGTATTCACCTGGATTACCTCGTATAAAGTATCCCAAAGCGACCTTTCTCTCTGACACACATTTACTGTGTGTCAGAGAAACGGATTAAAGATACACAGGCAAATTAACCTGGGTGTCATTTCAGTTTATGGCAGCTGTTGTTTCTGTTTTTTGCCACCTTGTAACACAGAAACTGAAAGTTTCACCTCCAAAACTAGAAACGCTAACTTGCTTGTTTTAGCATTTCAAAAGCTCCTGATATATACTTTGTAAGAAGAGCTCATAGAAATTACACTTTTATATTACAGAAAATATAAGATATTGTTTAATGTAATCTAAATTTGGGTTACTTGTTATACAATTGCAGAAAAAAAATAATTGTTACTCGATAATTTATCAAAATGTAATAAATGTAAAGTCGGTGTGTTGTAAAGATTGCTTTGGATGAAATTGTTGCAGAACCAGAGGTGGTACCGCATCCACAGACCCCTTTTATTCTTGAAACACAATTAGTGTCTCATGGTGGAAGGCGGTTCAACAGTGCCAACCTCAGGTTTTCATCACACAGCTGAAAGCTCACAGTGAGTGAGTCTCTGTCAGATGTGTTCGCAGTTCAGTCTAAACCTATTTTGGGCCTGTGAGCACTTCCTTTTATCATCTGAACTGGAACAGTAATTCTACAAGAAGCTTCAGTCACTCCCTGCTATCACCAGAATGGTGACATTTCTTCATACAACAGCAACAACATTCATTAGCCTTGTTTGTGCCGTCATAGTCGGAGAGCGATGTTCCCCATTCTGAGAAACATTGTTTACCCATTCCTCATTCGCCACCACCATTGTTTTTTCACATCACTTACCCAGCAGCTCAGATAATCTGATTCTGGTCCATATGCCCTGTAGCATTTAAACACTTTAAACTATAAGTTACAATTTGATATGCACCATTGCTACCAAAAAAAGGGACTTATTTTTATCTTTTTTTAAAGAGAGTTGACTCATGGTGGCTGACACAGGCAAACTAAAGAGGGAAGTTGCATCAGGGTTACACTGAAATATGAAGGGAGAAGAAACCCGCTACCCTTCTACCTGGCATTGCTATAAAAACGGTAATTTGCATAATTTAAATACACAATGTGAGCCTTAGACCTTGTCAGAGTAAATATATACCCATACATGCTCACATTCTTTTCAAATAAAACACATTGCATTGGCAGTTTTAGCTCAATGTCTAACAAGTTTTTCTATGTGGTCACGAGGAATTAGCCTGTAGGAAATATTCAGTTTGAAAGTTTTAAATAAATAATAATAAATGCCAGGAAACAGAGCCAAAGCTTAAAACACTTTGTTGAACAGGAATGTCCCAAGATGCCCTCTTCCCTGGTGTTTCCTTACAGATAACAAATATAGACGAGACAAAATGCTTTCAGTCACCATTTTGAGTTGATCTGTGAAATGTCTTTTTTTTTAAATGTTACTTTTGGCAGAATTGAACTTATGTCTCTAACCACATGAAACTATCTGATCAACTTAATCTCTTTATTCATCAGCAGATGTAGCTGCATGAACATGCATTTCACAAACATAAGACACTCAAATAATTAATCTAGAATTTGCTTCAGCAGTTCTAATGCAATCAGTTTTAAAATTTGCATGTATACGTACGAGTTTCAGGGCTAGTTAAGTACACGATCAGCTGTATCTTCAGACCGCTTGAAAATTCACACCTTTTCAAAGTAGAAATGGCTGAAAATACAGACTGATCCCACAGCGCAGTGTTTTAATCAGTGTGGTCACTTACCCCTGCACCTGAAAACAGCAAAGCATCAGACAAACACAGCGCACCTAAAAACTGACATGAAGCTTCTGCTTGCTCTTCATAAAATGTGTGATAGACTGTGATGCAAGAAGTTAAAACACACCCACAGAGAGGAATCGGCTCCGCTTACTTCCTCTTTTTCTTCCTGCTCATTTTTATATCAACCTTCTGGACAGTTTTGGTGATAAGTTTGAGGCGGGTTAAACATTATTCAGAGCCCCATATTTAGCTGCAGCATGCAGCAGCACTTTTGGCTGACAGGTTTTCTTGTTCAGTCCAATGACAACTTGAAACTGTTTAGAGAGGAAGAAATAAAAACTTAATAATGATCACTTTTACTGACCACATATAGTGGTCAGTAAAAGTGCTGTTTGCTTATTTTGGAAAATAAGCAAATATGTTGTTTACTTGTATTAAATGAAGAGGATGGAGCAAAACCATTTTAGTATAAGTAACAGTTTGCCTGGAGAGACATTCATAAAAATTCACAACAAGCCAGTTAAAGTATGGTGGCTATAACAATTATTCACCCTCTTGGATGTTTTACCCTTTTTATTGCTTTCACCTGTCAATCATATTCAACAAAATTAGGCTTATTATGACAAAAAAAAATCCTTAAATATAAAAGTGAAAACATGCTCATGGATTTACTGTATACAAATTGTATTGTGTTGCGTTATTGTAATTTCTTTACTCTTTGTGGACTTTTCCTGTTTTATTAACATTTACTAATTTTTCTTACTATTCAACAGCTTGCTCAATTTTACAGAACTGCATAGTCAATGTCTCACAGCAAGAACGTCCTAAGTTTTAAATTATTACTTCATTTATTATGATAAATGACCACTAATTCCTAATACTGAGAAAGACGACTCAAGAACAAAACACAGCCTTTGCTTATAATAAGTATCATTTCAAATATGCAGCTCACTTGTGAGCTGCATATTGAGCTATTGAGATCTGCATATTGAGATCTTGTGAGCTCACAGCTCACAAGATCTGTCCATACAATTGATGGACAGATCTTTCAAAAGTAGTCAAATCTAATCAATGAAATTAAATCCAATTCAGTTCAGTTATCATTGTAAAACCAAATTACAGCAAAATGTAATTTCAAGACACATTGCTAACAAGTCCGATTCTGATAGGGTCACAGTGAATCCGAATTATGACCCGCCCCACCGCTAGGGGCAGAACACGCCACTATTCTCCGCGGAGATCTACTTCAACAACCGCTTCCGGCCTCGTCCTTCCTCTTTTTCCTCCTCATCGGGTCGCAACCATGGTATGAAACGACTACACCAATACATTTAATAAAATCAACATCAATCCTGCTATTTAAAGCATCACGTCGTACTTTCTTTAGTTCTAATGTGGTTATAGTTTTTCGATAAATGTTATAGTGGCTGTATTGGCCGCTTTGTTTCGGATTTATGTTGTTATATTAAGATAAATAGGAACGCTATTGTTAGCAATGAAGAGCCGCTGTTAGCTTCTTCCATTCTGCTCAAATTTTGAATTTAGTGTGGGTGAATATGGTGAGGCTGAAATATTCATTCAAAACGGCATTGTGTCACGTTTACAGAAACTGAACCGCACATGTTTGCGATGTTTTAATATCCCAAAGCCACCATGCTATCAGAGCTAACGGCTAGCTTGATTAGCACAGTTTGTCCAACAAGGAAAGTGTTTTTTAAGGTTTTAGTTTCACATTGTTTGCGTAATTGTATTGTTATTCAGTTATCAATTAATGTCAAGGCTAACTATGTTTCTTTTAAGGCTATAATTTGTCTCAGACTTGAAGTATGTTACCTAATACATGCTCTCTGTTGCCATTTAGGTGAACGTCCCGAAGACCCGCAGGACTTACTGCAAAAAGTGCAAAAAGCACCAACCCCACAAGGTGACCCAGTACAAGAAGGGAAAGGATTCCCTCTATGCACAGGGTAAATAATTTCTCTACATAGATCTGATGCATTACTTTCTATAAAATATTCACAGTCCTTGAACCTTTTCATGTTTGGTCATAAAAGAACAACATAAGTGTATTTTGCTGGAAGTACATGTAATGGTGCATTGTAATAATAAATAGATTAGCAAAACGAAAGTCGTTTGTATTTGACTAGTTTGCTCAGATGTTCCCAAGTAAAGTTACCATATTATTTTAAAAATTAACATGTCACTTCATATGAACTAGTTTTGAATGAAAAGGTGTGGAAGGAAGAAAAGTCTTACATAAGCTTCTACTTCTCTAGACTCCTTTTTAAACACAAAACAGGCAATAATCTAAGAAAGATTCCCATGTGGTGATGCAGCACTAAAGTGAGTGAAAATATTCTCCATCTTGACAGCACTGGATTTTCTACTCTCCTGTGTCTCTTTTGACAGATTATTCCACAGATTTAATCCGTTAACAAATTAAATGTTCCATTTTTTTATTTTAATTTTTTTTTTGCAAATTTATAATTTATCAGATTCTGGAAATTATAATAATTTGAGTTTTAAATTTAAAATTTCTCATTTTATGCTAATTTGCGTAAAGTGAATAATGATAATTATTCACTGATGTTTAGATTTAAAACTGGGCTTTTATAGAAGAATTTACCTGTGGGAACTTGGGAAAATTCTCTGGTCAGATAAGACCAAAACTAGGTGAACTACATGCAAACAGTCGTAGCTAACGCTGTAAAAGACATTGACTGGGATGGATGTTCACCTTGCTACAGAACAACAACCTAAAACAACCAATCAGATTATGAATATTCGAGGAAGATTTGAAAGCAGAGCGTTTGTAGATTTACTTGAGATTGCAGTTCCAGCAAAATGAGGTTCCACAATTGACTGAATACAAATGTGTATAAATGTAAGCTGTGTGGATACTTTTATAGATTGTTTTATATTGTAGCTGTTGTGCTTTCACTGAACTCTCAAACTGTTCTGCAGGTAAGAGGAGATACGACAGAAAGCAGAGCGGGTACGGTGGGCAAACAAAGCCGATTTTCCGTAAAAAGGTAACACCAACCTTCCCTTGTAGTTTTATTTAAAGGGTTAAATGCATGTTTGAAAATTGTGACTGAACCAAAATATCTCTTTCAGGCTAAAACGACAAAGAAGATCGTATTGAGGCTTGAGTGCGTGGAGCCCAACTGCAGATCCAAGAGAATGCTGGCCATCAAGAGATGCAAGCACTTCGAGTTGGGTGGTGACAAGAAGAGAAAGGTACGAAGCAACTATCATTGACATTTTTTTGCTAGAATTCAAAGCAAGACATAAGAGTTTGTCAGTAACTGTTCCTCAATACAGTGTCTCTAGGGATAAGAGTATTAAGCATAAACTTTATGAAAATGTTAGAAATTGATTAAATATCCTAATATTATTATTAGGATATTTATTACATTTGTGGTGCATTGCTCAACTTTAACACTTTTTAAGTTTTAATTATTCCAGTTAGACATGCCATTCTGTTGGAGTCATAATGCTAGAATGACATATTTAACACTAATTTCTTAGTTATTGAGCATAATTTATTTGGACTGGGTATTATTAAAAAAAACAAACATTGCATTTAAGTAACGTGTGAACAGTGTGAATGTTGGTAAAAAAAAAAAAATCACAAGGCTTGAATGCTGCATTTAGCTTTCGGTCTCAAACTGCAGCAACTATCAGGTCAAAAAAGTTGTAGTTGTAGATTCGTTATAACATTATAAAGCCTGAAAATGTCTCGAAGTGTTGACTTTGTATTAATGGGTGAAGTGTAATCCTACTGATGGAAGTGTGTGGGACCTTAGTGGACTGAATTTTCTGTTGCTATTAACCAAGAAAGAAGCATTTATCTTGAAGCATCTTTTTCACCCAGATTTTCCTCCGTTTCCTTTTACAGGGCCAGGTCATCCAGTTTTAAGCTGTGGTCCATTCCTCTGGATGAAGTTGTCACTATTTTCAATAAATTTGTTGAAACATACTTTTATTTTGTGCTTTCTTTTCATGCATGGAGAACTATAGATGTGAAGAATGAAAGTTTTGTATAAACGTGTTAAAAAAACATTGAAACTTTTCATAAAATCTTTTTAAATCAGTTCAGATTTCTGTATCTGGAGATCTTCATGGCGTCTGATGCAGAAAATTAATGGACACACCTTTGAGTATCACATTTATTATATGAAATAGAATTTGTTAAACAGCTTTTTTCCCTTTTAAAAAAATTACATTATGTATCACAACCTGAGTTTAAAAGTTTACCCATAATTGCTTTTAGTTTTAAAAGTTGCTGTGAGAATCTGCAAAGATCCACCATGATTTTTAACAAATAAAAGTCATAGCAAAGGTTTGTCGGTTTCTAGAAAATAAAAACAAAAATTGACTTCAAATAACCTGTTAAGTGTAAAAACAATAAAACTGAGCTAATTTAAGTTGATCCAGATGCTGGAAAAGCCCTTTACCGATGCGGTGAATCACAAACGGTCATGTATTGAAATGTCCAGATTGTTTTAAAACCTGGAGAGCAAAAGTCTAGAAAAAATATTTTTAGAAACTTGATGATTAGACCTGAGATTTAGAGTAATAATTTGACGTTCTTTAGTTGGTGTTCTTCCAGTGAAGCCTGCCAAAGTCATTGCTGATTGGCGTGATTGTCAGCAGAGCCGTTCCAGAAGGATTTACTTTCAAGATGAGTTTGCTCTCTTTAGTCTGAACTCCCATCTCTTTGTATTGGGGGAGGATTAGAGTGACGTTGCACTGGGGGTCACAGACCTTCCAGCCAGGGACGCTGTTGATGTTTAACCCCCGAGGACCACCGATCTCCTGCAGGTTGAGGACGGCGACAGCCAGGCGGTTTTTAGATAGAGGTTTCTCCCAAACTTCAAAACTATTCCCCTGCAAAACAAGCCACATTTATTAGCCTTCAAGAGATAATTTCATGTCAAACTGTTCAGAGAATGAGTAGATGAAGCTGAAATCTGTTTTCTGTCACTTTTATTCCCACCTTGGCAGAGCGGCGCCCCTGCTTGCCCAGCGGGTCTTGGCTGATTTCTATGATTCGTCTGTTCTGCAGCAGCTCCTTGGATCGAGGACAGATGTCCCGCAGATCATTAGACATGAGCAGAGGGGCGGCCATGATGGCCCATAATGCCATCTGAGACTCCTGCTGATCATGACTCAGGCCAAAGTTCCCAATTACAAGCTGGAGGAATGGATCAGTATCATAAATATGCAAACTTACAAAAGCACAGACAAGCTAATTCTCTGGTGTAAACAAGCCCAACATTGTTGTCATTGTTGCTTTAAAAGTGGCCTATTATACACCCTTGAACAAACTAGGACAGGTCTATTGGGTTATACAAAGCATGTACATTACATTTTTTGCACAAAATCATTCTTAGAGAATGAGATTTTAGTTTGCTCACTTCTGCCTATTTTAAGCTCCTTTAAAAATGAACTGTTTTTGTACAAAATGTGCAGAAAGTTAATTTTGAATAACATAAGTAGAAAAGTTCTGATACAGAGAAACTTCCTGGTATTTGATCAAATTGAAAGATGTGTTGAGTACCATGTCCGGGTCATTCCAGCCCCCGGGCCCAGCTGAGGGGACAATGATGTCCTGATGAGAAGCGGTCCAGTCCAGGATAGATTTGATCGAATTCCACGAGTCAAACACGTCGTTGAAGTTGCGCCAGTGGTTGCAGGTCTCACGGATAGCGGTGTAGTTTGGCTGGAGGCAGAGAAAAACTAATATGTTTAAAAATACCTTTAAAAGGATATGAAAGATGAATTTTCCTCACCTTCTGGAAAGGCCATTCATACAAAGGCCACTCACAGGAGTACAGGATACTTCTTCCAGTTTTGTTCAAAGCTTTTGACATCTTTATGTAGCCTAAACCCAAAAATTAAGCAGGAAGAGAACAGAATGACCTGATAGAAATAGACACAATCTCCTTATATATTTAGATAATGGAGTGAATGGGCATGCATGCTTTGGCAACACAGCTTACAGTTTAAATGAACATTAATTTAAATCCTGAAATCAATTTCTACCGTCTCCGAGCAAAGTCCATTTCAAGTTACATCCATCGAATTTAAGCAGGTCCACCTCCCAGTCTGCGAATGTCTGAGCATCAGTTTCATAATAATCAAGACTGCCAGGGTATCCAGCGCAGGTTTTCTCTCCCACATCTGCATAAATACCCAACTTCAGGCCTTTCGAGTGGACCTGAAGGAGGGAAAACATAATGAGATGTTCAAACCAGCAGGTGGCAGTGTTGCACAGCTTAAAACTCAAAAAGCCTTTGCTGTCCCTTCCAGCTAAATGAAGAGTGAAGGGACATGAAAGCTGATCAGAGCTCAGTTGAAGGTGAATAAAACCACTAGACATACTAAACTTTTACTTACTATTTTTAAATAGTAAGTTCAGTACAGATCAACACACATGCCCTAGGCAAAGGCCAGAGCTATATCCAAACTGACATTTACTGAGAGGAATGGGCAAAAACATCTGAAATGTGCAAAACCAAGAGAAAAATATAATGTATAACACTTGCAGTTGTACTTAAATCAAAGAATGATACTACAAAATATTGACTCTGGAAGGACAAATGCATCCATCCTTCCAGCCATCCATTTTCTAACACTCTTGTCCCTAGTGGGATCAGGAGGGGTGCTGGTGTCTATCTCCAGCTAACGTTCCGGGCGAGAGGCAGGGTTCACCCTGGACAGGTCGCCTGTCAGTCGTAGGGCAACATAGAGACAGGCAGGACAATCAACCATGCACACACACTCACACCAAGGGAGAATTTAGAGAGACCAATTAAACTATGAAGAGAAAACTTCATGTTACAAAAACTCCAATGAGAGAAACAAAAATGTATGGTGGTAGCATAAAACGTAGAAATATTCCAAGATATATAAATACTTTTGCAAAGGATTGTGACATGCTTCACAATCACAAACTTACATGCTGATCATTCTGCACCCCAAATGTATTAAACGTCCCATTATCTTCACTTTGTGGTTTATTTATCATAGCAGCAACTCACATAGTCGGCTAACTTTTTAATGCCTCCCGGGAATCTTTTGGGGTCTGCCTGCAGGCGGCCTTGCGCGTCTCGCTGGTGGGACGGCCAACAGTCGTCGATACAAACGTACTCATAACCGGCCTCTTTCCAGCCATCCTTCACCATCATGTCCGCCATCTGCATGTACAGACGCTCGCTACCAAGGCAACGGGAGGAAATAGGCAGGGCTGTCAGTTAGGATTCAGGTGCTGAGAGGTATTGTCTCAAAAACAAACATTGTATAACAGCGTATCTGGATGCTGCCACATATGAAGTAACACAGTTATCAAGATTCAAGGCACTGACATTTAGGGCCTTGCTTCCTGAATAAAAATGTGACAATATTTATTTATATTTGAGCTACAAAAAGGAAAGATGAGTAAATATATTAAATGAAATAGAATTTTATCTGATAGTCATGACAAAAATATATATAGAGAATAATGTGTTTGATAGATTAGATAATATAATGAAATACGTGAATTAAAAGCATTAACTTCTGATAGTTTCTATGTTCAAAATCAAGTTGAAACTTGAATGTGAATAACTGCTTTTTATAATTTTTTTATTTTATTTTATTTTTTTACCATTTTCAGAAACTTTTAACCTGCTTTAAAGTATTTACACTTTAAATGTCAACCATCCTGTTGCTCCAATCAAATCAGTGTGGAGAAATATGAGGAGACTTTATTATGTTTGAGTCGTTCAAATCCATCTATAATCTAATTAAAGGAACAGGTTGTTGCTTCCTCTTTCCTACCTGATGCAGTTGTCGGGGTCTGTGTCACAGTCCGTGTTACACATGAACCTCTCCCAGTGCAACCAGCCCATGGTGGGTTTCAGAGCCAGCCCGTTGTCCAGCGCTTCTGCTGCGGGACTCAGGAAACTCAAAAGTACGAGGAGCAACAGCATTTTACTCATTTTCACCCACAAAGGCAGCTTTTAGCAGCGACACCGCTGACTGGAAGGTGCTTTTGTTATTTCTCACAGCTATTTCCTCGTTCGGAACGCAGTTGCCCCGCCCCCTTTTCTTGATTGATAATCAGACAGACCAATAGGATCAAAATGCGCCTTCAGTGGGCCAATAGCGTTTCGCTAAAAATATCTCCCTACAACAAATGAGGAAGAGCTCTCTGTTAAAGTCAGGAAAGGTGACAGGTCAGGTGACAGGTCTTATGATTGCTATAAATAATAAAAATAACAAAAAGGACAGAATCAGGTGTAACTGCAATAACTATCTGGGGTATTTTCAGAAGCTATCTTCATACTCACACAATACAAAACCACAAGCGCCTTGTCCTTTGATTTGTGTTTTTGCATCAAACTAGTTACTAAAGCATAAAAGTCTGAGAGTCAAACACACCCCAGATTTACTTAGGATGTTTTTTCTTTATAATTTCCTCTCTACTCTCATTTAGCAGCTCCAGAGTTAAAGCAAAACAAAACATATTTGTTGTGTAATACAAACTATATTTGGAAAAGGAAGAAACAGGACATTTTACTATTAAGCGACTTTCCTTTCTTCAGAGATTTTGGGAGCACACTGTATTTCAGTCTTTTACTATTGAATAAAAGAGCCTTCATTCCTGCTTTTTATGTATTTTACTCTAATAAATTTTATTAAGTAAAATTTGAGACATAGTAAAAAAATAAATAAATATCGAAACCATATAAAAGTCTATGTGTAAAGCAAAGGACTTATTGAAGGAGTCTTAATCATAAAACAAACTTTGTGCTACTTTAAATCTCTTCCTCTGACGCTGCACAGAACTTTGAAAAACAAAGCAGGTCTGAAGGGAAGATGGATGGATGGACGATTCCTAGAAACCTGACAAAAATAAACCAGTTGCTGGGAATTGTCAGATCAAATAAATTGACTGAAATCAGGGGAGAAGCGGCTGTTGTTTAAAAAAAAAATCTCTAAAAGACCTTCAGTAGCCTTTGGCGTAATTTCCCAGAACTTCTTCAAAAACCTGGTTTATTGGAAGTAAAATAATGTCTGACTCAGAGTGCTTTATGCTTTACTTTAATTGAAAATTGCTTTGATCTTGCAAAGGTTCTTTATAAATATTTGTAATGTTAAAATAAAACCCTCCACACTGTTATTGACCCCCAACTTTGTCCAGTTAGAAACTTAGATGTTTACCCAATTTTCTTTGCTAAATGACTCAAATTCTTTCAGTCTGAATGAAGAGCATCAGTGATTAGAAGTTTTCAACTTTTGTCATTTATTCCCCAAACTGAATTCAAATCTGGACCTTCAATAAACTGTTCTGTTGTAGCTCTGGCTTCATGTTTAGTTATTATCTTGATGGAAGGTGAACCTCTGCCAAACTCTCAAGTCTTTTATAGATTTTAACATTTACGATGACAAGCATCCCTATGCATGATGCTGCCGCCACCATGTTTCCATGTGGAGATGGTGAGTCAGAGTTGAGGCTTTTACTTTTCTACTTTTTCCACTCTTCCTTAAAAGGCAAATTTCATTTAATCTTCAGTGTTTGGGGTCACTGTGGTAACCCAGTGTTGTTAAAAACCCTATTTTATTTTTGTTTTTTAGTTGGATTCACAGCATTTTTCATGAAAGCAGTCAGCCATCACATTGCACCCAAACAAAATGACTTTTTCCTACAATCCACAAGTGTAAAAGAAGAATTTGAGTTGACACCCTGGGCGTTTATTTGTGTTTGTCTTACAGCAGGCAGCAGGACTGACTGAAAATGGTCCAATTTATCCCGCTGGTCCCCGAGGAGCCCAGCTAATAAAACTGCCACACACACTGCTTGTAATAACATACATATAGAAGCTGCTTCAGACTGTTTAATAGCTTGCAATGGAAGGCAATAATTTTTTCTGTACTGATGTTAAAAAAATTATAGATCTGTTTCTTAATTCAGCAGTAAAATAGACACCCTGCTACTGAATGAAATTAATCCTGGACGTTTCCATTTGTGAAGTTGTCACAGATTTTCTCACGCAGAGAGAATGATGAGCTTCGTAGTTATTGCTCTACCTTGCTCTTTTTACGAGGAAAGCTGCCGACATTTTATTTGCAGATTACCTTTTTGGGGTTTTGCCACATTCACAAACTAGCTAAAGTAAAAAAGTTGCAATGTTTCAATCAAACCTCGGATCAACTTGACAGCCTATCAATGCTAAGAGTGACTCTCTGGTTGCTAAATGTAAAATTTACGGCAAAACACTTGTTCTACAGGCAACCAGGTAGTGTTGTCAGAATTTGAGTGAAATGTAGCCATTCAAAATAAAATGTTTTACTGTTTTTTTTTAACATAGATTTTAATATTATTATTTTTGTTTGACATGATTAGTTTTATTATCATCTTTCTGTTGGTTTATAAGTTATGTAACCCTTTACTGTTCAATTAACAATTCATTACCGTAAAAGGACTATATTTTGCCTTTTTTACAGCAATTTTTTTTAAAAAAAGCTACAGATTTTATTATTTTTTATAAGTTATTAAAAAATTATTTCAAAAATATTATTATTTAATAATGAAGCATTTTTTTCTACAATAGTTTTCAGTGACAAAATATGCTTTCTACAGTACAATTTAAGGTTATCAAACCCATATACTGTTCTGGAAGGCATATTCATTTGGTACATTCCTGGCAACCTCAGCTTCAGTAAAAAAAAAACAAAAAAAACATCTTATTTAATTTGTCATTTTTCCACAATGAGAAAAATTATGGAACATAAAACAAAACTAACTAAAAAAGTGTAGGATAAAGCAATGCTTTTTCTCTTAATTCTTAGAAAAATCAAATAATTAAGTAAACTAATAAGCTGAAAATGTACACCTTGCATATGGAGGATTTCCTTTTGAATCTCTACAAGCTTTTGCATGTTTTTAATAAGGAAAAAAATGGGTGTTCATTAAACTGATGCAAGATCTTGACAGCACTTCTCAATCCCTACAGCTGCCTGTATGTAAAAGAGGGCAGTAATGAACACAAAACATGACCTTTCCTCAAAATGTCAAGGGTGCCCATTTCATCTCTAAACATTATCAGAGGCTTCACCTAGGGACAAGCCTGATACAAACAATTTGTCACATGCTGGAGTTCATATCAGAGCCAGTGAGAGAAGCCTTTGAGGCTCTAAATGTCAGATTTCAATTTGACTGTGCCCTCCTTCGCTGATGGATAGACCAATACGGCTCATCTAAATACCCAGTTTTCTTCTTGTAAAAATAAAATGCTGCCCACTGTTGAGATAGACACCCTTGTTCTTGTTATATAAAAGAGCGGGGTGCCCGTATCTTTACAGCAGTTAATTGAGATTGTTGACAGATGGGCAGCCCCTGCGTGCTGTCTTGCTTATACGGCCCCCTAGGGATTTGACACCAATCCATCATGCTTCTTTCTTCCGCACTGTCACATAATTGAAGAGACTGTCATGGCTGACTTATGTGAGCATCTCTGTTATGAAGTGTAGTTGGGTAAAGTAAAAGTGAGAATGTTGTTGGGTGTATTTCTTGCCAAGAAGTTTAATTATTATATGGAACTATAGAGACAGGTAGCAGTGCGAGGAAATATCATCAAAAAGTTATGCTTCCACAAATTTAATCCCCACTTCATGGCTCACGTAATCTTAGTGGGAAAATCATTTACTGTCATGTAATTAGCTGCTTAAGTTGTTTATTTGAGCATCTCCAGGGAGGGAACCCACATTTACTGATGCTGCCACTTTAATTAGGCCACTGTTGGCTTGACAAATCTTTAGAGGCAATTTGAGTTGTTAAGTCCTCATTGCTCACAATAGTTTTCTACTCTAATTTTTGGTTGTTTTAATATCAAATGTAGGCATTGTTTTGTCCATTTTACTTACAGTTGTTAAATTTCAGACTGAGGCTTACATGGACATCTCCAGCAGTAACTTCAGAAAAAACTGACATTTGACTTAGGTGGAGATGCTATCAAACATATTTTAGCTCTAAAACCATTTAAAAATAAAATAGATTACATGCTGTTGCTTTTTCATATTAATAACCTTTCATACCATTAATACCATTTTAGTGCAGGTAGTTTTTTTGCTGAAAGAAAACAGTACTTTTTGTAGAGTGTGATTTCTAATTTTCAGTATTGGCATTGTTTATATTGGCAATTTACAACTGTCAAATTAAAAGCTTGTTTGCAAACTCTTACACATCTGGCATGTGTCTTAATGCTTCTTTATTTCTCACTCTAATTAGTTTTGACAGGTGACAACCATTTTGGGAAATAAGTATTACAGTGAGTATGTTCATTAGATGATTTTGCTGAGGATATTGCTTTCTTGTTGCCAATTATCAGCTGCCACATTGAAAGCTTCTCCTGCAGTGAATGTCGCAGGTAAAATTTCCCCTGGTTACTTTACCTCTTCACCATTGTTTATTTTTCTTCCTAGTTAGTTTATTTAAAAAAAATAGAAATTAATAAATGTTTAAATCTAACATAATTAGAATTTTATTGTATTTTTAATCACACCTTATCTTTTCCCATATAGGCAATTCAAATCGGCAGGATTATGCAAAACTTTAAAAAAAAAGTTTTTGTAAGAATTACATTGCTTTTCATTCTGTTAATTTAGAAACTTTGAAAAATCTCCAGCCTGACAGAAACCTTTTCAAAAAATTTCTTGAAAAGAGTTGAAGTCCAAAGTTGGGTAAATATTACCCAATTTTTCATCATATAATATATATGATGAAATATATTTTTATTCAAGATTCAGGGGCTTTTTAATTAAAGAGAGCCCTTATGTATATTGTGATTAGAAGAAATGACTCAGTGCTTTATAACTAAACTGTGCAGTAGATATTTTAATTAGCTTGGTGGTGCTTTATTCTTCTAGGAGAAAGTGTAATTAAAACTCATACAGTAGATGTAACATCTTAAAAACACATTCACAATAAAACACAAGCACAACCTTCTTTAATTCCTAAGTTTTATTGTTAATAAAAATAAATCTATTCATCATTGCAAACCTTTAGTAACCTGTCCTTTCACATGCTTTTTACTCTTATAGCCCTGGGCTATACAGAAGTTCTTCATTATGACAGATTGAGCCAAAATGATCTTTTTTCTTTTTGTGTTTCAAATGAGAGTTACATAATATATTGCAACTCAATGTCAGCAATTTTATTCTGCTAGTTTTGAGCTCAGTAGCCATTTGAAATTAACCTATTTTAATCTGAGAGTGGGTGTAAACATTACATAGTGATTCAGCCCACACTTTCCAATAGTTTCATCAATCACCGTTTAGAGCTGGAGGATTTTGTTTGTCCCCTCGGAGAAATCTTTAAAGCCAAATTATATCTTCTTAAAAATTTTTTTAGCAAGTCAACTGTTAACACAGGAGGAAGACAAATTAAACAGCTGTGTGTTGTTTGTAAGAGTTTTGAAGTTGCTTCTGAAGAAACAAAAATACCTCTGGAATAATGTGCTGTGACAAAACGAGACAAAAAATAGAAACATTTGTCCAAATTGCAAAACCTGCATGTCAAAAAGCCAAGTTTTGAGGAGAGATGATTATTTGGGCTTGTTCTGCAGCCACAGGAGTTGGACTCCATGCAGTCAGTGTGTCGACTCTGAGCTCTGCTGTACCCCACACCCTTAAATGTGACGCCATCTGTCCGATTGAAGCTGAGGCCAGGTCAAAACTGGGTCATTGGGACAAAAATCCAAAGCACAGCAGTAAATGTATAAGAGAAAGGCTGAAAAGCAAAAAGACCAGCATGCTGCAATGGACCATTCAAAATCCAAACATCAACTGAAATCCTTTGGCAGAGCCTTCACCAGGACAAATATCAGTAAAGCCCCCCTACAAAAAACCCATAAAAATGAAGAAAGGAAGAAACTAAATACAGACAAAATATAGTAAATATACCCTGAACTGATGCAACAAGTAACTTCTCATTTCTTAAACAACTATCTGTGGAGGACACACCCAGTGTTTGTGAAAATGGAGTTAATCTGTTACAAAAGAGGGAAATGGGGATGTCGCCTCAAAGTCCAGAAAATGTTTGGCTACATTCACACAGAAGATCATAATCAATAACAATTTGTTGCTGATGTTCGATATTTTTTGTGCAGTCATTAAATGCGACCCCAGTTACCCTGGGGTCTGTAACCAGTGTGTAACAACAGTTACACACTGTGTAACAAAACAAATCAAGAAAAAATAAAGTCTAAACTAATAGACCGGCCTTTTGTGGACCAATGACGGTAACCTGTAGGAAAGTCCAAACCAGTGTGGGTTTGTGATGTGATGCACTTCAATGACACAGACGTCTTTCATAAGTTTGTAATTTTCATAATTATAATGTTCAGTCATTGTTTACATCCTGATTTAGTGAATCTGCCTTCGTCTGGTGCAGAATTATGATGCATGTGTCAACTTATTGACACAAAAATCCGATAAAATGCGACAGCAAATGTTTTGAAAACTATTAGATACATATCCAGTCCCACTTGTAGATGTGGTACAAAACTTATTTTCAGTGGATGAAAAGATTGGAATTGGGTCATTCAGTCTGCCGTGAAAAACTCGGATGTGTGTTGCATTTGCCTGCTGCCTGAACATAGCCATCGAGATGAGCTAGAGAAGGATTTATTCTGACTCTCCCATCCTCTCCATGATGAAGTGGAAACTTTCTGAGCACCACCTCAAAATCTAGTATCTACAGTTTTCCTTATCTCCACTCATGACGGTACAGCCAATTAGTGGAATAGAAAACAAACATCGAGCATTGCACTAAGGTATTTCAGCTTCCCAAGGTGCATTTTCTTTTGAATATTTTAGATATGCTCCATAAAAGAAATCTGCGAGTAGACAGATTTTCATCGAGTCAATTGCCATTGTGGTGCTGCTAGAGATAGTCACCTGCCCTCTGCGATCCTCTGAGCTATAAATGTGCAGGAAAAAGGTTCATGCATGTGTGTAGACCTAATCTTTTGCTTGATGTTCATTCAATTAATGATCTCTACATGTTTCCGTAAGATTAAAATATGCAAAGTCAATGAAAGCAAATATTTGACTTTTTCCCTTTATTAATTTATAATCTGTAGTTGATTATTTAGATTCTTAGTATTTCTACATACTATTATAAAATGATAATGTTATTCAGTTATTTTTAAGCATTACTGTGGGAAGTGTGGTCATTATTTCTGTGTATTTCCTTCAGTTCCCCTGCAGAGATTTAGAAACAGTTCTGGGGGCAAGTTTTGCTTTTCATTAGACCTTCGTAATAAATTATTTACCAAATGCATTATTTACTACCTCATAGCTGAAGGGTTTTATCAGAAGAAGCTCGTTTTTTGCTGTTCAAATATTTTGAGATTTTCTTTCTTTGGTGTTTTTGTTTTTCAGAAAATCTCAAATGACTCCTGTCAATAACTGACAATTATCTGACTTCTCTTTTGCAAACGCATGCAAAAAGGTACTCAACAATAATCTCACTGTGATTACATCTTAAATGTTATTTGCAATGATGTTAGAGGCAGGCATGGCAGCCGACTCAGCGCAGGCTGCTACAGTACATTTTGAGAAAATCCATTTTAATACCAACATCAATAAATGATTCAGTCTGAAGTCCTTAAAAACTTCAAGAGTACACAACTACTGACCTTTAAAGCTGTCTGGTTTGGCTGGAGCACCGAGGATCTGCCAGGACTAATCCAGGCCTTAAGGAGCCTCGATGATGCTCATTTTTACAGTAATTAGATGGAGCTGTCTGTTGTGCTATGTGGCTGGCGAACAAAGTGCTCTGAAAAATCCATAACCAGCAAAGAGACTATGTGTGTTTCTGTCAAAATCACTGATTTGTTCAGCCTTACCTTGTATAGATCTGATATTCATTCTGTTTGTGTATGAAGGACTCTTGCAGAATCAGTAAAAGGTGTCTGAGCTGGACAGAGTTCTCCATATTTGGATTAGGTTATTTCATTTCATTTGGTTGTTTAATATAAAATAGGTGATAATACATTTTCTCTATCGGTGAGTTGCTATTTATTATTTTTTTTAAAACTCTCTCTGAGATCCAACAGATAACCATCAATAAGGTCTCAGATGTTTATCTTTTCCAATGAAAACTACCAACAATTTAGATAATATTTTCCTTATCCAGAAGAGCAGAAAAGATGTAAATATCTTACAGATTTAATATTTTACTGTAAGTGATGTTATTCTTACTGAACTATATAAAAATGCATGTGCAAAATATTCTTTCCTAGATTAAAACTTGATTTAAATTGATGCTCTTTATGTAAAGCAACAAACAACTAATCATGTTAAACGACAACATTTGAATTGAGTCCTTTTATCTTTCAGTGGACTAGTCATTATAATAAATCTGGGTGCTTGGCTTTTCAGCCTAAACCCAAAACTAACCTGCCAACTGAAAGCTCTGCTGTCAGTTTTATATTTGAAAGAACTGCAAACAAAAATAAAACAAAAAGTCTCTGGTGTAGTGCTCTTTTTGACACATTGTTGAGCTTTCTGACTACTGACTATATGTATCAAGAGCAACTTTAACCACTTACTGTCTGAATCTATTTGCAATTATGTAAGAAAAATAAATTATTTGTATTTTTTCTGTAAAATAGACACTCTGATAAGTTTACACTCCAATAAATGGTCAACTTGAGCACTATAAACAAATAGAAATGTATGTAAAATAAATGGATAAACGTAAAACAAAACATCCATAATATTACATCAGTAATAGATTAAAGGTCTCAAGGTTCCCTCTCCGTCTCGATTCATGCTTCAAGGATGCTTAATATGAGGTAAAGATGGACTCAATTATGTGAACATGACCCGGTCAGCAAATCAATTCAGTGAGATCAATAAAAAGCTCTGACAGAAATCATCTGACATCTAATAACCTGAAATAAATTAGCATGTCTTTTGCTCTGACACATCACTGTTTTGTATTTCATTGTAGGTTTCCTTTGTGTTGATGTCTTCATGTATTTAATTAAAGTAGAAATGGATGGAAGGAGATGTATTTCAACTGAGCTGCCAAGAAAAAAATGTTTTCATTTTCAATGAGCTTTGCTTAGATGATAAACCTTTTGGTACGTTGTTTCACTTTTGGTGTAATATGTGCAGCATGGTTTATAAAGATTTGCTTGAAGACCTCAGAGGGATTTAGTATAGATCAATCATTTTCCTGCACAGCAGCACTGAGAGCCAAAAGACGTTTTTCAGGCCTCCGTCTGAGCCACTCGTTGTGCTTTTTTCAGACAGTGACCTTTTGTTTGGGTGTTTTCTTGTTTATGAAAAAAAAAAAAAAAAACATCTGCAGGATATTTAAGATTGAAAGGAAGAGCAAAACAACAGTAGTCTGAAAACACAAAAACCTTTTGGTGGATGAAATGTGAATGAAACAGCCTTTTTATCAGTTAAAGCTCTTTTTTAGTGCATTACATGTAACATATTTGCAATGGAGGAAATACTGGTATTATCTTATTATTTAATATAAACCAGAATAGCTCTCCTACCCTGAGAAAAGCCAGAATATGGCAGAATTAAAAAAGCAACAGTTCATATCTTCATTTTCACATATTCTTAAATGTGGCTTTAGTTTCTTTGAGCTGAAATTTCTCCTAAATTTTTCATTTATTGTTAAAAAATTCAGCCTGAGCCTTCTTGGAGACTCAGCTTTTGTATTACCCGAGAAATTATTCTGTAGCTGCTGGAGTTCACAAAGTCTCAGGTTACCATGAACCTGCAAATTGATTTCTCTGGGTTAGTTTGGAGCCGCAGAGCACATTTTTTATTCTCTTTGCTTCAGAAAGAAAAATAAATATTGTCACGCACATCATTCTGTACCAAAGGAAGAGCTTAACACTTGAACTTTATTCAACCCTGGTCATCAAGATATTAATCAAATTAATGATAAGGAATTAAAACAGCAAAAGCTGATGTCTTCTTGTTATCTCTAAAGCATCACAGGACATTTATAAACACTGTGGAAAAATATACACGGTGTTCCAAATTATTATGCAAATTGGATTTAAGTGTCGTAAAGATACATTTTTTTGTTATGCCATTAAATTTATAGATGGTATTGTGTGTCAGGGCTCTTTGAATCACTATAATTAATTTCAGAGAGCTGGATTGATTAGTTTGTCTGGTGAGTTCAATTAAAGGAAATTTACTTAAGAAGGATGTTCCACATTATTAAGCAGGCCACAGGTTTCAAGCAATATGAGAAAGAGAAAGGATTTCTGCTGATGAAAATCATCAGATAGTGTAGAGCCATATGACAAGAAAAGAAAACATTAGATATTTAGCAAAAACTGAAGCGTTATCATCATACTGTGAAGAGATTTGTGGCTGATTTAGAAAAAAGATGGGTTTGTACAGATAAAGGCATTTCAAGGAGAACTGAAACATTCGTAGAACCAACTCAACCTAAAACGTTGCAGTAACTTTGAACCTACATGTGGAAAAATGCTACATCAAAAGCATAAAAAATAGTGAGGACATCATCACTTTAACTAAATACAGGTTTGTAAAATATTATAGTATTTTTATATTTCCCAGGCAGTTGCACTACAAAATAACTCTATCAAGAAACTATGTTACTTTCAGTTGTTATGACACCCTGAATGTCTCCCACAGAAGATTCAAGGATTCCTCCAACATGAATGAGATGCACAACCATAATCGTGAAGAATATTACATCCATTTTGTTAGTTTTGTAAATGTGCAATATAGTTCCAGATAGTTATAGTTCTTCCCCATTAATTCATGTTTTAATTTCTTTCAGTTCACGAAAATGTTTGCTCAGTTTTAGTTTTCATTTCGTTAGTTTAGTTTACTATAATAATCTTGCCCGTTGACTGGATTTTGTAAATGGTGACAGATAAATCTGAAGTCTGCAGGGAAACAGGCTCCAACTTGAGTGACCGTTTTCCCTTTGTAGTGCTTGACCAGTATCCATTTAATGTTGCGTTTATGGATAATTAAAACTGTGGTTTGAAATATTGCTGGGGACATTTTGAAAGGCTTCCTATGTTACCTCATTACACTTGACTGGAAAACTCTGCAACATTTGAATCAAATGGCAAAGGCATAATTGGGTTTAAATGAATTTTTAACCTGTTGGAATGGGTTTCTGTGTATTGAAAGGTGCTAAGATTTTAATAGGCCTGTTAATATACCAAGCGTTAATGAGGAGTTAGTGTGTTATTGCAAAGCCTTTTCACAGCACCTTAATTATCTGACATTGAGATTAAAGGTTGCAGCTTATTATAGTTGTGTTTGCTTTTCTGAGTTTCTGAACCTTCTGTAAAGGTTTGCTGTTAAAGGTTCGATTGTTTGATGACTACAATTCATCTGAAGTAATAAAATAAAGCAGATGTGTTGAGCTTGAATCACTCCAGCAACACAACTTTGATATTAAAAACAGACACTCAAATAAATCAGTTTTATTCATTTAGTTAGTCACAAGGCCTTTAAACAAAAGCTTCAGGGTCTTTTTGTAATAACTTGAGTTATTCAAGTTGAGACAAAGTTTTTGGGTCAAGACAGAAGAAATTATTGATGGTAAAAAGGAAGTGAGAAGAACAATTGTTTTTTAATAAGTATGCCACTTCAAATACATATTAATATAAATATATATAAATAAGTTCAAGTATTCACACAAAACTCACAATTAATTGTGCATAGTAGTCAAAGCGCTCTAAAATAGGAGAAAAGACCTGGCTGTGATTTATTTATATGATTACTTTCAGATGGATTTTATGTACTGAAGATGTAATCAGAGTAAGAAATGAGACAGATTTAATGGTTGGAAGGTTTGAATTAATGTAAGTTTATTTATGATGTTAATCAGTACAAATAAATTGTCAAAAAAGTTAGTTTTTAAACATTATAAAGAACCTTCATCTCCAAGCCATTCTGCTACTAATATACAATCCAATATTAATAATTTTCTGTACAATGAGCTTAAAATGATTACTTATCTTTACATTGAGTATATTTTCTTTAATTACAGATAAAATATTGCAATTCCTGAACATAAAGGCCTTCAAAAGCATCTAGTCACTGGTTCATGTCCATCAAACAAACTTTGTAAATTCCAGTAATAAAAATAGTGCGGTACAAAATATCGCAGGTATTTTAGAATTAATTTTGTTTTTATTATTAAAGTCTCCCAAAATCTCTCTGATGGATGGGAAGCTGAAGGGTAAATGTGTAGTAAATGTGTAATTGTTTCAGCAAAGCCTCTTTGCAGCTCTATAAGATTAAAAGTTTTTACTGCTTTTGCTTTCTGAAAAGTATGTTTCCTAAAATAGCGCCTATGTGTGTTTGCATGTGTTTTCTTCCTTGACATTATTAATATATGTACTGTTGTTTTCATGGCCACCTGGTGATCATAACTGCATTACTGTTTTTAGATCTGCTTTAGGTCTTGCTCTTCAAAATAATAAAAACTGCCTCATTTGCAGGTGAACTAAAATAGGCAAGTCACTATTCTACATCTGCTCTGTAGTTATTCTCATTTAGTTAAATCACAGTTAATTTACTTTTGTATTTTTGGAAGTGATTGTGCCTTCCTTCCCCTATTTAAGCTGACGAGGTCCTTTAGTTTTTAAACAGATCTCAATATGCTTGAACAACTAAAAAATGTCTTAGAAGAGGATTTTTTTAATGAGATTGAGCAACTCATTTATTATCCACAACTTCTATCACAGACCATCGCAGTTGCAAAAAAAGTGGAATACATGCAGCATTTTTTAAGGTTATCGAGTGACACACTGGATTCAGAATGTGTCTGTGTGCGTGCATGTGTGCGCGTGTGTGGCTGGAGGTTTCTGGCTGCTGCAGACCATTACTCAACAGAAATAGGACGGTAAATAAAAGGGATGTTGAAGAACCTGCTGAATGTTCTCCCCTGAGTATTACTGGGTTTCATTTTAGAGTGGGATGTGCTGTAATGTAAAGCTTCACACTGGGGTGATACAGAGTGATGCCTCGGTTTATTTTTGACACTCCAGCAGTGAGTGCCTGCAGCAGTCATGTTAACAGGAAACAAAACTTTAGGGTTAGAAATACAGACTCAGATCATAGATCAGAAATTATGCTGCACATGTTACAATCATGTCATGTTAGAATCTCCAACTTCAGTGTATTTTACTGTTTTTCTGTGGTAGACAAACACAAAGTGACACATAATTGCTAAGAGGAATGGAAATTCACTGCAAATAAAATAACTTTTTTTAAAAACAGATACTGATAGTTTTCTCATTCCGAAGGCCAATAACTGATAATAATTGATAAATGATAACATACCTGTAAATAAGAAAGGTAACAAAGCAGTTCAGATTAATATATTTATTCATAAGAGTGGTCTAGTCAATGTCTAGATGTTAACTCAATTAATTAGTAGTGCAACGCAACACAAATCTTAAAGTTAAAAACCATCTTATGTATCGATACCAAAGTAGAACATCGTCACTACCTAAGGCCCAGCTTTCTTTCTGTTGCGCTTTATTTCTTGCATCGTTTTGTTTGCAGAGGGGCAAACTGTCCTTGATCAATCAAAATGACAACAAACTAAACTACTAAACTTAAATTAAATTAATCATGGGTCACATCAGTGATTTCCTGGCATTTCAGATTTCTCATCTGGGAACTGATAAAATACCTGTAAATCAGCTCATTATTGAAAATATTTTGAATGTTTATTTCTTTTTTGAGGCATTCTTCCTTAGTATTGACTACATTATTAAAGCTTTAAATATAGTCTAGACTCAGTCTTTTGAAGCATTCATTCTCAGTCTGGTTCTCAGGGAAAAAAAAAACAAAACACTAACCTCATTAACCTGGAATTAAAAATTGTGGCCAATTTTATTCAAAAGAAACGCTTTAGATTTTAACCTCTGAGACATTGTAGTTATTTTCTGAGTAGGTGGACAAGAAAAGTGCATTATCTCCCAGTAATAAGGATAAACTCTTCTTTATTGCTTCATGTAGTCAATACCATGTATTGATCATGCTTAACACAGCACTGTTTTGGGTAAAAAGCTCTCTGTATGCACATTATTTGCTGCTATGCACCTTTCATGCACATGGCAGTAATGAGAACTGGAACCAAAGCGACTCTTCTCCATAAAAAGCCTTGATTAATGTGAGTCATCTAAATGAGAAGACAGGGTAGGGAAAAAATGTCACATCACTCCTCCGTTTTCTGAGAACCTGGCTATTTTATTACTGATAATGGTGGACTCAGCTTGAGTCTTTTCTGTGAAACATTGCTCCCTCTGTCAGGAACTCTGTTACCGACTCACAACTCTTCCTCAGCTGTCTAGTGTGAGGGGAAACTTTCAGAGCTTTACTTCGCATGACTCTCTCAACTACGATGTCAAATGAGAATGGTTCACCTCCTCTGCATCCCTCATGTGTATTTCAGGTGGCACCTTGTTGTAAATGGCAGACTCCCACCAACACATCCGGTCTGCTTATCCCTGACTTCTGGTGTTACAACACCGGAGACAAGAAGCTGAGGTGTGGGTTCAATGCAAGAAGAAAAAACAAAACAAAACTTACCAAACATGTCACAGTCTTGAAGGTGTTTACTATCACCTGGAATTGTTTTGTTCATCATTTATGTGCCCAACTCAAAACTGCACTTGATCATGAATTACTATGTAAGATCAGTAAAACCTATTTATTAACATAGTTCTAGTAGTGAATTTTGTTCAGAATATGCAGGTCAATTTGCCATCATTATAAACAATAAATATTTATGTAAATACTAGAAGTATTTGCATAAAACGTGAGTTATGCTACCCCCGAAATGCTATTCCAACACAATATTATTATTTATTAGAAAATTAAAAACATATAAGATTGAAGAGTGACATGCATTCAACCACATTCCACCCCTTCTCTGAATTAAATACAATTTATCCAAAACATTTATCATCCTTGTTATCTTATGTAATATGTATGAGTCATCAGAAATATTTCTCTGATTTGATTTATAATTTGTCTTTTTTAATGCTGTTAACATATTTCCTGAGCTTGCAGATTCAGGCTTGAAAATATCAAATAATTATATTTAGTCCTTGAATAATGCACGTTATTAAATATATGCAATGTTAAGTTATCCAGTGTTAATCAGTTCTTCTTTTTATAGATATTTGTAGGACGTGGATTAAATAAAAAAATAAAACCTACATTTTTTTTTTTTTTTTTTAATTCATTCTTTGAAGACAGGGAGGAAAAGAAGTCCACAGTGATCATAAATACCATGACCTTTATGCAGGACAGTGCTTCTCTGCTTTTCCAGCCAAAAGAAAGCCAAAGGTAAATGAAAATGATCTCCCATCTTTCTCATCTGGGTTGAATCCCACTGAGAACATGAACTTTTCTCAAACAGTACAGACAATGCACTGCCTTGCAAAAAGGGTTTATACTTCACATTTTCTCACATTATAACCACAGACCTTAAATGTGATATGAGTGTTGGTCATATATAGCAGACTAACACAAAATGGTGCAAGAAAAGAAAAAGCATGATTCTCAATTTGTTGCTAGTAAAAATTTGTGGTGTGTATTTTTATTCAAGCCTTTTCTGAGCGATTTCTAAATCATCTTTAGGACTGAAGTTTTTACACATTTGACTTTGAAAAATAGTTCAAGATCAGCCAAATTAAATGGAAAGCATCTGTAAACAACAATTTTGGAGTTATGCTACAAATTCTCCATAATATTCACTTCTGAATTTGAGCTAAGCCATTCTGTTTGCTATTTAGTGTCCCTATTATGACATCCCGATTTCTGAATGACTAATAGACATTAGGTGACTTCTGAAGAAAACTAGTTTGAGTGGTGCTGCTGTATTTTGCGTATTGGAGTGAATGGGGGTTAATACATAAGCATGCCAAAGATCATAGACAAAGAAATGGTTTCTCTTCTCGCAGGATCCATGTTTAATAATATGGATTATCTGAGAGTCGTATTTTTCCTTTATTTTATACCCAAACTTTATGTGTCCACATTAGGTTCAAAGTTAGTGAGAATTAGAAACAAAATGTTGTCTGCTTGGTGAGCATTTCAGAGTTCAGTTCCCTCCAAACAACATTCTCTGAAGAGTTTGGCTCAGTCTGCAGTCCAGTAAGCCAGCTGTGTGTTTCTAGTACAGTGGGCCAGGCGGTGCCAAACCTGTAATCGCTCTGCTGCACCCTAAACTGCTTCTGATGTCTGAGTAAATACACCACATGATGAGTTGAATCCAGGTGCACACATAGTAACTTTAGCACATGCTGCTTACGCACTTTTACTTCAAACACACAAAAGATAACTTCCATTATAGTTGAAGGTCTATTTTAACCTGAATGCAGCAGTTTTTAAAAACATCTTGTCCAAGTGGAGTTTGAGAAAGTGAGTAGTAGCTGAAGGGCTTTTTATTTTTTTCCTACAAAGAAACCACAGGGTGCTGTATTTTCAGAGCACATGAATACAAAACTGGGCTGTGTTTTTGTTTTTGCAATTGAATCTATTGCCTGCAACACTTTTTTTAGGTACTAACTCCCTAGGCACACAAAGCATAAGTCAAGGGTCTTTCACTTGGATTCGGCAGACAAAGAAGGATGGTGCTGATCTATCAGCATCTGAATCCCCACCTCAGCACTAAGGAGACATGCTAACACTGAAGAATTAGACATTAGAGTAACAGGCCAACCCTTGAGGGACATGCACTCAATAATCTCCTGACTGCAGGGGTTCAGACTTCTAAAATGCTGCAAGTGTTTCTGTCACCTTAGTGCAGATCAGTCACAGATGGAATAAAAGCATTGCCAGAGGGTTTTTTCAGCATGGATCGCAGTGTTTAATGTAGTGAGAGAGTTTATTTCTTTGTGCCTGTTAGATCGGAAGCAGTTGGAAAGTTTTTTAAGTCCAGCATAATGGAAAAATGTAGGTCAAAACAATACAGGCTTAGCTGTATTGTTGTATTATTCTGAAACCTGAATCAAACAAAAAATGCGTCTCCCCTATGGTTTGGAGCATTAATGTGTTTCTGTTGTTTATGCTTGAAGAGTCTACAGACTGACAACGTCCTGAAGACTCAGCCCTGGTTGGGTCTGGTTCTGAAAGAGAGTACGGTTAAAACGGAAAGGGCAACCTGAAGGAGCATCACAGACATTCATTATCATTCTCCATAGCATTCCCTGGTGATATTTAACAAAGGGACTTTTATTTGCCTGCCTCTAATGAGCCTGGAAAAAATAACCTTTCCGAATTGTCAGGACCAGTGTCACCTTTCAGAGGAGATGGGAGCACATTTATTTTTGGATATGCTATATGCATTTATACCTATAGCTGTTTGTTTGGATCTTGGAATTAAATCTACGGAAGTACTGACAATACTTTGTTTCATTTTACTGCCTTAAAAATACGTATGTTTTCAGTCAAGATTGAAAAATATTACGATTATAAAAAAGTCTCCATACGAACTGTATAGCTTTACTTCTTGTTTTCAAAGTATCTTTATACAGTGATATTATAGCAACAGTTTGAGATGATTTCAATCCACAAACTGGACGGGAAGTCAATAGTAAAAGTAAGTGTGGCTTACATTATGCTAATTATTTGGGGACCTAAATCATAAACTTATTCCAGTGTTACTATGCCCCTAAATGGCTGCTACACACATAAAAGATATTGAAAGTTAATGAAACAAACAGTTCATTTGCACTTGGGTTGCCACACATACATATATTCATTAATATTTCTAGTAAAGAAATCGGATGCACTGTTATGCCTAGCGTTGCTAGCAGCAATAAGCTCCATTACAATTAACAAATAACCTACTAGTGGTTTTCAAACTTGCAGCTTGAACTGCATGCAAATCTAAACGTACCAGGACTATGATATTAATGTCATGCACGGTCTGGTGCAAAACTTAAGGTTCTTCAAGCCTCCTGTGTACAAGGGGTCTGCAATAATGCTCAGAATGTCCAATATAAAGTATACAGACTCTATAATTATAGCTTTTAGCATGTAACTCCTCAATGTTTTTTCCTGCCTGCTGTTTTGAATATACAGATACAAGTTTTAGGAAAACCTATCTGAGAATCTCTGTGACAGAACCACTAAGGTTTAAAACCAAGACCAAGAATATAACCATTAAACCTCTATGCTGGTTATTTTGCTGTCTGCAACTGTAAATCATTATACTGCACTCCAGGGCTAAAAGAACAGCTCAGCAAAATTATGAAATAATCAGGAGTAAAATTGAAAGCCCTGCCAAAAATAGAAATTATCGTAACTGGTATTAAGTGCACTGCAAAAAGATGCAAATGACATCTGTATTAAAAATATGCAAATTTGCCCTGATGATTTTGCAGAGAAAACAGCTTTTCTCTCTAGTTTATAATGAGCATTTCCAGGCTGGACAATGACATTTAAATCTGATGAGTCTGAATTATGAGGACAGCAGTACAAGAGACTCAGCTAAAAAGACAGTGAAGTACTGAAACAGCAACAACAGACAATATTTATTTAAATAATATAGCTGCAACATCCAAATAGGAGATAATTAACAGTAACCCTAATCATAAAAATCCCGATCTCAGTCCTGCTGGTTTGTAGTTTCTTCATGAAGTCATCCGATGCAAAACATAGTAAGGCTCTGCAATAGAAAACAAGCCAACTACTTTAAAATTTTAATATATTCTTTGGTAATGACACATGATCAATATTAAACACCCAGACTGCTTAAACATGAAATGCCTTGGCATTATTATTCTGCGTGATTACACGCTGAACAGCCAAAACATTGACACCACAGACAGATTAAGTGGGAAACACAGAGCATCTCATTACAATGGCTGTCAGGAGGTTTTGTGAAGGTTAGTGCTGAAACCGGATCAACACAGGAGACGCTCAGGAGGCTTTAGATGTTTCTCACAACAGCCACTTACTTGGCTGAAGAAAATAGGGCAAAAACAGGAAGGATCATCAGGAATGCGAAAGTGGAAAAGAAAAATCTGTGTTGCTGCAGGTTAGTCTCAGAAAGTCGTCTATAAGCACATTTCTCCCTCTTTAAAAGCACTAAATGTCAAATCAAACTGTAGGATTTTGAAAATTTCTATAGCTTACAAAATCATACGGAATCGATTCAAAGAGAACAGAAATCTTCGAAAAAGATGAAAGAATTGTGGGTTACTTATTGTACTCTCCAAAAGGTGAAACAATCCAAAAGCTATTCTAAACTCATTTAATATGTGTTCAATTGCAACACATATTGCTGATTCTGATTTATGCCTACCAGCCTAATTTGATTCTTCTTTTTTCTTCACAAAGTCTTTTATTCTTTGTGGCATAAATTCAACAACTTGTGTCCATACTAACAGGTGCAAATGAGCTGCTTCTAAAACCTCCCAAATAGAAGTCACAATCAACTTGCTCTGGGCCGTTACCAAGCAACGCCAGCTGAGCTCAGCCCGTCACCTAGCAACCCAAGCAGAGCTCCAACACGTTTAGTCAGCTGGGTTTACTGCTGTATGCACTGTGAAATGGCTGTTTTGTTATTGACTTACCACTGAGAAATTACATGTTCAGTTTTCAAAATTGGTTGTATAATTGCGCATCTGTTTTGCAGCCATTTTCACATGTGAGTGTAAATGTTGAGTTGGGGGTTGTGATCAATAGCAGCTTATTTGGAGCTGTTTCACAGACAAGAGGCCATGAAACAGCTCATTATGAAAAGATATCAAAGTCTGAATTCTGCCCAGACTAAAATCTCATTATCTAAGACTGACTTTGTTCATTTGTTCAACATAACTAGCTAGTGTTATCTGGTTGTTTTGTGCTGCTTCAAGGTTTGACTTGTTTTGTATTCACACGCTGGTTGTACTAAGTCACTGTAGGAGCTATTGTTACCCTTTTGTAATTTCAGTCTCATTTTCTTCTCTGGAGATCTTCTCTTTTTTGAGCAAATCTTTGTGAAGCAACGTCAAAGTGTTTCTCCCCTTGAAAAGCCATCAATGAAGACCTGCAACGACAGAGCAATGGACATAGATGGTGTATTAAACTGATAAAACAAAACAAAAAAAGATGCTTTCTTCTTCATGGCTGTTTGTACTGATATAGAAGAAGGGTTTGTGAAGAACTCTGCCCAGGCAACAGATCTTCAGAAAGGAGAAAAATATTTTAAAGCTGTACTCGGAAAGAAAAAGAAGAACAAAGAAAGACATATTGTTGGGTGATGTGTGTAGTAGTGCTTCAGAAACTTGAAAATATGTTCTCCAAACATCACATCCTGCTGCACTTCAAATCCAACAACAGTCTCAGACAGAAAAGTATTTCACTCCAAGGATTAAAGACCCAAACACATGTTGAACAAAGTGCTTCATGCAGTTCAGCTCAGTCAGAATTGCTCAAATCTTTCTATGGGAGAAACTAAACTCTTCGCTGCCCCTCCAAACAAAGATCAGCTGTCCACTTAACTTCTGAAAGATTAGGGTGTTTTTTTAAGGACGGGAATACATATCTTGGGTAAAGTAAATAAATAAAAGACAAAGATAAAAAAACAAACAAACAAAAAGAGCAATTGGTGTTTGGTTTCATGAATCAAACTTACTGTTCCTACTTATTAGTAGAGGCCATTTAAAGATGTTTTGTTCAATTCAATTCAGTTGATTTATACAGCGCTTAGTCACAACCCGTCATTTCTGGGCACTTTCCTAAAGAAAGTCAACTCAGTTCAATACATTCCAACTGATCCTAGTTATAAAACAGTGCATTAAGCTCAGTTTATAAAGCTTTCTATGTAAGGTCCCAATAAAATACACTTAAGTCTGGGTTGGACCATGATGTAAGGAATGTTAGCTTTTGCAAGGCACTGTAAGCTGACAGGCTTGTGAGGAGACAAATGTGAAGTATTTTAAAGGAAATCTTTAAAATAAACATCTGACTGAATAAAAAGTTTTCATGTTTTCAGAATTTTGCTTACATGCAAAGATTTCTGACACGGTATGATCCAAGGTAAGAAGTCCTAGAGTTCAATTGTTTCCTAAATTCATGTGAGAGACCTCAAGGTTAAATTTTATGCTTGTTTTCCTGGAAAAAAAATCATTTCAAAGAAATTTCACCAAAACATTTGAAAGACAATGTGAAAGGCAAGCAGAAAACTGATGTCAGCAAAGCAGTTCTGCAGGAACATCCTATATGTCTTCTGCTTCACACAAAAAGAATGAATAAGAAATGTTACCAAGCAGAATCCAAGTAAAAAAGAAAACTGAGATGCTGTCAGCAGAGTTTACACACCTTGTTTCCTTTTTTTCCTTGAGCAAAGAAATTTACATGTCTTTGCATAAAAGAGAAAATTCTCTAGTGTGTGAACATGTATGGATTGTCTTCTTGGAGAATATCTCTTCTTGTGGTCAACCTGCAACACTAAAACAGCTAATAAAATCGAAACTTGTCTCCAGGGTAATTGTAATAATGACGACTGTGTCTCATGGATGGGCCTGAAAATGGTAGAGAAAATTCTCAGTTCACTGAAACTGCAGAATGAGAGGGAAAGTGGAGACAGTGAGACTCTGTCTCCTATTTACATGTCAGTGTGCAGGTGGGAGGTGAATGACTGAGAGCTTTTAATGCATTTTATCTGAGTCAAAGTGGAAAATTAGATGGAGTGGACAGGATGCTTGAAAAATACTTCTTAAAATTTCACACCCCGTAGTGAAGCGTGATTTTACAATTCTGCTTAACCATGAGAGTCAAAAAAAAAAAACAGAAGACATTTTTGAGTTTCTTAGAAAATTTTCTTTCTACTTTAAATGTTTAAGCATTTAATTCTGATCTCAGCTTTTCTTCCACATATTTGCTGTTTTGTGTCAAACTGGAAAAGGAATTTCTTTGGGTTTCTCTTTAATACTGATTTATTTTCTTTACCATTTGTTTATAGTTGAAGGATTTATGGAGTGCACTACAAGATGTGGATCTGTCAACCAATTGTCCTTTTTTATGCGCAGCTACTGTCAAAGTATAACAAACTTGTAATATTTCGTACAACTTTGTTCAAAAAAACAAAGATAAAATCATATTTGTGACTCTAATTGAAATAAGCTCTGATTTATTCATCTTACAGAAACCTTTTACTATAATTTCAGTGAAACCTCACAGCAGCATGCGTCTTACTACATTATGGAATCAGATTTAGCTCTGGAAGGACAGGATGTTGAATGAAACCCCTGCACCACCCACACAGATGAAACATCTTTAGAAACCAGCGGGCAAAAGAAGCACATCCTGTACACAGCTATGCCTTTCAATGTTCTGGGTGAAATTCACAAGGTGCATAAACCACTCGGGGCAAGTAATTTCCTGTGTTTACACTTACATTTAAAGGTGACATGTGCTGCATTGTCCCTCAATAAATCACTGTCAAAAGAAGCCAATATTTTCTTCCAATGCTTTTTTTTTTTTTTTCTCGCCACCCCCAGTCAGAAAATTTGTCTAGCAGCTGGAAATTTACAGTAACAGGACAGGTTTTTGACTAGGGAGCTTCTGGTACAATGCTTATATTTCTGTACCTGTCAAGTTGAAGTTAAAGTTACTGTAGAGAAGTCCAAATAATAGTCAAAGAAGCATCTCTTGCAAAGCAAACAAAAATATAACCATTGGGATTCAGCAGGAGCTGGAGAGCATGATGGTTATCCTGAGTCAGACAGGAAGGAAATGTCTTGGGATATAATGGTTAGTTGTTCAATGAAAGCTCTCTATGGCTCATTGGAGGAGTTTTGTTTTTTTCACACAATTGTTTGTCTTAAAAATACATCTGAGTCATCACCATCGTTGCGCATTCCTTTGAGGTTGTCTTCAAACAAGCAGCTACGAACAAAGAAACACTGGAGGCATCTAAGACCGGCTGGAACAATGAATATTTCATGTCTTCATTTTGCCCAGTGCTTCTGCAGGGACCAGTTTATAAATCACTGATAGCTCTGTTTTCATTTTGATGTCCTCTGTTGCAAGTATTAACTCATAACGGTGGTCAATAGATGTCTGTTCAAGTTACTTCCCTCTTGGGATTTGTGTCAGGTATTTTCATGGATGCATCTGCACACAAGGATTTATAATGTGCTTTGGGAGTTCAGTTTTACTGATGTTCACAAAAAAGTATTCTTATCAGGGAGAGAAGACTTAGACAATAAGAAGTAAAAACAACAAAAAAAAAACCTCAGAGAGAGAGACATTTTTTTTACAAATTGATTTGGAGAGTTTTGTTGGTGCAAAAAGGGGAGAAAACAATTCAGTCTGAGCACCAGATGTAATACTGATGTAATTTAAATGTAATGACATGTTTGTACATGTTTGTTAGAAACATTCATTTAACTAGTTTGCCATTTCTGAGACTACAAAATCCAGAGGAAATCTGCTATTGACTTGGCCCCACTTTGACCAGCATTCAGCTCATCTACCTGGTAGGAATCAAATTTTTTCCAGTTACAGAGTTATTAATTATGTATATGTTTCATTGTTGTTTGGCATAAATAAGTTAGTCAGGGCAGTTTTAAAAACAGCCAAGATTAAAACAATGCTGTGAGTCTTTGTTACCTATAGAAGGTAAGAAATTAAGCCTTTTCTCCTAACTTTGATCTATTGCCTCGAGTTGAGGATTAAAACGTGGGGGAACACTAATGTTCTCTAAAAATCCTGAGTCCTTCACGGACCATTTTATTTGTAAAATCCACATGTAATTTTCATTAAGCTTCAAAATGGTCTGATTTGTGTTGATCCATCACATAAAATCCCAAATTAATTATCAGAGAGAGAGTTCACACTTACATTAGCAGAATCAGGGATTTTAGTAGAACGTAAAAATGAAGTATGAGCTCTCAACACACTAAACATATACGTGTGGAGTGACAGATTTAAACACACTCTTTCTCATTGACAGGGGAGCCAAACAATACAGAGGAGTTGATTAGGGCTGTAGAGAAAAGGACAGTCAGCGCCAGCTGCCTCTCTCAATTCATTGTCATTAGCAGTGGAACACCAAGCCCTTTTCAAACTCATTAGTTGATAAAACAACCCTCTGATTTCCCATTAAAAAACCCATTGGTCCTCCCTCCCTGCCCTCCCCACCTCAGCCTTGCATTCCCACACCCTCAAATCCTCCCCTGACACTGGAAAATAAACATCTCCCATCCATCCCATGTAACAAGAGCTTTGTCGCATATAAACTGTACAAACAAATTTCTGAGCTGCAGATTTGAACGGACTACCTGTTTTCTGTAATATTTGCATTTCAGGATTTAGTTTCTGCTTTTACTTTAAGCTATGTGCCCTCTTGGGAATTTTGAGCTGATGGGAGCCATTAGTGGGCTGAAATAGGAAAGTAATTGTGCGTCACGCAGTCAGGATGTGACTGAGTTTCTAATGCACTCTTCTTTTTTTAAGTAATCGCCTGAATATTTTGATTAAAGAGAAGTGAAATCTTATCTTGTTTCCTGGCAGAATAACAATTTATTTACATTTTGACAAAAGGAAATACATATTTGTGCTTTGAGCAGGTGAACAGCTTTGTTTATATACATTTTAATACACTGTCTTACATACATACATACATACATAATCTACTGATCACATACTTAAAATCGAATTATCATCACTAACTGAATATTCATAAATATCAAAGTCCCCATAACCCATATACCAATGTGATAATCTAAAGTTGTAAAAAATTTTCCTTGAACTTTTTATTGTCAAAAACATTCATTTAAAGCTGCGTAGTGTCAAAATTCAAGTCAGCATGTCTCATTCAGCCAGGATCAACTTTTCTAAATTCTTGAACCACCATCTGAAATAAAACCCACAGCTGTTGGCGACATTTTGATTGATCCAAGCGACTCAAACAAACACAAGTACGAGAAGGTGACTGGTAACACCAGCGAGAAGCCGCTCCTTCCTTTTCACGTCTGAGATCCTGAAGACGCACCTGAGCACAAAATTTTTGTAATTTCTAGTTCTGGCTTTGAGAAGCCGTGATGCTTCTTCATACTTCTTTTTTCTTTTTACTCTCTGTAATGGGTCAAACAGGCAGTTTTGGTTCTGAGAAAAACTTTAACACAATGTCAGCAGAAAGCATTTTACAAGTTTGCATGGATGTCCTCGTGTCGCAGCACTTTGTAGGTGACCCAGTAGAAGATGTTGAATATGAGAAAGCTCAAGGGAAAGACGGCTCTGGATATGGTGTCGATCCGTTTGGCCCGGTCAACGAAACGCTTGTGAAGGACTTCACCATCATACATAGTGACCGGGGGCAAAGGCGAGAACACCGTGGGCCCTTCCACAGCAGTCCCATCTTTGGCTTGCAGGCAGTGACCAAGTCCATAACCACGGAAGTAAAATCCTCGGCTCTCCCGCATGAGTTCCTCCTCCTGTCGGAGTAAACACAGGAGAAAAAGCTTTTTTAGTGGTTTTTCTCTCTGTATTTTTAACTCAGGGATTACCAGATGTATCTGGTGACAAGTTGCTCAAAACTGTAGCAGTAAAAATTGGTGTGAAAGCATTTTTCTGAAAATAAGAAAAACAAAAACAAACTCAATATAAACGGTTTAACAATTCAAATGCGCAAAAAGAAAAACGCAAATGCCGCACAGCAATTTTAAAGTTGTTGAACGAGAGTAGACAGTATTGTTGCAAAGGAAGCTAAGAAAAAATAAAAGTTGCTTTCTTCAACTATTGTTTATGTTTGAATTGACCATGTCTGGCTTCTTCCTGTGCAGAATTATGGTGCGTTCACACCAAACGAGATTTGCGTGTCTAGCTTACATTCAAAGTCTATGTGGAGGTACGTTGCAGTGCATTTCTTGCACCTAGCATGGTGCAATTTTAAACAGTGGCTAGAGCGATTTTAATGCATCTTATGTGCCCTCGAAGCACCAAATATAGACTCTGAATGTAAATCAGGTGCAGAAAACACTAGGTGTAGACCAAAATGTCAAGTGAACTTCAAGCATCGGACATATTTTTGACGCACAAAACGTATTTGGTATCTAACATCAATGATGTAAAAACCAAATAAAATGTGATATGACCGTTCTGACTGCAAGTACTTTGAAAACTATTGAATGCCACATATGGGAGTCGCACAGATCGGATATTTTTTGGAGGTGAAAGGATCCGAATTGGGCCGTTGAGATTGGCATAAAAAAGTCAGCGATGGATCACATTTACCTGCTGTGTGAACATAGTGTTAGACCAGTCAAAGTTCACTTTAAATGACAGAGTGGTCTTTGCAGTGGTAGCCTCCCAATTCTACAACAAAAGGTCACTTGATAAGACTGGCTCCATTTAGTCAAACTTTTTCTTTAAATTTTGAGTTCAGTTTGACCAGCTGATCTGTGGCATCTTCTTGTTTCAGCACATCTATTTTATTTGATTTCTTTGGTTATGTAATTAAGTGTGTTAATTGATGGATTGTTTTTAAACAACTTGTTTTTATATATGCTAGAGGAAAAAACTGACAACAAAAACATCGCCAAAATAGTATGAGGTATGAAACTTTAATTAGATACGCAATATTCAAAGCTCATCTTCCTCAACATCCCATGCAGATGTTTACAAAATCTACTGATCTTATAAATGTTTTAGAAAGCACAAGGCAATGATTGCACTTTTGCCTTCATGCTTTTTTTAAATAAAGACAGATATTTTTATAGTGAATAAAACATTGTTTCTGCCCTTTGAAGTGAATATTTATAGACACGCAGCTTAACTCTGACAGCCTCTCTGACACTTGCGGAGATTCAGTTTAACGGGAGGAAGTGAAGATGTGTGATCTAAATTGGATGATTAGCAGTCAGTGTGAAGACCTCTGAAAGCTCTGATCCGACCGTTTCAACTCTTCATTTCTCTCTCACCAACACTGACAGCTGCCAAATTCTGGACGTACTCGGAACAGAGACACTGAAAGCTCCCGTCAGATATTATGCTACTAATGTGCATGAGAACTGACTCTACTCTATTTAAAGAGATACATTTATCAATTTCCCTATAACTGACCGCTCCAATCTCTAGAGTTTAGACAAATCTGCTAATTTAACTTCATATAGAGTTCATCCTATCACAGCAGAGTGGTTATGAATTACTTTATGGTTGCTGTATGACATCCAAAAGACAAATTGCACCACACAGCCAAGCTATAGGGAGTTGTTGCTCCTCTAGCACAGCTTAATTATTCCTCCTACTCGTTCTTAAATGATACAGTATGTCATGTGCAAGGATCTAAAAGTACGGTCCTCCAAAGATAATTATTGCTCGTAATCTGAGCAGCAACAACACCAACATATTTTCCTCTCTGGGAACCAGATGCTATTTCTTTCTGGAACATATTAATGCACATCACCATTGGAAAAGCGCAGGTGGCACCTTTAGGCTCCTGGAAATTACACTGAAGGATGAAACAGACTTCTGGAGGTCCACGACTTTCCCCCCCCAATATCCTGGCTTATTTCTTTTGGAGTTTTTGTTATGTCACACAGGGAAGAAGTGTTCTCATGGCTGACATGATTAGTCAGATTAATCATATTAATTGATTATAGGAATAATTTAGTGATCGATTAATCTTTACCTGGAGTTTACAGACTTAGCAAATTATCATTTGCTGAAAGAACAACATAGTCAGAGCAGAAATTAAACTTAAACTGTACAAAAATTACATACATTTTGCATTTAAAATGAATATGGGTAAATATGTTCAACTCAAAACTCTTCAAGTGGCATTTTAGCTTCACCTGGTTCAGATTCTGTAATAAAATAAAAACAAAAACTCCTTTCTGCCACCCATTTATTAATACAAAAAAGTAGACAGCGTTTTGACGCATCATTGGTAAGAAATGATCAAAATTACATTATTCCCTTTCTGGAATAAATGCAATAACATATTTTCTTATTTAAAACAGGAATTCAATTATTTGCTTAAATGCATGTTTTAATGCATTTAAAATATTTTGTAAACCACAATAAGTCCACATCAGCTAGCGATGGACAGCTGTGAGACACAAAATGCACCAAATTCAAAGAATGACCCAATTACTTTCCCTACAGCTTCAGTAATACAGTCCTAATTTAAGCTTTTTATGTTTTCAGTATAGAGATAAAACAAAAACAGCAAACAACCAAGAGAAACAGCTGTCTCAGTTAATGCCACAATTCTTTGAAAGGTTTAAGAAAAATAAAAGAGAGAGCAAAAAGAAGTCTAAACTATTTTAACAAGAAACACAACAAGGACAATAAAGGGAAGAAAGTTGAAGTTAGTAAAATACTGGAATGCAGGATCGGACGGTGAGCAGCAAAGGTTTCATGAAAACTTTTGCAGTGGGTTTGGCTGTGAGAAATACGGCAGGATAAATTCACATTTGAGGTAAAACTTTCACAACACAATCAATTTGGGTGGCTGGAGGCACGGACAGAAATTGGGTTGGAAGGTCAGGGTTGACACGGACTTCATTCGGTTTTTTTTTTACCCTTGCACAGGCGCTGCAATGCTGACTCAGATTTCTGCAGGCTGAGTTGTTACCAGGAATGTCATTGGGTTTCCGCAAAGACTCAACGCTTGCAGCCCGACTGCCAGTCGCCTCCATCGAAAAGGTAAATAAAAACATAAGAGGGGGGGGGAAACATTAGTGCTTTGACTTGAACTTTAATTTAGTTATTCTGGTTTGAAAATTTCAAATCAAAACAGCAGATACAAAAGAGGTGATGATTCAGTATAATACCTGAGGCATTGTACACACTTAACCAGGTATTTATAAAAACTAATATTTCCACCACATTGTTCAAAAAATGTATTAAGATTTTCATCCACATGAACCTGCACAAATCAGGGTTCAGAGTGTTGTTTTAAACATACCAAACCCACAGGGGGCAGTGTAGCACAATGCTAATGCTAAAACCTGTCAACCAATCGGATTGCTTGAAAAAAGAAAAAAAAACCTGGACTTCCTGTTAGGAATTAAACATGACGCCAGGAAGTTACTTTTATGGTGATACATATATGGGTTGAACTATTTTTAATTTATTTGTTTTCCCAGATATTTGGCTACATGTGGACTATGCCTGAGACTAAGACTAAAAAATTTCTAAGGCAAAATTAATACTCTTCACGGAGTAAATTCAAACTGCTTTAAAAAAGACTATAAATGGAAGTAAAGATGAAATATTTGACTTATTTCTAAAGATCAAGGCAAGACAGAGGCTTTAGTTAACCCTATGTTTGTCTGGTTTTGTAGTTTCCACTTAACTCACAACTTCTGCCAAGTAAAACTAATTGGGTCACGTGTCGATACCTCTCCGATGGATAGTTTGTGACCTCAAACATCTCTGGGGGAGTAATTCTGCTACTGATGTGAACATCAAACATCTTTTTCCCTGAAAGACCATTACTTTCTCTCCTCTGTATTGATGGCGGATGGCAGACTGCCCAGTAAACTCTTCTCCATTTACTGAGAACACGTCTGAGGCTGCCCACTCTCTAAGGCATTTAAAGGGATTGTCAAGATGTCTTTTCTTATGGAAAAATAACTGTTTGTTACTTATCTGTCTTTAAGCTGGATCCACTGTGGTAGGCGTATTGTTGTGTGAAAAATGAGGTCTTAATCAGAACTAAAACATTTACTGGAAATGTTATGCCGAATATCTACAACTGCAACTACTTGGTGTTTCACCAACATTTAAAGCATAAACTAAGAGCATGAAGAAACTAATCTAATTTAAAAGCAAAACAAATAAAACAGAGTGAAAGTAACACAACAACAGTACAAAAGAGGGGAAGAAAGATGATGAAAATATACTCAAATCTTAAGTTGCATCACATTTATGAAGTGAATACAGATGTACCAATTGGAGATTTATGGCTGAGTTAAGCTGTTTTTCTTTTTTTTTTACAATCAATTTAAGTCAATTTTCAAGCCATTCTAAAAACTGTTTTTTAATCTTGTGGCCATTAAGTTACGAATGTTACAAATAAGTGTAAACCTTTAAAACAGGGCTTTTCTACCCAGTTTTAACATCATGTTTCTTAATACAAAAAGAGCCACAGAACTCTGACATTAAATACTGCAAATAGGACATTAACTGCTTATGAATATCCAGTATTTAAATATATAAAGCTGTGTAATGAAACCACTGCATCCCAGTTTCTACAGTCATGAAAAGCTTGTTTCTCTGTATCAAATGGCGTGACAAAAATAAAGATTCTCGAAGCTCCTCACAGGTCAGTGCTCAACATGAAAATGAGCCGCGCTGAGATGAGCAGATCTTCCTCATCTAATTTGACAGCCAGCTGTAGCGTGTTGATGTTGTCAGGTCCAGGATACATAGCACGCCACAATAACAAGAGGCATAAGTCAACATTATAGGAGCTGACAAGGTGTTGTGCTGCTGAATGTGTGCGGTTTATCTTGTGCCTACTTTTTAGGAATCAGCTGCATCTTGTGATGGCTGAATGTTTTATTTCCTGGAAACATCCTTCAGCTGTCTGGGCGCCTGCACAATTTACACTTACTATTCTCTGCTGCCGTTGCTTTTTCCTCAGCCTGATGAACTCCTTGTGTTGCCTCGAGACAAAGTTGACGGCTGCATACTCCAGCAAGGCGGCAAACACAAACAGAAGGCACACTGCCATCCATATGTCAATGGCCTTCACGTAGGACACCTGAGAACAGGAAACACGATAGCGTAATCAAAGGCCAATCAATAAGGCTGCAGGAAAATTTGTGGGTGGTTCACACTCCACCCGTTTTTCAGCTGTGGGTTGCACCGAATCTCATGTCTGGGATGACCTAGAATTGAAATGAGTCAGTGAGTTGTGGGCAGCTGAAACGTAGCGATCAGACAGGTCACGGCCAAGACTCGGGGAGTGCCCCAGCTGTGTCATTCAGGAAAGACGACATGTCAAAGCACATCAGTGATACTGGAGCAATGCATAGAGGCTTCACTTAATTAGGCAGCAATTTACTGGCTGTTAAAGAAGCAAGCACTGGAACAGAGAAAAAGGAAATTCTGCATCCATTATGATTTTCTGTCATCATCTAAATCATGCAAAATTATGACTAAATCCTTCAAAGTTTGTCACGCCAAAGTAAATTTTTCCCTGAATGATTTAACAACATAGTTTTTTTTCTTAAATTAAAAGTGCAGCTATTTTTACATGTATGTAGCTGAGATTAAGTTTCTGCTGCCTTCTCTCTGAGCTGTTTCTGGTATAATCAGGAAATAATAGAACCAAACCAAATACTACGCCAAATAGATTATTTTGAAGTACTGGCAGAAGTCTTATTTCCTCTCCTCATACTCTTTCCCCTCCATCACCTCCAAAAACATCTTTGTTTCAAATCAGAAATACAGAAACAAAATAGCAAACAAGATTGTAGCAAACAAGACAAACATTAATACAGTATCTTAGGGCATTATGTAATATGTAAATTGACTTTTGAATGCAGCAGAGTTGTGTTGCCTTTGTCTGCATTACTGTGATTCCATCCAAGTTTGTCTTGATATCTCAGGCTACTTTCATGTATTTTAACCGGAAACCAGGAGAAATATAGCCAGTCTTGCAGGCTTACCTTCGGCAGAGAAGCTCTAGAGCCAGAGCTCTGCGTGGTCATCGTCAGCACTGTGGTGATACCCAGACCAACTCTGGCCGGCGCAGCGTCCATGTTTATCCAAAAGGACACCCAGGAGAGGATAACGATGAGGAGCGAAGGGATGTACATCTGGATCAGGTAGTAACCCATCTGCCGTTCCAGGTGGAACTTCACCTCAATGCAGGTGAATTTACCTGAAGGAACAGCATGAAATATTAAACTCAGACTCATGGCTCTTCTTTGTGTTTGTTTTTTTATGAAAAATATACTGAAGTTGTTGCTTGTAACATCAAAAAAGATAAAAATGGCAAGCAAAAATAAATCCCCTATAGTGAATGTAACCATATCAGAGCAGAATGTTTTAAAGGAGATGCACACTATGTACTGGCTGTTGCTGGGTCATTGCTTTTTTAAGACTTTAAGTGGAATTCATTCATTCACCTGTGTTGTAGTGCTTAGTGCAGTAACCCAAGTCCTTTTCTTCTTTCAGCACAAACTGTGGGAGTGTGAGATCATCAGCCACTTGAACAGGGTTGTCAGACAGCCACTCAAAGATCAGGTCATTCATGGTGTAACCGACTGTGAAAGAGGAAAATAGGACATGAAGACACAGATGATATTCAGTCCAGACATAACTGATTTTCTCTTTATGAGGAAATAAACATGTCCATGTTTTTTAAGTAAGTGCACCTACTAAAGCAACACGGCTCAACATTATCTATCCTTCTTCTGACAGTACTGGTTATCTAACCAGACACAACTCGGTAAACAGAGAAGACAGACAAGAGAAGGGATGCTGTCTTGCAGACTGTGTTGCTCCATGATTTTCCATTACTATTGGATTTTCCAAGGTCTGGAGAGGCAACCGGAAACCCTGACACTGAAAACTGAAGATTTTTTGCCAGGTTTGACCTCTGGTACCAATGATGGTCATATTAAAAGAAGAGATGGTTGCAATAACTAAGTCTTTATCTGCATTTCTGACAGTTTATATCTCTTAATTAGCTGCAGAAATCCTCCCCAACCACCGTTAATGACCCTGTTGCTACATGGGCTGCATAGTTGCAGAGGTCCACTAATGAACTGTCATTCAATTCAGGTGTGTTGATCACCACTGTTCCAAGATTACAAAATAGGTTAAAGTGAGCTCCAAGAAGAACTGCACTGATTTAGAGAGAAATGTAAGAGAACAAGTAGACTTAATATAAAAATAGTAATAATTTTCAGCCAGAAGCCTCTTCAGATTTCCTTCAAAACTAACTGCTAAGTGAATTAGTGCTTCAGAATTGATCTGGAAGCATTAATCTAGTAGAAGCTAAGTGTGTTAAACATTTTCAAAATTAGCTAAAGTGCTTAGTGAAAGATTAAGATTTTTAAAGTGCATTAAAAATCTTAATATTACTTCCAAAATAAGGATACATTTGTTGAGAAATCAAACTACGCCAAACCAAAATTTGCTAGAAATATGAATACTTTTCAGCTCAAAGAGATAAATAATGTATTTACTACAACATTACTACATCAACATTAAGTCCAAGAAGTTATTTCTAATTCATTTAAAGAAATTATTAGTCAGTTTTATGACTCAAAACAAAGATTCAATAGAAATATGTAACATTTTGAGTATTTCATTATTTCTTAAATATAGTTTATGGAAAAAATGGAACCAACAAATTATTATATAATTTTGCTTTAAACTTTCACCTGAAATTTCACCTTGCATGTTTAAACAATAAAATGATTAATTTTGAGGTTCTTATGCAGAACACTGGAAAAAAAAATTATCCTGCATTTTGCTAACAAAATTACTTGTTGATATGCATTTATTTAAGATGTTATGTGTTTTCAGGAATGTGCAGTTTTTGTTGTAGCAAAAATACATGCAGCATGAAACACTGCAGATCTCCTTGAGCATCTGAACAATACTTACATCTACTGGGAACCTTCAGGGCCTGAGCTGCAAAGACATCAATTATTCAAGATGCTACATCCAGCGCTGTACCTCACACCAGAGAAACACTTCCACAAAAACACACTTATTTTGTTCTTGAGAAGAACTGTCATTCACACATCCTCCCACAACAACCGAGGAGAATGCCAATGCCTTCCTAAGACATTACAACGGTCTGCTTTGCTTCTGTCGATTACAACCGTGAGGTTTGGCAAACATGACTGACTCATGTGGCAGACAAAAAAAAAAATTCCTGAGCCAGAATGTCTGGGATTGTGAAGCGAGGTCCATTCATCACATGTGATCCACTTTCTTATGTTTAAAAGCCATTCATCAAGTGAAATCCTTCACAGCCACTGTCTCAGTCTCTCTTCCATCCTTTTCATCGATTGTTGAAGATAGAAAGTAGGTTTAAGGTTACTGAACGCTGACAACTCAAGACAGGAGAACATCTTATAAGCTGTGTATTTGGAGCTCTGATGTGTCAGAATAGAAAAAAATCCCATGCTTGGACCTTTTTATATAACTAAATAAGCCAGTGGCATGAAAAGGCCAAGCAGAAGATTGGCCTTGGATCCTGAAATCTGGACGATTACACCTGTTTTTTTCACTCTAACAGATGGTGAAGGCACATTTTCAGTAGTGACAGTAAAACCTATAATGTCCTCTCAATGTTAGGTTCCAGCCAAGGTGATTGCACCCTTGGGTGGTATACTAGCACTTGTCAACACAAGGCCAAGTATTCTCACTGGGCCTTTAATCAGAAATGATTACCTCTCCTCTAATGGCAGCGGAAAGTGATACAGTAACTCAAACCAAAACACACTCACACACCTTTAAAGTCCACAATGCTCCCTTTAGTTTTTACACTTGGAGGACAAAATATTCCACCTTTTGTTTTTGTTTATTTACATTGTTAAGCTACAGTTTCATCAATCTATTTAAATCTGTTTCAAGCATAAAAACATTCTTGCTCTAAAGCTAAAACAGTCACAACATAATTCGGACTTTAGTTGAGATCAGCTTTAATTACCATAAAAATCTGACAAGAACTTGGACTCATTAGTATTAGAACTCAAATACCAGGAAATCACTATATTTTCATTGCTGATTAACTAAAACCAAAGGAACAAAATTAATATAAACAACTAAAGTAAAACAAGAACAAACAACACTAAATACTCACACTGTTGTAAATAAATACAAGTGAGTAAAACTGCAAGATTTACTATGAGATTATCTGAATTTTATGGACTAATTTAAAAATTTTACTTAAATATAAAAAGGCTAATAAGTGAAACTCTCCTCTAAGAAGCTGATTGATCAATAGCTTCCCTCATTATACTCAAATTTTAACCTTGAAATAAAATAATGTTTAATAAAATAGATAGAGACCAACAGAAAAAAATATGGTAATTAAAGAGCAAAAATAAAATCTACTTTAAATATACAATACAATTTGTTTATTATGTATTGCTAATACTATGCTAATGAGAATATACTTCTAAAATAGCAAGCTTCATTAAACTAATATCTTCAAACAATTAAATGATACTGTAGTATATACATTTTCTATGTATATACTACATAGAAGTACATTATTTTGGTAAAACAAGAATAGATAAATTAGACATCACAGTTTTTCACACTTTTCTGAACTGTACATTCAAATGCTAATATTTGTAAAATATTTGTAACATAGATTAGCAGCTCCTGCATCTCGGTTTTTAATAGAGCCATTAAAACGCTTGAGTTTTCCAGACCTAGAAAACCACAACCCTTACAAAGACGAGCTGAGAAATGGATGAAATGGGAGTCCGACCAGAAAAATTAGAGGCCTCTTATGTAAGAGTTTAATTTGACCATGTCGTAATGCCACCTATACAGGGTAAAGTTCACATCTGTTGTGCTATTTTTGTTTTGAATTGTTTGTCCTTGTGTTAATGACAGAAATAAATCACGTTGCTTATTGGAGACCATGGAGGATAGTTCCACAAACACCGAAACAAATTGTTATTGGATCAGATAAAAATATAAGAAACACCACCAGCTTTCCTTATTTGTGGAACATCCTTCTGCAGAGATTACTTTATGACACAGGTTCTTTGTCTGTTTCACCCTTTGGTAAGCTTAAATTCCCTGTGATAAAGAACTAAATCACCTCTGGGCATCGTGGTGAGTCACATAATAATAAAAGGGACACTGAAATAAAGTTTTATTATTTATATCCTGGAAATTGGTTTCATAAGGGCAGATCTTATCTCTGCTAAAGGTAAGGAGCGACTAAAAAGAGAGAATAACATTTATTCCATTTTATTCAGTGCAGTAACCTTTGAAAATGTTTCCAGTGTATAAATTATCCCACATTTAAGCATTCCAGTTGTGTGTGAAATAGTATGAAAACATCATTAATCATTCATTTTTCCCTTGTCTAACCATGTTTGTAACAGTAATTAACTATTTTCCTGCTGCCATTTGTCAAGTTATCAGCATTTATCTGCCTTATTTGAATGGTGTTTGATGTTTCCCATTTTGAAGAATGTCTGAAAGAAATGGGTTTGCATGTCCCGCCGTATTTTTAATCCAGAACTCATTGTCAGTTTCTTTGATTTTATAGGAACTGTAAAGAGTGTCAGAAATGTAAGTGTGGAGTTTGAAGGAGGAGACAAATATATCTTTTTTGTAAGACGTCTTTATGTCTTACTGCTATAAATAATATATATGCTCCTCTATCTCCTTCTTTGTCTTATGGGATTTTAAGAGCCTAATCAGAGGATTTTAGTGACTACATACATTTACTAGAGTACCTTAAAAAAAGAACTTCTAGTAACTTTTATAGGACCTTACTTTTTAATTCTATTTGAATATATAGCTTAAAATAATTTTGAAGTCACACGACTCTTACTTTTATAACAAGTTGACTGGTTCTTCTCACTCTTCATTGCATTGTTGACTTGAGTTAACCTCCATATGTACTTTCATTCTCTTTTTTTTATTCCTACTTTCAAGTCTAAAATACTAAAGTTCCTTACAAATATTTGGTAGATATTTCTACTTAATCCATAAGGAACCTGGAACATCTAAAAAGGTAGGAACTAAACAAACTTGTGTAGTTTGTTCTTCAAAAGAAAGACAAGCAAGGAAATCCAGAAGGGAAAACAAAGAAAATGAAAGACAAAAGTAAGAAATTACAGAATAAAATAAGAAAGAAAAGAAACAAAGAAAGGACAAAAGGAAGGAGGGCTGCGAGATGCAAAGAAAGAACAAAAGGTAAACAAAGGAAGTACACAAAGTAAAACAATAGAATGTAGAAAGAAAATGGATAAGAAGGGAAGTAAATCAGGAATGAAGAAGAATACAGAGAAGCTATGGAGGAAAGGAAAGGAAGGTGGCAGAGAAAGAAGAAATGATATAGAGAAAGGAGGTGGGACTAATATTAAAGTCTGGAAACAAATATTTTTCCAGACTGCATGGGACTCATGTAGCTAAAAACTCTGCTACTCTCCTTTTGGACAGATTTATTAAGTGCATCATTCTTTAAGAAACAGTGAACCCGTTTGGACATGGTGCTTGTTTCCAAGAATACGTAGAAACAATTGAGCTTTTATTTTTGCAATCAAATTTGTACAATGGTAACTTGTGAAACGAGGTACACTGGAACAACAGCACTGTCATACAGAGTTAGTATTCCTTGGATTACAGCCAGGTAAAGCAAGGCAAAGATTGGAACACAAAAAAAAAAGATGTAAGAGAATAAAGGAAGAGGAAGAAATGAAAACTCACAGCTTTCAAGCTGCATGGTGCAGGTCTGAATGTCCATTGGGAAATTCTTCAAGTCCATAGGGCAGGACAGAGTTAGAGTCAACCTGAGACAGAAACAGATTGGGAAAAAAAAAAGATGTGGAGCCATAGGGAATATGAGAAGGCCTTAAAGAGGTCAGGGAAATGATTCCAGACATAAGGAGACATAGTAAGATTACAGATTGAAATAATAGTCAATTTTATAAGCACAAATGTACTTTGCTTACCACTTTACAGAATGCAAATGTCTATAAAGTCTTAATAAAGAAAGGGCACAAGAGGTAACCATCCCTCAATGACAGAAGATTGAAAAGCATCTTGAGTTACCATTTATTCAGTCATTGCACCACAAGTAAATGAGAAGTAATTGTTGTAGGCATCCTGACTTCATTTGTTGTGCAGTTGAAGCTTTATGGCTTCAAGGATTCTCAGAGAGGAAAGACAGAGAAAGCTATTTAGGAGTCTGACTGAAGGAAAGCTGTGTAATTACCCGCTGTAATGCATTGCCCAGAGGCGAGACAAGAGCCTCCAGCAATAAACACACTCACATCCATCTGATAATGTGCTCTGATGATACAATATTATTTCCTACAGAAGAAGAACAAACTACAAATACCCCACTGATTGAATTCTCACACACAGCTTAAATAGTGTCATGTATTTCAGGTTGATTTGATTCATAATTACCAAACGCAGCTAGGAAGCAAATCAGCTGCGTGACAGCTCAGTCGCTCGGTGGATTGGAAACGTTGATCTGGGTGATGCTGACACAAATGTTTTGTCTCTCTTCAGCCTTCAAATCAGTGCATTTGAGAGTGTCATTATTTCTAAACCCCAGATTAGGCTTAAACCTGGTATACTTAAATTGGGAATGGCTCATTTTGGTGACATTAAGGAGTGTTTTATCCAGGAATAACCACCTGCTTTAAACTGAAATATCTTTTTACAGCGGGGAAGATATTTTTGAGTTTCTTCTTTAAAAAGAATGAAAACTTTTGCAATTTTTGTCCACAAATCTGAGAGAAAAAGATCTAAATAAAATTGTTTGATTTTTAAAAGATAAATTAGCATTTTATTGTACAAAATAAGTTTTTAATCACCTACCAACCAGCAACAATCCTGGCTCTCATAGACATGTTTGTTCATCTGTAAGAAGCTCCCCTATCCTCCACTAAGTTCATGTATTAAGTGAACTTGTTTGAATTTGTTACCTGGGTAAAAACACCTGTCCACATATTTAATCAGGGACAAAACTGTAGAGCTACACAAGGTTGGGACAAGCAAACAAGTTGGTGAGCGAGCAACAGTTGTTGCCGCAATTACTAGAAAATGGAAGAAATTCAAGATGCCTGTTAATTCTTCTCAGATTCTATTATATAGAAATAATAAAATAAAATAATATTTCTAAATCTTAGGCCAGTAGAGATCAGTTTTCTCTTTGGTAACTTTGGTATGACTTTTTGCACTTTGTAAAAGGCAGGTCTAGTGTTTATACGTTATTTAAAACTGTACTTAATTTTTAAAAAATGACTTTATTGTTACATAATTCTATTTAAATTCCCATTAATACTTTGTAGATGTATTTTTATTGTTTCCTCATGCTGCTGTCAGTCAAACCTCTTGATAAATCTGGTTGGGACTGAATGTGGAAGACACTGTTAAATCTGCTCCCATTTAGAAGGGGATGCATTTCACTATGGCAACACACTGTACTGTCATGGCAACTCATGTCCAGGCCCTTCTGAAATTTGCAAGTGACTACCTGGATGATCCAGAGGGTGCATTAAAGCAAGGCATGTCAGATGAGATCGAAATTGAACTTTTGGTACAAACTCTTCATATTTGAAGTGAGGAAGAAGAATGACAACGATCCCAAACCATAAAACATTGTGGTAAGCATCATAGTGCTTTTCTCCATATAGATGGAGCAATGTATTGAGAGATTTCCTTATTCCCCCAGTAAGAGAACTGAATATGAGTCAATCCTGGGTCTTCCTGCAGGACAATGAGGCAAAAACAAACAGCCATGGCATCTAAAAAGCATTTGAAGGTCCTGATCTAGCCAAGCCAGTTTAGAGGAAGCTGAAACTCTTGTTTCCTAGCAACAGCCCTGAAACCCGAAAAATCTGGAGGGGTCTAAACCGCCTGACGCAGTGTGTGAAAACCTGGTCAAGAACTACAGGAATCTCCATGATTGTAATCAGATATTTACTGTTTTTTGCCTTGTTAATAGTATTTTTAGATAACGTCACATTTTTAATTTGTAGTAATGCTGCAATGTTAGTGGGTGAACATCAGAAGAATAGTGGTAAAATTCGCAATGCATTTACATATTTATTGTACACTTTACATTTCGTCTTGTACTTAAATGTGTGGCTTAAGCCCTTGGGAATCATTACATTTAGCCAATAATCTTTACCTTTTGAAAACAAGGAAGCTATAATGTTTTGAATCTGAAATGTGATGCTGGAGTGTCAGGAGTGCTTTTTTTGTCCAATAAGAACCAGAACAATATCCATCTGCCACTCAACATTAAACAGAACAAAATGGTTACGGAAAATAGATAAAAAGATTTAACTGTGACATCCATGTCATGACTCGAAATAAGATCCTCTTCTCTGGTACTACGCTTAAATCAGTAAGATTTTCCTTTCCCCAGTGCAGAGTGTCATTTAAAAACTTCCATCAAAGCCTGTCACACGCTTTCTGTTTGGCATTTTCATTAAATCTTTTTCACCATGCTCCCTCCATCCCTTTTGATGAGTGGACAGATGCAGAGGGTGCTTGTCTTTGGAAATTTGGCAATCCACAGAAGTCGAGATGTTCTGCATGATGGGATTTTTTTGCTGTCTGCCTGCTTTGGACAGTACTGAGAGACATTTTTGATTTGAGCTGTTTTTCCACGTGACACTTAGTGGGATTGCAATCAATTCAGAGTTGACTTTGGTTACTTAGTAAATGTTTGTGAAGGGAAAGGATACGACTAAGGCAATCCAACTGGAATGCTGAATCAAAAAAGGTCTAATAAAGAAACTACATTCGATTTTTAGACAACTAGGAGTTAATTTGGTCTCTAATTACCCATCCACATCCAATGGTTTTGCTGTCTATGTTTTGACTTCACTCACCTGATGCTGTAAAGAACGCTGCCATCTTGGAAAATCCGCAGCAGCTTATTATCTGTCGTGACCTCATGGAAATTGGCTCCCTTCTCATTTGCAAAGAACAGATCAGGTTTCCAGATCGAGTCCAGCATGGAAGGATCCAGGTCCAGGGAGTCGTCTGGGTATTCGCTGTACGCCAACCGAGGGTCGTTCCACTTTTGCCGTAGAAACACGTTGAGTCGGTAGTCCTGTGGAAGAACTCAAGGTAGTTTATGGAAAACATACGACAAACAGGGATGGATTTTTCTGCTAATTTTAAAGGTGTAAGGATGACAGATACTATGTTACTTGTTATAAGCGTATTAGACTTAGTTATCGATTAAAATGATTTTAAAAATATCAAATATGTCTGGCATTGTCAAGAAAAATTTTTGAAATACTGAACCCAATGAACAGATGACAGCAGTTGTAAACATCACTTGCATCAAAGGATTTATGACTTTCATTTAATTCTATGATTCAGGAACATTATAAATTTAACTGGTATGCGAAAATGTGAGAGACTCTCGTCTCATTTTCTATAAGAAATACGAAAAGTCTCAGTTGAAGGAAAATAGCCATAACTCTAAATCCTGAAGAGATATGAATTATTCTGGGTTTAACTACATATTTTTATATCTAACCAAATATGTGTGGCTGGATGCCCCGTCATGAACTGGCGTGACCCCACAGGGATCAGCAGGTATGCACAGTGGATGGATGGAATATTTTCAACCAAGTATTGTATGTGTTGCAGTAAGTAATATTTATAACACTGCATCCATGGCTCATTAGAATATTAAAATATAAAGAACTGTGCAAATGTTTTGATTCATCCTCTAGTTTATATATTCTAATTTTTCAAACTGGGCTTCATTGTTATTTCTTTAAGCTTTCTGCAGGTTTTTACTGACTTTGGTTCAGCAGCAGATTGTAATCGCGAGTGCCGTCATCCTGGTTGTAACCGGGGAGGACTGCTCCTCTGGAGCTCCCTCAGATCCCCTTAAATAGTTCACGACTGTATTGCGCTGACCCAGCAGCAATAACACTATCAATGCAGACCTCTTCACTCCCCTCTCTCTTTCATTTCAGTTTTTCAATTTTTCATTTTAATTGCTGAGTGGACAGTTCATTATCAGCATGTCAGTGACCCGCTGGTCTCTGAAGGTTGCGCTGCTGTGCTCCAGGAAACAGAAATGAGAGGCTTCAGCAGTATGGGGATTAATAACAAAGAAGATCAAGGAAGAGAAAAGAACTGGTTGAGAGTTGCTTTGTATTAACAAGGGAGATGATAGAGCGACGGTTAATACCGATATCTTATAACAACTAATATATAGGACTCTATTTCAATAAAGTTTCATTCTGAAAAAGTAAAAGTTGTTGACTTACCATGGTAGTTTCTGTAATAGACCCAAAGCTGTTGATGAAAATATTGCAGGTGACATTCACAGGAGGGCCTGAGGGAAGAAACAACAGACTGAATGTACACATCGCTCCCTTAAGTCGGGATTTATGAGATTAAACCGCTGCACACGTTAAAGCTACCCATTATACTGTACATTTCCTGAGGCTTCTGAAAAATGTCAGCAGTTTCTTCATTACTTTTAATCTTCGTGCATTGATTGCAGCTGAGAATGTTACAGGAAATCAAGTTATTGCTGCTCCACCTTTGATTTGGAAGAAACTGGAACTTTATTTCTGTCCGAGTGGAAAAATAAGCGGAGTGTTGAATTAGAAATCCACAAACAGAAATGTTGGGACTGTTTAAACAATTGAAGCACTAATCAATCAGGTAGTGACTGAAATTGCTAAACTTTGGCTCCAACTGGTCGTCAGCAGATAAGATAATAAAAAAATCAGATTTTCCTGTTTTTGAAACTCAGCAAAACTGAAACTTACCTCTTTTTTTCAGCATCTAAATATATCGACAAACCACATTTTCTGTCGTAGGAGTTTAGGGACTATGATGGATAAATAGCAATACTTTCTGTTGGATTCAAAACTAATACATTTGTTTTATGATCAATGCTTGTCACCTTTAATTTTTCAATTAAAACAAACTTCACACAGTTGAGGTGGAGAATGTCATATTGCTTCAAACAAAAATTAGAAACACAAATAAATTTGTCAGAATGAGCTGGTATGGAGAAAGATGTACAGTTACCACTACTTTCACCGTTCAAAATAGATAATGGGTACATGAAAGTGAGCAAATTAATTTTACTCCATGCCAAAAAAAGCCCAGCAAGCCCAAGAGGAGTAGCATAGAGGCAGATTTGATTAAAGCCAAGTAGCTTTCCGAACATCGAAAGAAAGTTGCTATGATCGTTGTTGATGGAAAACATTGTGAAACAAAAGATGTGCAGAGTGTTTGCATGCATCTGTTTTGGGATTTTATTGATGGTCGTTGTGATAATATGCCGGTGCATTCAACGTACCTTTGAAGTTGGGTCTGATGCGTGCATCGTATCCTGATGTTCTCCCCATGAGTTTGTCCAGGAAGTCAGAAGGTGAAAGCTGTGGTCCGGCCCGCCCGGGGGGCTTTGTCTCCTCCTTACAGGAGCTCAGTCTGAAACACAAAAAGACAAGGAACAAGCAAAGAGTGAGTGATTTAAAAACCGTACAGAGTAAGTGTTTTAAGTGCTTTGAACTTTTTTTGTCAGGGTTCAGGTGTAAATTTCTAAACTTTGACCAGGTCACTTTATAGTGTCACCATCAGGCAAAAACCTATTTTTGGTCCTTTTTTTTGTTATTTTGTGATGTTTTTTTACTTTCACATCTTTCTGTGGTTTCACTTTGATTTTGACCAAGCAACATGAGTTTACATTTGAAGACACTTTTTTTTTTTGCACTATAAAGTCACTTTTTGTCGAGGTATAAAGTTTCCGTTTAACTGCAACAACATTCTAGTATATATTATAATAAATTATTGCAAATGCATCTCTGATCTGCTTTAACACACCTAAATCAGATTATGAAGTCATTCGCAGGATTCTGAATTGTGCTGCACAACATGCATGGTGGTTATGCAGTGTTTATAATCCAAAAAGTGCACTTTGCATCCCTCACCAAACCCTGTTCAGTTCAAAAATAGCTCCGCCATCTTTGTTTCTGTGTCAATGACTCTGCTCAAGGATGCAGCAGTGCCCTCTTCTGGATGGAGGCCTTTCTACAGCATTAAAAGCAGAGGTCATTAATTAATTGATTGGAACTCATTTTGATCTAATTAACCATTGATCCATGATTAATCAATAGTCAATTATTCGTTTACTCCCCTAGTTCTGATGTATCATTAAGTGGTGTGAAAATAGAATCGAACAAATCAGCAAATCTCCTAACAAAATAATCCAGAGAGAAATGAGAATGAAAATTAGATCAAATGAGTTGGTAAAGAACAATTTAACTCTTTTGCATGTTGTCTGAGTTTCATTGCACTTGTTAGGCTATGAATGCAGAGAAGGAACAGAGAAGTTGAGGTAAACTTGTCCCTTTCCTGTGATTCCCACTGCTGCTGCCTTAGCAGGGGTAAGTCTGACAGAATGATGGCTCAATTGGAATGCTATGAACGTCACACAGGGGAAAGGAACGAGTTGATTGGAGCTCCAGAGAGGCTTAGACAACCACCGACAGGAATTACCAACAGGCAGGAGTCAAATTGAGAAGAGGAAGGAAGTGGAAGAAAAATGTTTAAAGGTAAAGATAAAAAACGAAATCCTGGATCATAATGGATGAGATTTCAGTTTGGCCCCTGTTATAGCTCAGCATGTTGCACTGCGTGATTTTGATACAACTGTAAATAGTTCACGATCTGTCTTGATCTAAAGCTCTGTAGTAGAGATGGCAGGTTCAATCCCGAGGCAGCTTTGCTGATGTACCGTGTTCCTGGGAGTGTGTGTGGAGCCAGTTTCTGATCCATCAATCTTAGAACCTCTTAGCTCTATCTACAGTCACATAAACTGCACAGTCAGGGACTGCAGGCTGGAGGTCTTTGTGGAGAACATTTCAGGTCACAGAGACGCTGGATTGACATCATGATATATTTGTGCCTTGTAGTTTAGGCTGCAAATAGAAATTCAAACTCAGGAAGTGTCTCATTACCTCATCATTCCTAACTGACTTGTTTATATCACTCTACACATTATTGGTGAGGATTTACTGTCACTATACTGGAAATAGAAAAAAATGCCAATTCCACCACTTTGCAAGTGGAGCTGTCAGTAGTTTAGTTTTTTTTAAAAAAAAACAAAAAAAAAAAACAATGCAGATATTTGTGTAAAAATAGCAAACAGTTTCACAAAAAAAACACTGCAATTAACAGAGTCAAAGAACAAATCTTAGACATTGCAGACAGCAAAACAAGTCATTATCCCCACATTTTCTTTAAATTGGGATAATTATACAAGCTCAATTTCAAGAACAGTCGAGATGTTTTCAGAGGTACTGAAAAAGCAGCATTCAATACATTTTTTAATTACTTTCAGATATGTTTTTGTTTGTTTTCTAACAAACCAACTCTACAGCCTGGCAAAAATGTTAATATCCCTGAAACTGTTTCACATTTTCCCACATTACAACCACAAACTTCAGTTAATTTTAATATTTTATGCTATGAAAGAAAAAGTGGAATAGTTTCTTCCTTTGTCACAATGAAAGCTGCTAAGAATCCAAATACAGATAAATGAATGCGAGAGGATGGTGAACGCAACCTACAATTTCCAAAAAGGATTTGTAAATTCAGATTTGCACGCAGGTCATTCAAGCACACCCTCAGCAAGAGCTTCAATTCTGGATACAGTTGGTCATTTCTGAGACAGGACCAGATAGTATTTTGCAAGCTGAGTCAAGGAGACAACAGATCATTCATTTTTTTATTCAGGTTTATTCTATTTCTCTATCTAAAATAATATCACGGCTGCAGAGATCCATTGAGTTTTGATTGTAATTCTTCATCCTGGATTAAAAGTTTCAAATGTTGGAGTTGGACAAAGTTCAGTGATATCTGCAAATTCATAAAAATTGCATCAGTACTGAAGATATTTCATCTCGGGTGTCTTTATTGTTATATTAATGAGCTCTTTAGTTATCTTTGTAGACTTAATGTTGTGTTTTGTACCTATGGGGACTTAATGCTGGTCATGGCTCATTATTTCACTTTCTTCCTGACATGAGGAGGCAATTTATCACATTTGACAGCTAGTTACCACCTTTCGTAAATGAAGTTTTCTGTTGACCAGTCATTTGTTTTTCTGTTATCCATTCTTTATTCAGTAATGTTTTACAAATCCACAGTTGGTTCACAAAATACTTTCCAGTCTCTCTCACCGGTCTTTATTGTCAGTATTCAGCAAGCGTACCAAGAGAGGGAAGTACATTTCTTGATCTTTGAGGTAAAACTGCTTCAGTTTTGTACATGGAAACATCTACAAACAAATTTAAACAGGCTCATTGCAAAGAAAATAAATTTGTTCAGTTCTATTCCCTTCATTCACTGTAAAATGATGAACATAGAATAGTTTGATTATCTGAAACAGGTTCTTTAAGATTGCTCTTTTTTTTTTTTTTTTTTATGTTTTTGAGTTAACACACCCCTACATACCTCACAGCATCAAAATGACAAAACTGGATTTTATGGAGGTGCTCCCACTAATTACTGTCAATTAGTTCATGCATTTTATTAATTGGACTGCCTAATACTTTTTATTATCCTGTTTTGCAAAATGCTTTTTATCTGTAAGGTGTCTTACTATATGCATAATATAAAGTTTTGTTTCTGAAATTCAAGCACTAACAGAAATTGTAAACATCAGATTATCTGCTACTAACTTTAATCTGCTTTGTCTCTAGTTAAGCAGCCTTTTATTCATGCTTTTATTTCTCACACATGCTCTAGTACAAAGTTGCACGGGGAGATGGAGTGATGAGGAAACCTTCAGTGGCAGGATACCATTTATTAAACTCTTCTGGGCTGAAAAATAGTGAATATTAAAGCATTTTGTTGGCTCTCCACTTCTCTAAAAATACCCTTCTGATCTTTTGTTAATGCAGACTGCCAGCCTCGATTAACAAGTTAGAAATGTGTGGGCTGCAGTGTAAAATCAGACTTATGTGAATATCAGCTTGAAACATGACTGTCAAATAACAGAGAAAATATGTTGAAAATGTAGCAGAAATCGGTGACTAAGGATGTCATAACGGATTTGTAATGTCACTCTGGGCTGCATGGTGGAGGTGCGGATGGCACGAGAAAGTTTGGCTTGGAAACCTGGCCTGTTTCTTTCTGCATGGAGTTTGCTTGTTAGACGTATGAGTTGTCTCCGGGTACTCCAGCAGTCCAAAAACACAATCACATGCACATTAAATAAACTGGTTGCTTGTCCATTGTCTCTTTATGTTGTACTGTGATGAACCATCCAGTTAGTGCTGGAGATAAGCAAGACTACAGTGAATGATTTCCACCTTTAAGAAGCAATAAAGAGTACTTTTGCAAAACTATTCAGGGATTAATGATGCTAAACTTTTCCTGTTGAGTTCAACAGCTGAACTTCTCACCCCCAGCAGGAATAAGATTTCCTTTTTTCTTTGCTTTCTCACTAGGACCGTTTCGCCTCTCCAAACAGCATCTTGCATTTCTAATAGGACTGCTTTAATGTTGGTGACATAGTGAGAATCTTCTTTGTAGTGAAACTGTTCAGCTCATTCTAAGATATATTATGGTCCCTACAGCAGATTCTAGGTGGGACCTGGAGTTTCTTCATATTAGTAGATGCCTGGAAAAGAAGAAGCCCAATCCAACTAACAGCGGCCTTAGCGCAAGTTTACTCTGAATCAAATCCCTCACTGTCTCTCTACGGCTGAATGTAACATCTAATATCCAGGATCTCATTCTTTTAGTCAAGAAAAATATGTCCTGACCACAGACAACGGTATAAATGTAGTAGAACTGGTAAATGGAGAGCTTGGCTTCTTCACCGCAATGTATTGGAGCAGCACAGTCAAGAGGCCTATCAACCATGATTGCCTAATAATGTCCTGTCATCTCTCTGCTAGTGAGCCTTCAGCTACCTTAGAGACTTTACCTTAGAAAGTCTCTCTAAAGAGAGAGTCTCTTTAGAAGACACTTTAGACCTCTAAAGAGTCTTACCTTTAGAGGTAAGTCTCTTAGGGTCTGAATCCTCAGACCCTTAAAGCACACCTCTTTAACTCTTGATGATAGCCTCAGTCAGAAGTCTTACTAAGCCCCCCAAAAAGTGTACACAACCTGGGATGGTTTCTGCCGTCCCTCTCTGAGTTGTTGACTATTTTTTCTAAACTTCCAGGAACAAACTAGCTAATCTAGGAGATGGAAAGCAAAAGGATGTTGCCTTCCTTTTAGCCAAAAGCAGATCTATCTGCTGCTCGAGAAATCCTCAAGAACATCCAAGCCTTAAAAACGTCTTTAACCCGATTGCTCCTTCCTTACAGCTGGAGTGGCGGGCACCAGTGAACTTTAGGCATCAGCTCCTTCACGACCTTTATACAAAGCAGCCACTGGATCCAACTCACCGGCAGATTATAATCAGCGGATAAGGTGACCTGATATAAGGTACACTTATGAAAAGCAGTGATTCCTGATGTTAAGCTACAAAGTCATCTGCAATAGGATTTTCAGTACACGCTATAAGTGTGTTTATTGGTCCTTTGTTTGAAGGATTCATTTAGTAAGATGTTCTCTGCTGACATTTAATTAGCCTGACCTTTTGCTTCCCCTGCATTCCTTTTTATTTGAGCCTTGGCACCAGACTGCCGACGAGAATGTGCAACTAATTTCTTTCCATCCATTTTATGGCAAGTTTAAAACTGTCACAGCCTCGTTATCGAGTGAATTTACCGGGTTACAAAAGCAAAGCTGGATCAAAGGTGAAATACAACTGCATACGGATGCAAGAAAATTTCTACTTTCTACACAATATTATGGGTGACTGTGTCAATATGAGCCTGGAAAAATATCTTGTTATTAAAAAACACCATGGTTGGAGAGCTCAACATTTTTCATTGTGAGGAAACTTGAGTCCTTTCTTCTTGAAGACTTCAAATTTGTTTTTGTGACTGATGTGATGCAAACACACACACACACGCACACGCACACACACACACACCCACACCTTCAGAAACTCTCTGCCCCACAAAGCCATTAAATTACATTGAAATAATAGTTTAGAGGTGCTCAAACTTTTATGATTTTCCACAGCACCAAAGTTATAAAAAGTTTGTTCTTTTAAACAGAAACAGACAAAATATATCTGTTTCATGCCATGTTTATTATTTATAGGCTCAATCACACACAAACTAAAAGAAAACAAGGCAAAATTATTGTGTTATACTTACAGTGGTAAACAAGCATAAACTTTAAGACCTGCAAGCTGCTCGGTGGGGATTTCACGCATCTTATCACTTATTTCTCCAGCACATCCTTTAGATGCCTGACTGGACTGAAATTTTTAAGACCTGGAGGCAACAATAATACCTAAAACTAGTTGTGCACCATTCCATAATCATTTTTTGCTTCCTTTCACCTCCTTTATTCAGCCAGAAGAGGCCACCTGGAGGACATGACCTTATGTTTCTCAGCAGAAATTATAATTCCTCTTGCAGCCCTCAATGTGATGTAAAAGAAAAATGATTTGTAAGACTGTACTACATTCTTTCATGGCTTTGTAATTCAGTTCTGACGCTCATATTCCCATTGCTGGAGGTGTAGCTCAAATTGCTAAAAAATATATCAGAATCGATGCTGGTTCGGACTGAAAGAAGTGGTGGGTTCTGCTTACTAAAACGTTATTTGTGCTAACCTTTGAAGCTCTAATTATAACAAATATGGCATCAATATCAGATATCTTGGAACTTGAAAAAGCCACTTCTAAACATGTACAAGTGAAATATAATTAAGGATTAAATAAGACTATACATAGAGAAAAAAACAAACCAACAATGAAAAGTAAACTAGTGACTAAAATAGTAAAAAACTAAACTAAACAAGCAAACAAAAACTAGGTTTTTTCCCCCCAAGTTTCAGTGAGTTTATCATATCTTATAGTTTGTCCTTGAATTTTACAGATAAGAAGTGGGGAAAGATAGCTTACTTTTCAATTTTAATACTTTCCAGTAACGATTGTGCAATTCAATAGCCTTTCAAGTTACTTTTCTTTTTCAGGGTCAAATTATGTGCAAAGATTGATCTTCTAACTTTCATATAATGGCAGAGCCACAAAGGAGTATTGTGTGGGCTGTGGTTATGCTTGTTGATTAATCTCCCGTATAATAAAACTTGCTGGTGAAAGGAGGAAAGTTTTACAGGCATTTTTTCTCCATCGTATTTAAAGTTGACTGCACCTAAATTTGAAAATATTTTATTACGCATATTAAAAAAATATATATTAAAAATGACCAAAGCAAATAATTTTTTATGGTACCGTTAAGGCTTTTAAATTTAATAACTTGTAGCAAAAAAGATAGAATATAAACAGCCACTTAAAAATAAAAGCATGAGTATAAACATCCAACTACTTGAAGAATTCTGAGTTGATAACCGAAACATCAACACAGATGTTGAATTATATTAAACTGAAAGTTTACAAAACAACCAATTAAATTAGCATTCATCTGGAAAAATAAATTTAGAGGAAGTTAAGTGCATTAAACGTTGTAAAAGTTAGCTAAACAAAAAATGAGCTCAGCTCACATTAGAGAGGTGTCACGCTGATCTGTGTCCACTGCTGAAAAAACCCAACAAAGGCATCTGAACATCAGAACTGGAGCATGAAACACAGGCTTACCCTCAGCTGCATAACCATTTTCTCGTTCTCATTATGCTCAATATTCTTTGAACTAAACAATAATTACTCCACCCATGAACCTTCGTTGACTTTGAGGCACAACTCTTTTCAAATCGCTCTATTTTAAACACTCGAGTGTCATGATTTTTATTAATCCAGTGTGAATAACAACTCTGTGCCATCGCTCATGTGAACTAATTTGCGCTGCAATCTTTAATCTTGTGACTGAGCTTTGACATCTGCAGAGAACGTAACAAACGGATGTTTCCAGGCTTGTGCCACGGCGATAACCGGGGCACCGCGCGCTGTGGCTTGATGACAGAATTATGCTCCTGTTTCTCTGACTCTGAACTCCAACTACCACCCCAGGCTGCTCCAATGCAGCCTTAACTAATCTTTAGCACTCTCATCAATTCTCTTCTAGTGAGCTGAAATCCATATTTGTGTGAAATATAATATCCTTCTGTTTATGATTTAATTCGTTTATCTGTCCGTATCCCACTGTGTTTAATCTGAAGAAAGTGGATCAGCAGTTTCTCCAACCTCTCGTTGCTGTCACGATGTCACAACAGAATAAAATCTTCCACCCACACACTTTACAAAGTTTTGTGCTTTGAGTTCATCTCAGAAAAAAAGTTCTTGCTTTTGATTTGAGAAACCGAATCTCCTCTGTGGACGAGTATAAATGTTGAACAGTCAAGTTCAAATGGGCCGATCTTCGACTAAACTTCTTGAAGACACTAAATCATACATTTTCAGATGTACTTTGATCTGGTTCAGCAACAAACTAATAACTCCATTCAGTAAAAACTATCTCTTCCAAAGTAAGAAAGGGGATGAAGGTGCACATCAGGCTAGATGCAGGTTTTTCTCTTAAAGTCAATAAAAGTGATCAATTGCTCATATTCTAAGGCAATGTTGTCTACCACAATTCTTGTGAAGCAACATATTTTTAATTATTCTCTTTTGTGCAATAGTTTCTTCTTTCTTGTTACTCATGGAGACATTTGAAGAGGCCACCATTTTTGTTTGTTCCCATTCTCAAAAATATTCTGTCAGTCAAAGCAGAGAAGAAATTTTATTCTTCAAAGTATTTCTATGCATAATTTGGTGTTTTTTCCAGAATACTGTATCTTTTTTTTCTTCATAGCAAAATTTGTACAGTGTATCTCTGACAAAGTTTGATGGATATATAATTGGCTTCCCAAAAAAACCCTATTTTCAAAATTTAAAGTATCGCATTTCATCTTGCACACATTTTGCCTATTTGTGTATATATATTTGACCAGTGTGAACAGCAGCAATACCAGTTCAAATGCTAAGATTCTTTATTTTTCATAACTAATTGTTTTTACAGTATGTAGCTAAACATTAGAAACTATTTTGGAGATCATCAAAATTGCTTCAATAATTTTTGATTGAGTTTAAGTAAACTTTCATGCTCCAAAACAATATATTTTATGCATCATAAGTTGTATTTGCCACCATTACTGATTGTGACTAAATTTGCAAGAGAAAATGACTTGTAAATTTAATTGTGCATGCCTGAAAATATGTTAAAGTGAAATAGATATTATGAAAAAAAGACCCTAAACACATTAAGTCCATAACAATCCTTCAATTTGTGTGTGTAAAGTGGTGGAAAATAAGCGCTTTTCATCCATTCTCATAACTTTATATTGCAGTAATTTCAATTTCTAAATCTTGAAAGGTAGATTGATATTTCAATCCACTGTTCCTCAAAGACTGATTAGCATTGAAATGTAACATAATTGTATGTAAAATTTGTTTTCTATTTGCTCTCCTGAAAGCGATGGATCACTAACTGAAGCTTTCCGACAGAGGAAGCTGCAGCGGTAGTTTGTGATCACCCTGAGGAACTGACCTTTACCCCCCATGTGAGATGAATCTAACAGAGCCTCCTCTCACCTAGCCATCCTCACAGACTTCACTTGAAGCCGCTCTGTATTCAGGCCATCGTTTTCACTTCTAAGATCTGGTATCAGCGCTGACTGCCGCCTGTCAGTCTGTGAAACAGAGCCAGCAGGCTTTCTGATAGAGGAGAGAAGATACTGACAGCAAAAGATTGCTTTAATGTGACTGCTTGGACGGGACTGCAGCTTTATCCTCAAAACAAAGGCAACTGAAAACTTTTACAAATATTGCAAAAGTACAGTAATTACTGTACAGCTGTACCTGTAGTTGGTACAAGTATTCATTCAAAAAGTAGCAGCTTTTCAGTGCATAAAGGTTGTTTTGATGTAGCCCAGAGAAGTGTGTGCATGTTTTTTGTGTGTCAAGCATTTTGTCAGCTGGGTGTGGCACCACATGGTTTTCTCAGCATTGCCTCACACCCCACCGATCTTCCTCCAGAAACAAAGGCCACAGGGAAATCTCTGCATCTGGCTTCTCACCGAGTCAGACTACTGTCTAATACTATACTCTGAAAATGTAATTAGAAGGTTAGGGGAGATGATGATTTATGTTTTCAATTTTCTACAAGCATATATAGAGAATGTTTGCTCCTTTTACTCACCATATAAATCAAGTAATCTATCTGATGTACAGTGCCTTTAAAAAGCATTTGGCCCCTTACATCAGATGACCTAAATAAATACAAAAGATACTTTTGTTCACAAAAAAATTTCAAAGGTTGTTTGTACACCTGTTGTGTTCAGTCCTTTTAAAAGGGACGTACTATGCAAAATTTACATTTTGCAAATTTTTATACTTTCTTTTGGGGTCTTAAATGCTTCTAAAAACATCCAAAGCACTTAAAAAAAAAACATCCAGCTGTTTTTTTGTTAGTTTTTTTGGTGTCTGGAAATGAGCCATTTCAAAAACGTTGACTTGTTGAGTCACATTTAAGGGGCAATGCGCCTTTACCCAGCAACCCTACGTGAGCCCAGCCCATCACCTAACAACCCATGCAGAGCTCCGGCACATTTGGTCAGCTGGTTTTACTGCTGTGTACAATGGCTGTTGGAAAAGACAAGTGTTGTGTTGTGGACTTACCGCCCAGAAACCAATTGCTGCTTTCTTCTTGGTTGTGCAGGAGTTTCTACTAATGCTTTTTAAAGATATGCAGTTGTATAGATGCACATCTGTTTGCAGCAATTTTCACATGCTTGTGTAAACGCCGAGTTGGAGGCACGGCCAGCTGCAGCAGGATTTTGTGCAAAAAATGTGAGAAATATATTTCGTACCTATCCTGTTCAAGGAGGCATGATAAGTCACCTTTAAAGAGAAAATCCATTTACTTGTCTCCCTCAGAGACATTTGGAGCCATTTATCCAACTCTAACAAAAACTGACAGAATGTCCAAGGTTATAGTACTAAAATGGGAGACGGCCATTTTATATAATTTGTAATTGATAATATTTCCTACGACTATGTATTAAAAGCTTCAATAGACAACTGTCCTTTTGCGCATCCTTTTAAACAGTAATACTGCTTTGCTATTTTTCATCCTTGGCTTTAAAGAGTGAAGTTTGAAATGGCCAAGAACCTCCATGCCCTCCCCAAGTGCCTACTCAGCAATGTGGGAAGATCTACTTGAACCTGACTTATGCAAAATGCTTCAAAATACTCACAGCGTTGGCAGCTTTGCTTGCATTTCACACAGTTTTTAGAGTTATGTACTTTCATTTTACAACATGAAAAAATACTGAGACCTCCAAGTTTAATCTAAATCTTCACCACAGTGAGTAAAAGAAAATAAAAAAATGTTCTGGCTCAGAGCTTTTGTAGAAGTTAAAGAAACAATCTTATTTTGACATCTGTACTATAGTTTTGGGGGAGCTGAAGGATTTTCATTTTGCAAGGTTTAAGCTTAAATTCATAAAGAAAAAAAAACAGTATTTTAGGGGAAGTGAATATTTAATAATATTCAGTTATATTATTAAATATTATTGAGAAGTTCATTTATTTCACCAACTATTTACTAATTGAAACACAATATACCGTAACAAACTTGACAACTAATGTTTTCAAGTTTAGTTGTGTTAATTTTGATGATATTTCACATAGTTAACCAAAAACGTTAAGATATATCAGATTAATAAAACACCTTAATACAAAACTGTGGCTTAGAGAAAAGTGTGTATAATACCTGATTAAATGTTATTTTCAGAAAGTACATTGAAACAAATAATCAAATTTATTGGATTTTACTGTATTTTTCCCCAATTTGGATAATTTTGGAAGCCTGTGTTAAGCAGCTGATTGTATAAATACACTGGCATGCCTGCAGCATGAATGTACCCAACATGGCACTTTAAAGTTAATAAAGCTTTCACATATTCAAGGCTCTTATTACCCCATTGACACTAAAACGCAAAGAATACCAAACCTTGGATTATTATTCAAGACAATGAAGTTAGTCCAATAAGTCTGACAAGCTGTTATCAACCTAAACAAACAAACCAGACAGTTCTGAAGAGGGCAAACATCCAGTTTAATGTTTAGTTACTTAGCATTACCATTCTTCAGCTTGCAGTGTGTTTTTTTGTGATGTGTGTACATGTCCACAGCTCTTAGGATTTGAGAGTTTATTGCCATGATGCCTAAAAATTAATCAGTAAACTGTCATCCCTCATTTGGGGGAGAATGCCACAAGCCATTTCACCCCTGCAACGTCAAAGTTAATTGATGAAGCTGAAGAAAGAGAAAGAAAATGAGCGAGGGCGTAGTACTGTAATGCATAGACGATGCAGCAATCTTGTTGTTTTGGCAGTTTGTGCATGCATTTTTCCCACCTTTATTTAAATTAACTTTAATATAAATTCAATAGTAGCTTCAATTTCTAATAGCAAATTAAAAAAAAATTCTAAAAAATTTAGAAAACCTTAAATTGAAGTAATTTATGTAATTATATTTCTTACATAACTTCTCTTGGGCTAGTGTAGAGTGGAGTCAGATATTATCTTGGACAAAATGTGAGTAATTGATTGTGATAACACAAGTCTTGGTGTATCAAAGCACAGCTCAAACACCCACAGCCCCACATGGAGTATCTGCACTCTACATGACCTATATATTGGACATGGAACAAAGAGGAAGGAGGTTGCAGGCATAACCACTGGCCTGTTTCGCTCCATCAAGCTGCTGGCACCAACCAGTAGCATTATCACAGAGCCACCATGGAGTTGGTTCTTCCAGGGGGTTTCTGAGACAGACCCGTTAAAGAGACACCCTGCCACTGCTTTCACAAAGACTTTTTTGGCACATCTTTTCTGCCGGTTTTGTTTTGGAGAAAAAGCAGCTGAAATTGTAATGTTAATTTCTGTGGGGTTTTTTTGGTTGTTTGTTTTCACTTCTGCTAACATACGTTTGACATGAAATCACACTAAACTTGAGCCATTTGTGGGTTGCAATATTTTGTTTTATATTCGATTAATATCAGAACTGACAAATAGGAAGAGAGAACATTTTCATTTTAGTATTTGTTAAAACTGTATTACACAAGAAAGTACTGTGTTTGTGGTGTTTCCATGAAATATACCAATATTTGTGCTTCTATTTCACTCAGATATTGTGAGTTGCCCAAACAGAAGTGACCAAAGTATAGCGTCATCCTCAAGGTTTTAGAGGAGGTAAATGTGTAAATGTGAAGAAAGAGAAAGGGATGAAAATTGTCAGAAAAGCAGAAAAAGGAACCAGACTACTATAATAAAAGAGGAACTAATGTCCAAGAAAAAAACTAAATACCAAACCTCTAAATCAAACCTAAAACTCAAGACTTTAAGTATTGCAAAATAAGAAAACATTTTATGTAAGAGTTGTTTCTCCAGCCTGGTTTGACACATTTTCAGTTGTTTTGAGTTTTTAATTGCTGCTCAGAATGTTATTGTGAAGACAAAACATGCAGCTGCTTTACTTGAAGGGCATGTTGTTTGTCTCTCATTTTGAAGAGTGACTAAAAATTACCCTCTCTGTAAATTCATAATTATACTTCAGGAAAACAGGAAAGAATGGATTGCACAGTAAACGCTTCTAGTTATACTAATCAAATTAAAAAAGGTAAAAAAGTTTTTTTTCACACTTTAATAGGTGTGGAGTACACTGCCTGTTGACACTGTTATTCAAGAAACATTAAAAGTAACAAACATAAGTACCAGCATAAGATCCATATCATTGCTAGAGTCCTATTAGAAAAACCCGTGCAGATTAAATTGAGATTATCCAAAATTATAATCGACTCAATTAGCAGTTGACTTTCCATTAAAGGACTGATGAAAAACCTTTATATAGGATCATATCATTCCCTTTTAAAAGCACAAAGAAAACTAAGCCCTTAAAATAATAACCCAATTTAAACTTAATTCAGGGCTTAAATAAATTGAAAAAAAAAAAAAAAAAAGATAAGTTTCATCCAGTCGTTACAGTGGTAAACCCCAAAAAGCTGAGAATGAAGGAAATGAAAGAAAGAGGAACAATTAAAAAGTTTTGAAAGTGGCAGACTTTCAATGCATTTAAAGTTTACTATTTATAGTGGAAAAAAACAGGAGTCAAGAAAGTAATCTCAAGGTTCATTACTTTGTGAATCTGAGAATTTTATGTAATATAAACTTTCATTACGCCTGAAAACTCTGTGCCACTCACGAGTTAAAAATCAATAAAAACTGCCTGAGAATGTATATCTTTTTGAACGTAAAACATTTAATGTGTGTCAGTGAACACCTCGAGTCAAAAAACTCCCCAAGTTTGTTTATAGTGAGACTCATACAGTGCTGACGCCTTTCAATGCATCCCGAGCTGACAACAGTTTGGATAGTGTCAACCCCCAAATCACAGATTATGTCCCAGTAAACAAGTCTGTGACAGCACAAAGCTGATGGCAGGTAAAAAATGGCCTGATGTTTTCATCCTTGGAGATGTGGAAAACCCGCAGGCGAGACAGACTGGCTGGCTGAGATTTCCTACGAGGCCTGAGCCCAGGAGACAACTCAGGCACCGCTCCATTTGCTTTGTGCACTTTTTTCCAGGGTGATGTCTTATTCACAAGAGCCTCTTGGGGTGCTGGACACGCATTGCATGTCTTGCAGTTTTTCCAAAGAACAAAGGCAGACGGTTATGGTAATTCTTTAGCCTGTTAGGGGAAAAAAACAAGTGCAGGAGGACTACAAACTAATCCTGTTTGACATACACTCTCGTTCTGTTTTTTTTACTTTCTCAAGAACTATAGAGAGAAAAGCAAACATAGTTCATTCGTCACGTTTGAGTTTACCTCATTAAAAAGAAATGTGTTGCATGAATCAATGCCTGTGATCACAAATTGACAGCTTAGCACAATAAAAAGGCATTTCCAGCCATCATCCTGACTTGTTATGATCTTGAGATGAGGCTGTTACCTGAGAGAACATATCCAAGAGATGGCCATGCATCATTAGTAAAGTGTGGATGAAGTCATGCTTTCAAAATCAAGCCAACCTTGAAAGAAGCCATATATTACCAAAATATATTTTCCTCAACTGCGACAAACCCCCCACATCTCAATACGCCCTCTCAATGTGACGTCATGAAAGCTTCAAATTATTGACTGTCTGACCTTGAAATCACCGCTGAGCAAAGCACATAATTAAATTTTACTGCTGTCTCAAGGTGATTTTGTTTGTGCTTCTGAAGTTTCCTTTGTTATTTGACATTGTAGATGTAACACGAAGGTTTAATTTCACATTGGATGCATCTTTTAAAATGTTCTAATACAAAAGACCTACATCCTCATGATAACATAGCATCACCATCCGGAAATCTTTGGTAAATTAAAGAATGGTTTGTTTTTTTTAAACCAGAAATTAATCAGATGGATGTGTACAGGCTCACTGGCAATGCAGAAAAAGGCGAATAGCAAGTACTTTTGCTACAAAGAGCCAATTTCTATTCCTCACCCACCTGAACAGTCTATTGCCCCAGAACGATGAAACAAAGAGGAATTTTGTTTTAATGGAGGGAATAACACAAAAGTGAGGAGAAAGGACAAATTAAAGGTAGCTTGAGAATGTTTTTTTTCTTTTTTGGTATGATGCAGTTCCCCAGGTAAGAGAATTTTTTTTTCCTATTTTATTTCATTTTTTTGTGTCAGTGCAAAACATCAATTGATGTCTGTGACTCATTTTATTAAATAAGAGATTACCCATTCTCTGCGAATCTTCCTGCATGGTTTTTAGCCAAAGATAATTAGCAACACCAATAACCTTTACTTCCCGAATGTTTCAGAGCAAAATTAAGGCGATAAAACATTTCTGGAGCTCCCATCTGAGAATCTTAACTTTCCTTTTATCCACAACACGTGTGCAATTATATTTAAGTGACTACTTGGAGACAAAATTACATTTGGGGAAAAATAAGGATGAAATGCAAGAGTTTGAGTAGTGTGACCATGATGTTGGAGAAACGTTTTGATCAGGTCTATGTACTCAAACACAATTTTTTGCTGAAATCAAATTTTTTTTTGCGTTGTTGATTATACTACTAATAACGTCCAACTGAAATCATACTTTTGTTTTAGGGGTTTACAACATCTAAAAATAAATAATGGATGCTGCTATCTATGACTTTAAAGTTGAGCAGTGGAAACTCAACTCATGATCTTACTGTCAAAAGATCATAAGACGAAGGAAGCTAATAAAATAAAGAAAACACCCGCATTTATTTAGTGTATTAAAATCAAAATGAGTAAAACACAGACGATGTTGAAAATAGCAAGACTTTCAGTACCATATTATGAAGCAGATTATGTCTGTCAACATTAGGTTAACATGTGAAGAAAGGCAGAGAAAGAGGGGAAATGTATGCATCAAGTGGTTTGGGGTCAGGAATTGAAGTCTGGATAACTTCAACGGAGACAATACCCTCTTTATCTGGTGCCCCAGAGTTTTATTTGTAAACCTTTGGGGTTTATAAATGTATCAATTCTGGTTGCAACATGATCAACTATGGAAAAGTTGAAAGGTTATAAGAAATAATGTAATAAGGGGAATGCTGTCATAAATAACACTCAGCCAACATTGCATTCTGATATTCTTTGAGAGCAGATCCCATTTTTCTTGCTCAAATGATGAGCAGTGTGCTAAAAATGAGAGAGAATACCAAATGCCTTAACATTTCACCAAAATTACTCCACTAGACTTTTGCGGGAATTATTTTAAGAAACCACACTCGGTGAAAGCTGGGTTATTTAAAAAAAATAAAAAATCCTTCACTTCAACTTAGAGCATCCTTAGGGATTAGCAACAACACTTCTCCAAGTTCACACTGATGTGTTTTCCTTCAGCAAACTTTTTCTAAACTTAAGCATTTTATAGTTTGATACTGCTTCACCAGCCAAGGACAACAAGTCATCCCGCTAATGTGGGGAGAAAAGAGTGTGCCAGTGATGCAGAGGTCAGAGCGGGGATTTGTGGAAATACATGATCTGCAGTGTTTTACCCTTGAAGCAGCTTGGCACTCTATAGAAAGAGTCAAATATTCACCACTTATACAAAAGAGTCTCAGATAATGCCCACCCACAGGATGTCCAACTAGCAATCAGCAGAGCACTCATGAAACGTCTCAAAGCTTTATGCTTTCTTTCTATACACTTCTGTGAAGTGTGAGATTTAAGGTGAATGTAAAATGTGACTCTTTGTGTAGAAAAACGTACACATTTTGCCCGAAGGAGGAGAAACCCTCTCGACCAACATGTTATCGGACAAACACAGCTATAATCCCCCTTCAACACCACTCCCAGCCCCCTTAACCACCCGATGCAGTCTGCTTCGCTGCTCATGCGCGACTTCAGCTGAGGTAAAATACAGGATGTGGAACAATTTGTTGTTTAGGATTTTATTTTCTGACAGGAGCAAGTCCTCTGTTTCCTCTGTGCGAGTGAGCAGAATGTTGAAAAGTGGCATGTTTGAGGGATCACGGTTTTTACATGAGCCACAGAGGCTTTTTTTATAGCTCTCACTGGGTTTACTAGACTGCAATTCCTGTCATAATTTAATATCCACAGCACAAGCAGATAGAAAATGAAACTTTACCAAAGAGCTAAGACGTTTTTACAAATATATAATTTGGATTGATAACAAAACCATAATAGTAAACTAAACCTAACTTGAGCTAGTCTGATACATTTTCCTGACATTCAAAGCTGCTATATTAATCACCTTTTTCTCTTTCAATTTAGCTCTTACAGCACAAAATGTGTAACACTTTATCTTTGTCATCAACATCTACAGCTGTTGTCATGAAGTTCATTCGGTAAATTGTGACACTTCTAAGGCAATTGTTGTCATGAAGTTCATTCGGTAAATTGTGACACTTCTAAGGCAATTTTTAATATAACTTTGGATTAAAAGGTTCCTTGTCGACCAAATAATGCAAAGTTTACACTTTTAATGGACATTTAATGCAATGTACAGTGCAAATAAAACGTTATCTCCAATCTTTTAGATAAACAAAGGGTGTTATGCAAATACCAAGTTGTTTGAGCTTCTGTTATGTTGTAATGTTATTCCCTCATCAAAAACAAACTTGGAGTGTTGAGCTTAAACAATCAGTGATTAATCGTGATGAATTGATTGCTGAAGTAGTCATCAACCAATTTATTAAAGATCAATCATTTATTGAAACAACAATATTCTCAGAAATGAAATTAAGCAAAAACTATACAAAACAATATATACATTAGCATTTAATTCCATGGAAAATTACTATGAATGTATGTAGAGGCATCAAATTTAGTAAACTAACAAATTCTTACTTGGTGTTTGATAAACAACTGGAATAGTTGAGCTTTAAAGTAATTTAAAGTTTCTAATTTGTTTCATGAGTTTAAAATTACGGAGGAAATTGCTACGTTTCTGTCACCACTTGCCTCCAACATTTGGCAAATAAACCACAGAGTTAGAAAATTACTTACTGATTATTGAGCAGTCATTCATTGGCTATGTTGATGGTGTTTTTATCCAGTTAGAGCAGACCTCATGTTGACTACAAGTCAAATTTTCTTCTCATCCAACTGTGTATTGGCTTTCAGAGAGAACATTTTTTCTTCCTTCTGAAAGTGAAGTTTCATCAACATGGGCCCTTTGGGGAGAAATAATGACATGATGGAGAGTTTCATAATGGTTCCCCACTTCTGGCCTCTAATTGTAGGTTGTGAACCTCAGAGCTAAAGTGCTGCTCTAGTCAATAAGTGGCCATTTTAATCTGCAAACGCCAGAGAACAGGAGTGGAGAGGTCAATTTAATTGCATTACCTTTCCACTGTGTCACATGTTTTGTATCCTGGATACAGAGGAGGCTTACCAAGTGATGCATTGTTTTGGTTTTACACAAAGTTGTACTTCTGCATAAATGCATCATACATATTCATCACAAGAACTGCCTACCCCTGGCTTTCTATATATTTTTTTCATTTTAGTATTTTTAGGGGGTTGCACAACTTGCAAAAAATTAATCATGAGAAATGTCGTCTGCACAGTTAAATTAAAATACTCCACATCACAGCGGTGGTGGCACAAATAGAATAGAAATATCCTTTATTGTCCCTTAGTGGGAAAATTCAGGTGTACCAAGAGCAAAATGAAGAGGAAATGGAAACATGCAGATTTAAGGTAAATCATTCAAACAGAAAATTAGAAGAGAATGTACAGTAGAGGAAAGTTTACAAGATAATAAAGAACACTGTAAGGATTTTTTTTAAAATACCATATTCAGATTCAAAGAAATATGTTAGAGGAGAATAATTTAGAAAATTTACAAAATGTGATTGTATTTAGAAACTCTGAACATTTAAGCCATGCACAGCTATGTTCCTCCTTCATTCATTGAAACATTCCTACATTTTGAGCAGGAGTAAAAAGTTCAATTATATTCAAAAATAAGCAGAAACAATAAGTGACTTGTACTTTTATTCCAGAAGACTCCAATGTGCTTTACACTACTTTCAGTCAATTACCCATTCAAGCTACTACACTGTAGCCACAGCTGCCCTGACCACCATAAATTCAGGCAACAAAGTTAGTTTTTTATGCTTTTAATACCTTCTGTCAAGAAAGTTAAATAGTATTTTAAGGTTAAGAAATGATTCTCTATAACTTATCAACTAACAGATTGTTATACTATTTGTAAATAATGGTACGAAATTCTGGCAAATGTTGCTTACGTTAGTACTTGGCATTTGTTTGAACTATTCCTGGCAAAGACTGGATGCATTGGTCTGAACACAAAGCTACTGTCAAAGACATAAAGACAGGACAAACGGGAAACAATTTTACAACATGTTCGAAAACAACTTTATTCAACGTGAAAGACAAATTTCCTCCTTGCAGCTTGATTTATTCTCTGACTGGAAAAAGCCGAGCCTCATGAGAGAAAGAGACCAACATCCATGACCAAAAATAATGTGAAATGGGCTAAGAAAAGCGAGACGAGGGCAATTCAAAGTGTTAAGGCCGATTTTGTTTGCTGGATACACAGAAATTAAATGTATGCATTTCCTCGTTTCTTTTTATCTCATCATGGGAGAAGGGATCCTAATCCTTCTCGTCATACTAACCATCGTAGTCTAATTTCTCATTAGTGCTGGGGAGGTAGCAGATCTAATGTGGGGTTTATCAGAGCTCTTTAACTCTAATTGAGATCTGAGATTAAACCAAAACAATGAAGTTTAATCCTCCCAAAGGAGAACTATAAAATTCAGTGGTCTTCTTAAACTGATTCAGCCAAAAATAAATTATTTTCAACATTGGAGTTGTACATTTTAATCATATAACTTGGTTATTTGTCGGTACCTTAGCACCAATTTTCCGTTTTGTGCTCATTACTGTTTTAATATGCATCAATGTAATCTCCAAGCAAATGCACGTCATTTACAACGCAGCGTGTCAGAGCTTTCAATTATGATAGCAGCAGCTTGTGGAAAGAACAACTAAGGATTTACCTGTGTGTAAGAAAATATAAATCTAAGCTTATATGTAGAAAATCAAAGGGAGAGAAACAACTCCCTTCAGGTAACTGAATCAGAAACCATGGACTGGCAAATGGTAAGTCAGGAAACCAGACAGTATTGATGTAGAACAAAGATAATCACTGATCAGGTGCAGGTGAGGTAATTACAGCAACTTAGGAACAGGTGTGCAGGAGGTTTCAGAGCGCAGAATGAAGAGAAGAAGAAAAATCATATAAATGCAGAACATGTGATTAGTAAGAAAAAACCATTAAATTAAAACACACAGACTATCATGTTGAAAGGACTTAGTATGTGTGTGTGTGAGAGTTAAAGTATGTATTTTATATAGTTGTTCTTAAGGTTAGCAGATATATAGGATATATAGGATAAAAAAATTCTGAATTACATCCACTCCTGATTCGTGTGTGTGTGTGTTGTAGGATTAATGCTGTGAAATTCACAGTGTCCTGCTGCATCAGGATTGGGAACACCACTTTTGAAAATGTTAGAGGAAGACAATATTGGAGAATCATTTTTTCCTACGATGTCTTATCTTTGTAGGTCGTTGAAGGAAAAGAGAGTCAGTATGATAGTAGTACCAGAAAATTTTGCCACACAAAATAGCAAAACTGGATGACGGATTAGATGCTAAGAGACTATTTCACCCTTTTCTAGGAATATGGGCCTGAAATACCTAAAAAGAACAAGCTGAGCTGGATTATTTTACATTGAATTGAGAGAAATCACAGTATGAGATGTTCAAATTGCTTTTTGGGATTTTTTTTTCCTCCCTTTGATGGAACCCAACTTGAAACAGCAATACTTAGAGAAATCAAATCTTTACTAAAATATTGCACAGTGCATACAGCTAATTTAAAATGCAGTTTGTGATTTGTAAAACTGTTCCATCTATTTGTGAAAAAATTGGGATGCTGTAAAATTGTAATATCTTATCTTGTCAAATTATGAGCTCGTGTTTTCTTTCATCCTTAAATATGAGTAAATAAAGTCAATTTGCTGGTATTTGACACTTGAGAAGGTTGTTTTTTCAAAGCAGTAAATGACAAAAAGCAGGACAAGAATGTTCTTTGTGGTTTTGGAAACTAACATGATCTAAGTCAGCTGCCGTGTGTTAAGATCAACTGTAGGTCCACAAAAAAGTCTGTTCATGTACGAAAAGTAAAGGAAAATCATATTTGGCAGAAAACAATCACTCATGGTTCTTAAATGAAAGATTATTTTGAGTACTACAAACTCCCACAATGCAAAACTAAAGGACTTTTGATGAATATAAATGAGCAGACGGCACGATAAGGTTAACTGTTTTTTAAGAAAGTGGGGACAATTAGATCTTGCACATTTCCTCAGTGGATTTTAAAGCTAAAAGCAGAAACAGACCAAGTTGTTCTTTATCTTTTGATGAATCTTCTTCGTGTCTCTCATCGTCATAGTTCATTGATAAGTACACCAGGGCTGCTCGTAGCTGTGCTGGCTGTGGAGAGCAAACCGTCTGTTCGACTCCCCTCGTCCTACTTGGCTCATTTTTTAGTCATTAACTCACGTAAACATCCCATCTGCTCCTCTTCTACACTTTCCTTGTTCACGCAATCCTTGCTGTGTATCGACAGAGTGTGTGGGGAGTTTCCTGCATTTTAGTAAAAAATGGCTGAGTGCAACTCAAGGAGAAATCACTGAGTGGTATTCCTGTTTTCTCTGACAAAAACAACAAAATAGACATTCTGTTTTAAGCTTTAGTTGTTTTAAATATGCAAAAATTTGCACATTGAAATTAAATGTTTTTTTTTTTAAAAGACAAGCCGATGGAGATGGGTTTTTTTCACCCTTTTTTTTTTACACAACTCTGAATAGTATGAGTAGTTCAAAACGAATATTCTGCAAAGCGGTCTTTTTATGTTTATTTGCCTCCAGATATCACTTTACAGAGCAGATGCTACTACACCAGCTGGGACAACCATCTACATTTAATTAAACCAAAACATTTTTTACACATTGGCTGAATTGTGTTACTCCCTTCCAGGATGTTTTCTGTGAGAAGCTATGTTTTTCTCTGCGGCTTAACAGGTGTTTCAGAGGCTCTTCACAGGAATGTACAGCTGTGGGCTACGCTGTGTATAGATTTAACATTTCAGGCACATACTCTATTTTTAATTTACAAACAGACTTATTCTGATGTGCTAGAAGTCCAGAAGGAATTTAAGTTTCAGCAAGCAAACAATATTTTGCTCATTAAAGCTGGATAAAACAAAAATGTTTTTCTCTCGCAACACAAAAGCTTCATTACAGATGGAGGAAGGAAGAAGTCTTCTTCAATCTCTAAGTGAAATCGGCTGGCAAAAAGATTTTCTGGTTCTTTCGCAAGAAGAGCTACAGATGCACTGATTTCTGATCTCCAGTGTTTGTGAAGCTTTGACCTGCTCATATTGTCAATATTGTATCTTTGAGATATTTAATCTATCATATGGATGGAAAAAAACTTGAGTGAAGTAGGGTTGGAATTTATCATATATCTTCAAAATAAAAGCACTATTAAAATCAAGCTTATTTCAGCTGTTTTAAATCAAGAGTCTCTAAAAGTTGTTTTTATCTGTAATGTGATATTTTACTATTTTTCTATTGTGATCAAATCTATTCAAATGACTGTTTTCTCTAAATAAGAGAGGCACGAATTTCAAACCTGCAGGCTATTATTCAAGCAGTCGGGGAAGCAGCACAGAAAAACATATTCTGTCCAAAAATGACAAATGTTATGTGTGAAATTCAATTAAACTCTAAAAAAGAACAAGTGCTTTGCTCGTTTAGCCCATTTGTGTTACTGATGATCTCTAAAGATCTTTGCAATATAATTGCAATATAATCCTGTCCGAGGCGATATTTCATGAAAATATGATGACGTTGGGTTTATAATCAGTGGAAAAGCATTTAGAATATTTAGAGTTAAGAGGAAAAGCCTCCTCCAGGACAACGTTTCTCTGACGGGAGCATCAGGCTCAGGGGTTCTCAGCTCAATGGGACGATAAACCCATTTCAGATGTGAAACGTGATCTTTTGCTGGCTAGAGGCAAGGACAGCCTGCCTGTTGAGATTATCTGTCTCTCGTTCCAAGGCAAACCACTGCTTCACTCTTTAATTTTGACAATATACAGGATCTGTGATGTCCTTATGTTTACACTTATATCGTTTTCACTGCTGTCCAGGGGAAAAAAGACACGTGAAGAAACACAACATTAGAGTAAACAGTCTTCACTCTCTTCAAATTAAGAATCCGTAACAGTCGATAACCAAAACTTCAACTTTATTTATTTAACGTTAAAGCAGAAAACTGAAGGGTTAAGGTCAAAACTTTGATATTTGGAACCATATTTTAAAAAAAGGGAAAATGATGCTGCTGCCCCATCTTTTAAATAATTTTGAAGAAACACTCAAGCTCTGTAATGGTCACATTTTCTTCATTTATGTCACCTTTAGACACTGTATTTATGCGTTATGTAAAAATACACTATTGGTACAACCATATTTTCATGCCTAAAAGCCACTTTATTTAATGTTGAGTGAGAAAAAAGTGACTATATCAGAAAATTACAGATAATTTAACGTGGTAACACTTTTCTGCTCTATAATAATTCAAAAATATTCTTAAAGTGCTTAAATTTTTTTGATTGAAGCTTAGATTCTCTTCCAACAAATCAACCGAGTGGCCGAAAAAACTAAGGAAGCCAGAGAGATTCAGCTTTTCCCTTTCAGCTGGCACTGAATTTAAACCGACATGAAGTGCAAGGTGCAACACTGTCTCTTTGTACACACACACACAGATTGATGCATGCAGTCTGCATTCGCAACCCTCTCAGACTGCATACTTTAACTTTGATGCGACCTGTAATATTCATTGCATTCTTTGTCCCCGTTTCCTCCTGTTGACAGGCAACCAACACTTCTATGTCCTTCCAGTCTGCGAGCTCTGTTTTGTGCATTCAGAAATGGCAGAGAGCTTCTTATTTTGGATCTCTTCTTCCGCCTCCAGTTGCTCACATTGTCTCCGTTTCCCAGCCTGTGCCACATTTCTCCATCTCCAAGCCCCATTCTAACTGCTGCCTGCAGCTAAACATGCCAAACTCTCAGCTTCGTCTTCACATACATCTCGGCACGGTTCTTTCTCAACCTTTTCCCATTCCCCACCTCTGTCTGATTCTGCCTCTTTTACGCCTGCCCTCGTTCCTTAATCTTTCCCCTTTTCCTGCTTTCCTCAATGAGGCTCTCTCCCCCCCTCATGTAGCGAGCAGGAAGGCCAGCAGGAGAGCATATAATTTCTCAGAGGAGGTGCTGTCAGTTGACTGCCTCTCCAGGCTGAGAGCTGCTCCCCTCGCCCCTGGGTTCACAGAGTCACGGCTCTGTTCCGCTCCGGGATTATGCAGATCTTAATTCCCTTCCGTTCACACCTGAGGGTGGCAGGGCATGAAATAAGGAAAGTGTTCAGTGTGAACAAAAAAGTTTTTTGGCACTGAGTGGGGAAAAGAAAGAAGCTAAGGAAGTTTGGAAAGCAGGGAAGGAGAATAGGCTACGACAAGTGAAAATTAATGATGAACAGAAAATCAAGATATATTTCTGCTTCTGGAACCAGAAATACTGAACGCACCTTGACTGATGCATTCTCTTATTGCCTCCAGAAGCAAAGCCACACTGATCCCAACCTGTAAGCAATGTTTGCAGCTGTGTAACAAAATTGAATTCCAACACAACAGGTTGATAAATGCACTAGTTGCACACATAAAGAGAAAAACCTAAACCGCCAAAGTTCAACTCTTATCTGCAGGCTTTTCTGACAAAAAGAAGTACTGCTAATCATATTAGATTGTCCAAAAGAAAGTAAAGCACTTTGCTGCAATGAGACAGTCACCTAACAAAAAAAACCCTTTTCAACTAGTTTAGCTAGAAGGAGGTATTGATCTTAAGCCATTCCTGAAGCCCTGTCTCTTGCTGTTGCCTTATAAATCTCTTCACAATCTACAGTCATCATTAATGTTTGTCCACCTTTTAAACCATACACTTTTTTCTTCAACTAAGCCTTCCATTAGTATACTTAGATGCAGCTCTTTTTGTGCTAAAACCTCCTAGTGGACTGTATTATTACAGATCCACAATAAAAACAAAATCACAAAAGCCCCATCATTGGTTTGTTTGCAAATGGATTTTAGAAAATGTATCCACAGATCCTGCGTAGAAGAGTGCAGTGCAACATCCTCACCATATTATTTGCATAATATTCTGCTGATCAATGTCTTATTTAGTTTATTTAGTGCTTTTCCAATGTGTACATGAGTTGCTGTCTTTTGTACATCACTGACCCGATCATGAACTATAGTGTTTGTGAAAATATTACCAATGTACAGACAAAAAAAATTCAATCTTCGGACCTGGCAAAATATATCAACCTTAAAGACAACATTTGAAAACCATTAACTGCAAATTGTTGACAAGTTGCACAGACATTTTTATCAATGTTACATAAGAGATCATCAGTGATTGGCTGGCTGCCGTAGCTCATTCTTTCAAGAATTTTGATTGGTTTATGAAGGTGGAGCATGAACAATGTTATCTAATTCAAACTAGAGGTAAAGATAATTTCTTTCAGAAAATTTTAGATTTTTTCCCATTTCTTTGAAGATTTCCAATGTTTCATGGTCATTCCTAATAAATACAGGACAATCCCAAATAATTTTCTGATAAATTCTGTTGGTTTATTGTATTTTTGTGAGCAGTGGCTATCCAAACCTTATGGCAGAAAATGTTTTGCAATTTCCAAAAACTTGCAGTCTTTTTTGTAACTATTGCAACAAAGATCTGAAAAGATCCAAAGATACACCAAGAGACTGTAAAGCTTTACTCAAAAGAAACTCTGAAATCAGATGTGCAGTACACCCCCAGCTTTCCACAGCTGGTCTCAAAGTCCCATTCATCAAAGGTCTAACAATCCTCATCATCAGAATCATTACGATCAGACATGTCACTGCCCTCTTCAGAAGCTGCAACTATAACCGCAGCTGTAGTTTATTGGATCTATAAAATTCTCCCATCTACCATGCTTAAAGCACCATGAACAGAAGTTACTGTAATACCCACTAAAAAGATTCAAATCTGAGGCACGAGAGAAAATTCTGCTCTGTGATTCAGATTTACTAATAGGTTTTTGTGAACACTGGTACATCCAACTTCTATGCACCACAAATCTGGAACAAACTTCCAGAAAACTGCAAAACAGCTGAAACACTGAGTTCCTTTAAATGAAGGCTAAAACCCCACTTGTTTTTTAGCTGCTTTTTAGCCATAATCACTAGAATATCTATCAATATATTTGGTGTGTATTGATGATTTTTATGATGACATTGACAAAATGTAATGTAGGTTTCTCAATTGCTGATTGTAAGATGTTTTATGACTTATTTTTATGTTTTTATGCTGTTAAGCACTTTGAACTACCTTGATCCTGAAATGTGCTATGCAGTTAAACTTGATTGATTGACAAATGTTATTGGCATCAATTTTCAAACTGAATTACTTAAATAAGTTGTCTTTTTGTTTACATTATTGAGACACAATTATCGAGACAAGTTAAATTTAAAGTTGGGTTTAAAGTTTATTAATCTTCAGATCTTGTACCCCAGTATGACTTTCTGTCTTTATGTATCCCAATATTTTGACTCTGTGCATGTTTTAGTAATTGGATGTTCTCATGAGAAACAAGAAAATAAGTGGTATTGTGATTTCTTTTTTTAAAAAGTGAAAATATTAAATTGAAATACAAGACATCTTTACTTTTTTAAAAAAGTCAAAGGCATGTAAGAATAAAAGAAACATGAAAAGACTGAACTTCTTTTCATGTTTCAAATCGATAAAGTATAAGACAGGCATAGAAAAAAAAAAAAAAATATATATATATATATATATATATATATATATATTTCTAAGCAGCTGATTCTGTAACCATTATACATTGAGACTGTAGGAGGCAGTGTTTCTTCTGTGCACCCTAAAGGTGTCAATTTTTTTTTTTTTTTTTTTGCCACATAAAAGTGCATATAGGCAAAATGATCCACCCATTGTTTATACCACCTTATTCTCACCCCAAGTCCATCACATGGAACACAATCATACACTCCTAATGGTAATATTGGACAGAATTACTGTAACATTATGGACTGTGGGAGGAAGCCAGAGTACCCGCAGAGAGCCCACGCATGCACAGGGAGACAATCTATTGCAGAAAGATCAGGCTCGGATTCAAACCCAGGACTTTCTTGCTGCAAAGCAACAACAGCACAGAACAGCCCTGAATATCAGCATAATAAAAGCTACATAAAAAAAATAAATATTTTTGAAGAGTTAGATTAAAAAAAATCTGTTCTACCGCCATCTATATATGGGCAGTGACGTCACCCGTTATTGAAGCATACACTTTGCCAGTAGACTTATGTTATTTATATATATATATATATATATATATATATATATTAAAATCTAATTACATTTAAGTTTGTGTTTTTCCGTTTTTTACAGTACACACACAAAAGAAAAATAATATTTGCATTTTTAAACAAAAACTGCACTTTTTTTTATTTTATTCTTTCGGAAGAGAAAATCTAATTACCAAGAGAAGGAGGGAAGTAATTGTTTTGCCAGTGAACATATTGCTCAACCATAAGAAGTAATATTATATCTAAGTTTCTTTACTCTTCCAATAGGTGTATTTTTGGAGTTGTGTTATTTCTGTGTGCGTAAAAACCTGGAAGAAAGAAAATGCGCTCAACATGGTTCCAGGTTATCAAAATGATAAACATAAATTCAATTTTTCTTCTTGGTATGTTATTGAATCCACATATGATCTCTGAGAGAAATTAAATGGACTGTTTATAAGTAATACAATTTTTAATAGCGCACAGTTAATGTCCAATTTCGAAAAAGTTTGTGCCAATCAAATTCCCCCCCACAAAAGGAAGAAAACTGGCATCGCTTAAAAACGCTGAATCTTCTTACCTGATGAAGCCTCCTTGGAAGACGCAAAAAGACAAGACATACAAAATCCGAATGACTTGTGGGAGCATCCTCTAGCTCAGAATCTCTCCTTGTCCCCGCTGAATAACTTGGAAAAATAAGAAATTAAAAAAATAACAATAAAACAAAAATCAGCAAATCCACAGAACCACCTGTGAGACTCGTCTAAAGGAAGAAGGCATCGTCTCTCAGCTGGATCCAGACTCGTCTTTGGGGAAACTTCTCCCCCTTCCACCCAAACCAGGGGGGTCTTCCACGCATCCACGCAGCGGCTGAACGGGAGCTGGTCAGTCTGTTAGAGTGTTGCTGCTGATGTTAAAGGGGAGTGTCGGCTCGCCACTGTCTGCATGAATGTGTTTTAACATTGCTTGGTTTCCCTTGTCTCCGTATTTCCCTCCCTCGCTCCAAAAAAATTAAAAGTGGAGAAGATTTAAAGGAACAGACCCGTATTTCTCCTCCCGCCCCCCTGTTTTTATTAAGCCTGATCCGTTTTTTAATTACGGTTAATACTAAGGAATGGTTAGGGTGAGATTATTTGCTGTTATTCATCTAAGAAAAAAAAAAAAAAATTGAAGTAGTGGTTGGAGATTATGTTGAACTTTGTGTTTGCGAATCAAGACTTGCTTTAACTGCTTTATGACTTTTAAGGAAATCCTGTTAAAAAAATAATCTACACTCACTGGCCACTTTATTAGGTACAGGCCCATCCATCAGTTCTTTGGTGATTCTGAATAAATAAGTGTGGAGACAATGGATGGATGGGTGGGTGGATGTAATTGGTTTGAGAAGATGGTGGCCCATTTTTGTCTTGGCTAATCTGAATTCATGCAAACATGCAGATGCAAAGGCAGTTCACTGTAACCTTTTAAAATAATCACTAAATGAGTCATCAGTAAAAGATTTACTGATTCTTTTTTGTGTCAAATTTTGTTTCAGAACTCAGGTGAAATGTAAAAGCAACCTTAAAATTGCATCCATCACTGCAAAAGCTGCTGTTGAAATCACTTCATTTTTGTCAGGGCTTTCTGACCTGTCATTCTGGTAAGATTAGAGTTAAAATTATGTATGTGAAGCATTTTCCAGCCTGATGACCGACCCAGACAGAGGACATTTGTACCAACAAATGTCAGGTTTACAGTGGACATTGTTGTGTTTCTTATATGCACCGAATATTGCAAACATACACTTAAACTGCAGGAATGGTAGAAACAGTCAGGCATCAAATTTAAAAAGATACAATACAAAGTATTATCGAAGTCCAAAATCTTAATAAAAATGCTGCAATTTTCAAAGTTCATTGAAAGCAACAAAAAGCCACTTAGTAAATTAACAAATAGACTTCTATGACCTCAGTTAGATTTTCAAAAACCAATCAACTATGCTCTGACCTTCCACAGTTCACAGCTTCACTTTGGAGATTTTATTTGTAATAAAATGTTTTAAAATCTTAATAAAACATCTTAATAAAAGTTCAGAAGTTGAAAATTCTTCACCCAACACTATTGTTACTACTTGGCCATGAATGAGGGAGCTGTTTTAAAAGTTTTTAACGTAATTTCTCCTTAGATATAATTTTCCTAGCTACTTTTTTTTCTTCAAATTTCTGTGGCGTGAGCTTCTTTTAAGTGATACCAGAAATAGGAAAATGAACTGTGTGAGCAATATGGGACAAGAAGCAAGATTTTAGTCTAGAGCACGTCAGTCAAACTCAAGGCCAACAGGCCAAATCCAGCCGCCATAAGTTTTCATCTGACCCTTTATACTCATCATGCTTAGATGTGATTTTATCAATCAAATCATAGGGCCAAATTGCATCAATGTGAAAAGAATTTCAATATTATGTAATTTCAAGAAGTACTCATTGAAAGGAGAGATATTTATTAACTTTAACAGTTTGTTAATGAGTGGTTTTATCAATACATCCTGCCATAACCAGTTCTTTAAGGAAATCCATTATGTTGATGTGACACAAAATTTAATGCAAAACAAAAACAAAAAATGAGAGTTTTATCTACTGTTCTTTTTTTCAACAGAGGGAAGTTAAGCTCCAAATATGAAATATGGTATCTGGAGCAAGAAAGTATGTTGCTTACAGCAGGCCGCTGTCACCCACAAGGTTTCCAGGAAGGACAGCAGCGCTGACAATGTGGAAATGACTATTAAACCCCATTCAAACTTGTCTTCCTTTTTATTGCTCTGAGGGTGCCCAAGCGTTTCTGCTTCATGTCTCCAGTCACCATTCTGCAGAGTTGCAAGTACAATCCTATTTTATCATGTAATATTTAGGTTTCAGCTTGCACATGTATGAACTGCATGTCCTCATACCATCTGTTTAAAGAAACTACTTTTAGTGACAACCAGAAAATAATGTAAACGGAGCTTTGATTTTATTTATGTTGCACTTTATCACATAAATCAATGATCTGATTTGTCTTTTGTCACCACTATGTATGGAGGCAAAGAGGGATGGAGGGTCTAGTTCTTACCTTTGAAGACAAATAAGACAATTTATCAATTTAACTCTATTAAAAGTACACTGCAGTAGATGCTTTTCAGCATTGAGTTTGTACTTACAATGTGAAGGTAGGTTAATGTTTTTCTCACCCCACGGCCACAAAACGTTTTCCGTTATTTTCTCAAGCAAGGAGCACCCAAGTCGCTTCAGGTCACTGTGATTACTAGAAGAACTAGTTTCACAGTTTTCAACTTGTAAAATGGAAAAAAATTTCTTGTTAACAGTGAGACATTCTGCCAGTAGAACCAGTAATTCTTTTTAAAATCAATATTGAGGAATTATTGACTGAAAACAAGCTCCTATATATTGCTGAAAGTTTAATTGTCAGCTTATTTCAAGATGCCGCAGAAACTAGACAAAAAAAAAATACTTGATAAGATTTTGTGTTTTTGCAGCGTAAAAGCTGTACTTCTAGCATTGTGCTTCGCTAAAACTTAGAAGAATGTGTGCCACAGTGACAAAAAGAAAATACTTCAGGAGTGAGAGAAGCAGTTACCAAAAGAGGCCAAAAAACATTTATTTTTTTAATTGATACTGAAAGTGAACAGGCATTGCCAGGAAAAAGATAATTCTTCAACCTTTATTTAACCTTGAAATCAAAGATGTCTTTTACCAGAAATCCATTAGACCAATGAGACCGAAGTGAAGCTTATCGGCACCTTTTACCAACAGTAACACGACGGAGGTAATTTGTTTTTCAAACACAGCACCAGAAAACATTGCAGTAACAGATTCACCCAGCAACTCCTCTGTATTCCAAAGTGTGGCTCAAACTGAGTCATCGACAGGACAGTGGATGCCAAACACAGCAACAAATATGCCACAGGATGGCTGAAAAAGAAAATAATCAAGGTTTCAGTGGCGGATAGGACAATGATGAAACCCAGAGAAAGTTGAGTGTAAATGAGAAACAGAACTTTGAAAGACTGCGGGCCAAAGCCTGACTCAGCTGTGACAAAAGCACTTATATGTCTGCTTGAAGAATTGCAAACAGTACGATCCATTATTCATTAATGGCTGCATACCATTTGTGACTTAAATGGCATTTGACACAACTCTAATATGCCAAGGTGACAAGGAGAGAAAAAACTATTCCAAAATTAATATTCTATGAATCCTTTTTTTATATCAAGCTGCCAATATTTCCAGCCATTGTTTGCGAACAAGCTCAACAATGTAGGCTGTATCTCCAAGGGTTTTTATACCCTTAGCCCCTGAAAAATGGCTGCTTAGCCCAGCACAAAATCTCTAATTCTCTCCCTTAGGGACAGACCTGTGGTTAGAGTACACAGTTTCTGGCCCTAACCTCGTCTTTATCCCCAGCTGCACAGTAAAGACACATCCTGCACAGCTGTTGGTTTAGAGGGAATAAAAAAAGCTATGTGCAGTGGTCCATGCTGTTAACAGCCTAAAGAGATGATTATACTAAAAATGTTCTGAGCAACTTACATAGAGGCGAGAGTTAAGGTGCTGCTGTCTGAATTTTAAATCTTTTCCTCTTTGTTCGCAACAGTCACGTCCTGTTTATTTATGAAATTCAGATTACAGCCGTTTGTGTAAAGATGAATTATTTTTGTTTTTAGATTCACAAGGTCAAGGTTTCTGTCTTCTGGTTAAAGGGGTTCATGTGAAGTAGAGAACAATACTCTGTTCTGAACTGAACTGAACTGAACATGTTCAGTTGACACACACAATGGGCTTGAATGTCACTTAAATTTTGGGCAGAATTAAATTAAATATATATTTTAGTAATAAGTATGTATGCAAATTACTAACAAACATTTGGTTAAAGATACTTTACCAAGTTGTTGTGCAACTTAATGCCATTTGTGGGATCAACAAACTTTTGGCATAATAGTGGCCAATATTTAATGTGTTAAAAAGAAAAAAACTGTCTCTCTGTTTTAAATACAAATGTATGCAAAGCTTTTTCAACATTCTGCCAGTATCAAAAAAACAAAATTTTGAAATTGTATTGTTTCCATTAAATAAGAAATGCAATTAAAATCACATGTTAGAAAGTCTATTTGTGGAATAAGTCATTACAACTCATAGCAGCTATGGATGTAAACACTCATATGTAAGTGTTTTCATTTTGAAATTTGAAGATGTTTCCGTCAGCACTTAACTCTCAAATAAAAATAGTTAAAATGTATTTTTTCAAGCCCCTGATTTATAAAGCATTCATGTAAATGCATTTAAGCATCTTAGGAATTGTAAATAACTTGTGATATTATCAGAAGGATGTTTTTATTCAGCGTTGACACAGGAACATCATTGTATGAAGGATAAATGAATAAATTGAGGTATTTTTGATTTGGATTTCTCAGGTTTCAGAATGAACCTCTTCAAGAACTATCCACCATTAAATGAGGAGCGTGCTTGGTCATATCTTACCCCAACTCATACATAAATATCCCCCTAAACCCATTTAAACCTAATCCTTTTGGCCTTCACTGTTTACTTAGGCAGACTTTTTGCTCTAAAAACTTGATCTCAAACTTTGTTTAAGAGCAAAGTGTTATTTGAGTCGTATTTCTTAAATGCAAATGCAGGACAAAAGATATCCTTTTCTGTCTGTATAAATGAAGCATTCATTCAGTTCAAACTACCACCAAGAAACCAGACAGTCAAACCAGAAGAAAGAGAGATGATGTCTATGACAGACAGACACAGCCTCCACAACGTCAATGACAAGGCAATTCTGAGTCAGTGAGAATCAGTCAGGCAAATTATTGGAAGGTTATGATGTCAAACCAAGTTTAACACAATATGGACTCTTCATTTTATTCATATAAGTTGTAGTCAAAGGTTCTTTTATGAATCCCAATCACATATTTCTCTTCAGCCGTGTGTTTAAACATGGTCTACCTTAACAGAGAGTTTAAATTTGAATAATATGCCATTTGATGTCTCATATAAGAAGATTAAAGTTGACCTATTATGCTTCCTTCCTTTAAAAGGTTAGGATAGGTCTCTGGGCTTTACAAAACATGTTCTTCCCATTTTTTTTTTTTTTGCAGAAAATCATTCTTATATAATGAGATTTCAGTCTGGTCAGTTCTGCAATTTTGAATAAACTTTTTTAAGGCCTCTTGTCACTTTAAATCCAAATAATTTCCTGAAAACTTTGAAACATATAACAACCATCATCAGTCTTACCTTTTTGCAAGGAACAGAAATGTGCTGCCATGTTTAGATGAGTGTGTTTGCCTGGCATTTCACTATCTGGAAATCTTACAATAATCACAGGACAGAATCTACTTTTGCATTTAAAAAAAAACACAAAAAAAACCTTTAAACTGTTATACTGAATTGATGTGCAGTTAATTATTGGAAACACATAATTTAATACAGAAAATGTATTACTTAATGCCAGAAGAACAGACAGACACAAACCAAAAACAGTCTTTTTGCAGGGATGATTATGAAATTTTGGATTTTCGAGAAGAAGCAACCAAAGATTGAGAGAACATAGACTACGTAGACAGTCAACAACATAAAGTTTATATTTGACACCTAACAAATGGCCCAAATGTCTTGATTTTGGTAAGCCAAGGCACAGAGCTGGATAAAGTCTGGGTGGCATCTGGTATGTGAGGAAAAGGTGAGATTGTGACATGAATCTGATGGATGTCCTGCCAGCTTGATTGAAAAGATTATACATCACCTGTCAATGCTGTTCGTTTTTCAGGCCATGTAAAGCCACTTATTCTAATGCTGCAGCACCTTGATTCAAGCAGACACTGATACTGTAGTTTTACACTCAGTAGTGGAGTAAAGATAAGAGCTTCAGCCCTGAGCAGACTCGCCGCTGTCGATTCAGACACAGCTGTGCTCTTATTTCCAAAATGGAGAGTCTGTCTTAGCCTCAGATAACACAACCACACTTGGGGCAGAGCTGAATTACGCTACTGGACACCATGTACTTTCGCTAAAATGGCAACTTCTGTTCACCTCATCTTGCTTCTTTTTTTTTTTGGAAAGAGTAATGCGACCTGAAAATGGGTCTGGGTTGAGTCTATTCTAAAAAGAATAAATAGTTTCAAAATATCCTTGATTACATGTGTTTCACAACAATATAATTTTGTAATTGCAATTTTTCTTTATACCAAAATGGGCCCTTACTTTTAGTGTTTGATAATTCCACAATATCCAACAAGTCTGTTAGACACAAAATGAAGAACTTTTTTCTAGCGATATATAAAACTAACTCAAACTGATGAGAAACTTTCTCCTTGTGAAATATAAAATGAGAAATTTCCTCGTCATACCTGTTAAAATGAAAAACTTCAGCATAAGCTCAGATTAAAAACTCTAAAAACAACTTATAGGGTGATAAAACTTGAACTGATTTGTTATTTGTTAATAACAGATTCTTTTAAACTTGTTTTTTATTTGTAAATTTGTTTCCAAAGGAAGAAAGGGCTCATCCAGAGTAACATTAATGTTTCCACCAGCCACGATTGACAGCTACTACATTGTTCTTAGGTTTGAAAGCAAACAAATGTTTGTGTTGTAATAATTCAACCTAACTATTACATATCTCAGCAGATATGTGAGCAGACAGCAACGGTGCTTTCCTGCTTTTTCCTTTTCAAACATTGTTGTGAATGTTGGTAAGTTCAGTGACAGAAACGATTGGCTCCATTCAGTCACGATTACTAAAGATAAGCTGATACACATTTATTTGATCAAGTTCAAAGACATTATTTAATCAATAGTAGGGTTATTAAAATATTTAGGTGGATTTTTATGTCAATGAATCATTAAATTTGTTTGTTGATTGTTCCAACCTGGAAAATATTATGAGACGAATTCAAATGATGAGTGTTTGTGGACGGCTGACCAAAGCTGCAGGTTTCCTCGGAATTTGCAGAAGCAATCAAAGTCTTTCAGCTGATACTCACAGTTCTGTTTATTATTGTTATACAAACTCAGAGAGTCATCCTGAATCTCCAGAGATCAATTGTACTGATTTGTTTAGTGACTAGATTAGAATCAGTACGCTTTGAGTTGTGTCACAGCCACATCACGCTGGGTTCTAATTGCTGTATCCTCATGATATAAGCCATGAGGATACAGCATGATAAAGAGTTACATTTATAATGATGAAATGTAACTCTGGCTGTGCTGATTTGAATGTGCAGCTGCACAGCATCTTAAAGTCTCAGGAGCATGCGGCGCCCATAAATAAGGTGCTTCTATATTGTTTTTGTTTCCTCTAACTCACGCAGTGGAAAACTGTTTTTAATTGGCCAAGAATTATGCTTGCATCTCATGTCTGTGTTTAATAAAAGAGATGTTTGAGGAGAGCAGCCTTTCTGTGACTCATTGCAGATTGAGAGGAATTTGAAGGAGCGTTCAACCGCTGTCCTATTTTCCACGTAGCGCCTGGGACATGCAGTGGTAGAAACGGTGAGAGATGCCCGTGGCCTCTTTTATGTTGCTGTTGTGAGTTTTGTGGTGGGAATGAAAGGAATACTGAGCAATGTGGTAAAGCATAAAATTTTAATTAGCCAACAGAAACAGCAGGGGATCTTGTGGACTTTACATTCATTTTCTGCAAACATCTTGAAGATTTGTGTTTTAAAACTGCTTACTTGATTTGTGTGTAATTAATGGTGGATTTAGTCTCTGAGGTATAATTACGACATTGGTCTCACAGAAGCTTTCCCGCTACTTTGTAAAATCTCTCTTCAAAAACAAGTTTTAGACACAAGAATGTTGTAACTGTAGAGCAAGTTGTTCATATTTTTTATAAATATATATATATACCTTTAACAATCCATTCAGTATTTGTCATCAAATATTTAGAGGGAATTTTTGTACATTTTTAAGCCTTAATTTTATTTACAATCATTGAAATAATAGTTTTAGTGAATGTAAACTGTTAGTTTATCCTTAATCCAACACAAAACTACAGATAATACACAAATTTGAGTTTACAAACTACAACACAAAAAGTAGAGAACTGAATATTTAAATATTGTAATCTAACTAAATAAAGATTCAAAATTTATCAAGTGGTTAATTAGTCTCTTAAGAGTCTAAGAAAACAGTCTGCAGCCAAGCTTCGACTAAGAATGTCTACTCTAATTCCAGGAGGGATTAGAAGGACAAATTCAAAGAGTTTCAGTATCAGAACCGCCACTAAAGAAGGAATGAGTGATTTAGCAGACTCAAATCAGGCTGCTATCTTTCTCAGAGAATTAACTTGGACTTCAGCTGTAAGGTAAGACTGGCAGCTGCCAATTCTGACTCAAGTCATTGGAGGCAGTTCTTCAGTTTGGATTAAGAACCAGTTTGAATATGAAGGAAAACGCTACTTAAAGGATGAGTTGATAATGAGAAATTAAAAATAACCTCACTGGAACTTTACACTACAAATAAACAAAGTCAGAAGCTTCTCCCACATACATTTCCCTTAAAGTCTGCATTGTACACTTCAGACCAAAGCCTTAACATCCACTCCAAACTGTGTGCCACTACAGTAGGGTGCTATATTTAAAAAAAATACTTTTATGTGCAATAATACACCGCTCTTTAATTATTAAGGCCTGTGAGATGCATCCCATAGATACAGAAACCACATGGATACATGAAGCTTCTGCTGCAGCAGCATGTTTTCTCCATTCAACCTTCAAATCAGTGAATCATCATCATAAATGCTAGAAAATATTTCACCTTTACCAGTTAAAACCTTTTATAAAAGACTTCACATTCAACCCCTCTCATTCTACCAAGGACACAGGTTCACATTTAGGGTTTATAACTTTAAGCAACATTTAAAGTTATGACTAATTATGTAATTTTTAACAATAATAAAGTCATTGATATTTGAAGGACTTTAACATTATGTTGACAAGTTTTCTTTTGAGCACGAACTTGTTGAGATCATAAATCATTTTGGAGATTTTGGGAGGCCACCTGCAGAGTACACGTATTTCGCTTGGCGAAGAGGGGCATTGTGTTTGCGTGTGTGTGTGTGTGTGTGTGTGTGTGCGCGTGCGTGTGTGTGTGTGTGTGTCTGTATTAATAAACGGAATAATCTGGCTTGGTCTGATTGAGAGGCAGTCTCGGATGGGAAGTGGGCTGTGGTGTTTGGAGATGAATAATGGTTCTCTTTGGCCATGCAAACTTGCACCGATGCTGCAGTAAGCACTACCAGACCGAATGCACCTGAAATTGGTTTAGCTCCATCCTCTCTCTTCAGACTGATGAGCAAAGTAAATGTATTAAATCTGGCTCATTGCTTTCTTTTCCAGGCACCAGAGCACAATGAAACAACAGGGATGTTTGAAATTAGCATGTCTATTTCTTTGCGAATTATTAATTTTAATTAATTAATTTTGAATGCATGGTTTCTAAAAACAATTTCATAATTGATCACTGATTTTTTTGTAATACATATTAGAATGAAACCCATTCAGGTTGAAAATAGAATAAGTCAGGATGCAGTTGACTGAAGGCTTGTGGGCAAGTAACTGTTATTCAGGAACAGATGATTTATCTTTCCCTAAATTCTTACTGGTGCAGCTCCAGCTCTGGAGAGAAAAATAAGAGATCGCAGCCCTTTTCTCAGAAATCAGGTGCTCTATGGGTATGACAGCCATTTTATTCGAGTTTCTGTCAAATTGCAACACAACTCAGTGATCATCTGAACCCAACTTTATTTACTGAGGAAAAGCAATAAAACACAAGTTTTGTTCCAGGTCCAGCTTGATGGCAATGCAGGGCTGGAAAGGAATAGGAAACAAGATTATTTCTACTCAAGAGTTGAAAGCTTTTGCACAAGAATAAGAAGGGTTTAAAAGAGAACTCAAAAGTACTTTCAAGCTAACTTCAGATAAAAAGAAATCACAAAATATGCTTATTGTACATTTTTTAAAAGAAAAATTCTTAATACTGAATGATGCGACCACAAACCGACTGTGGTGACAGATTCTTTTACAATTGCATATTTATCATTTTCCTACATGGTTTATGTGCAGAATTATTATGCATGTCTCATGTCAATGACGTAAAAGTCAGATGAAATGTGACATGATTGTTCAAACTGCACACACTTTGAAAAAAAACACACAAAAATATCCTGCTTCTTTCTGCTGTGACAATGTTTCTTCATTCTGGGAATTGTATTTTCCCTGCAGCAGGACAATGCTTGCAGTCAAGATATGGCCAAAACATCATTAAGCCCAATACTCAGTTATGGGCAGGCCGATCATCAGATTTGATCCTACTGAAAGCATCTGGAGTGTGAGAAGATGGAAGAGTTGTTGCCGTCAAACATAGCAAAAGCTCCAAGTTTCTTTACTGAGGGAGAGCATGCCTAGATGCATAAGCTGTCATGACAAGTTTAGGGTTACTCCAAAGAAAGCAAAAAAGTTCCTTCTAGAGCTGCAGGACGTTTGCAGACAGTGTAGAACCTTCAGGGTTCAACAAGAGATTTGTCAGACATACATTCTGATGCAATCAGGAGCAAGTTCATCTTATCTTTTTTATTTATTTTCTGTTTTATGCAGTGGAAAAGTTTGACATTGTTGTCTCACATGCATACTGTAGAGATTTAGTTTTCTAAAATATTTTCCAGTCATTGTGGTGTCTGTCTACACCTACTTCTTTGCTGCTAAGTAGTCTCGTAAACGAGGACACTACTTCCAGTTGTGTTCATAGATGGAGAGGAAACAGAGGATAGTGAATCAGAAGAGAGTGATTTGTGATGCAGCTCCAAGAATCTGCTTACGCTTGGTGTTATGGGAGCCACCAGACCCTCATTGAAGGTTGCTGAAATACAGAAAGTATGATTTATATGTATGTGTTCGCTAAGATGATTAATCATGTTTCACTTGGCTGTCTGTGGGGTTAGTCCGACATGCTCTTGTGCAAACATAGGAAGTTTTGATAATTTCTTCATCCCAAACTTCAAATATCTGCAGATCTAACTGCTCTGTCAACACACCAGATGCACTTTCTTGTTACGGTGTTTACTTTTCTTACTGCGATAAAGTTTGAAGTTAAACAATACACAATCCCAAATTGGATCTTTCTTCAAAGATAAGAAATCTGAGTAAAAAGCGAAAACAAAACCTTGGTTTATTGTCTTGGACTTTGGACAAGATAAGGTTTTTTTTTTAGTACGTGAGCAATACCAGGCACTTCACAGTGATATATTGCCTCCATGTTTAGCACATAGAGAGGTCTAAAGTAGCTAATTCTTTTGTATGATTCATACTTGGATGATTCAAGTTTTGTTGTGTCTATAATTTATTATTCTTCTGAGAAAATTATAGTTTGGCAAGTAGATTCACAGTTTTGTTGAATCATAAAGAGAATAGTGAAAACCTTTCTAAATTACAGTTTTTAAAGAAGTGACCTGTATCTTTTTACTGCATTGTTGACTTGAATTTGTTATTCTCCATTTTTGCATCTGCTGACATGGAATCGAACAAAACTATTATGAGTGTGAGGATTTAGTTTTTCTGTGTTGTTTGTTGGCTCATTTAGGCATGTGTCTATGTGTCTTGAACTTGATTGTTTCCAGCTGCCCCTCATTTGCCCTGATTACCCTCTGTGTATTTTACCTCACCTGTGGCACCTGCTTGCTGTCCGATCCTAGTCGTTTGTCGTATGTCTTGTATTCCCAGTGCTACATGTGTCAGTGTTTCCTTTATTTGCCATTAAACCAACATTTTGACTACTACCTGGGTCTACCTCCTCACCAACAAAACACTCACTCATGACAGTGAGTGTTTCTGTTGTGTACCAGCTTGAACACAACAGAAAAAAAGTTATGCGTTAGAAGTTGTTAAAATTGTAATCTTCGCAAAGTAAATCCTTCCTGTTCACAACACAATGTTTTCTTGCAAACCCAACTTATTAAGATAAATTGAAGATGATCTACTTTCTTGAGCCAGGAACTCAATTCACTCTTAAATCTGTCATAGATTAAAATTGACTCAATTTTATTCAATATGTCATAAATAAGTACATTTTTCCTGATACCTACAATTCCAGCTTTTATTAAAGATTGGGTTTTTCTGTCAAGCTATAGCAGCAATGAAAAGTTTTTAAAACTGATTCTGGAAGATTTAAAGTTTTCTGTAACCAGTTTCAAGGCTGCCAGCAGAAGTTTATTAAAAATCCCTTTCATATCAATAGTTAAGGCATTTATTTCTTCCCTATCGAGAAGCTGAACCCCAGGCTAATTTTCACTAATTTGTCTCTTTTTGTTTCTTTTGAGTTCATTAAGTCTAACTGAGAGCCTGTACAAATGCTCAGAGGTTTTACTGCTCAGCCCTAACGGCATATTTTATTTAGCAAAAAGAAGCTATGGTTAATATTTGTGAGTTTTCTGCCCTTGTACTGCACACTTTGCGATTCTGGTTTATTTTTTTAAGAGTGTGTGATTCTTTGCTCTCTTCTTCAATTTTGTTTCCTCTCTCTAGTTAATATTTAAAACTGGTTCAGATCAGCAACCGGGAGCAAACTGTGAAGTGAAAGAGAGCAAGAGAACGGACGTGAAAACAAAGGTTAGGAGAACCAAGGACGAATTGAATTTAAAGGAAGTGACACATTTGGGTGGTAATATTTGGGTCGATGGCCACATTCTTTTGTTGGCATTGGGCAACAGGAGGCAGATATGACATGTTCTCAAGAGAATGTAAATTGGTTCAATAGGTCACCCAAATGCAGAAACTCAGCACACTGCTGACCAGCTGCTCCCAAACATGCTTTTAGAGTCTTTCCCATACAGCTCTACAACATAATCAAATAGATCTTTAATTTTAATGTAAATGTTCAGTTATTGCCAATGAGTAAAGCTGTGCCAAAACAATAAAATACCTTGTATTTTTTTATTGTCAAATCTGGAAAACAGATCTGTCTATTTGTAGAGACACAGTCTCTACAAATGCATTTATATGAATTGCTGCATTTATTTGTTCAACCTCTAGTTGTTTGATTGTGTAAGTGTTGTGTTTGTCTGTACACCTCAATCATTTGTTTGTTCTTGCCATTTGTTCAATAATAAATAAAGTTAATAAAGGTTCTTTATTACAAAAAAAAGACCACGAGGAGAGGAGACAGAAATGCTGCATAAATTATTTCAAAATAAGAGTATGGATATAACTATAGCTAACCACTTGAAGAAGTATTAACAGTCAATAAACAAAACTTCAACAAAAATGTTGAACTTTATTCAGCTTAAAGTTAGAATTTATCCAGGAAGGAATATTTAGGAGAAATTAAGTCCACTAAATATTTTCAAAGTTAGCAAAACGCTAAATGAAAAATTAAACGCTAAACGGTGGTACATGGTACAGCTTTTTATGGAGATTATATTCCCTGATTGCCACTCTGCTGAACTACTAAAGATTATGAATAATGCTCTGGGGATAATTGGCCTCTACACTCTCCATGTCTTAACTCAGTCAGTCATCTGTAGGCTGGGCTGAAAAACATTTCATGGACACTCGAATGATATGATGTTAAATTTAAGCTGGAAATCTAATGAAAGTTGGAAACTAATTATCCAGCAGGAAATCCACAAAATCCTGGTTCTTAGCTACAGTCAGCAAATTTTATTTGACCTCGACAGCTGGAACAATGATAACCAGTTATTCGTTGAACGATGAACTGATAAACCATCACCTCCATCTTCACACTGCAGCATTTTTGACTGCAGCATCTTGGAATAATGTAGGCAGAAGCTCCTATTTCTTCTCCCACTTGGTGCAGAGGAGCTGCAGGGCTGTGGATGGTAATTGGTTGGATTGGAGGTTCAGTCATCTGGAGGAAGAGGGTTTGCCGGTAGTAATAACTGCATCGCTCCCTTGCAACTCAGCCTGCATACATCACAGAGTCAAATTTAAATAATTCATCAGTATGTTGTGGGTTTATTTTGTCAAAGCATCTGAAGACAGGATGAAGGGAAGGGTTTGAGGGTGAAGGAAAAAAAGAAAGCAATAAACTCTTGGGGAAAGATCAACTAATACTGGTTGTCAGAAACTTGTCCAACATCCATCACGGGTAATTAGGTTTATGACACACAGACGGCACAACATGGTGTTGTGGAAATTAATAGGAAGAGAATCTAAATATAGAGCAATGTTTGAAAATGACTTCTTTTTTTTTTTTCTGGTGAATTTCCAAATCAACACATTCTTATTTTCTTTTCGAACTTCTATGGCTGCTCTACCCTGTTGTGTAAGAAACATTTCAAACATGGAGGATCTTCTTTTTCTTAATGTATTTACCTACAGAAAAGATGCTCAGTCTGAATCCTTTTAATCACTGAGTCTGTACGTGAACATTTAGGTCAGCCCCTCTTTAGTTAGGACGGCTTCAATGCCCTGCAGCCACCATCTCTATTGAAAGACGTACCACCCACTCGAGAGGGCTACAAAAAATGGGAACATTTTGCTTCACTCTTCTTTTTTTTACAGTTTATTTGAATTCAAAAGGATTCTCACTTGTACTTTTGCTTTCTAGCATATTTTTTTCCATTAATGACAATCAAACCCTCCTAGAAGCTATACTTCTATCTTCTTTACGGTGAACTCTGTTCTACTTTAAAATATCTTACTATAAAGCTTCTCGCATCCTGCTTTGTGTTTTTTTTATATGTGACAGCCACCCTCTGGGATTTTTCTCATGCTCTTCATCAAATCTGCAAAACACTTCCTACTTTTGAAGATCCAAGAAGTCCTTGTCTCAGCTGGAGACAGAAATTTATTGAGCTTAAAGTGATTTATTAAAAAAAAAACAACTAATTTTAACTTCATACTCACAAAAGCCCGACATCATCTGGTCGCAAACATGCATGGTGTTCTATCCGGATATGGTTTTCTGCTGCTTCGTGCTTCAATGTCTTGGAGGCCTTCTTTTAACAGAATCCTGCTGAGACAGCCACTGGATCGTATTTTTCAGAGAAGCTGACATTCAGTCATGTCTTGCAGGCTCATGGCTACCTCTCCAGGGAGGCTGAGAGAAACAAAAGCCCAGTGCAGTATGGATCCTGACAAAACAGCCTCCACGGATCGGTTCTGGCCTCCCTGCTGCAATACACTGACATGCCTATGGAGCTGACTGACAGCCTCCTCTTCCTCACCACTAGTAAGGTGAAAGGATCATATTATCATGGAGCACATAATATAATCGATTTACCAATCTATCGTAACATGTCGAAAAAAAAAATCTGGATGTTGTAAAAAATTTTGAAATTTAAAATTTCAAAATTTTTGCTATACATAGTGAATTATTTAAAGGCTTAATTTTAAGTTTTCTGTTGCTGTTGGACTTTTTGCAAATGGCATGTGAGATTTAACATTTTCATAACCATTTTTTATTTTACTATACAAAGAAAATTGGCACAAATTTCCAGAATAACCTGCATCATAATGACTAAAAAGCATCCGGCAACATTCAGATGCAAAGAAATCAATAGTAATAATCAAGAATAATACAAATGTTTTTGCAAATTGTATGAACAATGTCTTACAGTCCTGTCTGAAAGAGAAACAGTCAATATCATTTAGTCTGTAATGCACATAATAAATCTGATCAATAGTCTGACTGAGGTACTTTTACTTTGAATGGAATTGCTTTGCACTGACTCTCTGTTTGACCTGTAATGAATACAAACCCTTAAGTAAAATTAAATAAAACAAACACAAAAGTCAATGAAAGAAAACAAATGAGGCTTTCCTCAACTGTATTAAATCCCTTTATTGGACCTGCATGTTCAATATGTGTGTGAGAGATTGCTGTATGGAGAGGTTTTTAATTGACTTTGACAAACATGTTTGTTGGTTTATTATTTCAAAATTAAAAAATCTAGCTGATTATCAGAGCAGTCAATTTGCATTTATCAATATAGTTTGTTGCATTTGGATTATTCTATTTGTGGCCTGCAGGGAAAACATTTGTATTTCTCTTTTTAATTACTATGCTTTATAAGGTTCCCATAAATGATCTGAAGTTTTGAATTTTTTTTTTACCTAATCACTACACCCTCCAGACCTTCAGGGTGTTGAGAGGAAAAGTTACATAATGAGTTTCATGTTTGCTTGTTGCAATACAATGAAAGCTTGAGACACTAATGGAATGATGGCAAATGACACCAGGGGATTGCAATATTGCTTCTCCCGTGACACCAGTGAGGAATTGCACCAATAAAATATGGTTAATGGGTGCACAGGTTGGAACTGTGTGTGCACACAACACAGCGCTGTGTGTCCATCCATAAAACAGAGAAATTGGTGAAAGGTGTTGGCTCTCACTAGGACGTGACTCCAAGGATGTTTGAACAAGCAGACAACAACGGAGGGAGCAATAACTGCACAAACACAAGTGATTCCCCCAGCGCTCATTTTACTCCTCCTGGTCTCTATGGCAACCACGGGTTTCACAGCAAGCGTAGCACAGACAAAAATACTAAGTGGAAACACAAATGCATTGACTAGAGCTGTTTTTTTTTTATATAAATAAGGAGTATTAGTTGTAATTTTTTTCATGGAAAAAAAAGTACTCAATACAGCAATGTTTTTAAATGTATCTACAATAGAGTAATTTACTTTAAAATTCACACAAATGTTCGTAAGTAATCATGAAACAAAACAGATTATTTTATAAATAAAACATATTAAAGTAAAACACAGGCATCAAAAGAAATTACAGACTCTCATTCAATAGTTGGAAGAAAGAGCATAAGAACAGTGTTTCTTTTCTCATTTATTTATATTTATGTGTGTGTGTGTTGTTGTTTTTTTACACAACTCTAACTTACACAGACTAGTATTGATACACAGACTAGTATCTTCCACTAAAGTCAAATGTATCTTCTCTATTATTTTATCCAAATAAAAACATTCAAGTAATTATATCCTTTAAAAAAATATATAAGCTGTATTAGCAAATATAAAACTAAATTGTTGACTGGGGTATCTTGTGTAAATCAATTCTGAATTTAAATGCAGAAGAATGTGAAGTCCACATCAAATGTTCTGAAGAACTGCAGAGAGAGGTGTGTGGAAAATGAGATTAATGGAAACTAACTACAAGGATGTTCACCAAACCTTTTACCTTGCTGGAAATGAAAATGTGTGAACTCCCACGGAAACCTGCAGTTTGTCACTATATGAGCTACTAATACATTTCAGAGAGGATGTGTGATGAAAGTGGCTTCCGGATGCAAATGTCCACATCTTCATCTCTTTCATCTGGGCTGGTTGGGCTCTAAATATGATATACGTGAATGCATGTGTAGTTTAGTAACCACACTGCTCTAAAGGGACGGGGAATGGGGATAAATCAAAAAGTGTAGATGATAAAGTAGAAAACATTTTTCCTGTGTTTTCATGTTTCATAATACTTGCTAATGTGGGATGGGAAATAAGGAAAGAAACCACCTCACAGTTGTTCACTTCCACCACTAAAATGACTGTAGAGATCCTTTTCCTGTGCAACTTTCTGATAAATAATTGCTCCAACACACAAATTAACCAATTAAATGAATGGTCCATTACCTGGTCTCTGAAGAACTAGAAGCCATGCTGAGGAGTTAATTCAACCATTTGATTCAAGTTTGTTGGAGCAGGAACGCAAATAAACACTGCAGGACATTGAAGACAGCAGCTGGAGACCCTTGCTCTGGATGACAAAGCTTTTATACCAAATACTATTAAAAGCGACACTGGTGACAAAAGAGTTTAAATGTGAAAGCAGTTACATGTGTGCTGCATCCCAATTAACATAAACCTAAAACAAATGACTAACATCACTTTGGCAAAGCAAAGTTTCCCATTTCCTGCCGCCCATTAACTCAGCACTTTGCTCTCACGGACGAGCAGGCAGTGAGCGATCCACTTAATGTCACTTTAATTATTACCTGAAAAAACACATAGATACTCCAGACTGCAAAATGAGGAGCAGCTATAAAGCCTCACAAAATGCTATGAAAAAAAAGACAAAGAGAAAAGGATGTGGACAATCCACTGATGAGATGCGACTCAAACATGAACTAATCAATAAAAATGAACGGCTAAAACACAAAATCCTTAAACTTTAATTACCAGCCACAACTTGTTCATCACAAGGAGTCAAAAGATCTCCTCTTTGTAAGACACATGCACGATTTGCCATTCATTAATGGCAATTATTTGGATCTTTTGGGCCTCCGTGACTCATGCTCTGGCTTTAAATGACTTAACCGCCTCACTGGGCAGTGTGCAGCTGTGAATAAATATCCACTAATTGAGTAACATTGCTAATTTCATCTCATTCTGAATCATAGTGATTCCAAGGAGCTCCCAACAAAGTTCAGCAGCAATACTGGGAACATCGGAAAAGTCAAAGTTGCAGAAAACAGGAAGATTGACAACAAGCCTGCAGTTAAACTGGCTCATAATCTTCTTAGCCTGTATCCAGTCACCATGAAACATAAACTATTGAGATTGAAATGCCCCAGTTCTCCCTAACAGTCATTAAGTGAATAGAAATTTGCATTATCACCAAGTGTGACCTCAAAATTTTTCGCCTCTGTGCCTATCTCCTAAAAGTCTGTTGCTTTTTAATTGTAAAACTGTCTTTAAAGGAAAAAGGAAGTAGCTTGGAAACAGCTTGGTTATGCAAATACTCTCTAAATCTAGACCAGTGGGCCAGTTTCTTAAAACAAACAAAAGAACACAAAGAGAAAGCTTCCTTATATTTTTAGATGAGAGGCTTTTTGTTGTGGAAGGCCCACACATGAGAAAACAAAGGGTTTATACCATGAAAAGGGTTTAATATTATTCAAATAGGAAACATCTTTTTTTTTTCTTTACTGCCCTCCCAGGCATTCGATGCTCATGCCTAAAGCAACAGAGATGTTTTCACTCATAACTCTTTTTTTGTTCATAGCTGAAACTGTTTCAATGTATGAAATATTTCCCTGCTTTTAACCAGAAATCCTCTAACCGGCTGCACTTTTGACGTCTGGTCAACATAATTCAACTAAATGTAAGTACTGCAGGGATGGCCTGCAATTCAGCGGCAGACTGGCAGACACAAAGAGGTCACTCAGGGCCTGACAGTGATAGATGGGGGAGTGTCTGGAGCCGTGGGCTTAGTGTTAAGCATACGGTGCATCTCTCCCACTGCCTTCATCCGGCTGGCCTTTCACAGAAATCAGCTGGGGCTCCATAACTCAAAGGCCTATTGGAAGCAAGGAAGGTGGGATAGATGGCACTGGTCAGCCCCGATAAAGCTTGATGTCCTTGAGTGGGGAATAAAGAGCAAACAGCTTGAGATGATCCCCCCCACAGTCTTTGTCATGGAGACACAGGAGCTGTTGTGCATCCCAGTGGGAGTCGGGGTGTGTTTGTATAGTGTGATGTGCAGCACAGATCTCCACTGGTTAACCAGTTCTGATCCTCACAGCAGCAGATCGGAAATACATCTGATTATGTTGCATGAAGTTGTTTGTGTGTTTAACCCTTTAAGACTCAGAGTCATAATACAACATCTGTATTTTAAACAAAAACAAATGCATAAATATTGACTTTTATTCTGTTTTTTTTGTTTGTTTTTTTTTTTACACAAAATTAGAGCTTGAACCCTTTTATTGAGTCTTGTTGGTACAGGACTCATTTCATCATGTATAATGACCTTCCCATTTGTTTTTTTACATAATTGTTTCAACAAATGAACTTGGAAACTTAAAGTATTTGAAAATTAACACTCATGGAGGTGTACAGTCACCTTCCTTTCATTTTGCCTGATTGGTTTTGTTTTTTATGACGTCACATGCAATAGCTGTGTTTGAAATGTATCTAAAATACATCCAAGCAACTGCAGAACTGATTATTTTTGATGCAACACTTAAAGACATGAAAGGTGATTCCAGAACTGTAGACATGTACTCTTTGAAGGGAAAAAGTTACATTAGTTGTCACACAAATAGTCTAATGTTAAAGACACAAATGGTGGAGTTGTCATCCAAACTGAAACACAACCTACTGTATTTTCTGAGCAAGGAAAAAGTAAGAAACATCTGAGTTCAGCTGAAAAAAATAAACGGACCATCTGAACCTGGAGGTAATCGTCCAAGGAATGTTCATCAAGTCGTTTGCTCCCTTCATCAGCAGATTTACATCCCCTCCTGTTCGCCTCATCTTTCCAACTTTCGCTCTCACTCGATCATTTGATGAATGACCCTGAACAGCTGTCAGCGTAGCAACGTTTAATGAGTTCTGCAATCACAGCGTCATGTCTGCAGTAAACACATGCCTTTATGATCCTCTGTCTTATGAGAAGGAGCAGAATGAAGTCTATCGGAGAATTGCTCAGTCACTGAAAGGAATAAGTGGGGGAGTTGTTGTTTGAATTGAAAGAAATGAGCTTATGTGATTTTCTGATTACTGCATTTTTATGACTTATTTTCTCCTATCTGTGTTCCTGATTCAATAATCAGTAATGGCAATGTAATATAGAAGGTCAAACTAACTTAACATGCAAACAACCATCCATCCTATTAACTTGCTTAACCTTACAGGCTTTATACAGAAAGCATGGCAAGGCTTTCTGCAGAGTGCATAGTACACAGGGGCTGCACTATGCCACTGTGCAGCCCCTTAAAATGCAGCTAATAGTATAATATTTAATGTGATCTGAGAATACATACTTGCACTAAATCTTTTTTAGCAGAAAGCAAAGAAAAAATGTAAGCTTTTGCTTGTCAGAGTAAATATGTATTTGAAAGAAACATTTTTTATATCTATTAATTTATGTATTGTGATAATGTTTCTGGGACTGTTAACAAATCTGAAAAGTTTTGACTCCCAACTCGAAACAAGACTTAAGGACACAGTGAATAAAAAATAAAAAAACTCTGTTTTTTTTGTTCAAATACTGATGATGCTGGAAGCCATCAGTATTTGATGGCTTCCAAATACTGAGGTATGTGCAGGTTTTGCAAATCAACATTCTCGTCTCACTTGATTATTTTTCCAACTTAAGAAGACAACAACTTTGCTCCTTATTCCATCTGTGTTTAATACCAAAAGTGGTAAGATTTTTAAATGCTAAACTTTTTAAAAACATGTTTTGCTTAAAAGCAAAACAAGCTTTAAAAAAAAGCAAATGGCTTGTTTTGCTTTTGCATAGCAGATAAACACACAAATGACAGTTATGTTTCCATGCCAAAGAGAAAAAAATCAATCCAGAACTGAGTGTACAAAAAAAATCATGACAGCACATATATATCACTCTGATGCCTCAAGGCTTCCTGCAAAGCTAACAAAATTATTTATCATTTCAGTACTGTTTTATTACCATCTGGTGTTTATCTTCAGCAGAGTTTTTGTGGTGGTCTCCGACTGTGAAAAATGGCACAGAGCGTTACAGAAACCCCCGTCATGTTGACGACTGGCACCTTTGAGAACGTGCATCATAACTATATTGTGTTTTACATCCTTTATAGACTGAAAAAAGAAACTGTACTTAAAGTAAAATGACAAACTGTTAAGTTAGTGACTCAAATGCTTAGGGAGATCATGTAAATATAATTTAGTTATTGAAGACTTTATCAACTTTTCTCTTGTTTAAACAATTTCTCATTGAAAAGAATAAGACAAACTACCACTCAACATAGTATAATCTGTGTTTTTGTATTAGGCCAAAATAAAGTAAGTCAGACTCCAAAAAGTTTTCTTTCAGTCCAATGCAGTTTATTTTTGTAATGCTAATTCACAGCAATTGCCTTCTTGAGGCACTTTACAGAAAGTAATTTCAATTCACTTATACAATCCAATTCATCCACATTGTCAAACATTGCAAGAAAACCAGCAGATTGCATCAAGTTATTTACCTCTCCTGGATAAGCATGTGGCAACAGTAGACAATCACTTGTGTTGTGTTGCTGACTTTATTGCAACCCTTCATACCCAATATATATGTAGCAACAGTAGAGAGGAAAAAACTCTCTTTCCACAGGGAGAAACCTCCAGCAGAACCAGAACCTGGCTCAGGCCATGACCGACTGGGTGTTTGAGAAGACAGAGCAGATACACACACACAAAAAAGAAACAAATTGATCAAGGATTACCTTCTAATGTTAATGAAGAGTAAAAGGTTAATTGCAGAAAAGGGAAAACGCTTAACTGTTGTCAGCATTTTCTCAGGAAAGTATCGCAGCCAAACAGATCACCAAACAAGATGCAGGTTCTCCGGAGAGAAAAAAACTGAGAGAAAACATCAAGTTTACTGTTGAAGCAACAGCAAATATAACAAACTGGCAAGTAGAAAAAGAAGAAAGTGAGGAAAAGGTGGTCAGTTTGTCCAGAGTTTATTACTTTACTTGGATTTATGGATTAGATTGGTGCCATTTTCTTTCACCTTTCTATTTTGCTCTATTTTGTTGTGAATTTGTCAACAACATTGCAATAAATGTCTTGAAGTCTGTGGTTACTGTATGAGGTACTATGAAAAAGTTCAAGGGGTATGAATAGTTTGTCATGATAGAGCACAACACAAATCATTTTAAAGGATAAATTGCCCATTCTTTGAGCCTTATCTTGGATTTACAATGTTTCTTATCTCACCCACTAAATATCTCTTTTATCAAACATGTGCATCCTATATAAGCAGCAATTCTCACAAAGTGACAAGCACATTGGGAACAGTGTTTACAAAATCACAAAATCATTTTTCATGTCAGCCTCATTGATCATATTTTGTCCTCAGTGCCAAAAATTTTCTGGGCCCGGATGTTTTCAGGCAGTGCAGTCCAAACCCCACATTAAGAATCCATCACCTGAGATCAAGCAGAAAATAGACTGTATGTTGAGCAAGTACTTTCCTCACTTCACTGAGCATCGACAACATCAGGTTAAGCATATGTGGTCAAGCAATCATGTGAAATGTTTTCGGTGTGTGATCTCCTGAGGTCGGGGAGAAGATGCAGAGTACACAGAGCCACACACTCCAGTCAGCTGGTCAATGAGCCGCGGGTCAGTCGATGCAAATCAGCACAGTTTGATGAATTGAACAGTGAAATCTGTCTGAGAATGTACTGCTGTCCCACAGTGAGCAGCTCATTGCTCAGTGGAGGTGGCTAGTGGGGGGTGAGCAGCTTGAATTGCTCCATCTGAGGCTAACAGCAAGGGCACATCTGGGCAGCTGGCTGACCTCTGTCTGCTGATACAAGAACCATGGTCAGCTGAAAGTCCAGCTGTCATGATGGCTGCTGTAAAGCCTTGTTGCTTATCATCAAATATAATCTTTTCTATGATCTAAACATTCAAATTTGGTCTCTCAGTTCAAATATTTTGATATGGAAGCACATCTGGATAGCTATTTTAATCAAAAGCTTCTCTAAGTTCACTCTGTTTCTATCTGAGATTTCTACAGTTTGAACTTTAATTGCACTGAAAAATATCATTTATTTCTACTCAGAAATAAATGCATTAAGATAAATTAAGTAAATTTGCATTTGTTTTCAAAGGACCTACACCTTTTCTTACCAGAAGCTATGTGGGATTAGATTGAAGTGAACTTCTCCATGTAAAGTGTGTAAGGTTAAATTAAAACATTTCATTTGTTTCCATTTTTTAAGCATTACATGTTGAATTCAAAATTCAAAATTTTGCTGTCATGATAGAAATTTACATGTCAATGAATCGGAGAACCACAAACTAACCGATTAACATTCATTTTGATAAAACATGTAAATTCTGCATTTGTATCAGATTTTCTATGCATAAGTCTGATAACTCTTTTTGACCTTTTTGATTATAAAATCTTTATCATTTCTTTCTTATCTGTTGCCTTTTCTTTTCTTGTCTTATGTTTGGCATTCAGACAGCTGGGTTTGTCCATCATCTGTCTGCTTTCTGTCTCCTTGAATTGAGTTTCCGTTTCCTCTGACAGCTTTGTAGCCAGACCTCAAACACAGTATTTAGCTTTTAGGCATTCATAAAATAAACAGTACAAGCTGTTTCTTTAAGAGTCAGACATGAATCAACAGTCTAGAGAACCACTGCAAAGGTAATGAGTTTTTAACAAAAAGGGAGATGATTGTATCAAGCACCAATCAAACATAGTTTTAAGACTTTGATCAGCTCAGAAACATGCCTGACCCACTGAGAATGAGCTCCAAATGAAATTGCCCCTAATTCTGCATGTAATAAATGTTCAGCAAGCCTTACATGTTCATGCAAACATTATGGAAAGCCAATATAAAATCAAATTAGTCATTTTATTGCTCCATACTTGAGCTAATATTCTCAGAAAACTACAACCAAACTGAACTGAAATTGCTTGTATTTCATTTCCTGCCAATATTTAAAGTTAAGTTGTCTCGTGTGGATGTGGTTTCCTCAACAACACCTCCCTGTTTTCTCTTTCTGCAAGGTTGGAATAAACACACCAAAGATAATTAAATGTAATTGTCTCAGAATGTTGTGAAGTGTTTGTATTGCTGCTCACTCTTGAGGGTTGAAAATGGATTGCTCTGCGCATGAGAAAATATTTCCAAATGCTGTGGTGTTTGGAGAAAATTAATTCTTGGAAAAGCTTCTCTGCAATGAAGTGATGACTTCATTTTGACCAAAGAGACAAGAGTGTGATTGGATTACTCAAAAGGGTAGATTTACTATCTCATCAACTGCCAGTATTCACACTATACTTACAGATTATCGGTTAATGATGCATTCAATGCATTTTCAATCATGTTCACTTTTTTCCAGGAAAAATGGTCTAGCAATGAATGGATTGTCTAGACCTCTAGACAGAATATTGTTTGCAATTACTGGTTTTGATGCAACTTTCTCAAGATGATGATTCACTTTCAGTTTTGTCATTTTTGTATGACATTGCTAGTTTAATCTAAAATATATATATATATTTTGCAGTTCTGTGAGAATAGGGTGATTTTTTTCTTTTTTTAACTCACTACATGAGACATATTTATTTTAAGTGAATGTTTATGGATGTGAAACTGAGCCAAAACATGTAGAGAAACATCCAAGTGTAACAAAAAAGAGGAAAAAAACTGAAGAAATTTGTATGAAGGCAAAACGTTTTTTACTTAAAAGTTTCTGAAAAGGCCAGGGCCATGTGTCACAGTAAAACGGGCCTGACGACGGCTATGTTGTGATGCTGTAAAAGAATAATACAGTATTAAACTTTATCTGCTGAGTTTGGAATTATTAAATGTGATATTTAATGGTGGGACATTTAAACTGCTCATTATCTTGAGTTCATAATTCATTTATCACTCCCTCCTTAACAACTCAAATGTTCACTGTTTAGGGAGCAGTTTCCTCTTTTGCATTAGAGATGAAAACTGACACAGTTGTAAGGCCGAACTTGCATGCAGAAGTTGCTCCAGTGAGTATATTAATGAGTCGGTTAATTAGCAAGACTGTAGTGAGTTTAGTTTCTCATGGCCACAGGGCAAAAGAGAAGAAGACAGGTGTCGAGCTCAGGGAAAGGAGAGAATCAATATCTCGCCGTTTCTGGTCTCTTTGGGCTTTTTTTAGTAACTTGATGCTCAGGTGTTAATCACAGAGTCAAATTGTTTAATTAATCAAGTGAGGAGTCCCAGAACATCAGAGACAGGTATCTCTGCCCTCCCCGCACTCTCTGCTGTGTCCTCCTCCTGACAAGCAGATAACCATCAGTAAAAAGAGAGAGGAGAAAGAGGTGACCGTGCTACAGTGGAGCCAAGTCTCACTGGGAGGCTGTCAGACACCGTTCCAACACCCAAACGTCTCCTGTCCCCATCATCTCGTTTCCTAAGCTGGCAGTTTGGGGCTGATGAGTCCAGTTATCTTCTGACAATTTCTGTCAGTCTCGGTCGTTTCAGATCGCAGGAAACAGAGGGAACGAGGAGATAAAATTTGCACGCTACTCTGCAGCTTATCTTTTGTTTATGTCTATTGGACATATTGAGCAGAAATCTAACCAGCATATCTCTCTGCTGCATCTATCAGACCCATATGATTGCTAATCTATAACTCCGCACAAACTGAAAAACAAAAGGTTAATTCTTTTATATTCCTAAATACAAGGTGATGTTAAAAATGCCAGTACTAAGTTAGCTTTAAGTATAAACAAGTCTTTGTATGTTATCTTCAAACATTTTTTTGAAAATATTCATTTATTCACTTTATCAAGCTCCCTACTGAGGAAGAAGATGGAGGCCGACATGTTGTTTGCATTTCAAACACCACTTACAGGAAGCACTACTTCATAATTTTGAGGTCAGTATTATCAATTACTTTAACATAAACAAACAAAAATGCATGTCTAAATCCAAGATTGAGAACAACATAATTGAAAAAAAATCCCTGACACAAAATTGTCTTGTACAATATTTTTTTGTTTTCCTCCCTGTTTCACTTTTTTGCGGTAACGTTTCCATCATGAAAGAATGATACAATAGCATGTTAGGGCCACTTTAAATTAAATAAATAAATAAATCTGCCAACAAACTCAATTTTTTAAAATTAATTTCAGAAATTTTCTAGATAAAACAAGCGCATTTCTACGTTTAAAAAATTAAAAATTTTCTAGAAAAATTTCTGAGGTTAATCTCATAAATTATCTTGAGAAACTTGGAAATTTCAAGTTTTTTTCCAAATAGTTTCTGAGTTTTTTTCAGTCAAATTTGGTGGGAGACAGTGCGAAGTGTTTGTGATTAGGGAACTCATTTGGCTAGCTTATTACAACTTTTTCAGAGTTGTAATAATATGCCTGCATTTTTTTTTAAATTAAACTTAATAACTAGATCATGTGTTGTGTTAATTTACAGTGATTTTCTCCAACATATTTACTGCTTAGTTTTAAATATGGTTCAACTACAAATGTTTTTAACCAGGACCACACAGAGACACAGGATAAATAACCTTGCAGATGTTTTTATTTCTCAAATTCTGTTGGTCATACTGAAGAGGGATGAGGTGTTGAACATGTGAGACCCTGAAGGAGTTTTGGTCTTTAGTATTCCCAACCGTCTCTTCTGAAAGAGTAGATTCGTATCTGCAAATATATTGTTGTGTTCTTCAATTTCCTCTTTCATTTGTTTTCTCAGAGATTAACTGCTAGCCTTCTACTGTGCTGAGGATTTCTTTTTTTTCCCACTTGTTTCTAAACTGACTGCAATATAGCATACCTGAACACACCTGAACCAAATGACTGAATTACTTCCTCAGCTTGTCATGAAGTTCAGTGATGAGCTGCTCATTTAATTCAGTTGTGTTTGCGCAAGGATGCACTGTTCTTAAGAACTGAAGGTGTAAACCCTTGATCTATATACAACAGGTAAGAGAGTGATTACTAAAAACAACTGGAACAGAAAAGAGAGATGGTGGAACCATCACTAATCAGGACCAGCCTTGACAGATCAATCAACAGAAATAAACTAAAGACACAAGAGATGCTGGAGATAGTTTTGCACATTTAAAAGCAATGCCTTGGTGGTAACAGAGCCCTACTGGAGAGAAGCAAAGTTCATTTAAACAAAGCAAAGAAAAAAGTGTAATATTGGAGCATGTTGGTGGATTCAAAGAGCTCTCCCTGCTTTCACCCCCAGTAAAATAACATCACTATAGACAACAAAAAGATATTAAATAAATTGTGAAATGGGACAAAGGATTACAAAACGGATGCTGCCGGGTAATCTACAATCAAGAAGAATTATGGTGTTTTTATTGTACTGTAAAGTTTGCCACAACAAAGTTAGAGGAGAGTTGTACCATAATTTTACCTGAAAGAAAACTAATATCAACCCTTTAGCTGGTGTGTTCATCATTTCCGACTGTAGATACTAAATAACCCTTCAATATACGGTACCAGAGAAGCTGGTGTTGAAGACTGAAGATGAATCATGGAAGAAGTAAAAAAAAAATCCCTTTTTAAATTAGAAACACAGACTTAGTGCTTGACTTTCTGGTGAGCTGTACTTCTCAGTCACCTTCGTTCTCAGCGGTCTCATATCCCTTCTCGTGGTGAACTGAAGCTGATGTGGCAGCACAGCATTAACCACGATCTGCTATCAGTCTTACATGATTATTCCCATTTGAAACACCATTAAAACTTGAGCTACATCATTCCTCTGTCTGAAATGAGCTCTCCTGTCTAATATAGGCTACTTTTTCATCTGCATGTATGCCTGATAGGAACTTGACATTTGTCAACTTTCAGATCCTACATTTCTGAAGAATATTGGGTATACTGCAGTGAGTATTGGTTGCTTTTAGGGGCTTTTTGGTCATTGAACCAAAAGAAGGAGTGGTGTCCAGCTGAGTGAAGTTACCCCATTATATGTTACTGCCTACAAATTCAACAACATTGGAGTCAAACGTGGGTGCTATGTTTGTGCTAGTTTGTGCAGCAACTTGTTTTGCATGTGACTATTATTTTAAAGATACTAATAAATGTTTCCAGAAATCATCAAAAGTAAATCAGTGTCCCTCCACCCCATATTTACAAAGGCAAGTGAAAAATAGTGACAATCTACTTTGCTATGTTTGTGCTGTTTTCTTGGTGCAGCATTTATTTTCAAAATTTAAAAAAGAAAACATTTCCAGAGGTCACCAATGTTCAACCTGCCCTGACAAGTAAATATTTATGTTTGTTTAACTCGACAACTTAATAACGTTATTGGATTATTTGTGATTAATTAAGCAATATCTTTGAGTTGGATAACCTATTCTTATTTTTTTCCAGTGTTATTTTACATGCAGACGGGGCAAAAAGTTTGTGACAAGAGGTGGACAACAAAATGAGGTGATTTTTCATCACGTGACATCAAGCTGATTTCAGCACTGCGGTTCAATGATGCTGGGTCTGGAAAGGAGCTCACAAATCCACAGCAATTGCATCATGCCTTCATGACCATATAAGTCAAGATCTCTGAGGTATGCTTTCCACACCTTGTTGAATCTACATCATAAGGTAGATCTAAAGTAGTCAGGAGTACTTAATAAAGTGGCCAGTAAGCGTCTGCATACAGTGGGAATCTTTGCCTGTGCATCATATTCAGTGAATGACTACAATCCCCCCCACAAAATTATTTATTTGTGCTTAAATATACTCATTTCCACAGAAAATGGACCTATTGTGTGTTTAGGATTCTTGTTTTAGTTTTAGTAATGAATGTGTTTGCAAGAAAAGCAGGTCTATATGTGAATCTTAGCAGCAGCAAAAAGAGTAATCCTTTTTTACACTTCAAAGCTTATTATCTCTCAGAGGCCTTAGAAGAAAGAGGTATGGGTCATGGTTTCAGTGTGAGAACAACAGACTGTAGCTCAGAATAGAATATACACTCTGCAATGAAAATTAGAAGGGCTAACATCCTGAGCTTTTCCATATTACCAAGATTTTTTGTTTCTGTCTCAACAGAATGTGAATGTCACTTTAAGTCTTAAGGTTTGAGGGATTACATCCCCATAACCTTTAGAGACTGATCTGCTCATGAATCAAAGTCCTCTCTGACCTGCCGCGATGCAGTTTAAATGCAAAGATAAAAACTATTATGAGAAAGTATGTAAAATGAGCCTGAAAAGCTCTTCTCAACATTTTATGCAGTAAAAACTGGAGCACTGATTCTGTATTTTAAAGCTTCTGGCATATTCTGCCCTTGATGATTTTGATCAACCAAAAGGAGAGTTTAAAAAATCCTCCAGCAAAGGTACACAGTTATTAAAGGCATCAATTGGACCCCGAGATAAGAGATGAGAAAGCCAGAGTACAAGTGGGAGACAAATAGAGGTGAGATGTGAGATTTCTCTTCGCTCCGATAATCTGGTGAACAGATGAGCCCGGCTCGGACCCGTCGCCGCAGCTTACCAGCAAAACAAAGCTGACAAATGCAGCGAATTCGAGATGAGGAGGAGATTATGAGCATGGCGGAGGGAAAAGGCTTCGGTGTGGCGAAAGCTCTTAATGTTCTTGGAGGGAGACGGGAACTCCGTGGATGTGTGTCCGTGCAAAAATAAGAAGCTCAGCTGAGTGTCGCGTTGGCCTGATCACCCTGCCACTCATCTCTAGAGGCATGCAAACATGTTTAAGTATTTATAAGTATGCACATGTTTGTGCATGTTTATGTTTTTGCCAACACCATGTGGAACAACCCATTCACCTCTCTACGAAAGATGCTGGAGAGAAATAAATAAAACATGAGGTGTGAGTTGCTTTTGAATTAAACAGGGAAGGAGAGCTCTAGTTATCAATGCCGTTGTTTGCTTTCCAGTTTAATTTCTTCTAGAGGATGTTGCTCTGTTAAGGCTGCACAACTGTAGGTTTGACAGCTTGAATTCCTCAGAGGGTAATGTTTGGGAAAGCAGGTTGAAGCAAATACGAAAAGACTTTGAAGAGGCTCTTTAGTTTGGAATAGAACAAACATAGGCCGGGTTTCATCTCCCAGTGACTTTGTGCTAAATACGAGTTTTGCTCTAATGACTTCTGAGCCTGCAATGGCGCCAAGATTGTCACATCGAGTTTCTGTGCTTCCTGCATAGAGGTCGACTCTGGGTGAAAATAAGGGGAAGAACAGGAGCGAGAGGACGAATGAGAGCAGCAGATAAAGGGTGTTAATGCTGGCAGAATACCTGTCACATGCAGGGTAAAGAAATTATCCTCCAAGGTTCTCATTCCTAATCCTATTTTTACACACAGCATAGAGTGTTTTTCAAAAGTGTTCCTAACCATTGTACTTCTCCATACTTTGCCACATTACAGCCACAAACTTTTGGTGATTCGTGTGGCAGATCAACACAGAGTAATGCATAATTGTAAAGAGAAAAGTCAAGGCAACATGCAAATGCAATAACAGCTGCGAGTGTTTCCCACTTTGAGGTAAGATTTTGCTGTTTTTGGTGCAAAATAACTCAGGAGTGGTCAGATTTAACAACAAGCACATGGTGGATTCAATTTTTAACCCCTGCCACAGATTTTAAATCTAGATGATGATTGGTTAGTATGTGAATATGGTTTGATTTAAACCATCCTCTCTTTGTTTAGTTACTTTTCAGTACTTTTGGCGCCTCAATCAGGTTTTTCTTCTGTATAGTCGAATCCCCAGGGTTAAACACTACATCCCCCATGAATAACTGAATCCGCAAATGCTTGAGACTTCCTGGAGAAAGGCTTTTACTGCGACACTCATATTTGGCATATAAGTTGACTCTGAAAGGCAGCCAAAGTCCGCAGGTTTTATTTACTTTACCGGAAAAAATGGTAACCATTTGTCATTTTTTGAACCAATCCAATTTGTAAACTTTAACCTTACAACTTCACAAAATATACCTAAAAGAGGAAAGTCTATAAAAAAGCTTTTTTGAGGCCCATTTTGCTATTTACCTTATTTAGTTGACTAAAGAGCTGCCTTTCACTCTGACTTTATGTAATTACTGGAATTAACTTTTAAAGTCCCACAAATGTAATGCTAATTTAGGACAAAAAAAAAGTCCAAAATAATTAACCAGGATGAAATCACAGATGGTGCTGTATATCTCCAAAAGCTGTGAGACTCTTTGGTGATTATATCATCCATCCATCCATCCATTTTCCGTCACCCTTCTCCCTAACGGGGTCGGGAGTTGCTGGTGCCTATCTCCAGCTGCGTTCCGGGCGAGAGGCGGGGTCACCCTGGACAGGTCGCCAGTCTGTCGCAGGGCAACACAGAGACAAACAGGACAAACAACCAGACACACACACACTCACACCTAGGGAGAATTTGGGAAGGCCAATCAACCTGACAGTCATGTTTTTGGACTGTGGGAGGAAGCCGGAGAACCCGGAGAGAACCCACGCATGCACAGGGAGAACATGCAAACTCCGTGCAGAAAGACCCCGGGCCGGGAATCGAACCCAGGACCTTCTTGCTGCAAGGCAACAGCGCTACCCACTGCGCCACTGTGCAGCCCGTGTGATTATATCAGTTAGGATGAATTAATCAATTTGTTTGCCTGCAGCTTTTTAGTCATGATCTCCGTGTCCCTTTTCACTCAGAGATGGATTAATAACAAGAAATGCTCCAATGTCCCTGCGCTCTTCTGTCTTTTCTGCAGAACTGGCAGAATGTAAAATCCCCCTTTCATTAGGAGAACAAATGGTACCTTTGACAGCCAGTGTCAAAAACATGCAAAGGGTATATTAATAAGCGATTGGAGAAGCACACTGGAGGGATAACCTCAGCAAGGCCTCAACCTTAATGGTCATCTTTGTCATGAATTTTTCAACTCCTCATTAAGGGTTTCAGCCATTAAATGTGCATTTGTTTGAGCTTTACTAAGTTAAAAGGCTAACAAATATGCAAATGGTAATGAAACTGCTGAACATCCACACAGCACATTTGCAAAAAGAGCTAGTGGCCAGCAGGTAATTTCATAAATGCAGCCTCTGGCAAAACTGGGAGATATTTGTTGTTGCCTGAAGCCATGGTAAGTGGAAATCAGTACTGTTGTAAACTCCCTGTAGATGTTGAATGAAATCCTGATTTTTACTTTTTTTTTTTTTCCTGTAAAGATAAGGAATAAACAGGTGTAAGCACAGCAAGCAAAATGTGTTTAATGCTCAAGCCTCCCTCTCTTATGAAACAAGAAAATAAAAAATCTCTCTGGTTTGAATTAGGTGACCTTAATTTCTCCTTTTCTTTCTCCACTGTCCTGAAGTTTTTCGGATGTAAATGAGGTGCAAATTTGGTTAACGGTGCTTTGCTGTAGAAGAAAGGTAAATATTTGCATTATGCTTTCAACAACATCGTATTAGCGGGGATAGTTATGTTTGCACTTTGCATTGCAAATTGTTCTGCATTTAGCCATGTTTGTGTGCTTGTCAAATCACTAGCTGTAATCTAGTTCTTGTGAAAAAAATTTAAAAAGACAAAACTGATGTTTAGATGCATCAAGATGCAATAGCTTGGTTTGTTGAAACATCAACCAAAGTGAATTTCAAAGTTGGTCCTATGTTGCTTGTTTTCTTGTCATGTAGATGATGTATGAAAATGTTTGTTTTTCCTTTGGTCTGATTAAATTAAGGAAGTTTTACCTAAAAACTAATTACACTAATTCTAAAGCACTAATTAAACTTTAGTACCACAAAGCTAAAGCACTACATCAACAGGGTATGTAGAAGAAGCTAATGCTAAGATGCTAATTTCAATTCAAATTATAAATGTAATTAAAAGACTACCACCTTCTACTGCCAATTCAATCTATACATCTGTACAGAATTTACATATGTACAGATGTATGTTAGGTAATTTGTGTTTACCTAAGTTTCAACCTAATTACTTATACAGAAACAATTGCTAAAAAGAACTGATCAAAGTTTCATATTTCATTACAAATTTATGGTGTCCTACCATAAATTTGACTTCTATGATTAAGTAATTGGATCCATGTGTTGTTGAAGCTCCACATTCTGCAGCAGTGTTACCTTTTTTAACTTGAGGTGACATTTTATTGGGGTGATTTTACTCAGCTAACAGAATCAAGATTAGCCTGCCAAATTCATATTTTACGCAAGTTTGATTTCCAGTTTTTCTTTTGGCAGGTCAGAAACATCTAAAGCATCACTTCTTTGGTTCCTGTTTCTGTACTCCAGAGGCTGTAAAATAAAATAAATGCTACAGTGTTAGTATAAGTACAGTTCCATCTCTAAACTTTTAACCTTTTGGGAATTTCCTCTTATTTTTCTCACTGAGCTCTTTGCGAACTCCTGATTGGTGGTGTGCCAACATTTGCATGCAAGTGTAACTTAATTTCTCACTCCGCTTCCCAAAAAAATTCAAAGCCCATCTTAGGATGTTAGTGCAGCAAAGAAGGGGGAATTGCTTGTGTAAAGAACATTTTTAACAGTATCTGAACCAGAGGGCGCCGTCTGAAGAGGAGCAGCAGGGAGGGCTGGGTGGTGTTTGGCACATTTGTGGCAGCTGAAGTGGTAGCTTTGCCTTATTGCACAGTGTGAGTATGAAGCCGTTTTCTGGAACTGGTGTCATCTGAATTGAAGCCAAAACCTCCCGCCTGCTACCAAGGTGCAACAAGGCTGCAGCTGCACAGCTCTGTGAGGAGAACATTTAAATGCCTGCCGCTAAAATAGGCCCTCTGGTATGATGTCTGTTTGTTTAAATCATGGGTGTTGGTGTCCTTGTCAATAGATCTTTTAGTGCATAGAGTAAGCAAGCTTGTTGCATGAAACCCTACAACCCTGTGATGTGACTTCCCCTTGCCTGTAGCCAAATGTCATTGTGAAAGAGATGATGGTAAATTCACTCTATGTTCTTATCAAATTGTTTGACTAGAGGCCTGGGTTAACTTAAAAAGAGCACAGTAGGTTATCATAATGTTTAGGAAGTACAGTGCCTTCCAGACATATTAATTATTTTACAATTTTCAGATATGGGTAAGTCCACCAAGGCTTAATCCTAATAGATGCTAAAATCGACCTTAGAACCTTTAGGTTGATTGCAGCCAGAATGGAGTAAAAAAAAAAAAAGTTACCGTTCCAGGAAATCTGCTTATTCGCAGTCATCAGTGGCTGTACTTAACTAGCTTGAGCATTCGTAGCATGCTATGTCATGGTGAACCAGGTGTGGCATAGCAGAGAGAAATGGGGAAGGTGTAAGCAGAGTTTACACAAGGATGATTGACGCCACCAAGATCCTTTTCCTGGCTCTGCTCGTTTCTGAAGAAAAAGGCAGAGGAACTCATTTTTTTCTCACAGATTCTGTCTCATATTATACTGTCACAACATTGATTGATAATTTTAACAAATATTCTACTTTTTTTGTTGTTTTTATAAAAGTTACATACTTAAAACTCACCTTCAAGAAAGATTACTGCTCTTTGAGAGTCTCATGACTATCATAACACCAGGCAGGAAAGACAGTATTTCACAGCAGTTTGTCAGGGTAACACCGTTAGTTTTTGGCAAGCACTGCTAATCCGCCTCATTTGCTTTTGCCACTCCTCCTTAAAGTTGTATCTGGAAATATAACCAACACAACAGAGCTACTGCAATATGCTGCCTCCATCCATGGCACAATTCAAGTAGGAAAGAAACCAGCTAAATCTATAACAGAGTTATAATGGAATGGCTTACCTCTAGGAATATCCTTGTTGAAATGGTCAAGTCAAAGTCCAGTGCTGTGGCAATACTTGCAGATGATCTCTGTCCAAACTGATTAAGCCTGAGCTTCTTTGTACAGAAGAATGATTCTTCGTCACAATTATTCACCACCTTTTTTTGATCTGTCTTATAATATCTGAATAAAATACATTAAAGTTTTAAATTAGCAATGTGACAAAATGTAAAAATTCACAGGTGTGAAACTTTTGCAAGCCCCTGTCGTGGATAACAGGTTGATAGCCTAGACAGAGGGATTATGTTGTTAAAGCTGTTATTTTTAAAAAACAGAAGGTGCCAAAATGACCCAATCTTTAGAAAAACTGTTTGTTAAAGCTCATAAACACAGCTGGAGTCTCGCTTACAGCAGGATAGGATGCACTGAAAACCCTTTAACTGGAGGATCATTTTCTGTTTAAGAATCTGCACCCACTAAGATTTTTTTTTTTTTTACTTTTAGAGATGTCATTTAAATTGGCTGGGAAAAGTACACCCTGTTCTTGCCAGTATTACATGGGATTTTTTCCATGTTATGGCTGAAGTCTGCGAATAATGAGCTGTTCTAACACATATCTTGTTGTCCACTTTAAATATATACCAAAACATTAACAGGCTCCATCATTTAGAGCTCCAGAAGTGCCTTACTGCAACTCACAGCAAGTGGTGACATTGAATATTTAATGACAAACAAATTACTATTGCTGTAGCCTGGCCTTGTTACATCTTTGTGAGACTCTCCTCATTAATGCAGTGGGCAAATTTGTAAGAAGGTTGGTTAAGCTTTCCTCAATCCCCTCCAGAGCAACATGCCTCCTTTATTCAAACAAAAATGTGCAGAATGGGAACACTAACTTAGAGTTTCGTAATATTTAACTGTAACTATTCTAGGTCAAAGGGAGGATGAACAAGTCCCACTTCTATTTCCTAAATGTACAAGTAGTGTAAGTGAAATATCGAAGAAAATCATGTTCTTGTTCTATTTGTAGAGATATGAACTTCCACAGGTTTCTTAAAGCAACATTAAAACAGCTGTAAGGTCGGTGTTCTTTCACCAATCTCATTTGGAAATACCAGCGGATCTAAATACACTACCGATTTCTGAGGTGTTAAGTAAAACAGAGAGCCTCAGAACAACAAACACATTAAGTCAAAAACCATCTACTATCCAGTTGAGGCAATGTGGAGAACCTGATAAGAATCCCCTATAGGACATGCATCTGAAACACCTCGGTGTTGTTTTCCCTGGGTGTACAAAGCCGCTGCACTAAATCCATGACTGCAGAAGCCACATTTGCCAACACAACCTGCCACCCAGATTCTATGCTTGGCATACAAATACTTTATACACAAGAGAAATATAAAAACAAAGCATCTGTAAACTGGACTGGCTACTGTACTATAAACAAAAGAGGTCCCTGAATACAGAGACTCACAATGCAGATTGCAAAATATAAGGTCCATGCAGCTTAAATTAGAATGCTAAACTGTCATATAATAATGAAAGCCTACAGTGGAGATATCAAAAATACTTTATTGTATTACTTTTCTGACATAAAATGTCAATCCCAGGCACTAATGCATTAAAAAAATATATATTTTTGGTGGAAAAAATCCAAACAACTGACTTTCTTTAAAAATATTCAACCAAAAATCCTTAAGTCTCTGCAGAAAAACAATGTCTGATTTCTCCTATCCACAGCCCAGCAACTACATAATTCATAAAATCATGTATTTTCCACAGGATGAGCTCAGTAGCTGAATCTACCTTGGGGAGTATAAGCTATTGGACATTAAAGATACTTTCTGTTAGGAAGGTCATGACTCAGAGCCTTGGGCTGGAGGAGAGTTGAGAAACTACATGTGAACTTTAACATATCTTTGTTTTAAAAGGGGGTGTTATATTTTCTGTAGCCAAAAAGCTTTGAGATATTTTGCTTTTATCAGTTCAAGATACTTATCCAGAACCTAAAACAATTATGATTAACCTTCTGCTTACTGGACCCACTTAATGCTGGCTTTTTGAACAGGTGATCGCTAAAAAATTACTTGCCAAAGAAAATAAATTTTCCACAAGTGGTTAAAAATTGACACATGGATCGTATCTCCTGTAAATGACTAAACCTGATAATAAGCCTCTGAGATAAACTGATACAAAAGCATACAAAAACATATTCAAAATAACTGTGAAGGATCTTCTGTAAAAATGTATGAATGACATTGCATTTTATTCTACGATACAACTTTCCCTGTTGGTTCTGCCAGAAAGAACCAACCCTCCAATGAGGAGCTGAACAATGCAAATCATGAGGGACAGAAACGTTTTAGCTCCTAAATGCCTCTTTATTTGTCAAATTGGCAGGTAAGAAGCTGCAGGTCCATATAGGCTGGAAAAGAGGCCAGTAGTGCTAGGAACATGCATTGTGAGGATTTGATCGTGCTGCTTTCATACATATTCAGAAAATCTGAAGAATCCTGCTGACAATGAAGAAGTGCAGGCTTTTGAGTCCCTACTAATAATCTAAATGAATTCTGTATGCTTTTTACTTTCACTCTCTATTCTTTGTCTTCCAACACTGAAAATGTCTTTAAGCTGGAAGAAAATAATAAAATAGCTTTCTGTCATGTAAATATCTTCAGATTTTTCCAAAAGGGTTTATGTGGCTGCATTATGTGAGCATATAGCAAGTACTCTACTTTCTTTGGAGTGGTATAAAATATAAAATATTGCCCATCTACCTGAAAGAGGCTGGTTGCTCTGCATGGCTGCACCTCAAATGTCTGTAAGTGAAAGGATGTGTACTATCAGGGGAGGGCAACTCTAACTCTGCTTATCAACACGAAAGGCAAGAAGAGTGGAAGAGGCAGTCATAATGTTGTTTGAACATTTAGTACTTTCAAATTAAATTGTAGAGAAGTGGAGATGTAGACGCTTCAGAGGACTGATGCTGTGCAGTTGTGCCAAATGGTGCCAGACAAAGTCTGTGCATACATTAGCCAACATGCACAAAGACTCAAAGCTTGGCTATGGTACAGTACCTTGTAAAAGCATTGAAAAAAAAAGGTAAAACATTATTCATGTTGTCATGTCACAACAAACTTAAAAGTATTTTATATTTGTATTTATATTTTACTGATATCTTTGGCTGGCTCTACCAGCAGCCATACTGAAACCAAAACAGAGATTTCGATCTACATGTAAAAGACTAAGCATGGTAAAAATCTAAAACTAGACATCACCTTGACCGCAGCGTCTTGTCAAGTCAAGTTTATTTGTATAACATATATCAACAACAGGCAGTTCAGAGTGCTTTCCATCATAAAAACTTCATCATTAAAGATAAACATTGTCAAATCACAGCATCAAAATCATCAATAAAATACACAGTAAGCATAATGGTGGCAGCATCATGCTGTGTGCATGTTTTACTTTGTCAGTAACAGAAAAACTGGTTAAAGTGGATGGAAAGATGGATGAAGCTTAGTTCAAGGCAAACCAGTTAGACTGTGAAAGACTTGATTGTGGGGCAGATGTTAAAACCTATTCATGTGTTGAAATGGTACAATCAAAGTGCAAACTTAAATCCAACCTAGGATCCATTGGAAGACTTGAAAATCAATTACTTGAAAACCTACATTCTGAGCTTGAGCTAATTTGTAAAGACGCAAAAAATTGTTTCCTCTCTAAACACTGGGTGCGACGTTTCCACCCAGAAATAATCCAGCACAGACAAGCTCAGCCATTGGATCATTTTACTTTATTAACACCTAGTCTGATCCATGCCATTGATTTTGTTTTTTTAAATCCCAGGTAAGCCAGAATTTCAAACCTAAAGATCAAAGAAACAAAAAGGACACTAAAAGCATCCTGAAACAATCAAAAAGCAGATTTTTTTTCTCTTTATGTGTGAAATAACAATGTATAAAAATACTGGAGGCAAATACATAAAACCTAAAGCATTGTTACTGTAACTACAAGTGCATTTAAACAGCATCAGGCTGTTGTGTGTAATTACTGAGCGTGATTTCTCCTCCTCCAGCCAAAAGGCTCAGCTGGGTTTTGTGCTGGAAAATGAACGGCTGGACTCTGCCAAAAAGCCCTCAAAGTCATTTCTCCAGATGGCAGTGTTGGGGATTCTTGTTAATTCACTGTACCCATCGTCTTTAAATAAGTGGCACAGTTTGTGGAGAGAGCAGTTTAGAAAAAGCTTCCTGAAGCCCGACACTTACAGGGTCTATCGTTCTTAATTTCCACTCCACCGCACAAAGCAAATTGGAAGCCAATAGGAAAAGGTAAAGCAAGTCGGTGATGTTAAAAGGACTTTTCTTTCGCCATTTCTTATTTAAATACAAAACAAATACACCCTAAAGAAGAGGGTAAGTAAA